>AP027102.1:36265041-36900207 GCA_028142955.1 Pinctada fucata | reverse complement strand
ACTTCAGAATCCTTTGTACAGGTTTTATTAGGATGGCCTCTAAGTCAAACACTACACATTTCTCACGTAACTTATCCAACTGACTCTGAAGGAAGGCACTGATACTTGGCTCTTCTTTGTACTGAAAAGAAAATATGTGAAAATAGTGAAGTCACAGGTAAACACAAAATTTTGCAATTCTATTTTAAATTAAGATGTTATATTGATCATATATTTATACAAATTTAGAAAGCGAAAGAAAATGCAAAAACTTTGATTTTTTCCCATATGCATGTTTACCTTTTCAATAAGAGTTATAACACTGTCATGGTTACGACAGTATGGAGCATATGCATTCTTCATGTCATCTGCTAGTGTCATAAAACACGTACCTAGAATGTATGCAAAATTTTATATAAAACTTTTCAGAGAAATTTTTATAATTATTAGATGTATCAAATCAAGCAAAAACAAGGAATTCTTATTCTTCTCCAGTTTTGCTCATACCCTGTGTGAGACACATACATGCACGTTGTTTCAAATGCTCCAATTGACCAATGAAAAAAGAGAATCTTATTGTGACGTCACAGTCACATCGTCTGAAAACATGGCGTTAGATGGAATGAAACGTTGTTTGAATTAACTTTTTCACTTATGTTTCATGGAAGAAAAAATAGTTTTTTCACTTTCTAATGAGTAAGACATAAAAATTTACACTCTAGATGGAAATTTTTCATCTTTTCCATCTTTCCGCTAAGCTCCACTCGGGAAAAGATGAAATAGACCTTCTTCACTTTACGGCTAGACTTGCAATTTAGACCCGACATCACAACTTTTGATGTTATTTTTTATTATTGATGTGAAAATTGTCTACTTCCATCACTCGTCTAAATTTTAATGTCTCACTCAATAGATCGTGATAGAACCCATTAGTCTATATCAAATGTCAATGTTTCTTAATTTAGAACATCTCCTAAAAGTTCCCCTCACTAATTGACAAGTTTTTCTCCTATCATATAAGTAAGCTCACATAAAAGTCGGAACAAGGAAGGGTAGAATATCTTAAGAAAAGTTTGATTCGTGCTGCTGGTGAGAGGGACAGTTTTAGGAGTAAGCATGTTGACCTTGACCTTGACATACCTATTACTTGTTGGTCAAATTCTTTGCCCTGAATGGCTGCCTCTAATTGGGTCAACAATCTCTGTGATACGTCTGCTATGTCCTCCATGTTGCCTAGCAACAGATCAGTGTCAACTTCTGGATGCTTTTAAAACAAACAAAAATAATAATCATCATAGAAATCAAATTCTTTACATTTTCTGGTAAAATAAAGAATGTAAGACAGATATGAATAAATTAAACTTATTTTATTTCCTAAAGCATCCTTACGCACAAATCAACTTTACCTTTAAGGTATTCAACAATTCTAATGAGAAATATGTGTACCAGATATAACAAATTTCATTCTCTTTATAACCTCTTCTAGCTTATATGGATAATACCTCTCATACAATGACCAAGTCTACTTCTTCCAATGATTCACAATTATGAAATCATCAGTATTGTTGGAAATTTAGAAAGTGCTTTAAAAATGTAACCAAAAGTACTCTATTAGCATGTAGAATCCCTCATTGTATATAACATGAATATTGCATGTTTACCTTTTCAGCCCCTGGATCTATGAATACTTCCATACAGAGGCTTAAACCTTGTAGAAAGTCTTTTTCTGTCTGCATTAATTCCTCTATCACTTTTTCTCTCTTTTCGTGTCTCTTTGCCTTCATTTCAGCTGACATCTTCCTTTCTTCTTCCTTCCTTTTTTCTTCCTCAGCCCTCCTTTCCTCCTCCAGTCTCTTTTTAGCCTGCAGATCTCTCTCCTCAGGACAAAGCCTCTCTAAGTTTTCTGTAAGCAGTATCCACAACTAGCCATAATTTCTTAATACAAATGTACATACTATATGTAGTACATGTACTTTAAATGTACATTATATTGGAGATATTCTAGGAATTGACAAGTGGAAGATGGAAACACTGGTGACTATATAATGTATACCAGTGAAATCACTTCCTGATTGTGTCCTTTATCTTTTCTTTTAAATTATTAGTTCATGAGAAATTTCCTCATTGGTAAAACAATATCACTACAACATGTACTACATGGACAAAATGAGGAGCACTTTATTAAACACGAGTGTATGTGAAACACACCAGACCTATCCGGCAAATTTAAGACCCATACAATTTACATCATCAACTATTTCTAACCAAACCTCCAATGTAGGTTCGCATATGTCCATTGCTATAAAATAAAGTTTTGTGTAGATTATAATACCTTTGAGTTTGTTGAGTTCTTCACTAAGACCCGTAATATTAGCATCATAGAAGGCTATATTCTCCTTCACATCCTCCCCTTGATCCTCCCCTGATTGTATCTCATCTCGACTCTCCTTACATTTCTGAAAACATGTAATTATACAATGATAGCATTTGCTTCAGAAGTGATCTTCCGATAAAAGGCAATTAAATTAATTTCCTTGTGACACTTTTTGTCAAAAGAAAGTAAAGATACTTTAAAAGTTCAAAGATTTTGAGTAATGCAATACATATTCTTTGTTATGATAAATACTTTAACTCTGTATCATATTAAAGACCTCATACTGTACTGGCTAAAATTGGGGGGGGGGGGGGGGACTTTATTCTCTAAAAGCTTAATTAACAATTCAACTACAGTCAAACCTGTGATAGACGGTCGGCTTTTGGAAAAACCAAACATGGCTGCTCAAGACAGGTGACCTTCATTTCAGGTTGGCGATATACATTGTAGGGAACCGAAACTGAACTTACCATCTAAGGTACAACTAGGTTGTATTTCCGATCTTTTATTGAACAAATATAGCAATATGTTAATGATATGCATATTAGTGTACAAAAGCATTAAAATTCATACTTCTGTAAGGAATATTTCAATTATTCAAATATATAAATTTACTTTTTTATACAAGAAATGGCCGTAAAAAAACAGAATAGGAAGTAATTTTGGACAGAATTTTGTTGACTGCTGGTTGCGTTATGAGAGTGGCCGTTGAATTAGGTACTTTTATACAGTAAATTGTGTTGGGGGAGTAAAAAGTGACCATTGAGAGGGAGTGACCGTAGAAAATGAGTGACGGCAAGGACAGGTTTGACTGTAAAAAGGAAGGAAAGTAAATAGAGGGTACATACTGTACATTGTAAATAAACAAAATACTCAGCTTGCAATTTGCAAAGGAAATTATGAAATCTCAATTTTCGTAAGATATTTTTTCAATGGTCCTCAGAGATTGATAATATGTAATAGAAGTTCCCACCTCTAGATCCGTCTCAGTTTCTTGGATCCTCCTCCTCAGGTCGGCTATAACCTCTTCATTAGCTTCATCTGAAATATTCAAAAATAAAAAAAAAATCAATTTTCCAACAAAATCTTTACTCAAAATTTATCAATCAAATTGAAATATAACAAGAACCCAATAGACAGTACTGCATGTATGAAGCTGTAAAAATCAATGTCATGTATGTTGGGGACAAAACTCATTTTCAGCGCATGGCAACATACTTATGTATCCTTTTATGTACGAGGAAGTGCATTCCTTTAACTGATTATTTTAGACCCGACATACACAGAATGATTAGTAAATGTAATTAACCTTTCCCTGTATAAGAGTATGGATAAAGTCCTTGTATTAATATTACAAACCCTTTTCCTGATAACAACAATCAAGTTGTTTTTGATTGCAGAAAAAGGCATATTTTCCACAAAATGACGTCAAGACAATCAGTTTTTATGGTATATGCATCTATGTAACATAACAAGTATCAGTTTTTTCCATCTAGAGAAATTTTTTATGAAGTTATCATGAAAAATCTATTAATAATGGAATTTCAAAATACTTTTTATCTTCTCAAACAGCTTACAAATGAGGAAATTATAATATCATTCTTTATAAATGAATCCAACCAGAATAATATAACTGAAAATATCCACAATGTCCAAGGCTCACTGTTGGGTAAAATTTAAAGTACTGCATTTAACACCCACTGTAAACATGGTAAATAACATGAATAATGGTGAAGCTTAACTTCTTAAATAATTTCTTGTAGCCAATGCCAATTTAGGGTTATTAGAAAGTATATATTAATTCTGTTTCTATATATATGTCATTCCTACGTTATTTTATCTTTTTCCAGTTTGACATTTTTTTAATTTAGAACAGACATCCCTCTTCTGTCCTGTCAGGTCTTCTACCTGCGCACCCTTTCTCTATTCCTCATGATAAAAATAAAATTCTATTTAAAGGAATTGTAACATCCATATTTTTCTTGCACTCCTCTCCATTACTTAAACAAGATGACAATTTGTGAAGTTGCATTAATTTTGCACCTCCCCATTGTACTATTTTATACATGGTGCATGTAAATATGACAATTAATTCACCATTACTAACCTTTGTGTACATCATCAGGTAGGGGCTCCATTTTCATTTTATTTACCTGAGCTACGCTATGTACATATGTAAACGTTTATCACTCCTTCAGTTTACTCACATACCAAGTGACCATTAAATACCGAAAAAACTTTAATAAATTACCCCAAGGTTAAAGATATGTGGCATTTATTACTGGCATGTTTCTTCCCTGTCACATACATGTATCAAATGTTTTAGTAGGAATTCTAATCAGGAAGCATTAATTTAATACTGCCATTATAGCTTAGCAACAAAATCCAGAGGATCATGACAGATTATAAGTTTACTTGCACACATGTAAGCATGATGAAATTCCTTTGCAACCAGGATTCCTAATATTAATAAACTTTTTATAGTCAAACTAGAGGGTTCAGATTTATTCGTTTACACATAAAAAGCACTTAAATAAGATTTTTAAGTACTGACAACAACAAAAATAATTTTTGGCACTCATTTCAATAAATGTTTTCCTTTACAAAGATGCTTCCATAGGATTGAAAAGCAACTTCCAAACATTATATTCAACAAAACAATTCATGATTTTCAAAGTCAAGTCAAATGTCAAGATGAAAGTTATTGGGCTGGGGAGAAGATTTTTCAAAAGAAGGAAGGTAAAACCTAAAAGATAAAAATTTTGGTACCAATCAAAAGGATTTGTTAAAGGAAAATACAAGTGAAATACATATACATTGTGTATTACTGCTAGAGTAGCGTTTTAGTGAGTTTAAGACCTGACATCACATTTTTTAACCTTATTTTTTATTATGATGTCATAGATCTGTTTTGACATCACAGTTAAAAGTTACGTCAACATGGTCAAATGTTGTGATGCCGGGTCTTAGACTGTTTACATTTCAGGTCTACTGCGGTAATGTGAAAATTGTCTATTAACAGACATGTATTACATATTATCATATCGATAGACTTACCAGTAGTGTTGTCATCTTTCTCAGGGCTAAATCTCATCAGGTTATCACCATGCTCCTTGACAACTGGTGCCCTTGGTGGTGGTCTTTTTGGTGGTCTCATCACATCCTGTGGTCTGTTCGGTGCCTTCTCTACAGGTCGAGCCGGAGCTGGTCGCTGTGGTACCTTTCTTACAGGCTCTACTTTCTCTGGCATCAAGAGTTCCTTAGACGGTGCAGGGGCTATTCTTGGCCCCGTTGGTCTGGGAGGAGGGGGTTTCCGTAAAGATGGCTTGCGATCAAACAAATGTTCTGTCTCAAAACTTCTCTGGGGAATGGGTGGAGGCTTCCTCATGGGCAGCACTTTTTTCACCTCATCAGGTTCAACAAAGAAAGTGGACATGCCAACAGAGTACTCAGTCTTGGTTTTACTAGCTGATTTGGTAGAACTATAAGGTGTATTAATCCTAGGTCTTTCATGTTTGACAGAATCAGACATTGGGAAGTTTACACTGTGTCTCTTAGGGGTATTTGCAATACTTGATACTTGGCGTAATGGAAGAGGGGATATATCCTCAGTATTTGGTGTCGGCTCAAAAGCACTAACAGGTCTTTGTAATGAATCAGCTTTGGCTTTAGACATTTGATCTGATATCATATCATCCAAACCTAAATCTTTCATTCCTCCGATTTCTGTACTATCGTTTTCACTATTCTCTGTTCGTTTATCGTGTAACTCTAATGTTGAAGCAGATTTACGTACAGTTTGCAAATCAGACATTTTACTTGGTATGTCAAGGGACTGAAAAGATGATGACTTATGTAAACCCCCAAATCCATTGCCGCTAACGAAACTGGTGTCGAATGTCTTTGGTTTCAAAGGACTTGTTCTTCCAATTCCTGGCTTTGGTAGTAACTTGGGCTTTGGTTTCAGTGTAGGCTTAGGTCCCAGCTGAGGTTTTAATTTCACTGTACTAGGTAAACTAGACTTTGGCGTATCAACTAGAATTTCTTTGGTCTTGGCACTATCATCAATCACAGGAGTATGGGTTTGTTCAACATTTTGTGTCTCTGGTACATTTCTATGTACTTCTTCATCTTCAACAGAATTTTCAGGTAAAGATTTAATACTGGAGGGACTATCACTAAGAAACTCTACAAACTGTTTTGGGCAGAGTCCAATTTCCCCAGCCTCATTCCTTGCTTTAATCCAGTTTTCATCAACTCTCTCTATAATGGTCACAGTGTCACCCTGCTCTACATGAAGATCTCCCTCTACTTCCCCAAGAAATTCATGCAAAACTAATGCATACTCCTCTTTTCCAGAAGCACAAGGCAGGACAGTTTGTGAATTCCACTCAACTTGACTCTTCTCAGATCTGCCTTCTTCTTCCTGTTTTCTTGAAGCTGAACATGTTGAAATATCTTCCTCTTTTTCCCCCTGTTCAGAATAAGCATATGGACAGTCAACAATAATCGACACAAAAGATGTGGGAAAGATTCCTATTTTTCCATCAATTTCACCCTCTGTCCACTGTTCATCAATATGTTGAATCAAATAAATAATCTCATTGGCCTCAAATGTAAGCTCATCAACTGACTGACCAGCAAACGGAAACTGAGCCACACCATACGGATTAACACTAGATTCCACACTCTTGGTGTTCTCACTAGTGTACGCTGCATTGTCCGCGGACGACTGATCGGAGTACCCTGCGATATGATTGGTATTTACACTAATGCCACTATCATATGACTCACTGTTCTGTGGAGAATCTAACGAGTGACCAGCACTATCTGAGAATGGTTTGTTGAATACGGAATCCTCTACATGTGAAACAGGATCAGGCAGGACCTTGTGATCGGAACTTAAACTTCCATAGTACGATTGATCAAAAGAGTAAGATTTTTGTAAATACTGTGAATTTGACTTTTCATTCCGAGTTTTGTTCTGACTAACACTAGATTCCTTCTTGAAGCTACCCTGTTGGGAACTTGGGGCAGAATTGTCATCTTGTAGTAATTGCACACAAGACGAGAGGAACATACCCTTCTTACTACCGAGTTCCCCATAATACCAGTCGGAATCGATCACTTCTGTCACTGTGATTATGTCCCCTGTACTGAAGCTAAGTTCCTCATCTAGTTGAGCTACTGAATCACAAAGGGCTTGAGCAAAGAGCGGTTCAGCAGAATGGCAGCTCTTACTACGATCACGAAGACTTGCCGGTACTTCTAATTCGATCACATGAGTTAATGGGAAAATGCCTTCTTTTGATCCAATCTGTCCTGACCACCAGTTTTCATCCACAGATTGTAAACCTATAATTATTGCACCTGTAAAGAAGATAAGTAGATGTAGGCCAAAACACTACATGTATACATGTACCTTAAAGAAAGATGGATTCAGACATATGTGCAGTTCAAGAAGGTCAAAATTCAAGATGAGGGTCAAGGTCACATGGTCAAAAGTCATGGTATCAAATGAAAATCTGGTCATGTGAAATTTACATGACATGTTTGTGAAATACAAAAGCTCTACCCCCTATATTACAAGAGATATGGCCGACTTTAAAGCTTTTTCTAAAAGTCAAATTACAAGGTCAAGGTCACTTGATCAAAGTCATTATATCAAACGAAAGCCTAGGACATGGGAATAATGTTCAAGTACACGTATTCATAAAAAATAATTCTAAAATAATTAATGATTACCTAAAAGAATATACTGAATAATGACACTAAATTTGCTGTATACTCCACAAACAGATAATCAAACTCAAGATACATGTACCTTTTCTGAATTCTAAATCTCCCGGTTGCAGAGCAGGAAAGTTTTCTATAGCACCATATATCTTTTGATTTTCCTGTACTGCAGGTAGGGTAAGTTTTTCTACGAAGCTGGATGGAAAGTTTCCCTCTTGACCCCTCAACTGACCACACAGCCAATTGTTGTCCACTGCAGAAGTCACTCTAATTATGTCCCCTTTTTGCAGATTGATCTCCTTAGGGTGATTTGTATCAAAGTCATACACGGCTCTCACATATTGATTCACATACTCTTTAACCTCTGGCTTCATCTAAAATATAAATATGGGTATGCACAACCAATGTAATTGCCCAAGATGAAATTACTGAAAGGAATATGTTGCTTTTCGCATATATACATTCGTGCCATCACAACACAAAAGCTCTACAGAAACCTGCCACGATGGCTGTTCTAACCTGCAAACTGAAGTCGGCACCAACTGCCAATTAGTCTCATTGGTTCATGTGTAGTCATTTGTGTTTGATGTTTCTATGTGATTTGGTGTTCCTGTACCTTTTGCGTCTGTTTCTGTGCGTGTCTTGCTCTGTGTTTTTGCATTGGGTGTTTTGGGGTTTTGCTGTGGGTGCTGCAACTGAGTGTTGTTGGAGATCCCCTCCGATCTAACTTTTAACGTCTCCTTTTTACCTTGAAAATGCAATTTCAGAAAACAAGAATGAAACTGACAAATGTGGCATGAAATCGCTTGTTAGTGCATTATGTGTATGAGAAATGCACTTGCTATGTATTGCATACCAGTACCCGTAACAAAAGCACAATTTAAGGCACTTACTCTATAAAGCACGTCAGAAATATGGAGGGTAAAGTCTAGAAATGTTTGGCATATTTTGGCAGTTTAGGTCATGTCTTCAATATTGTTTATTGAGAAATCCAAGGGAAGAAGAGCAAGAGTTCCATCCAACATAAACATGATAAAAGTTGAATCCATCCTTGAATTAAAGTCAAATCATTTCCCTGTCAAACCCTGCCAATGTGGCTGCCGTTATTTGCTGTTAAAAAAATTGATTGGGCATTCAGATTTCAGCACTTCAGACCATCAAACCTCTGCAGGGCCCTCACACCCATTTTTGGGACTGGGGCCCGGGGCCTCTGAAATCGGGGAAAATAGCATCATTTTCTAAAAAATTGGAAAATATTTAACATAAGTTTGGATGCCTTTTGACTAGAAAATGAGAATTTATAATTCATTTCGCTGAATTTTCCATGAGGTGTCAAATTAGGAAAAATGGTCAATAAATTGGGAAAAAAAGATACTACATGTATATTTTGCATTGCGACTGGGATCCAATGTGGGCCCCAAATTAGGATTAGAGCCCTGCTCTGTATAATAGACCTTTTTCACATTACAGCTAGCTGGGTTCTCATTAAGAGCTAGTGACCGGCGATTTCTCGCCTCCTACTTTTGGTAAAATTGCCGCCTACTTTCCGTAAAAAAAGTGTCGTATTTCAATGTCAATTTCTTTAAGTATAAAATTGAACGTGTACTAAAACTTAAAAGAAATTATGTTGAGTCTATTGATGCATCCACAAGATATGAGCCAACAGTAACTGCCCCCTCGCAGAATTCAAAATGTCACATACTCGTTTAATATTTTGCATCCATAGACCAAACGTTCGTCAATCATGATCTATACTAAAACCCAATGCTCTCAAAAAATTTGGGAGGAAAATGTTTTTTATTTGAAAAATCCAGAATTGTTCACTATGAGGAGAGCCATAAAAATACATCAAATTACCAATATTATGACCGATAGTTCAAAGCTTTCATGGGCAAAAGGGGGGGGGGAATAAACGTAAGATTTATTTTTCATGTACATGTTGCAGGAATCAGAAAGCTATTGAGTTAGTTTACAATCTATTTGGATAGAAAGAAAACAACTATTTCCCAGTATACTAGGAAGTTCCAAACATTTCTCTTATACTATAATTATAAATCATGAGAATGCTAGTGATGAAAATTGTTCACAAAACTTGCAACACATGTTATAAAAGAACTATTGAAGGAAAAAAATCTATAGTATTTCTTTACCATCTAGATGGCTGGAAATGCCCTCCATTGCCTTGTAAATTTCAAAAATATATACTTGATTTTATGGTATTTTACATGTATAGAGTCTAAATGGCGGGAAATGCCCTCAATTGCCTTCTAAATTTTAAAAATTTTCCAGGGGAGCATGCCCCCGGACCCCCCTAGAGGTCTCGCACTGTCGCATCCTTTGATTGCCTCCTACTTTTTCTTGATTCACCTCCTACTTCCAAACTTAATGAGAACCCTAAGCTACACTTGCATTTTAGACATGCCAAGACCCGACATCACTACTTTTGACATCATTTCTTATTGAGACGTCATAAATCTGCTACGACGTCACAGTTAAATTAAGTTATCTCAAATCCTGTAATGTCAGGTCTGAAGATTTGTAAAAATGCAAGTCAACTGCGGTCATCATGGTAATTAATTTATATGAAAATCGTCTATTGGACCATCTAACCTTCAATTCATTTCGGTATCATGTTTGAGTCTGTCTTATACAGAATTTTTCGGTAGATATCCATTGCTATTGGGTCTTCAAACTATCAGACCTTCAGTTCAGTGTACATAGATACCACCTCAAATAGGTGTACCATCCGAAGACGTAAGCTGTATGTTGGAATTTTGACCTATGCAAGGGACCCACCCAAAGCAGTGATGGTTGCGGAATGTTTGTCATTTTCATGCATCAGTATGGTTAGTCCTGCTTACAAGACTCCGGTATACTGCTAACGCACCGGAGTCTTGTAGCCCGCGCCATTTTGGTAACGCGTTCTTTACGCATCGGATGTTAGCGGAAACTAGAACAGGGAAATTACGATGATTTTAGCACTGACAGCGAGTAAGATTAAATTGAAAGGATGGATTATATATTAAATTATTATTGACTAACCTTTAAAATGTTATATAAAGTCCAACACTTAGTGTAATCTTGTCATTATTTGATCACATTGGATCCACCAGTGGAATTTAGTGATTCAAAAACTCGAGCCCGAGTTTTCATTCGGATCATTAGATTTCAAACAAATAACATATATTTGATCAACGAATTAATTACAATAATAATAATTGTAATTTAATTTGACAATTCAAAGGTAAGAAAATGGTGTTTGTTCAACATAAAGGCAAAATAAATATGTTTTATGCTAGGCGAAATCCCTCTTTGCCATTTAAGAGCTGACAGATATAACCTTGCGTCTTGCAGCAAGGTTATATGTTATAGAACTACAGTATGGTCAGACTTACAAGTCCACAAAGTTAGAAAAATTGATGAACAAAGTTTCAAATAATTTCCATATAGATCGATAAGTTGAAGGTTCCCTTATCTCTTTCCAACCAACTGATACAAAGATCTGAAGTAGAAACGGAGGATCCTGCACAAAGATAGATTTTAGGACGAAATATGCTAGTTTTAGCTCGAAATGACTCTGTTGTTTCGATTTTCGTTGTATTTTTCACCATACAAAGGAGATACTTGGTTAAAAAATTCAAAGATCTACTCATGTACACAATAAATGTTTTAATCACCTTTTACAGAACGAAATGGCTATTTCTAAGGCGCTTTCAATTTGGCAGGTGTCTGTTTCGATAAAGTTCGTGGCGCCATCTTTGTTTTGGTTTGCAAGCTTAGAAGTTATGTCCCCGCCCCCTTCCGATAAAGACCTTAAAAAATTGTTGTCGACATTTGAAGAAATTGTACCACTTTTCTAAAATTCTGTCTTTTGGGGTTTTTAGGAATTAAGGGGGAGGGGTACTTTTTTCCTGAAATATCATGAAAGAGGGTTTGAATAGTTAAATTTTATTTATTTCGGTTAAATTAGGCTTACGGTACCACAGTATTCCAACTAAACAATAAGCATGAAAATTCTGGTCACGAAGAATCTCAGTGGCGGATTCAGGGGGTGCAGAGGGAGCGCCCGCCCCCCCCCCCCCCCGGCACTGAACCAAAATTTTAAAAAAATCCCTGTATTTTGGTCCATTTTCAGTAAAAATCGGCAAAATTCGCCCCACGACCCCCCGGCAAAGGGGGCGCTGGATCCGCCACTGAATCTTCATGTATACATATGTGAAATATCAAAACCCTACCTCTTATAGTTTAAAAGTAGGTCAATGTCAAGCTAGGTCACTAGGTTAAAAGTCATGATATCAAATGAAAGTTCTGGACATGAGCTAGGAGTCTATATATGTGAAATATCAAAAACTTACCTCTTATAGTTTAAAAGTTGTGGTCAAAGGTCATATTCAAGGTCACTTGGTCAAACGTCATGATATCAAATGAAAGATCTGGTCATGAGGAATCAATATGTAAAGGTTGGTACACGATTTTCAAGTACCCCGAGATATGGTCCCGAGCGAAGCGAGGGAGCATGTCGAGGGGACGAGAAAAGAGTGTACCAACCGACTTAGTGCATAGTTCGATCGGGCAGATATAAGGATTTTCTGATACAGCCCCTAAATCTATCAAAATTGTATGCCTCGGGCAATATTTCTCTATGGAAAATGAAAACAAGTTGAGTTGATGTTTAAATTAATCATTGACCATTTATCAGTAAATCGGAATTATTTGCCTATCAAAAGTAAAAAAAAAAGGACTTGAAACTTGGAAAAAGGGAGTTTTCATGAATTGTTAAAGGACTCATGATGTGATTATCTTCCAAAATTTCGAAAGGACAGTAATAATTCGTGATGCATGTGTTGATATTCTAGAATGTACAAAAAGGGATGTTAGGCAGTTTAGGACCGATCCTGCAAAACAGAAAAGAAATTCTTAATTTATCCCGTTTTTACGATTTATTTAAAAACCTTATGCTGAACCCCCCCCCCCCCCCCTGATTTTTTGTTTGGTACCACCCACGTGTAAACATATCTTTAAAATAATCTCGAAAAATAACAGAAATTTCGAAGTACTTTTTTTGTTCGTTCGTAAACTAGCTTATCAAAAAAGTAGACCCTTCTCTCGTTAAGACAATTTCTAACACACTGAAAAAAAAAAATCGCAACGCAAAAGCCCGGAAATGCGCGACTGGTCTCGTGATTTCCGATTTTTTTTTCTTACTAGAATTTACAACTTTTAAAGTCAGCTTTTAAACTGACGGCCAGTTTTTTGTAAAAGATAATACTTGTATTAAAGTATACTCAGTAATTTTTAGGGAGCGATCACTTTTATGGGGGGGGGGGGGGGGGGGGGGGGGGAGGGGAGGGGGGGGGGGGGGGCAACCCCATATTCAATCAAATGGCTGTTGCTTGATCTTTATTTTTTTCCAGCTGCGTGGAGCCTTGGATAAGAAATTCTAATTAAACCTCCAGTTGTAGTGTTTTTTTCTTTTTCAAGTTCTTCCTACCTTCTCCCTTTGAAAGAAAATTCAAACTTTGTCGTTTTTTAACCATATGCTGTACCCCCCCCCCCCCCCCCCCCCCCCCCGATGACTCGAGCAATGATTCAGTAAAACATTACACAAAGTAATGGCGGAAAGGGGGTGTTTGCTGTTATGGAATACTGTTAAATTCCGTGTGCTGGAATGACGGATGTATAAAAAAAAATCAAAATTGGATTTGAAGATGTTAACAGTGATATGTATTCGAAATTTGGAAATATGAAAAAAGAGATATATTTACACGTATATATTGATTCATTTACCTATTCTATCCTGTATCTATTTCTTTTTCTTTTCTTTTTTTTTCTTTTTTTTTTTGATTGTTTTGTTTGTTTGGGTTTTTTCTGCCATTCATTCGTTGACGTATTATGGTAAACATTTCAGGATGTTGGATTTCACGTAGAGCCTAAAGTTACCGGATTTTTTTAATGATTGAACCTTCGCTGCTGCGGGAGAAATCATTTGATTTAATTGGGGCGGGGACGCATCCCGAACTCACTTTTTGTTCGTCCTTATTCAGTCATATGGTGACTGCATGATAATCTTTCTTTTTCGGTTGTTTTGGTAAAATTTATATGTAAGAAAGGTCCATCCGGAGTTTTTTTTCCAAGTTTTTTCTTCACTCTCCCTTAGAAATAAAATGAGAGCTCCCTTTACTATCAAAATATCGTATTGAAGCAATGAAGCATTGAGATCTTACTTGGTACGCACCAAGTCATTTCTGACCAGCAATTATCTATTGTGTAAAGGTGCGAACCATGCACTAAGTGAAATATCTCGAGTCCAGTAAGATATCAAAACCCTACCTCTTATAGTTTAAAAGTTGGTCACTAGATGAAGAGCCATGTTATCAAATGAAAGGCCTGGTCATGAGAATTCTGCAAGTGAAATATCAAAGCATATCCTCTATAATTCATGAGATAAAGCAAAGGTTTAAGTTTTTCAAAAGTAGGTCAAACTACAAGGTCAAGGTCACAAGGTAAAAAATTTTGGTATCCATATATAGAAAGGTCTTGTCACAAGGAATACACATGTGAAATATGAAAGCCCTGTCACTTGCCATTCAAAAGTTATGGCCAAGGTTAAAGTTTTTCAAAAGAAGGTCGAACTCCAAGGTCAAGGTCACAAGGTCAAATTTTGTTGCTGAACTTGATTCGTCTCATCATGGTTTTATTACCATGTCAAGTTTCAAATTACTCCTCCAAGCAGTTTTCTCTCAACGGACTTAAACGCAACACCTTCACCAAAATATTGACGTATTGAGGGACTTCACCATTTCATACACCGCATTTTGCATCGCAATCCGACCAAAAATTATTTAGCTATCATTTTTATAAGTATGTGCATCCAAAGCCAGAAAAGTGCCATACTTTTTTATGTCAACAGTGTTATATTTGACACCATGATTACCTTTGGGCTTAATCAAAACTGTAATCATGATAACTATTTTATTCCGGTATCTTGGTTTTCTTCTTCTTCTTCTTCTTCTTCTTCTTCTTCTTCTTCTTCATAGTATCCGGTATACCATCAAAATTGAAGATTATTTACCGGTGCATTTTAACACAATTCTTCTCATATCTAACATTTGTACAGGTAAGTATAAAAGTATCTAAAAGGTATGACCTATCTTAAACAGGTTTTGGAATCAGTTACCATGGTTACTGTGGTGGGGTTTCATTAGGAGATGTCACGGGGAGTTAAGAAATTGTATGACATATTCGTTAACATGTTTAATTCGTAAAAAGTAAAAAAGAAAATATCTATATCGTATCTGGTTTTTGTACAGCGTCGGCCGCATGTGCATATTATAACGTTATGTCAGTATAATATCATTATCATCCATCAAGTTGTTAGAATTCATGCAATCATATTCTTCCTTCACGGACAGGAACACGTTACGTCGCCTTACAGTACCGTTGTCAGAAACATTTAAAGTTCTGCACTTAAAACCGTCCGTTGACATTATGCAACAGGTGAGGATATGTTGGAAACCATCCGTTTTCATGAAAATTATCGACAAAATTTCAGTAAAATCACAAATAAATCATTAGGTAACCGGTGATTTCTTTTAAAAAGCCAATGGGGGGTAGCCACACGCTTCAGTAATACATTATTACCATGAAATGAATAAAACTCCTTTTATGTTTTGAGGAGATCTGATTGGCAATGACCGACTGTCAGCAACGAAAACGGAAATTTGAACAGGAAAAATATCCTGTCTCTTAATTATTTGATTTTATATACCAATTTTATGTAGAAAAGTATCGACAACATTATCCAAACAATATATGTGAATGGCCCTCTTATACATTGCATATTTATTGCATACTTTGATTATTTGATAAAGAATGTCCGTTGTTATGACAAGACAAGAAGATATGGTCCGTTGTCATGACTCTTAACGGTATTTGGGCATGAATGGAGAATTGAATCTTTATTTCGAATGTAAGGCTGAGCAATTAAATTAGCTAAGTTAATTCTTAAAGTATTCAGTTCTCTTTTTTTCTTTTCTTTCTTTCTTTTTTTTTCTTTTTTTTTTTTGGGGGGGGGGGGGGGGGGTAAAGCATGATATCATATTTGTATAGAAAAGATTTAGAATTGAAAATATGATTCATGAATTTGAAGAGGTGTAGCATGAATTTATGAATTTATCCATTGATCAATTAAACAATAATTGTTAAAGGGATTTTGAAGTCATATATATAACGTTTAAAACAGAGACATCAATTATCGGTCATTGAAGACATTTTGATAGCCTCAGCCTTTATCACGTAATTGTTCCGAACGTTCTTTACACGAAATCGCTCTTTGATCTAGAATTTTCGCATGCTTTTTTTCAGAAACAACAAGATTCTTACCTACAGATGGGTTATTAGGAAACGTTTTATCGAAAGGGACAAAATGGATCTCAAATGCGCAAAAATGAATATAAACGTACAAAGTAACAAAATACTTGTAATAAATTGTCATTATAATTTTGCCCATAGTAGATCCCTATAACTGCTATACACTTACGGGGACCCCCCCCCCCTCCCCTCCTGGCGGAAAAAAAGCTTTATTGTAGTCTTTGAAGTCTCTTAAAGCAGATTTCCCTCGCCTACCATCAATGGTTTGGATTTTCTCTTTGAAACATTAATTTTATAATTTTGCATTCAATAGAGATCTTCGATGGGGGTATGATATAGACCTTTAAAAAAAAAAAACTTTATTTATTTTACAACGTTTAACAAACAAGTTACACTACTTATATTAAGATATGTCTCACGTTGACTCAGATGTTGGCGTGAGGGGGTCCAAGGAGCAGGAGGAAACCAGAGTACCCAGATAAAAACCTCATAAAAAACCATATAAGACCCTACGCCAAATCTGATATTCGAACCCGGGACCTTAGAAATGAGAAGCGAGCGTGCTACCACTGCGCTAATCCGGCCACTGAAATAGATTTTGCACGTATATGTCATGTGATGATGAAAATTGTAGTTATTATGTTTATTTACATTTGTGTGTGTCCGTATGTAGGTTCGTGTGTCTTTTTTATGTCAGCGTCGATATCGGTGTCTCCGTCTGCCTGCATGCGAGTGAGTTCTTTTGTCCGCGTTTGTTAACATGTGTGTCTGTCTGTGAGTGAGTGCATCTGTCTGTGTCTTTTGTGTGTGTGTCTGTCTATATACATGCCTGTTTGTCCGTTTGTTTTTGCGTATGTCTGTGTGTATGTCTTTAATCGTATAAAAGATACTATGTACAGTCAAATTTTCGCCTTCATTTATATTTAACCATTTTCACCCATAGCCCAGAAGATGAATTAAAGACGGGACGAATAAAATTTAACGTTAAGGATATCTTTACAAAACGGATGATTCGGCGAATTCAATTCTCGGCAAATAAGTCTCCATTCTAAATTGGTTCAAACTTAGATTGTGCGTATTGATAGCTGTTTACAGTATATCATGGTCTTGATGAATTTTAATGATTAGTACCGGTATCATAGTATCATTCCATCCATTAAAATATCAAAGCAGACAACGGACATCTGACAACGGACAGAACTTTCGCAACATGGATTGACAACGGACTAATTTTAGAAAAGTCCAAAAAAGTTGTCCAAAATTGAATTCGTGATTATGACACTACCAGAGGAGCATTATATAGGCTTGATATTTATTATTAGTATGTTTCTGTAATAAGATAACCTGAATATTCAAAGATTTCATGAAAAAGGATGAATAATAAATGTGCAGGGCGTGGTTATCAAAGGACGCCAACTCGATCTCCTCTTTTCAAACTGTACATCAGTACCAGAAAAGCATATAAACCAATACAATAGCTTAGTGTTATGACTAACCCCCCCCCCCTTGAATTTTCGAGTGTATTACTTCCAAAATCTCAACGTTTATAAGAAAATCATACTTTCCATACATGCTCATTGTCACGACAACGGATGGTTTCCTTATATCCTCACCTGTGGCATAATGTCAACGGACGGTTTTAAGTGAAGAACTTTAAATACATCTGACAACGGTACTGTAAGGCGACATAACGTGTTCCTGTCCGTCTCCTTGTGGGAATCCACAAAAAAAAAAAGACTGACCAAGTTTCGTACGTCCAAAGAAAAGAGGAGTCGCGTAAAATGGTATAAAAATATGGTTTTGCCCTAGATCAAAATCCCATCCTAGGTGCATCCCCATCCATTGGAACAATATAAACGTATTCATCTGGTACAAATAGTTTTTATCTAATACGAAATTAATACGCAGTGGCGGATTCAGGGGGGTGCGGAGGGGGCGCCCGCCCCCTCGGCACTGACCCAAAATTTTCCAAAAACAGGTATATTTTGGACCATTTTCAGTCAAAATCGGCAAAATTCGTCATTTGACCCCCCGGCAAAGGGGGCGCTGGATCCGCCACTGATACGTTTTTGAATTCTATAAAGCCACAGTGAAACATGGTCCAATTGATGCATAAAAATTGCTATTTTAAATTTAATGTTTCCCTGCTTATGGGGTCAGATAAAAATAAATGAATACTTAAAGAATGTTTATGTAATCTGAAGCCAATAACCGTTTTTCTGACCCAGCTTCCGGGAGGGGGGGGGGGGGGGGCAGGGAATACCTCTCTCCCCCTCCCTTTCACCCTTCCTTCCTTCAATATCCCTGCCTCCCTCCTCCTCCCTCCGCCTCCATTTCACCCTTTTCACACCCTTTCCAAGGGATCAGTTTCCAATTTTGAGCCCCAGACGATTCCACCCGATTTCCCCAACCCCTGGGGTCAGATCCCACTTTCGAAACCAAGTTGTACAACTAAAGGTCACACCCTGTCATATGACACCATCAAAAGTTTTGTGAAACCTTACAGTTTAGATGGAGAAGCCGTCCATTGGGGTCGGGGGTGGGGGGGGGTCAGATTCTCATTCTCATTTTGAAACCCAGGTGCACAGGTACAAGTCCCCCCTCCGATCCCAAGGGGTCAGGTGCCAATTTTGAAACCCGCATGTGCACAAGTTACACCCTATCATATGAGAGCACGAACAATTTTGTAGCCTCTGCAGTTTAGAAGAAGTCAAGACAAGCTGTCGTGGATGGACGGACAGACGACAACGGCCCAAATTTCATGTTTACACTGGCACCTTTATAGTCCTTCAGATGCAAAATTCAAAACGATATTCGAGTCATTCGAATTTCATTATGATAACCAAAAATGTTGATGTTAAAATGCATGATGATAAAAAAAAAAAAAAAAAAAAATCAAATTCAAGGAATTGTGGTCCCCCGCTTTTAGGCGTTTGTCTTTAAAGCGATGCTTACAGACACCCCCTAACCTATTCGAAAGTTTTAATAATATATCTCATGTATTATAAATATTCTGAATATAAAAAGATAAAACTCCAAGAAAAGGTCAAAACTTTTGTTACCAAGGGAAAGGGCTTGTGAAAAGGAAAGCACATGTGAAATATGAAAGTCCTATCATTTCAAATCCAAAAGTTATGGTCGAGGTTGAAGTTTTTAAATTTGGGTCAACCTCCAACGTCAAGGTCATTAAGTCAGAATGTTGTTACCGACGGAAAGGTCTTGTCACAAGAATACAAATGTGAAATATGAAAGCCCTATCACTTACCATTCAAAAGTTATGGTCAAGGTTAAAAGCTTTGAAAAGTAGGTCAAACTCCAAGGTCAAGGTCACAAGGTCAAAATTTTTGGTATCCATGGAAAGGTCTTGTCACAAATATTACACATGTGTAATATGAAAGCCGTATCACTTTCCATTCAAAAGTTATGGCCAAGGTTAAAGTTTCTGAAAAGTAGGTCTAATGCCAAGGTCAAGGTCACAAGGTCAGCAATTTTGGTAACCATGGAAAGGTCTTGTCACTAGGAATACGCATGTGAAAATGTTGTTACCAACGGAAAGGTCTTGTCACAAGGAATACACATGTAAAATATGAAAGCCCTATCACTTTCCATTCAAAACTTATGGCCAAGATTTTAATTTCTGAAAAGTAAATCAAACTCTAATGTCAAGGCCACAAGGTCAAAAAGTTTTGGTATCGATGGAAAGGTCTAATGTCACAAGAAATACACATGTGAAACATGAAAGCCCTATCACTTACCATTCAAAAGTTATGTCAAGGTTAAAGTTTTTGTGACTGACAGACAGATGAGCCCGTTTTAATGTCCCTGTGCTTTGGCAAAAGCGGGGAACAAAAATACCATCAAGAAATTATAACCAAGAGGTTCAACAAGGCTGATATTGCTAACCTGATATTCAAACCGATATTGCTAACCTGATGTTCAAACCGATATTGCTAATCTGATGTTCAGCAAAAGTGTTTTTCACAAGCCAAACATTGCAGAGAAGTTGCAGTGGCACATTTAGGGGGAATTGAGGGGTGCCCTCAGCACTGACCTGATTTCTCTCCAAAACCGTCGAGTCTGTGGACAATTTTGCCCCTTGACTTCCAGCAAAGGGGAGCTAGATCTGATACTAAGTTGAAAATGTTGGCCAGTCAGATACATTGATGGGCAGCTTGTTTGAAGGATCTGGTTAAAAAAAAAGAGTTTTGGTAGAAAGCCTTTGGTATGATGCTACTTCATGCTACAGTGTACCTCACTTAAAGCTTTGTTCATATGAGCTGAAACATAGAAACATTGGCAATATTTGTAGAATGATCCTGTCCAAACAATAAAAACTTGTTATTCATTAGTGAATTAATCACTTTAGTTACATGTTGCTTAAAGTTTTGTGGAATTCCACGCAGTGGTTGAGGAGAACCCCAAAAATGCTTTATCCAACTAGGTTTAAAGTTAGAACCTTGGGTTTTTGCTTCTTGTAAGGTTTGAAGAAATTCTTTGCATCAGTTGTAGAGAAAATGAAGATCTGGACACTGGCATGTTGGTTGATTGTATGGTCACAAGCCTGCAGGCTATATGACAATAGCTCACCTTCGGCTCAGATACCCTAATAAGGAAAAGTCAGTTGGTATATCAATATGTACCTGTATCCAAAATTTCATTTATTTGGCACTTAATTACTTCTTAGAAAGCCGAGGTTTTACTTTCCGAGTTTTGACTTCATAATATAGGACATGTCTAACCACGCAAATTAAAATAGTCAACTAGTATGAAATCATTATCTTGCTTTTGTTTGTAAGGCATAACATCTGTCAGGTGTTTTAATGTTTAAATCATTTTTAGCATGTAGAATGTTGAAAGCCAGATACATGTATTTTTAACATCATACAGCTACTTTGAAAATGTATATACTGAAAACATACTTTAACTTAACATAATGTACTTAGTATGACCTTGAACTTTAACCTTTTGATCTATTACTTTAACAGTATCATGCAACCTTATATGATAATTTTACATGTTTAAGGGTTTTAATACGGTAAATGTATTTCATGCATATGTATAAAATTTAATACAAGTTATACATATCCGTGTATTTTAAATAGATCACTCTGTGACCTTTAACTTTCAATTACTACAAGTATTCTTGTAACATTGTCTTTCTTCTCTTTAGAAAAAAAAAATGCTAGTATATATATATATGAATTTGATTATTTTCTAAATATATTAAACTCAAATGAAAACTGATAATAGTGTCATACCATTGTCTATGTAATTTTCTTTGTTTTTTTTCCATTAGGTAAAATATTAGGTGATCTTTGATCTTCACCTTTGACATGTAATGATTCAAATTCTATTACATTTTGTACCCTCATCAAGTTTAAAAAAACAGAATCAAGATATAAAACTATTACTTCTTTAATGGTTGACAATGTAAGTCAAGAACTAAGTGATCAATATGTGGAGCATAAGACTTGACATGTTCTATATGTAATATCCCTGTGCACCATTCCGTCTCTGGATGTTTTTCTTTTAAGATTTCCTTAATAGTTGCCGCTGTCTGTTCGGCCCACGTCAACCATTCTGAGCAGGGTACATAGGTTGATTCTTTATTATCCTTGTGGTTATTGAACTTGTGAGACGATAAGAAATCACGATGAGTTAATGATATTTGAGCTGTACTACATTCTTCAGATTCAGGACAGTTGTGATAAACTTCAGGGTCTATACTCTCTGTTACTGCTTTGTTACCAGAATTTTTAGGTCTATCATCTAAAGTTGTTTCTTCACAACACTCCACTTCGGACGAGGAATTGTCCCCTACAGATCCACATTTTCTGCGAGCTTTTCTCTCCACATTACTGTGAATATGTAAGATTCCACCAGAGGATGATTTAAGAGCTCTACAAGCAATAGGCCAGCCTTCCTCTGAACTCGGTATTAATCCCAAGTTTACTCTGTCTGCAAAATCTGTCAACTGAAACTAAGAATAGATAAAAACGATGAGAAAATTACAAATTTTGTTTTTGTCCTTAAAAAGAATGAATTATAAATATTTTTGAGTTTACACTCCATGTACTATTGTTTTATACTTTGTACTAAATGTAAAGTACAATTAAAACAAGAGCCCCAGGGGGCACAACGCTCACCTGATACCCATGCACGCTCTAATTGACATACTGACATTGAATACTGATAGTGCCAGTACCAGGATTTTAGCCCACAACCTTTCTAACAAGATTTTTGCCGGATGCAGACAAGTTTTTTTTCAGACAACCTTTAAAAGTACAAACAAGAGAAAATAGTCACATTTCAAAACAACAACTTTTTTTACTGATTTGAAAAGATGGATTATGCGATCCAAAGTCATATGCCCAGCTAGTATAGTTCGATTATGCAACATCAAAAATAAAATCAGTTTGTAAAATTCCACATTAATGTGCAACAGAAACAGAATAAAACAATGAAATGATTTCATAAATTAAGTTTATTTAAAATTGAACACCAAACCTTTCATTATTAATAGCTAGTATGCCAGAAAATAATAAAGCCTGTGTTTGTGAAACACGAATGCCCCGCGGTGGCATCTTTGTTGGTATAAACACCATTTTCTGTTAAGTATGTGAGAGGTCAGGGTCAAAGTAATGTTGGTATCAATGGAAAGATCTTGTCACAAAGAATACACATGTACAATATTAAAGCCCTATCACTAACCATTCAAAAGTTATGCCCAATGTTAAAGTTTTTGAAAAGTAGGTCAAAGGTCAAGGTCAAGGTCACGAGGTCAAAAATTTTGGTATCAATGGAAAGGTATTGTCACAAGGAATACACATGTGAAATATGAAAGCTCTATCACCTTCCTATCAAAAGTTATGCCCAATGTAAAGTTTTTCGGACAAACAGACAGACGGACAGGCCAAAAACTATATGCCCCCGTATCTTTGATTCCGGAAGCATAAAAAACAAAGACTTTTCGGTTTTGCCTTTATTCATATTAAATTATACAGAAATCTATGAATGAGAGCTTTTGAATAGTATTGATTTCATCTTAATACATGTAACGTACAGTCAAAATCGTGTTAATCCAATTAACACAGACAAGTTGTTAGCGGACAATATTAATTCAAGTGAGTTGTGCAGAAATTGAGCCAATTTATTTTCCGAACAGCAGTGTACAGTGTATCAAACCTCATGACCCAGTGAAGCCACTTGGACAAATTATTTTCGGTAAATATGCTGAAATGCGGTGCTTGGAAATGTATTTTTAACATATTGAATCAATAGTCGTGATAAATTTAACTTCGAACTTGATCTTGTCTTTTATGCAATCTACAGATAGGTTTGAAAATATGCAAAATTCGGAACATTTTCGATGAGGACGCAGAGTTCCTGTAAAAAAAGTGAAATTTGTGAAAAAAGGACATGCACGACCCCCCCCCCTTTTTCTTTACATTTTTATGCGTGCCAAAGATTCGCATTCAAAAAAGACCAATTTTACAGACTTCCAGGCATTTCAAGTCAGTCAAAATTTTTAGTGTGCACCTTTTTATTTCCTGTAGTTACCCCTACTAAAGGGGCAAGGAGGTATTGAACCAATCAAATCTGTAACACAAGATATATGGCGACTATGTTTACCATAGATACAGAAATAAGACAGAGAAAATAATCATTAAATAGGGAAATTGTTCTGAAATATGCATGTATGAAAAAAAAGCAATCCAAGGAATGCTTGTGTCGCCTGCGTAGCGGATTTTTTTTTTATTGAAATTAGGTCAAATATCAAGGGCAAGGTCACTAGGTTAAAAATATGGAATGTTTAGAAAGGTCTTTTCATAAGGAATACAAATGTGAAATATCAAAGCCCTATCACTAACCAATCAAAAGTTATGGGATGTGACACCCAAGTGTGACAGACAGACGGACAGACGGAGGGACGGATGGACGGACAGACGAACAACAGACAAAGTGATCCCTAAGTGTCACTGTGCTTCGCAGGCGACACAAAAAGTCAACATCTTAAAAATAAATTCAGCGTATATTTGATAGCATATGTGGCCAAGTTAATTCGAAGTATGAAAATAAGTACACAAAGCCAAACTAGCTATAGCTTGTCTTATTTAAAAAATCATTAAAAATCTAAAAGTTGATATTTTGACAAAATTCTTTCACAGTTTCATTTCTAGCGATAAATATCAAAATAAAAAGAGAAAAAAAACTGAAAAAGGGAAAAAAAAATTGTTGGGGTCCCGCCGGGGTTTGAAGCTACTCCCCATGGGTCCATTTGGCATGGAAAACATACATTATACCTATGTACAATCTTAAAAAATATTCCTTAAAAATCCAAAAGTGGATATCTTGACAAATTCTTTCACTTGTAGGGTACCATGCATGAGTACCTCATACCTACAAATTGTCATGACAATCTGAAGAGTGGTTATAGAAAAGAAGCAGAAAATGTATGAAAATCAACCCCCCCTTCCTTTTTACATAAGAAAAAAATTCATAAAAAATCAAAAAAATAAATTTTAAGCATAAAATACATATCAAAGCATTAAGTAAGTTAAATATGATAAATATGTAGTAAATGAGTGTGTAAAATCATACACTTATTGAGTTATTTAAAGAAATAGTGCAAAAATGTGCATTTCTGACAAAGTCCGAAAAGACGTCAAAAACGCGTCAAAAATTTGACTTCGAAGTGGAACCAAAAATAACAACACTTCTTAAGACATCTCTCTAGATCATCCTGATGCTTTCGGTTTGTCGATACATGCTTCGGTTCTGAAGAAGAAGTTTGTCAAAGGAGGGTACCCCCCGTGACCTACTTTTGGCTGTGGTGGCGCCACCTGTTGACAGATCCGGACGAAAAACAACAACACTTGTAGGGGACCATGAGTACTTCATACCTACCAAGTTTCATCAAAATCCCTTCAGCCGTTCTGGAGAAGAAGTTTAAAATGTGAAAAGTTTACGACGACGACGGACGACGGACGACGACGACGACGACGACGACGGACGACGGACGCAACACTATGACAATAGCTCACTTGAGCCTATGGCTCAGGTGAGCTAAAAAGTTTTAATTGATGCATTAGCGGACAAAGAAAGACAACTCTGTCGTAAAGCAATATATCAAAAAATTCCTCTTTCATCATTGACATTAAATTACATTATTCCTAATCCAAAAGTAAGAAATCATACGTAAAGGAAAAATATGTAATTTTGATGAAGTACATATTTCAATGGGAGACAAAGAAAGATAACTCTTTCAGAATGTGTGAACTAAAGTTGTCTCTGCACAAGACACCTCAGAGTGAGATAAATGAACAGTATAATATTTATCTTACAATGAATTACTATAGTATTAATAAAGACATTTATTTTTTTGGTCGTTTAAAATTTTTTTTATAAAAACATCTCGTACAGAACTATTCAGACGCTTCTCTACTAACTTGTCTGTTGTCTCCGGCGTGGATCTGACATCTATCGGAGACGTTGTTTATTTTTAGATTATTCCTGAGTGCTTCAACAGAGTCAGGATTCCACTCACATGCATGGACAAAGGCTGCCTTAGCATGGACCAAGTACGGCAATGTGAAGTATCCTATACCTGTAGAATAAGAAGAAAATACATGAATCTCCATCTTACAAACATTTTTTTTTTAAACACCACAGACATGTAAACAATACTTAGACAAGGACATTTTTTGTATATAAACACAGTGTTACACAGACCATAGATGAGTATATGTATCCGAGCTACAAGTGATGCTTGAACCAGCAACCTTTCGGTCACTGGCCTAACTCCCTTACCACTAGACCACGGTGCCGACCTTACAAACATTCATAGCAATGCTTCATTTAAGATGCATCATAAACCTTCATAATTACATAGCACAAGATGCATATTATTAAACATGCGACCAGAGTATACTTTGAAAAGTCTCATTACTCGTAGTAAGAAGTAGTCTGAAAGTATTAAAATAGCTTTCAACCAGATTTTACAAAATAAGTGTAAAACCCATTTTGTTCACAAATTGAAGTTTTTTTTCTCACTTGCCCGGCCAATGAGCTACCTTAGTTTTACATTTCTGCAGATATGAATTATAAATGCCTTTGAAGCAAAAAAACATTGGTACTACTACTAGTAATGTTATACAAGGACTGTAAATTGCACCAGGATTGAGGGCTTATCATTATGATTTTATTTTTGTATTGCAGGAACTTTTTCATTTTACACCTCCAAATAAACATTTAACACTCTGAAATAAGAATATTGTGAGCTGGAAATTGTACTACAAAATGATATAAGTTACATCTAGATTTTATCAAAATAAACATGTCATTTCTTAAATTACATATGAATGTTCAAGAAACTGGAGGTGTAAAATAATATCTGCACGAAATTTTGTCAAGTAAAACATAAACTACAGTATGTCCAAAAGATGAACTAATCATTCACATACCTACATATAAATCTAGTACTGTTTCTCCAGAGCAATCAAAGCCTGCTACACGTAGTTTCTCTGTGATGTTGCCTGCACTGAACATGCACTTAGTCACATCATAGTTATATCTGACAAGAAAAAGGGGTCATGTCATATTCCATCATTTCAATGTCATAGCTAAACCTACTAGTATTACTATACTAGTAGTAGATCCAAATGAAAAGTTAAGTGGATGAATGAAGACAGATCAATCACATCTGAAATTATTTATCAACAAGAGCCCCAGGGGGCACAACGCTCACCTGATACCCATGCACGCTCTAATTGACATACTGACATTGAATACTGATAGTGCCAGTACCAGGATTTTAGCCCACAACCTTTCTAGATTTTTGCCGGATGAAGACAAGTTTTTTTTTTTCAGACAACCTTTAAAAGTACAAACAAGAGAAAATAGTCACATTTCAAAACAACAACTTTTTTACTGATTTGAAAAGATGGATTATGCGATCCAAAGTCATATGCCCAGCTAGTATAGTTTGATTATGCAACATCAAAAATAAAATCATTTTGTAAAATTCCACATTAATGTGCAACAGAAACAGAATAAAACAATGAAATGATTTCATAAATTAAGTTTATTTAAAATTGAACACCAAACCTTTCATTATTAATAGCTAGTATGCCACAAAAAAAATTAAAGCCTGTGTTTGTGAAACACGAATGCCCCGCGGTGGCATCTTTGTTGGTATAAACACCATTTTCTGTTAAGTATGTGAGAGGTCAGGGTCAGAGTAATGTTGGTATCAATGGAAAGATCTTGTCACAAAGAATACACATGTACAATATGAAAGCCCTATCACTAAACATTCAAAAGTTATGCCAAATGTTAAAGTTTTTGAAAAGTAGGTCAAAGGTCAAGGTCACGAGGTCAAAAATTTTGGTATCAATGGAAAGGTATTGTCACAAGGAATACACATGTGAAATATGAAAGCTCTATCACCTTCCATTCAAAAGTTATGCCAATGTAAAGTTTTTCGGACAAACAGACAGACGGACAGGCCAAAAACTATATGCCCCCGTATCTTTGATTCCGGAAGCATAAAAAACAAATTCGGTTTTGCCTTTATTCATATTAAATTATACAGAAATCTATGAATGAGAGCTTTTGAATAGTATTGATTTCATCTTAATACATGTAACGTACAGTCAAAATCGTGTTAATCCAATTAACACAGACAAGTTGTTAGCGGACAATATTAATTCAAGTGAGTTGTGCAGAAATTGAGCCAATTTATTTTCCAAACAGCAGTGTACGGTGTATCAAACCTCATGACCCAGTGAAGCCACTTGGACAAATTATTTTCGGTAAATATGCTGAAATGCGGCGCTTGAAATGTATTTTTAGCATATTGAATCAATAGTCGTGATAAATTTAACTTTGAACTTGATCTTGTCTTTTATGCAATCTACAGATAGGTTTGAAAATATGCAAAATTCGGAACATTTTTGATGAGGACGCAGAGTTCCTGTAAAAAAGTGAAATTTGCGAAAAAAGGACATGCATAACCCCCCCCCCTTTTTCTTTACATTTTTATGCGTGCCAAAGATTCGCAATAAAAAATGACCAAATTTACAGACTTCCGGGCATTTCAAGTCAGTCAAAATTTTTAGTGTGCACCTTTTTATTTCCTGTAGTTACCCCTACTAAAGGGGCAAGGAGGTATTGAACCAATCAAATCTGTAACACAAGATATATGGCGACTATGTTTACCATAGATACAGAAATAAGACAGAGAAAATAATCATTAAATAGGGAAATTGTTCTGAAATATGCATGTATGAAAAAAAAGCAATCCAAGGAATGCTTGTGTCGCCTGCGTAGCGGAATTTTATTTTATTGAAATTAGGTCAAATATCAAGGGCAAGGTCACTAGGTTAAAAATTATGGAATGTTTAGAAAGGTCTTTTCATAAGGAATACAAATGTGAAATATCAAAGCCCTATCACTTACCACTCAAAAGATATAGCAAATCATAGATTTGTTGAAAAGTAGGTCAAATATATAGGGCAAGTGCACGAGGTAAAACATAGGTAATCACAGATTACGAAGCTCACCTCGTGACAGCAAAATTCAATTCAAACATATTTCTTAGTACTTGTATATTGGCTTTTAAAGGCAAAACCACTCAAGCAGAAAAAGTAGGTCAAGGTCATTTTATGAAAGTTTGATCAAAAATACATCCAATATGCAAGTTTGGTACATGTAGCAGTTATACTTTGCTCAATATTGGCTTTATAGAGCAAAATCACTAAAGCGGAAAAAGTAGGTCAAGGTCATTTTATGAAAGTTTGATCAAAGATACATCCAATATGCAAGTTTGGTACATGTATCACTTATACTTTGCTCAATATTGGCTTTTAAAGGCAAAATCACTCAAGCGGAAAAAGTAGGTCAAGGTCATTTTATGAAAGTTTGATCAAAGATACATCTAATATGCAAGTTTGGAACATTTAGCACTTATACTTTGCTCAATATTGGCTTTTAAAGGCAAAATCACTCAAGCGGAAAAAGTAGGTCAAGGTCATTTTATGAAAGTTTGATCAAAGATACATCCAAAATGCAAGTTTGGTACATGTAGCACTTATACTCTGCTCAATATTGGCTTTTAAAAGCGAAATCACTCAAATGGAAAAAGTAGGTCAGATGCTGCATCCGATGCATGGATCCATCTCGGCATCCAAAGATGAATCACTTGTGCAAGTTTAGTTACTGTAGCATTAGTACTTTGTCAGATACTGAGCTACCCCAGACTTCTTATCCAAATCACTCAAGCGGAAAAGGTAGGTCAGATGCTGCATCCGATGCATGGGTTCACCTCAGCATCCAAAAATGAATCACTTGTGCAAGTTTGGTTACTGTAGCATCAGTACTTTGTCAGATACTGAGCTACCCCAAACTTCTTAACCAAGTCACTCAAGCGGAAAATGTAGGTCAGATGCTGCATCTGATGTATGGGTTTACCTCAGCATCCAAAAATGAATCACTTGTGCAAGTTTGGTTACTGTAGCATCAGTACTTTGTCAGATACTGAGCTACCCCAAACTTCTTAACCAAGTCACTCAAGCAGAAAATGTAGGTCAGATGCTGCATACGATGCATGGGTTCACCTCAGCATCCAAAGATGAATCACTTGTGCCAGTTTGGTTACTGTAGCATTAGTACTTTGTCAGATACTGAGCTACCCCAAACTTCTTAACCGGACGCGGACGCGTGGGGTTATAGCATAAGCTCACTCAACTTCGTCGAGGTGAGCTAAAAATGATGGTATGTGAAGAAAGGTCTTGTCACATGGAATGCACATGTGAAATATCAAAGCCTATCACTCAGCAATCAAAAGAAATAGCCAATCTAAGATTTTTTGAAAAGTAGGTCAAATATCTAGGTCTTGGTCATGAGGTCAAAAGTTATGATATGTGTAGAAAGGCCTTGTCACAAGAAGGAATACACATATGAAATATCAAAGCTCTATCACTTACCAATCAAAAGATATAGCAAATCTTAATTTTTTTGAAAAGTAGGTCAAATATCTAGGTCAAGGTCATGAGGTCAAAATTATGGTATGTGTAGAAAGGTATTGTCAAAAGGAATACACAAGAGAAATATCAAAGCCCTATCACTTGTCAATCAATAGATATAGCCAATCTTGGTTTTTTTTTTTAAAGTAGGTCAAATATCTAGGTCAAGGTCATAAGGTTAAAAAATATAGTATGTGAAAAAAGGGCTTGTCACAAGAAATACACATGTGAAATATCAAAGCCCTATCACTAACCAATCAAAAGATATAGCCAATCTTAGATTTTTTGAAAAGTAGGTCAAATATCTAGGTCAAGGTCACGAGGTCAAAAAATATGGTTTGCGTAGAAAGGTCTTGTCACAAAGATTACACATGTGAAATATCAAAGCCCTATCACTTGCCAATCAAGAGATATAGCCAATATTAGATTTTTAGAAAAGTAGGTCAAATATCTAGATCAAGGTCACAAGGTCAAACATTATATGTGTAGAAAGGTCTAATCACAAGGAATACACATGTGAAATATCAAAGCCCTATCACTAATCAATCAAGAGATATAGCCAATATTAGATTTTTAGAAAAGTAGGTCAAATATCTAGGTCAAGGTCACAAGGTCAAAAATTATGATATGTGTATAAAGGTCTTTTCACAAGGAATACACATGTGAAATATCAAAGCCCTATCACTTACCAATCAAAAGTTATGGGGTGTGACACCCAAGTGTGACAGACAGACAGACAGACGGAGGGACGGATGGACGGACAGACGAACAACGGACAAAGTGATCCTTAAGTGTCGCTGTGCTTCGCAGGCGACACAAAAAGTCAACATCTTAAAAATAAATTCAGAGTATATTTGATAGCGTATGTGGCCAAGTTAATTCGAAGTATGAAAATAAGTACACAAAGCCAAACTAGCTATAGCTTGTCTTATTTAAAAAAATCATTAAAAATCTAAATGTTGATATTTTGACAAAATTCTTTCACAGTTTCATTTCTAGCGATAAATATAAAAATAAAAAGAGAAAAAAACTGAAAAAGGGAAAAAAAAATTGTTGGGGTCCCGCCGGGGTTTGAAGCTACTCCCCATGGGTCCATTTGGCATGGAAAACATACATTATACCTATGTACAATCTTAAAAAATATTCCTTAAAAATCCAAAAGTGGATATCTTGACAAAATTCTTTCACTTGTAGGGTACCATGCATGAGTACCTCATACCTACAAATTGTCATGACAATCTGAAGAGTGGTTATAGAAAAGAAGCAGAAAATGTATGAAAATCAACCCCCCCCCCCCCTTCCTTTTTACATAAGATAAAAATCATAAAACATCAAAAAAATAAATTTTAAGCATAAAATACATATCAAAGCATTAAGTAAGTTAAATATGATAAATATGTAGTAAATGAGTGTGTAAAATCATACACTTATTGAGTTATTTAAAGAAATAGTGCAAAAATGTGCATTTCTGACAAAGTCCGAAAAGACGTCAAAAACGCGTCAAAAATTTGACTTTGAAGTGGAACCAAAAATAACAACACTTCTTAAGACATCTCTCTAGATCATCCTGATGCTTTCGGTTTGTCGATACATGCTTCGGTTCTGAAGAAGAAGTTTGTCAAAGGAGGGTACCCCCCCGTGACCTACTTTTGGCTGTGGTGGCGCCACCTGTTGACAGATCCGGACGAAAAACAACAACACTTGTAGGGGACTATGAGTACTTCATACCTACCAAGTTTCATCAAAATCCCTTCAGCCGTTCTGGAGAAGAAGTTTAAAATGTGAAAAGTTTACGACGACGACGGACGACGACGACGGACGCAACACTATGACAATAGCTCACTTGAGCCTATGGCTCAGGTGAGCTAAAAATGATACTACATGTACTGGTATTTACTCTAAAATACTTCAACATCATTTTCTACTTTTAACAATAATCAAGCTTATATTTGAAGACTATCTTAAATTCAATGAGTATGAATACTTAATAGCAAAAATAAAACACTAGACTGATGTGGAATAGTTGCATGTTTCACCCTATGTATGTGACCTTGTCCTTGTCCTTGAGCCATATCATGTGATGAGTCGTATCATGCTTCACAATACCTGTCAAATACTAATTTTATTTCTAATTCAACCTTAATTTAGGTACATCACAGACCTCTTTAATGATCTGGAAAATATTTCCAATCCTCAAAGTACTCTGACCTTGAACTTTGACATTAGATCCAAAAATGCAAAACAAAATCTGTTATGTCATAATGACCCAGAAACCATTTTCAGTCATCAAAGTCCTATGACCTTGACCTTTGACATCAAAATCAAAAGAGGGCATACTTGACTCATAGTGAGTAGGTGTATGAAGTTTCATTGCAATAGCACTTGCGATATAGGACTTATAGGTCTAGAAACCTTTTATTGCCCATCTTATATTAAATCAAACAAAAGTTTTGCACTTTGCTTAAAACCTATACTTACTTGATACCATTATCTATGTGCTGTACCCATCCTGTGTCACCCAGGAGGAGTCTAACATTAGGTGTGCGGTAACCATCATTGCTGATTGTCTGTTTGATTGCTAAACGCCTCACACCAAGATGCTGAGCGACTATTTCCCAGCAAGCAGGAGCTGAAAGAAATCTATGTTCAATAACTAAGTTTGACACAGGAAGATACACTTAACATTTTACTATGAAGAAATGGAATTTGCAAAAAAGAGGGGAAAATGATAATCAAGACATTCTTTTTAAATAAAGTTATCGATGAACACCTCAGAATGAGCTGTAATAGTCTGTTTTATGGTTAAGAGTTGTCATCCTTCTATACCTAGATTTTAAGCAAATAGACACCAAATATCAAATCATTTGGTAAATTTTTCAATGTATGTCGTTTTTAAATTGCACCGTCTTGATGTGTACAGACGTGTTGTCATATTTTCTTTTGTAAAAGTCACAATGGAAATATCACAAAATTTTGTGATGTCTAGTGTCTGTCTGTCTGATTGGATTATTGACATATAACCTACATGTACATGTATTTGGATTTGAAAACTCTCTGCATTTTATGGTCTGGTTTCAGCCATATAGGTCACTATACACAACATAACTTAATTATCATAATACAGCATGGCAAATACCTTTATACCTTACTAACCATATTGAGTCCATACTGGCGAACTGAAATATTTCTGAGGAATAAGAACCAAATCGCCATGTTTTTCCCATGCTGTTGGTACATCTTTCTCCAAATCAGTTGACCATCTCCCATTGTTCTCTTTAACAAACGTCTCAAGCTTTTCTGCCAACTGGCTCCTCTTCTTCTGTAGTAACTTAGCTTTTGACAATGGCACATCTTCATATGATATTTCTACGAGCAAATCTGTCAAATTTCCGTGCATTTTCAAAATATCTGAAATATGTCGTACACAAAGCTCCTTGTGTGAAGAGTTTTCATCCTTAGGTTTAACAGGTATGGCCAGTCTGTCTTCATCGAGCTTACATGTCCTCCTGTTTCTATCCAGGTAATTTTCTCTCTTGAGGATTTCTCTGAAAGAAGAGAAGAAGAAGCTTAATGGCTCATCTGAAAGACCAATAGAAAATTAAACTCATATGTGAAGATATGTTTGTGAAACACTGACACTTTGGGATGTCATTTAAAACAGGTACACTACTGTCACTACAGCATCCGACCCATTAGAAGTTCAAGGTCAAAGGGTACTAAAAGATTAGCATTAATACAAATACCAAAAGATATGTTCAACATGTTTAGTGTTTAAGTAAACAAGATGTCAAAGAGGACACATTATGCTCATCTCTGAATCTTTATGTACAATCAAAGCAGTGGCAGATTTATCTAAAGGCATTCTGTTATTTGTTCATTTCTACCACCCAAAGAATCTTATGCAACATTCTGATACATTTTAGTGAGACATGTCGAAAGCCTGATGATCATTAGCGTCGGCAGTTGCGTTAACAAAACTTTAACCCAGCTATGCTATATCTCATGAACTGTAAGGGGTAGGGCTTTGAGGATACCTCATGACCAGACCTTTCAATTTGGGCATTGACTTTTTATCTAGTTACCTTGGCCTTTGAATTTGACATACTTTTAAAAGTTTTAACCTCAGGTATATCACAAGAATTCAGGGCTTTGATATTTTACATGTGGATTTCTCATGACCAGACCTAAAATTCATTTGACCTTGTCTTTTGACCTGGTAACCTTGTCCTTGAAGTTTGACCTATATACTTTAAAACTTTAACCTGGGTTACATTATACATTATCACGTTTCCAGACAGGTAATATGGTCTGATATACTGTGTCCATACATGTGAACCTTTTGCCTCCACAAATCTGGAGGATTTTGGATTTTCATCTGGAGATTTGGCCTCTCGTCGGGAGGTTTTTAATTTTTCATCGGGAGGATTTATCGGTATTCAGACCCCCCCCCCCCCTCCTTTTTTTTAATCTACGGACGAATTTTCTCAACTCGCTTTTCAACAAGGACAGATTCCGCTCTCATACAACAACAAAAACAATTCGGAGTTCCGAGAGTTGTCTCAATGTCTCCGTTGATTTCTTTTATATTGCTTCTGCTACTTGAGTACACCTGTACAGAAAATCAATAACTGCTCTTCATGGGGTTTAAACTGACCACTCATCAGATTTAAATCCCATTGTTAGGAGAATAATAAACGAGACGGCCATTATCTGCCTCAGGTAAAACACGCTTATACAGAGTACGTGAATTACATTACGTCGTTTTTCCTACGCATTCATTTATTTATTTATCAGCGAACTTTTACTGCATTTCCTCACTTTTTCATGTTATATATAAATATAAAATGATTTTACGGCATCAAGAAGATTCCCCAATTAACCTTGTACATCAATTTGGTACGTGAATTTGACGACCCGTGTTAAGATGTACTGGATATAACGTCCCCCGGGGAAGTCGAATACCCGTGACGGTGAAGAGAACGTGACGCTAATTGCTTTGTTTTTCCAGCAATATACCTGTCACCTGTATAATTAGCACTTATTAAATTGATTGTTTGGTAACTACAGACGGCGTAATTCGTAACGTAATACACAAATGGGGATTTTGCATTTCATCTGGAGAAATCTGGAGGATTTTTCGTTTTCGTCGGGAGGATTCTGTTTCGTCGGGAGGAATCGGGAGGACTATTTTTCATCGGGAGGGTCCTCGTTTCGTCGGGAGATTTCGTCCTCCCGCCGGGAGGTTCACATGTATGTGTGTCTGAAATTTATATTTCCCGAGCCGAAGGCGAGGGGAATATAAATTCAAGAATAAACCACAAATGAAATTCATTTTAGCAGAAAAATAAAATTAAAGGATCAGAAGCGAGAGAAAAATTCAAAACATCTGAACCTTTTTACAGGAATTAATAGCTGTTCTCTGTAAGCATTTGCACTTTTATGAAGGACGCATGGCACAGCATGTCTCAGATTTTGATGAAATTTATATATAAGGTTGGGTCTGACCCAAAAGTAAAAAAATAATAAAAATTTTCTTAATGTCACACCCGGTTGCCATGGAAACGGACTTTGAATATTGAAACAAGAGGCTCAAGGGGGCCACATCGCTCACCTGAGGAGACTGTATGTATGTTTTCAATCAAAGTCAGTATAAGAACTGAAGAAAATCACTTTTAGTGAAGCTTTGAGAAGGACAATGTGTACTTACTTCCTGTAAAGTTTGGTGACATTCTGTGCAGTAGTTTAAGAGGATAAGTCAAAAATGTGTCATCCAATTAGAGCCTATGGAGGATATCTCACAAACTTGGTAGACTAAGAGGGCAATGAGTACTTGCTTCCTGTGAAGTTTCAAGAAATTCTGTGAAGCGGTTTCAAAGGAGAAGTCGAAAATGTGTCAGCCAACCAGAGCCTGTAGTCTGCCATCTTGGATTTCCGATCAGCTCCAAAAAACTTAAACTTGTTAGAGGGCAATGAGTACTTGCTTCCTGCGAAGTTTCGTGAAATTCTATGCATCAGTTTCAGAAGAGAAGTGGAAAATGTGTCACCCAATCAGGGCCTGTGGTGGCCATCTTGGATTTCCGATCGCCTCGAAAAACACAAATTTGGTAGAGGGCATTGAGTTCTTGCTTCCTGTGAAGTTTCATGAAATTCTGTGCAGCGGTTTCAGAGGAGAAGTCGAAAATGCGTCAGCCAATCAGAGCCTGTGGCAGCCATCTTGGACATCCAATTGGCTCAAAAAACACAAACTTGGTAGAGGGCATTGAGTTCTTGCTTCCTGTGAAGTTTCGAGAGATTCTGTGCAGCGGTTTCAGAGGAGCATTCGAAAATGTGTAAGCCAATCAGAGCTTGTGGCAGCCATCTTTGATTTCCCATCAGCTCAAACAAGAGGCCCAAGTGGGCCTATATCGCTCCCCTGAGAACCATGTCACTTTTGCTGAATGACTGAATACATGCACATTGTAATGGTGATTGTTAGTGTGGTCCATCCTTAAAGTCATGTAAAAAAAAAATCCAAAAAAATATTTTGGCACAGAATCTGTATGAAAGCATTATATTAATGGCATAAAGTGTGATTAATATAACAGCAAAGGAGCTGATAAGATAAGGGCTGTATTTAGTCCTGAATCTCGTCAAGTATTTCTTCTACATAATGATCTGTATGCAAGAAAAACTTGATAATTACTAAAATGTAATGTATTTGGAGATTCCTCATACAACTTTTATTTTGGTAAGCTTATTTCTAGATACTTAAATTACAGTCTAAAGAGTAGGGGGTAGCCATGTTGAAAAGAAGCTAATATCGATCAAAAAACGTTGAAAATTAAGAACAATCTGGCTAATATGGATATCTATAAACTTTAAAACATAATGATAGTCTGAACAAGATACTAGAAATTAAATTCAAAAGACTGGTATCAATTTTTGCCATAAATTTTAAAATCTTGAGTCTGAAATATCGTTGTATTTCGTATTCATTGACTACAATGTAGGCATTTTACCGTGAAATACACATTGTGTAGAAATAAACTGCACACTCCTGTTTATTTCATTCCAAAATCTTGTGCATTTCATGTGAACATGTTTAGAATAAATAAATGAATGACTTTAAAAGGGAAAAAATCAAATTTTGCTTATATTATGGCCTTAAACACAGAGTTGTAAAAAGCCCCCCCACCCTCCCTTTTTCAGTTTTTTGTCTCTGGGGCATCGTTCCCCCCTTAGCTACAGAACCCCACTACATTCTCAAAATCCTCGGGAAGGGATTACTCATTAGATGTTTCTTCAAGAAATCAGTCCGTATACAATTCATCTAAGAGAGTCTAAGACAAAGGAAATTCGAGCTAAGTTTATAAATGATGACAAGTATGGAATTGTTCCAAGTACATGAATAATAACAAGCATGAAAGTGTTCCCAGTATATGCACATTAAATAAAATCTATTAAATACCGGCAGTACAATTTTGTTTGCACGATAGATCATCTATTAATCTCCTGAAATGTATCACGTGTACAGTACTAACACGGTGGGTAATCTCGCAACGCAGAACAATTTATTTTTCAATATTTTTGCGCAAAATAGATAATTTATTACAAAAAGGGAAATGTGATGCAGTGTAACAACGCCCTAACTATGAGTTGTATCCAAAATAAGGTGGATATTATAGCTTTTTATAATGCACCAACACGATCGGCGTTCTACTTTCACTTTCATCTACACCAATCATGCCGATAGTTTTTCGGCTTTATAAAAGGATATTACCTCTCTTACTTTCGATAAAACTCGTATCTAAGGCATCCTTACACTGCATCACATTCCCCTTTTTGTGAAAAATAATTTGTAATACACGAAATTTTAGATAAACCTAGTGTTCTGCGTTGCGAGATTACCCACCGTGACTATTAAATGGGCGTGGAGGAATTAACCAATCAAATCTGTAACACAAGATATATGGCGACTTTGTTTACCATAGATACAAAAATAAAGCGGAGAAAATAATCATTATATAGGGAAATTGTTATATAATATGCATGTATGGAAAAAGTCAACATCTCAAAAATAAATTCAGAGTATATATTTGATTGCATGTGTGCCTGAGTTATTTCGACGTACGAAAATAAGTACACAAAGCCAAACAAGAGGCCCAAGTGGGCCTATATCGCTCCCCTGAGAACCATGTCACTTTTGCTGAATGACTGAATACATGCACATTGTAATGGTGATTGTTAGTGTGGTCCATCCTTAAAGTCATGTAAAAAAAAAATCCAAAAAAATATTTTGGCACAGAATCTGTATGAAAGCATTATATTAATGGCATCAAGTGTGATTAATATAACAGCAAAGGAGCTGATAAGATAAGGGCTGTATTTAGTCCTGAATCTCGTCAAGTATTTCTTCTACATAATGATCTGTATGCAAGAAAAACTTGATAATTACTAAAATGTAATGTATTTGGAGATTCCTCATACAACTTTTATTTTGGTAAGCTTATTTCTAGATACTTAAATTATAGTCTAAAGAGTAGGGGGTAGCCATGTTGAAAAGAAGCTAATATCGATCAAAAAACGTTGAAAATTAAGAACAATCTGGCTAATATGGATATCTATAAACTTTAAAACATAATGATAGTCTGAACAAGATACTAGAAATTAAATTCAAAAGACTGGTATCAATTTTTGCCATAAATTTTAAAATCTTGAGTCTGAAATATCGTTGTATTTCGTATTCATTGACTACAATGTAGGCATTTTACCGTGAAATACACATTGTGTAGAAATAAACTGCACACTCCTGTTTATTTCATTCCAAAATCTTGTGCATTTCATGTGAACATGTTTAGAATAAATAAATGAATGACTTTAAAAGGGAAAAAATCAAATTTTGCTTATATTATGGCCTTAAACACAGAGTTGTAAAAAGCCCCCCCACCCTCCCTTTTTCAGTTTTTTGTCTCTGGGGCATCGTTCCCCCCTTAGCTACAGAACCCCACTACATTCTCAAAATCCTCGGGAAGGGATTACTCATTAGATGTTTCTTCAAGAAATCAGTCCGTATACAATTCATCTAAGAGAGTCTAAGACAAAGGAAATTCGAGCTAAGTTTATAAATGATGACAAGTATGGAATTGTTCCAAGTACATGAATAATAACAAGCATGAAAGTGTTCCCAGTATATGCACATTAAATAAAATCTATTAAATACCGGCAGTACAATTTTGTTTGCACGATAGATCATCTATTAATCTCCTGAAATGTATCACGTGTACAGTACTAACACGGTGGGTAATCTCGCAACGCAGAACAATTTATTTTTCAATATTTTTGCGCAAAATAGATAATTTATTACAAAAAGGGAAATGTGATGCAGTGTAACAACGCCCTAACTATGAGTTGTATCCAAAATAAGGTGGATATTATAGCTTTTTATAATGCACCAACACGATCGGCGTTCTACTTTCACTTTCATCTACACCAATCATGCCGATAGTTTTTCGGCTTTATAAAAGGATATTACCTCTCTTACTTTCGATAAAACTCGTATCTAAGGCATCCTTACACTGCATCACATTCCCCTTTTTGTGAAAAATAATTTGTAATACACGAAATTTTAGATAAACCTAGTGTTCTGCGTTGCGAGATTACCCACCGTGACTATTAAATGGGCGTGGAGGAATTAACCAATCAAATCTGTAACACAAGATATATGGCGACTTTGTTTACCATAGATACAAAAATAAAGCGGAGAAAATAATCATTATATAGGGAAATTGTTATATAATATGCATGTATGGAAAAAGTCAACATCTCAAAAATAAATTCAGAGTATATATTTGATTGCATGTGTGCCTGAGTTATTTCGACGTACGAAAATAAGTACACAAAGCCAAACTAGCTTGTCTGTTTAAAAAATCATGAAAAATCTAAAAGTTGATATTTTGACAGAATTCTTTCACACTTTCTATTCTAACGATAAATATAAAAAAAAGGAGAAAAAAAACTGCAAAAGTGGGGTCCTGCCGGGGTTTGAACCACTACTCTTGGGTATGGAAAACCTACATTGTATCTATGAATGTTTTTCCGTAAAAATCCAAATAAGGATATCTTGACAAAATTCTTTCACTTGTAGGGAACCATGAGTACCTCATACCTACCAAGTTTTATGACAATCTAAGAAAAAAAGTAAGTTAGATATGATAAATATGCAGTAAATGAGTGTGTAAAATCATACACTTATTGAGTTATTTAAAGAAATAGTGCAAAAATTAGCATTCCTGACTAAGTCCGAAGAGACGTCAAAAAAGCGTCAAAAATTTGAGTTCGGAGTGGAACCAAAAATAACAACACTTCTTAAGACATCTCTCTAGATCATCCTGATGCTTTCGGTTTGTCGATACGTGCTTCCGTTCTGAAGAAGAAGTTTGTCAAAGGAGGGTACCCCCTGTGATCTACTTTTGCCTGTGGTGGAGCCACCTGTTGAGGGATCCGGACGAAAAACAACAACACTTGTAGGGGACCATTAGTACTTTATACCTACCAAGTTTCATCAAAATCCCTTTAGCCATTCTTGAGAAGAAGTCGAAAATGTGAAAAGTTTACGACAGACAGACGACACACGACACACGACACACGACAGACGACGGACGACGGACGCCGGACGGATCGCTATGACAATAGCTCACTAGAGCCTTTGGCTCAGGTGAGCTAAAAAGGGAAAAAAATTTTGTTGGGGTCCCGCCGGGGTTTGAAGCCACTCCCCATGGGTCCATTGGGCATGGAAAACATACACTATACCTATGTACAATCTTAAAAAATATTCCTTAAAAATCCAAAAGTGGATATCTTGACAAAATTCTTTCACTTGAAGGGTACCATGCATGAGTACCTCATATCTACAAAATGTCATGACAATCTGAAGAGTGGTTATAGAAAAGAAGCAGAAAATGTATGAAAATCACCCCCCCCCCCTTCCTTTTTACATAAGAAAAAAATTCATAAAAAATCAAAAAAATAAAATTTAAGCATAAAATTCATATCAAAGCAATGATAAAGTTAGATATGATAAATATGCAGTAAATGAGTGTGTAAAATCATACACTTATTGAGTTATTTAAAGAAATAGTGCAAAAATTAGCATTCCTGACTAAGTCCGAAGAGACGTCAAAAAAGCGTCAAAAATTTGAGTTCGGAGTGGAACCAAAAATAACAACACTTCTTAAGACATCTCTCTAGATCATCCTGATGCTTTCGGTTTGTCGATACGTGCTTCCGTTCTGAAGAAGAAGTTTGTCAAAGGAGGGTACCCCCTGTGATCTACTTTTGCCTGTGGTGGCGCCACCTGTTGAGGGATCCGGACGAAAAACAACAACACTTGTAGGGGACCATTAGTACTTTATACCTACCAAGTTTCATCAAAATCCCTTTAGCCATTCTTGAGAAGAAGTCGAAAATGTGAAAAGTTTACGACAGACAGACGACACACGACACACGACACACGACAGACGACGGACGACGGACGCCGGACGGATCGCTATGACAATAGCTCACTAGAGCCTTTGGCTCAGGTGAGCTAAAAAGGGAAAAAAATTTTGTTGGGGTCCCGCCGGGGTTTGAAGCCACTCCCCATGGGTCCATTGGGCATGGAAAACATACACTATACCTATGTACAATCTTAAAAAATATTCCTTAAAAATCCAAAAGTGGATATCTTGACAAAATTCTTTCACTTGAAGGGTACCATGCATGAGTACCTCATATCTACAAAATGTCATGACAATCTGAAGAGTGGTTATAGAAAAGAAGCAGAAAATGTATGAAAATCACCCCCCCCCTTCCTTTTTACATAAGAAAAAAATTCATAAAAAATCAAAAAAATAAAATTTAAGCATAAAATTCATATCAAAGCAATGATTAAGTTAGATATGATAAATATGCAGTAAATGAGTGTGTAAAATCATACACTTATTGAGTTATTTAAAGAAATAGTGCAAAAATTAGCATTCCTGACTAAGTCCGAAGAGACGTCAAAAAAGCGTCAAAAATTTGAGTTCGGAGTGGAACCAAAAATAACAACACTTCTTAAGACATCTCTCTAGATCATCCTGATGCTTTCGGTTTGTCGATACGTGCTTCCGTTCTGAAGAAGAAGTTTGTCAAAGGAGGGTACCCCCTGTGATCTACTTTTGCCTGTGGTGGCGCCACCTGTTGAGGGATCCGGACGAAAAACAACAACACTTGTAGGGGACCATTAGTACTTTATACCTACCAAGTTTCATCAAAATCCCTTTAGCCATTCTTGAGAAGAAGTCGAAAATGTGAAAAGTTTACGACAGACAGACGACACACGACACACGACACACGACAGACGACGGACGACGGACGCCGGACGGATCGCTATGACAATAGCTCACTAGAGCCTTTGGCTCAGGTGAGCTAAAAAGGGAAAAAAATTTTGTTGGGGTCCCGCCGGGGTTTGAAGCCACTCCCCATGGGTCCATTGGGCATGGAAAACATACACTATACCTATGTACAATCTTAAAAAATATTCCTTAAAAATCCAAAAGTGGATATCTTGACAAAATTCTTTCACTTGAAGGGTACCATGCATGAGTACCTCATATCTACAAAATGTCATGACAATCTGAAGAGTGGTTATAGAAAAGAAGCAGAAAATGTATGAAAATCACCCCCCCCCCCCCTTCCTTTTTACATAAGAAAAAAATTCATAAAAAATCAAAAAAATAAAATTTAAGCATAAAATTCATATCAAAGCAATGATTAAGTTAGATATGATAAATATGCAGTAAATGAGTGTGTAAAATCATACACTTATTGAGTTATTTAAAGAAATAGTGCAAAAATTAGCATTCCTGACTAAGTCCGAAGAGACGTCAAAAAAGCGTCAAAAATTTGAGTTCGGAGTGGAACCAAAAATAACAACACTTCTTAAGACATCTCTCTAGATCATCCTGATGCTTTCGGTTTGTCGATACGTGCTTCCGTTCTGAAGAAGAAGTTTGTCAAAGGAGGGTACCCCCTGTGATCTACTTTTGCCTGTGGTGGCGCCACCTGTTGAGGGATCCGGACGAAAAACAACAACACTTGTAGGGGACCATTAGTACTTTATACCTACCAAGTTTCATCAAAATCCCTTTAGCCATTCTTGAGAAGAAGTCGAAAATGTGAAAAGTTTACGACAGACAGACGACACACGACACACGACACACGACAGACGACGGACGACGGACGCCGGACGGATCGCTATGACAATAGCTCACTAGAGCCTTTGGCTCAGGTGAGCTAAAAAGGGAAAAAAATTTTGTTGGGGTCCCGCCGGGGTTTGAAGCCACTCCCCATGGGTCCATTGGGCATGGAAAACATACACTATACCTATGTACAATCTTAAAAAATATTCCTTAAAAATCCAAAAGTGGATATCTTGACAAAATTCTTTCACTTGAAGGGTACCATGCATGAGTACCTCATATCTACAAAATGTCATGACAATCTGAAGAGTGGTTATAGAAAAGAAGCAGAAAATGTATGAAAATCACCCCCCCCCTTCCTTTTTACATAAGAAAAAAATTCATAAAAAATCAAAAAAATAAAATTTAAGCATAAAATTCATATCAAAGCAATGATTAAGTTAGATATGATAAATATGCAGTAAATGAGTGTGTAAAATCATACACTTATTGAGTTATTTAAAGAAATAGTGCAAAAATTAGCATTCCTGACTAAGTCCGAAGAGACGTCAAAAAAGCGTCAAAAATTTGAGTTCGGAGTGGAACCAAAAATAACAACACTTCTTAAGACATCTCTCTAGATCATCCTGATGCTTTCGGTTTGTCGATACGTGCTTCCGTTCTGAAGAAGAAGTTTGTCAAAGGAGGGTACCCCCTGTGATCTACTTTTGCCTGTGGTGGCGCCACCTGTTGAGGGATCCGGACGAAAAACAACAACACTTGTAGGGGACCATTAGTACTTTATACCTACCAAGTTTCATCAAAATCCCTTTAGCCATTCTTGAGAAGAAGTCGAAAATGTGAAAAGTTTACGACAGACAGACGACACACGACACACGACACACGACAGACGACGGACGACGGACGCCGGACGGATCGCTATGACAATAGCTCACTAGAGCCTTTGGCTCAGGTGAGCTAAAAAGGGAAAAAAATTTTGTTGGGGTCCCGCCGGGGTTTGAAGCCACTCCCCATGGGTCCATTGGGCATGGAAAACATACACTATACCTATGTACAATCTTAAAAAATATTCCTTAAAAATCCAAAAGTGGATATCTTGACAAAATTCTTTCACTTGAAGGGTACCATGCATGAGTACCTCATATCTACAAAATGTCATGACAATCTGAAGAGTGGTTATAGAAAAGAAGCAGAAAATGTATGAAAATCACCCCCCCCCCCCCCCCTTCCTTTTTACATAAGAAAAAAATTCATAAAAAATCAAAAAAATAAAATTTAAGCATAAAATTCATATCAAAGCAATGATTAAGTTAGATATGATAAATATGCAGTAAATGAGTGTGTAAAATCATACACTTATTGAGTTATTTAAAGAAATAGTGCAAAAATTAGCATTCCTGACTAAGTCCGAAGAGACGTCAAAAAAGCGTCAAAAATTTGAGTTCGGAGTGGAACCAAAAATAACAACACTTCTTAAGACATCTCTCTAGATCATCCTGATGCTTTCGGTTTGTCGATACGTGCTTCCGTTCTGAAGAAGAAGTTTGTCAAAGGAGGGTACCCCCTGTGATCTACTTTTGCCTGTGGTGGCGCCACCTGTTGAGGGATCCGGACGAAAAACAACAACACTTGTAGGGGACCATTAGTACTTTATACCTACCAAGTTTCATCAAAATCCCTTTAGCCATTCTTGAGAAGAAGTCGAAAATGTGAAAAGTTTACGACAGACAGACGACACACGACACACGACACACGACAGACGACGGACGACGGACGCCGGACGGATCGCTATGACAATAGCTCACTAGAGCCTTTGGCTCAGGTGAGCTAAAAAGGGAAAAAAATTTTGTTGGGGTCCCGCCGGGGTTTGAAGCCACTCCCCATGGGTCCATTGGGCATGGAAAACATACACTATACCTATGTACAATCTTAAAAAATATTCCTTAAAAATCCAAAAGTGGATATCTTGACAAAATTCTTTCACTTGAAGGGTACCATGCATGAGTACCTCATATCTACAAAATGTCATGACAATCTGAAGAGTGGTTATAGAAAAGAAGCAGAAAATGTATGAAAATCACCCCCCCCCCCCCTTCCTTTTTACATAAGAAAAAAATTCATAAAAAATCAAAAAAATAAAATTTAAGCATAAAATTCATATCAAAGCAATGATTAAGTTAGATATGATAAATATGCAGTAAATGAGTGTGTAAAATCATACACTTATTGAGTTATTTAAAGAAATAGTGCAAAAATTAGCATTCCTGACTAAGTCCGAAGAGACGTCAAAAAAGCGTCAAAAATTTGAGTTCGGAGTGGAACCAAAAATAACAACACTTCTTAAGACATCTCTCTAGATCATCCTGATGCTTTCGGTTTGTCGATACGTGCTTCCGTTCTGAAGAAGAAGTTTGTCAAAGGAGGGTACCCCCTGTGATCTACTTTTGCCTGTGGTGGCGCCACCTGTTGAGGGATCCGGACGAAAAACAACAACACTTGTAGGGGACCATTAGTACTTTATACCTACCAAGTTTCATCAAAATCCCTTTAGCCATTCTTGAGAAGAAGTCGAAAATGTGAAAAGTTTACGACAGACAGACGACACACGACACACGACACACGACAGACGACGGACGACGGACGCCGGACGGATCGCTATGACAATAGCTCACTAGAGCCTTTGGCTCAGGTGAGCTAAAAAGGGAAAAAAATTTTGTTGGGGTCCCGCCGGGGTTTGAAGCCACTCCCCATGGGTCCATTGGGCATGGAAAACATACACTATACCTATGTACAATCTTAAAAAATATTCCTTAAAAATCCAAAAGTGGATATCTTGACAAAATTCTTTCACTTGAAGGGTACCATGCATGAGTACCTCATATCTACAAAATGTCATGACAATCTGAAGAGTGGTTATAGAAAAGAAGCAGAAAATGTATGAAAATCACCCCCCCCCCTTCCTTTTTACATAAGAAAAAAATTCATAAAAAATCAAAAAAATAAAATTTAAGCATAAAATTCATATCAAAGCAATGATTAAGTTAGATATGATAAATATGCAGTAAATGAGTGTGTAAAATCATACACTTATTGAGTTATTTAAAGAAATAGTGCAAAAATTAGCATTCCTGACTAAGTCCGAAGAGACGTCAAAAAAGCGTCAAAAATTTGAGTTCGGAGTGGAACCAAAAATAACAACACTTCTTAAGACATCTCTCTAGATCATCCTGATGCTTTCGGTTTGTCGATACGTGCTTCCGTTCTGAAGAAGAAGTTTGTCAAAGGAGGGTACCCCCTGTGATCTACTTTTGCCTGTGGTGGCGCCACCTGTTGAGGGATCCGGACGAAAAACAACAACACTTGTAGGGGACCATTAGTACTTTATACCTACCAAGTTTCATCAAAATCCCTTTAGCCATTCTTGAGAAGAAGTCGAAAATGTGAAAAGTTTACGACAGACAGACGACACACGACACACGACACACGACAGACGACGGACGACGGACGCCGGACGGATCGCTATGACAATAGCTCACTAGAGCCTTTGGCTCAGGTGAGCTAAAAAGGGAAAAAAATTTTGTTGGGGTCCCGCCGGGGTTTGAAGCCACTCCCCATGGGTCCATTGGGCATGGAAAACATACACTATACCTATGTACAATCTTAAAAAATATTCCTTAAAAATCCAAAAGTGGATATCTTGACAAAATTCTTTCACTTGAAGGGTACCATGCATGAGTACCTCATATCTACAAAATGTCATGACAATCTGAAGAGTGGTTATAGAAAAGAAGCAGAAAATGTATGAAAATCACCCCCCCCCCTTCCTTTTTACATAAGAAAAAAATTCATAAAAAATCAAAAAAATAAAATTTAAGCATAAAATTCATATCAAAGCAATGATTAAGTTAGATATGATAAATATGCAGTAAATGAGTGTGTAAAATCATACACTTATTGAGTTATTTAAAGAAATAGTGCAAAAATTAGCATTCCTGACTAAGTCCGAAGAGACGTCAAAAAAGCGTCAAAAATTTGAGTTCGGAGTGGAACCAAAAATAACAACACTTCTTAAGACATCTCTCTAGATCATCCTGATGCTTTCGGTTTGTCGATACGTGCTTCCGTTCTGAAGAAGAAGTTTGTCAAAGGAGGGTACCCCCTGTGATCTACTTTTGCCTGTGGTGGCGCCACCTGTTGAGGGATCCGGACGAAAAACAACAACACTTGTAGGGGACCATTAGTACTTTATACCTACCAAGTTTCATCAAAATCCCTTTAGCCATTCTTGAGAAGAAGTCGAAAATGTGAAAAGTTTACGACAGACAGACGACACACGACACACGACACACGACACACGACAGACGACGGACGCCGGACGCCGGACGGATCGCTATGACAATAGCTCACTAGAGCCTTTGGCTCAGGTGAGCTAAAAAGGGAAAAAAATTTTGTTGGGGTCCCGCCGGGGTTTGAAGCCACTCCCCATGGGTCCATTGGGCATGGAAAACATACACTATACCTATGTACAATCTTAAAAAATATTCCTTAAAAATCCAAAAGTGGATATCTTGACAAAATTCTTTCACTTGAAGGGTACCATGCATGAGTACCTCATATCTACAAAATGTCATGACAATCTGAAGAGTGGTTATAGAAAAGAAGCAGAAAATGTATGAAAATCACCCCCCCCCCTTCCTTTTTACATAAGAAAAAAATTCATAAAAAATCAAAAAAATAAAATTTAAGCATAAAATTCATATCAAAGCAATGATTAAGTTAGATATGATAAATATGCAGTAAATGAGTGTGTAAAATCATACACTTATTGAGTTATTTAAAGAAATAGTGCAAAAATTAGCATTCCTGACTAAGTCCGAAGAGACGTCAAAAAAGCGTCAAAAATTTGAGTTCGGAGTGGAACCAAAAATAACAACACTTCTTAAGACATCTCTCTAGATCATCCTGATGCTTTCGGTTTGTCGATACGTGCTTCCGTTCTGAAGAAGAAGTTTGTCAAAGGAGGGTACCCCCTGTGATCTACTTTTGCCTGTGGTGGCGCCACCTGTTGAGGGATCCGGACGAAAAACAACAACACTTGTAGGGGACCATTAGTACTTTATACCTACCAAGTTTCATCAAAATCCCTTTAGCCATTCTTGAGAAGAAGTCGAAAATGTGAAAAGTTTACGACAGACAGACGACACACGACACACGACACACGACAGACGACGGACGACGGACGCCGGACGGATCGCTATGACAATAGCTCACTAGAGCCTTTGGCTCAGGTGAGCTAAAAAGGGAAAAAAATTTTGTTGGGGTCCCGCCGGGGTTTGAAGCCACTCCCCATGGGTCCATTGGGCATGGAAAACATACACTATACCTATGTACAATCTTAAAAAATATTCCTTAAAAATCCAAAAGTGGATATCTTGACAAAATTCTTTCACTTGAAGGGTACCATGCATGAGTACCTCATATCTACAAAATGTCATGACAATCTGAAGAGTGGTTATAGAAAAGAAGCAGAAAATGTATGAAAATCACCCCCCCCCCTTCCTTTTTACATAAGAAAAAAATTCATAAAAAATAAAAAAAATAAAATTTAAGCATAAAATTCATATCAAAGCAATGATTAAGTTAGATATGATAAATATGCAGTAAATGAGTGTGTAAAATCATACACTTATTGAGTTATTTAAAGAAATAGTGCAAAAATTAGCATTCCTGACTAAGTCCGAAGAGACGTCAAAAAAGCGTCAAAAATTTGAGTTCGGAGTGGAACCAAAAATAACAACACTTCTTAAGACATCTCTCTAGATCATCCTGATGCTTTCGGTTTGTCGATACGTGCTTCCGTTCTGAAGAAGAAGTTTGTCAAAGGAGGGTACCCCCTGTGACCTACTTTTGCCTGTGGTGGCGCCACCTGTTGAGGGATCCGGACGAAAAACAACAACACTTGTAGGGGACCATTAGTACTTTATACCTACCAAGTTTCATCAAAATCCCTTTAGCCATTCTTGAGAAGAAGTCGAAAATGTGAAAAGTTTACGACAGACAGACGACACACGACACACGACACACGACAGACGACGGACGACGGACGCCGGACGGATCGCTATGACAATAGCTCACTAGAGCCTTTGGCTCAGGTGAGCTAAAAAGGGAAAAAAATTTTGTTGGGGTCCCGCCGGGGTTTGAAGCCACTCCCCATGGGTCCATTGGGCATGGAAAACATACACTATACCTATGTACAATCTTAAAAAATATTCCTTAAAAATCCAAAAGTGGATATCTTGACAAAATTCTTTCACTTGAAGGGTACCATGCATGAGTACCTCATATCTACAAAATGTCATGACAATCTGAAGAGTGGTTATAGAAAAGAAGCAGAAAATGTATGAAAATCACCCCCCCCCCCCTTCCTTTTTACATAAGAAAAAAATTCATAAAAAATAAAAAAAATAAAATTTAAGCATAAAATTCATATCAAAGCAATGATTAAGTTAGATATGATAAATATGCAGTAAATGAGTGTGTAAAATCATACACTTATTGAGTTATTTAAAGAAATAGTGCAAAAATTAGCATTCCTGACTAAGTCCGAAGAGACGTCAAAAAAGCGTCAAAAATTTGAGTTCGGAGTGGAACCAAAAATAACAACACTTCTTAAGACATCTCTCTAGATCATCCTGATGCTTTCGGTTTGTCGATACGTGCTTCCGTTCTGAAGAAGAAGTTTGTCAAAGGAGGGTACCCCCTGTGACCTACTTTTGCCTGTGGTGGCGCCACCTGTTGAGGGATCCGGACGAAAAACAACAACACTTGTAGGGGACCATTAGTACTTTATACCTACCAAGTTTCATCAAAATCCCTTTAGCCATTCTTGAGAAGAAGTCGAAAATGTGAAAAGTTTACGACAGACAGACGACACACGACACACGACACACGACAGACGACGGACGACGGACGCCGGACGGATCGCTATGACAATAGCTCACTAGAGCCTTTGGCTCAGGTGAGCTAAAAAGGGAAAAAAATTTTGTTGGGGTCCCGCCGGGGTTTGAAGCCACTCCCCATGGGTCCATTGGGCATGGAAAACATACACTATACCTATGTACAATCTTAAAAAATATTCCTTAAAAATCCAAAAGTGGATATCTTGACAAAATTCTTTCACTTGAAGGGTACCATGCATGAGTACCTCATATCTACAAAATGTCATGACAATCTGAAGAGTGGTTATAGAAAAGAAGCAGAAAATGTATGAAAATCACCCCCCCCCCCCTTCCTTTTTACATAAGAAAAAAATTCATAAAAAATAAAAAAAATAAAATTTAAGCATAAAATTCATATCAAAGCAATGATTAAGTTAGATATGATAAATATGCAGTAAATGAGTGTGTAAAATCATACACTTATTGAGTTATTTAAAGAAATAGTGCAAAAATTAGCATTCCTGACTAAGTCCGAAGAGACGTCAAAAAAGCGTCAAAAATTTGAGTTCGGAGTGGAACCAAAAATAACAACACTTCTTAAGACATCTCTCTAGATCATCCTGATGCTTTCGGTTTGTCGATACGTGCTTCCGTTCTGAAGAAGAAGTTTGTCAAAGGAGGGTACCCCCTGTGACCTACTTTTGCCTGTGGTGGCGCCACCTGTTGAGGGATCCGGACGAAAAACAACAACACTTGTAGGGGACCATTAGTACTTTATACCTACCAAGTTTCATCAAAATCCCTTTAGCCATTCTTGAGAAGAAGTCGAAAATGTGAAAAGTTTACGACAGACAGACGACACACGACACACGACACACGACACACGACAGACGACGGACGACGGACGCCGGACGGATCGCTATGACAATAGCTCACTAGAGCCTTTGGCTCAGGTGAGCTAAAAACACAAACTTGGTAGAGGGCACTGAGTATTTGCTTCCTGTGAAGTTTCCAGAAATTCTGTGTAACGGTTTCAGAGGAGAAGTCGAAAATGTGTCAGCCAATCAGTGCCTGTGGTGGCCATCTTGGATTTCCGATCGACTCGAAAAACACAAACTTGGTAGAGGGCATTGAGTTCTTGCTTCCTGTGAAGTTTGGAGATATTCTGTGAAGCGGTTTCAGAGGAGAAGTCGAAAATGTGTCAGCCAATCAGAGCCTGTGGCGGCCATCTTGGATTTCAGATCGGCTCAAAAAACACAAACTTGGTAGAGGGCATTCAGTACTTGCTTCCTGTGAAGTTTTGTGAAATTCTGTGCAGCGGTTGCAGAGGAGATGTCGAAAATGTTAAAAGTTTACGCCGGACGGACGACGACAGACGGACGGCGCGCTATGACAATAGCTCACTTGAGCTTCGCTCAGGTGAGCTAAAAATGCATTTTTGGGCGATTTTGAATTCGCATACATCATTTATGCAGCATAATCTAAAACAAACACTAATGAATTATCAATAACCTATCATTGCTTTTTCAAGTTAAGTAAAAATAATGTTGGGTTTATGGTCTTATCTATATGTTTCCATGGCAACAATACAGGTACCCTATCAAAGTAGTGTTTTTGGTATTTGTTTCAAAATTCAATGATAAATTACTTACATTTTTCAGTTGTTTATGCAAATAATACATAAGAAATCACCATGGAACAAAGTTTGTGTACGTTGCTATGGCAACATGAACTCAAATCGCAAAAATGAAAGCAATTTTAGACAATATTTAGAGACCTTATTTTCCTAGATCATTGAATTTTAATTTAAAGTAATGATAATTAATGAATGTATACAAGTAGATCTTTCAAAACATAAAAGAATTTTTCTTTTAAATATGCAGGAAATAGCCTGTTGCTATGGGAACGATTGTGTAAAATTGTACATAAGCCCAATTTGAGTCCCTCGATACGGGCATCCAAAGTTTAGTAATGTGAAAATTTTAAAATCTAAAATAAAGTTTAGACTTTCCTTTATAATATATGTAAAAACAGTTGTGTAAGCTGGTTTCATTTTTTGGGGAAAAGGCTTCGAAAAACAGCAAAAAATGCATTTATTTTTATTGTATTGCCGAATTACCATAGCAACCATTAACTATTTGAAAGTTTTTTCTTGTATTTTGAAAGAGGCTTAATCGATCTTTACTAATAATAAATCTGAACTTTCTGGGATTAATAATGACTGTTTCATTGATTACAGAGAAGTGCTATTAAATGCGCACTATGACATCAAGAAACAATAAGGTATCCATGGCGTCACAAAGTTCCATATTTATGACTGCAGATGGGTAACATAGTCTCATAATTACGGATAGACAACCAATGAGATTCCTAGATATTTATTTGCAGTGTGACAAGTATATATAATTCTCATGAACTATAAGGGGTTTACCGTATAGGGTTTAAATAAATACATACTAGTATGTGGATTCCTCATGACCAGACCTTTTCACCTGCACAGAATTTTACATAGCGTACTGAAGGTCCTCTACAAAGTTTGTGGTTTTTTTTTGCCAATCGGTCAACAACTATGGTTGCTGAGGGTTCTGATTGGCTGACACATTTTCGACTTCTCCTCTTCAACTGCTGCACAGAATTTCACAAAACCTAACATGATGCTTACAGGAAGCAAGAACTCAAGGTCCTCTATTAAGTTTGTGTTTTTTGTGCTGATCAGTCAACAAATATGGCTACCGAGGGTTCTGATTGGCTGATGCATTTTTGACTTTTCCACTATACAACTGCTACACAGAATTTCACAAAATCTTACAGGAAGCAAGCACTCACATTCAAAATCAGTTAAGTTGCGCCAATACGCAAAAACTGTGTCACAATACATTTTTGAAAGAAACATTGAATCATGGAAAGATTTTTTTGCTTTTACTTTTTACTTGCATTAGTTGCTATTCCCCCATATGCCTTATAGTTACCTTAGAACTCGATATATGTGGATTTTTCTATCATATAAGGGTCGTATTTGTCGAAAAATGCATGTCACAAACTGAGGTGTATGATAAAATGGGTTCTCAGTGACACGATAATGTATTAAATTCAAAATATTTAGCACATATTTTAATAAAAGTAATATCAGTATTTAAAAAAATCGAGTTCAGTTCATACGCTTTATAGTATTTTACTCTGAATTATACTAAACTCGATTGTCACAAGATTTACGGTGAATTACGTTACCATCTTTGGAGATCTAGGATGAGTTAAAATTAGAACGATATGATATCATAACAATACTTTTCTAACTTGTAATAGACCAAACTTTAATAGGTTTTCATTGTATGTTTTACATACGTTTCATTTTAGGAAAAAAATCCTTTCATTTCTTATTTTCAGAAATATTCACTCATTTTGTGAATTACGTTACGCAGCTTTTACTGTGAAAAGAATCGCAGAGTGCAGTACTTAGGTTATGTTGTAATCGGGTGTTTATGCCTTTATATAAAGACAATCACAATTTGATTAAAGCTCCCTTGCGTATGGAGAGACAGATAATAAACACAGAAAAAAAACATGACCGTGAATTACATGACGGTGAATTACGTTACGTAGTATATACTAAATTCAGAGAAATATCACTTCCTGATAGGTCTAGATGGGATTTTTCGTAATTATTTTTCTTTCAGACATGCTAGCTAGTGATAATACCTAGTTTGTGGGCAGAAACACTATTTAAGACGTCAAATATATACAATTTACCATGTTTTAGCTAGTAGGAATTCTTTTTAATCACAATATTCTTAATTTTGCAGGTTATTTGATAAAGTTTGTATTTGAAACATTTGAATGTATCTCATAAGTATGTGTATTGAGAAATTTAATAGTCATCAGATTATGCTGATGTTTCCAAAACAGGCGAGAATTCATGCCATAACGTAATTCACGTTGTGTAACGTAATTCACTTTTGTGTATCTTTATTGATTACACAGGACAATGATTGCACAGAGTAATACTGAATCACACAGATGTATACAAAAGATGATATGGAAGATAGAATCAGCTTAAAAATAAGAAAGAAATACACTAATATAAAGTATTTATATGTACAAAAACACTTTGCTTTTCTTGTCTGTAAGATGTTCTATTTCAAGTATTTTAAAACATGCAAGATGATTCAAGTTTGTGATGTATTTTGATCTAGCATAGATTCAGATCCTGTTTGAAGGTCTACAGAGCAATGGATCGGCAATTAGGAATTATAAAGTTAAACATTATTATTTCATGGACAATAAAACTTTAAAAGAATTTTTGTGAATTACGTTACGGCACTTTGGGGTACGAAAACTCTGAAATTTGGAAACTAAACATGATAATTTTGGGGTCTTCTGTTAAAGTTTGTATTATATCAATTCAAATCATAATTTAAAATGAATTGGGACGGTGCTTGTAAAAATATGTCTGTGTTAAACAAATTTGAAAAGCTAAATACATGTGAATACTCTTAATCATAAAACATTGCATGACAATATTTGATGCCATTAAATGGCTGTAATATTCATATTCTTTATTTCTTCAAGTACGATTTACTGTTCTATGATCGTGTCCTCTTGATATAAAATGCTATCAGAGATTACCGGTATAAAACAAGTTCATCTTGCTTAAAAGGTGACGGAATTTCTCGATTCGTGAATTACGTAACGAGGTACTTTCAATGTATGTCTTTATCTTATAGCCATTCCCTCCAAGTTATTGTAGATTTTGCAGTTTATATGTTTTCACTATCAACTAAAAGCAAAATCTGGGGAATCTGTTTTACTCTGTTCTCCCTTAAAATCAAACTATCATAATTGAAAAACATCAATAACTTAAATTTCGTGATTAATTTGCACGAACAGGTTTGAGGTACTATAAATTAGCTGCTCTCCTTCACAAACATATGAAAATCTATACTAAATGCATTCGTTGACCACCATAATGACTACAGTTACCAATAAAGCAAACTATTTAACACTTACGACGTCTTTCATTGTCAGAAAATTTTATTATTAACATATGCCCTCATATGTAACGTAATTCACATACAATAACACATCACTCTACATCTAATCAAATTTCTGGCTAAAATGCTGGTGAAAAATTTTTATATAGCCTTTTCCAAAACACATACATACCAAGCTTAAAAATCGACATGGTTTTGAAATATTCCTGATCTTAAAGTTTGCGGCCGTTTTGAAGTTGATCAAATTGGCGCAACTTAACTGATTTTGAATGTCAAGGTCCTCTACCAAGTTTGTCTTGTGCATGCTGATCGCTCAACAAATATGGCCACCAAGCGCTCTGATTGGCTGAAGAATATTCTACTTCTTCTCTACAACCACTACACAGAATTTCATGAAATCACACAGGAAGCAAGAACTCAAGGTCCTTTACCAAGTTTGTGTTTTTGGTGTCGAGGGCTGTGATTGGCATTTTTGACTTCTCCTCTTCAACCACTGAACAGAATATCACGAAACTTTACAGGAAGCAAATATCAAGGTCCTTCACTATGTTGCTTTTATCTGCAGCTCAGGTGAGCGATGACGCCCACTTGGGCCTCTTGTTTAATTTTAAATGTAGCTCGTTTTTATTTTTATTATGCGATCTTGTTCTTAAATAATTTTATGTCAGCAAGATATACAAATAAGGATCAACTCACTTCACTAAATTGCCTTTAGCAACATTTGTAATAAGTACAATATTTTCTTCCTTTTCACAGGGCGCAGACATATTAGTTTGTGACTATCAGACTATTCGGCCTACTATCATGTCGACCTTTGGAAAGTGTCACCAAGTCCAGCTCGCTTATTTATCGTCAGAAAGGTGTAACTCGTGGCCATTTTTATAAATTTATATTTTTAAATTATTAACTCATAAACCATTCTCCTAAGTCAAAGAAAGGAACTCCCACGCTTAACTGAACATATGGTTGGGATCGAATAATTCAGAGGGCGAATACACCAAAGAAACATAAAAGGCAGCCATTTTGCTGGAAATCTGGTCATATTCGTCTTTCTGTTAGTGGGATAATAAAGCTTTCACAATGTCCAGCCAAGTACAAAGCTTACAGAAACAACTGATACAACTTCGCCAAGAGGCCAACATTCAAAGAATTCCAGTATCTGAGGCGATAGAAGAGTAATTATTATTATAATGAACTCCTTTTGAAAAATCAATCAATTTATTGATATTATTGATACAGATCACAGAAGCTCGGCTCCAACAACATGTACGCCTCTTATCTACTATCCATTTTGTCGCAGCATGATCTTGGGTACCCAACCAGAACCATTAAAGTCCCCTCGGTCAGGAGACTAGGGAGGGACAAACAAATGGATCTGACTTTCAACACTCATGACGGCGTAGGGGATTGAACAGGTGGGGCACACCCCCTGATTTGCGAGATCGTCTCTTTAATGCGGTATAATCCCTGAATTGGGTCATGAAAATATCTCGAAAATGCGAGATGATTGTGATCTTAATGAGAATAAATCTGAATTTTGCGGAAAGAACGCAAAAGCGCATGACGTTTCCTGTTTGGTCCGAATTTCCTCTGCCCAATAAACATAAAAATGTTTGCCGTCAACGTATCGGATGCTGCAATGAAGCAGGAACTTGAAAATTAGAGATGCTTCAAGCTGAGAATCTTACCTACCCCCGACTTCAATGTTTATTTTCACCTTGAAATAAAATTTCTTTGATGGAAAAATTAAGCCAACTGAGATGGTTGTGACATCTTTGAAAAACGTTTCTATACACTGACCCGGATATGACATTTGCATAATAAGCCAATGAGCATCAATCTAGTTCACTGCCCTACTTTCGTTATCAGTTCCTGTTATCATGTATGGAGAGCAATACGTAACATAAACTTGTGCATGTTGAATGTTCAGCAACATTGGATTTTTCTTTAATCATGTTAATGCTCTATCATATTGTCAAATTGGTATCATTTCAGACTACTGTTCATTGAATTTTATTCATCATGTTTATTTTATTTTTTTTTTTTCATACAATGTAGAATAAACGTATTTGTGAAAAAATAAAACTAATTATCAGGAATGAAATATTCAACTATTTCAATTATTTTCTTCTTCTTGAATGTAGAAATGGCATGTTATGACATAATTATTCAGGTTTTTTTTATTATTCTATGTCAACATCACTTATTCATTACTAAACATAATGAAATCTGGATAAAACGATCGTTCTTGTGACAAATGTTGACCGTTTGGAAAGATAACTCTTACACGATGCATCTCTGATTAACAACAACATTGAATATCATAACCCTAATGGGCCGCCATAGATTATTGACCATGCACTCTCTTGTGACGATGATTTTGCCTCGATGCGCAATCTAATATGCGCAATAGATTGCTGAAATGAAAGTAGAGAACCTCAGCTCATCACATGTAAGTAAGTTTGTGGGAAAATAACGAAGTTTGCTGGAGAAATTATCAAATTTGTTATGTGAATATGACACGGAAATGCAGAGGAGCTGATTTCAATTTAGCATATTTCAAAGTCGCATCATTATATTGCATTAAACTTGATTTGTCAAGAAGGAATGTGATCTAAATATTCGTGCCATTGGCCGACAATGCTGCGCTTTTTTATTTTTTTCAGACGAAATTCACAAAAATAATAAAACTGAACCAAAAATCTCGAATAAGAGGGATATTTTCGTCTCGATAATGCGACACCATCCCTCATTATAGAGACGATCTCGCAAATCAGGGGGTGTGCCTTACCTGTTGAACCCTGTTCTCCCGATTGAGAGTCGAAAGCCATATCCACTTGGCCATCTCTATCCCTAATATTGATGCATTTGTTGACTACATATCCATTTAGTCTTTTGTTATGTGAAGAAAATTCAAAGGGGCTGTACCCCTGTGATTTTTTAAAAACTATTGTGAGACAACTCGACTTGAATCATTTTCATAAAAATTTGTTCTTTAAATCGTGTCAGTGAATAATTTATTATTGGGAGTCATAATCGATTATTGGAATTGAAAGCAATTATCAAGCAAAGCAATTATCGAGCGAGAGTCAATTATTATTGATAATCGGACCATCACTACTTTAAACCAGTCTTTCCGAAAACTTTTTTCAGCCACTAGTATGAAGAAAATTTTTTCTTGTTTTCGGCATAGTTTCTTAAAAAGTTTCTACTAGCCCTGCAAAAATTTTGGTAGCTTAGGGGGTCAGGCTAGAGAGTTTTGGGAAAGACTGTCAGGCACGTAGCTGGCCCTGTTTGAAAGTGCAAGCCTGATCTGGCGAGGGGTCGAGGGGGAGGGGCGGCCCACGGGGGTCCAGGGAGGAGCACTTGGAGGGGGGGGAGCCCTCCTGACGGAGAACAATTTCAGCAAATTTGAGTGCCTAAGAAATCTGAATAAAGAGAGAAAATGTTCAGCTAATCTACTTGCCCACGGGCAACTGTTAACGCCTGCTTTGCACTTTCCCGACCAAACTTTTCACTTGCCCCGGGCAACAGGAAATGGGAATTCTAGACCCCTGAAGGAGTTCCCCCTATCCTGAATATCATTGGTTGAGACTCGGTCTCACTCATTGCTAACTTGATTATGTCTATTCAAATATACAACTGTACTAATACTGTTAACGAGTAACCAATCAGAGAGGGGTTTCCTTGTCCTTGTTTAATTTTATACACTTCTGGACTGATTAGCATGATTAGTTGTAGATCGAAGGAAAATGGCTCAGGAACAAGTTAATTTTCCGTATAACATGTTTCTCTGCTTGTTTTAAGTTGTTTAAGACAGTTTGTGTAGGATTATTTAAAAGATATGTAGACAATGTTTGTTTGGTCAGTTTTAGGATATCTAGACTAGAGATGAGACAACCAAAAAAAAAATATGGTACTGTAATTTTGCTTCATGGAATACACTGATCAAGTATGTCTGTTGGATTTTTTGTAAAAAATGGAGAGTGAAAATCCTTGAAATAAGAAATACATGTAAAATAAGAATAAGAAAAGCAGGAAGTGATTGTACCGGTAGATCCCAAAAGTCGAGCGCCTGTGATCATGATGATACATATCTATTCTCATATTTAAGGCAGCAGGGCATTAAACTTGTCTATGGACTTTATTTCAATTAGATAAACTCTTGTTTTGTTCCATGGTCCTTCATGTATTAGGGCTGGGACGATACTCCGATTCATCGGTGCATCGCAATATTTTTTTTCGCGATCCAAGTATCGATACACCCCGACGATACCTAAGTTAAGATTTACAAAGAAATTGTGCTGGAACTTTCCGTATTTTCAAGTGCTCAAGTTTAAATCCAACTTTCTTCAGTTTACATATAGATAAATACTTGCCACTGTAGCGCATGTTCGACCGAAAAAATCTGTCCTGGCCGGGAAATCCCGATTTTTGGACGTACCATAAAAAAAATCAGCGTAATATTGATTATTAGTCGCTCCGTCTTTTCATAAACTTATACTGTTTTATAATATTTATCTACCGCACGCTATATACATGATATACCCATGTACAGTAATCAGCCGGTAATCAATCTCGGTTCTGGTAGTAATCGGTTTATAAAAGGTCGGCTTTATCACAAACAATAGGTAAATTAACGTCGCTAATTAAATGCAAGTAAGCCTTCTCTTCTTCTTGTTGTTGTTTTTTGTTTTTTGTTTTTTTGCTAGAAAAATAATTCGATCATTGAAAGTAATAGTTATAAGATGTTCGAGTGATACCATTTGTGTAAGCCAAGATGCAAATTTTTTTATGAGAAGAAACAACGTGAAGTAAAAATGTAAAGAAGATAAAAAAAAGAAGAAAATACGGCAAAGAAAAAAACCTCTCAATACTAATCAACGCACGTCAGCTTACTGTCTTTTTCAATACCCGAGACGTTAAGGTATTGATTGTGTATTTGATTTAAACTCAATTGTTATTCTTTGCCAACGTCAACTCAGGTAACGGCACAGGTGTTTAATACTTTTGAATAAAAGGGTGGACAAGTTCGCTGAAGCGCCACTTTTTAGAAATGCGTCCGACCAGGAGCTGACGCCCGTGTACGTATACGACGCGCGTTAATAAGATTTATTTTTTCTCTGACGTTCTTGTGTTCGCAGAGAGCAATGATCTAGTGCAAATTTTGATTGCGATATCTGAAGTTCAACCTCTTAATGGAAAGTTACCTTAAACATGATTATGAAAATTAGCTCAGGATGTATTGTGTGCGACACACCCAGGTGCTGATACTTAGGCACGGTCCATTTGATATTCTGGGGGGGGCTTGGGTTTTTTCGAAAAAAATAATTTTGCTCTGAATTTTGAGGAAAAAAATAAATTTGCTTATGGTGTGAGAGAAAAAAATAATCTTGCTCTTACATGTAATCTGAATTTGAAGAATAACCATAAAATTCGCTTAAAATTTCGGAAAATTTTTCGGCTCGCTTCGCTTGCCGCAGTTTTTACTGTCTAAAAACATTTTTTGGCTCGCTTCGCTTGCCATAGTTTTCTTCTATTATGGCAAGTTCATATTTGAAAATATCAAAAGTATATGCATGTGACTGAAACACAATTAAAATGCTTAAAAACATTATCAATATAATTTATTACTATTTATAGATACATGTACAAATGTATCACCATAGTGTCTAATTTTATATACAAGCTTGGAAGGAGAATTTAATTAAGTTTTTCACTAGTTTTCATTTCTACATGTAAAAACTTGCATCAGGCCCTCTTACATGTTACATGACCTTATATACATTTTGTATACTGAAAATTATATATCACATATTGTAAAAATCTTTTATCGCTCTCAGTTTAGAAGTGAATTCAAGTTTTACATAAAAATAAAGTAATGTTTAAAGTAATTTAAGTAAAAATAAAGAATTTCTATTGAAAAAACACACACATTCTTAATACATGTATAATTCACACCAATTGTTATAAAAAAAATTTCCTTGCCCCAACTTTGCAAGAAAAAAATAATTTTGTCCCGGTCCGGGGCTAAAAAAATAATCTTGCTCTGACAAAAAACCCAAGCCCCCCCCCTGAATATCAAATGGACCGTGCCTTAGTGAGATAAATTTCAGTATTTTCAGAAACAAAAATCAGACAAATTGAAGAGCAAATATGTGAAACAAATTAATACCACATGGTCCTTTGTTTTGAAAATGTTACACTTCTCATTGATTTTACTGTATTGCTCCTTCAAAAGTGAAGGACCCCCCCAAAAAAAATCCCCAACTTGTAATTATAATTAAAAGGCCTTATTATAGTGATGAAAAAGTGTCCCTCTTTATGTCCCTCATTGGTGTTATTTTTGTCCCTCTTTTTGATGATTTGTCACTCTTTTTGTCCCTCTTTGCAACATAACAAAACTCCGAAAAATTATGGCAAGTATGTAGATATAAAATGACAAAATGATAGGAACCGTTCATTTTTAATACAAAATTGCCATGACTTCTTATTGTTATTTGAAATGATTTTTTGTTTTTCAATTCTTCTTGTCAAATATCGTAACAAACCATTTATTAATTTTTTTTCATCTTTATTCTAGACAGAAATCTAGTGTTGGATAAATATAACATGTTGAATAAAAAAAAGCTACTAATATGATGAATATAAATACTATCAAATAGCTTTTTGAGAAGGATTTATTACTTAACTTAGAATCGTGATATGTATCGTATCGGATATCAGGTATCGTGATACGTATCGGATCGGCTGGGTACAGTATCGTCCCAGCCCTATCATGTATCAGGAATCTAGATTGAATTTTTAAGTCATTTGCTTTGCTATTCAATAAACATGATAAATATTCTTTAACACCCCCCACCCCTTACCAATAGTGAAAAATCAATTCATGTCAAATATAATCAGAATGAAAAGACAGTGGATTCTCAACAACAATATGTAATGTATACACAAAATATGTATAATGATGTATTTGTGTACATACAATATATTTTTCTAAGAAGGAGGCTGTTTGCAACATTTCAGTGCAATTTACATGCAAAATATTGACACACACAGAAATTGCATTATTTACTTTTAGTACGTAGGTACATGTACATGCAGAAAAGTTCTGTTTTTTATGTACTCTCATTTATTCCAGGATTTTGAAGTACACCAATGTGCACGCACAGGAAGATGCCCTGGTAGTAGGCGTAAACCAGTCAGATAATCCATTCAGGGACCAGAAGTCATGTGCTATACTATAGGTTAGTTTATATATGTAGATCATTATGGTAGATTGAAATATTTCTTCAAGAAATTTGGTAGTTGCATAACAATATTATTCGATATTATCGGGCAGTGTTTTTCTTTCCAAAAAAAATCGCCGATATTCGGCCCCATTCCCCCCTCTCTGGAGTATATATTTTTCCCCTACTGTTTCCCCCCATATAAAAGATTTTTTCTTTGGCAAAAAATTGTTTTAAAATATTTAAAAAAATGTGTAAAATTAAAAAAAAAAAAAAAAGCATATGGTTCCTTTAATGTACCTGTTAGTATTTAAAATCATTCCAATTATATTGATGCCATCTAATACAGTTTTTGCAAGAATTTTAATTTATTTAATATTCCCCTTTTCAGTAGTTAACGTGCACATTTCCCCTCACGTATCAGCCCTGATCCCCTTCCCCCAATAGTAAGAAAAAACACTGTCGGGAGAGGTACATGTACTTCAGACGTGTGCATGTATCATGTGTATCGGACATAAAATTTACTTTTAATGCCATTAGATTCTATGGAAACCAGTGTAAATGATGTTTCCAGAAGAATTTAATTGCATTGTTATGCGTTTATGTCAGATACTATCTTAAAGGATGATATGCTTTTGAAAAGGAAAACACAGAAACTGGGAATTTAAATGAGAATCCATTATTACTCTGTATTGCAAAAATGGCCTAATTCTCTCTGATTGAGGTCAAATAGTAACATATGATTGGTATATCCAATATTATTGATTCACAAAGGAAAATCAAATGACTCTGCCTAGAACTGCTTTCCATAGCAAAGGTGTCAAAGGAAAGGTCTGATTTCAATTATATTGTCCATAGAAGTGATTTCAAAAGTCAAAATGATACATGTATATGGAAGTCAAACAAATTTTTATGCCCCCGGAATCAAAGATTCGGGGGCATATAGTTTTTGGCCTGTCCGTCTGTTTGTCTGTCTGTTTGTCCGAAAAACTTTAACATTGGACATACATTTTGAATGGGAAGTGATAGGGCTTTCATATTTCACATGTGTATTCCTTATGACAAGACCTTTCCATTGATACCAAAATTTTTGACCTCGTGACCTTGACCTTTGACCTCTTTTTCAAAAAACTTTAACATTGGGCATAACTTTTGAATGGTAAGTGATAGGGCTTTCATATTTCACATGTGTATTCCTTGTGACAAGACCTTTTCATTGATACCAAAATTTTTGACCTCGTGAACTTGACCTTGACCTTTGACCTACTTTTCAAAAACTTTAACATTGGGCATATCTTTTAAATGGTAAGTGATAGGGCTTTTATATTTCACATGTGTATTCCTTGTGACAAGACCTTTCCTTTGATACCAAAATTTTTGACCTCTTGACCTTTGACCTTTTAACCCAGTGACCTCACATACATGTACTTAATAGAAAATAGTGTTCATACTAACAAAGATGCCAACGGGGGCATTCGTGTTTCACAAACACAGGCTTTATTTAATGGATTGTTCCACATACATGTATTCATAGTAAAAAAAAGTTTTTATGATAAAAGTGAGACAGTTTCAAAGAAAATTTAAGAAATCTTTATTTCAAACATGATATATTGTAAGTTTTATTTACACGATGCTGTAATTTGTAAATATGAATGAATTATGCTTTTTAGCTCGCCGGGACAAAAAAGTCCGGAGAGCTGATGCCATACCCTCGTCGTTGTTGTTGTCATCGTCGTTGTCGTCATCCGTAGACAAAACTTTAACCTGGGCTATATCTCTTGAACTATAAGGGGTAGGGCTTTAATATTTCACATGTAGATACATGTATCTTGTGACGAGACCTTTCATTTGAGACCATGACCTTTGACCTACATGTAGTGACCTTGACCTTGGACTTTGACCTACTTTTGAAAAACTTTAACTTGGTTTCTGACAAAAACCTGTATAGGCGACCTATGTAATCTTTGATTACCCTATGTTTAATAATGTCAACGACTCAAGCAAAAAAAAATTGATTTAAATTTCAGATGGATGGAACAATGAAGGAAAAGAAATCACAGGAGATTTTTGTCTTGGGCATAGTGCAAAATATAGATCATAACATACATGTACATTGTGTACATTGTTTTATATTGTAGTACTATTAGTCATGTGCCAGTAATTTAGTTTATTTCTGAGTCTGACAGAGTTTTTGCTTTGTATGAATGCAACTGAATCATGGTTGTTATAAGGTGACTAGTCAATAACCTTGAATTTTCTGTAAAGAATCATTTTGTAGCAGTTTAATATATAGCAAAACACATTTAAAAATCTTGGCTTTGAGCCAAAATAAACTCGTTGAATTTCATAAATTATACCATAGCTATCTACATTCTCCATTATGCCATGATAAATTCTTGATGTTGCAAATAACGTTTAGCACCTACATATGAAGGACCTGGTTCCTCATTACATTGGTTTTAGTTTTTTTTTTCGCAAATCAAAAACCTTGATGTTTTATTATAGGTTTCTATATATATCCATAAGCACTTCTAACATGCTTTCTTTGAGAAAAATAAATTTTTAATAATTTTACTAACTACATATAACAGATTTATAGTTGTTTACTTATGATAGATTTATTTATTTTTAATATTTTGATAACAAGTCGCTGATATTGTGCCTTTAAGTCAATAGATATTACACATATTTTAAGCACATAAAGTATCTCAACTGCAAAAAAGAAGATGTGCTTATCAAAGTAAAAAAGGACTTAGAATAATAAAAGTCGTTATATGTTTGCAATATCTCTACTACATGTAGTAACATTTCTGTTATACGTGTAAGTATTTCAAAGTTTTGACATTGAAAATGCTACAGTTAAAATTTTACTTTCACTTTTGTTTCACTTTATAAACAGACTCTAATGGTTCTGTAATATAGATCAGCAGGTGGTGTATTGAATTTTACTCAAAGATGCAGCTTCCCTAAAGAAAAATAAATGATTTAAGCACAGTTTTAAGCATTGTAGCTCTTTTTTCCTAAAAACTGATGTAAAAATACACTTTTCCACTTTATTCATAGTAAATACATATATTAATGCATTGTGTGTTGTATGTGTACATACTTTTTGTTCTGTTCTATATATAAATAGCAGGTATGTGTTTTCTTCGATTTGACAATCTCTGACATTTAAACGTTTGAATTTTTTTAAGAATCAGAATTTAGAATTTTATATTACATTTTCTTATTTTTGCTTTTTAACTGAAGCTTTACTGCATGTATTAGTTTACGCTTTATGATGAAATCAGATTTATGTATACAATATTTTTGTTTTCAAGGATATTTTTTACCTTTTATCATTACTATAACACAGCAAGAAAGACATATAATGTAGTAACATTTTCTAGTAGAATAAGGTGAGGTACTGGTCACATAAATATTTGTACATGCTCAACAGTTGTGTAAATTTGATTATAAAGGAACTAAATATTGATTTTAAGAAGGGGAGGTATATACTATTTGACTTCAAAATTTGCAATTGATTGTCACTGACATCCAGATACTGTAATGACAAACCAAAATTTAAAAAAATGTCATAGATCTTTTACATTTCCTGTACGAAGGCCAGTATTCAACAACCTGAAATTTCTTGCAAATCTTGGACCACAGAATTTTATTAGGAAAAACAGAAGAAAATCACCCATATGTCCCAAAACCTTATGAACTGCCCATGAATTTTCATAGAATGAAGTTTTGGTCATATATTAGAAAGACAAATTTGTTTTTCCTTCTCTTACTTATTTTTGCTGTTAACAAAGGAACATGAAAACATTTTGGTATGAAATAGATGATGAATTCTTAATCACAGTACTCGCAATGGAAATAAAGATATTGCCAGAGTTAGTTTAAGTGCCATTTACCCAATCTATCAGGATTTTTATTGGTTTGGCAATAAATTTGCCGTCCCATCTCCAACAGTGCAATGATTTTTTGCTTTAATGATATATGTATGTACGACCTTGAATCTCTTAATAAACTTTTACTAAATGTTGTATTAGATGTAATAAAATGAGACGAAACATTTTCTTTAATTGTTTGCATTCAGTATTTAGATAAGTTGTGAATAATGATTCGTGTAAGCAAGATTCAGGTTTGGTAGTGTTGGTGACCCTTACCAGCGATATTTATGGCAAAATTGATTTTTACCCCTCGGAACAAAGTCCTATTTTACCCTTCGGAACAAGGTCATGTTTTACCCCTCGGAACAAAGTCCTATTTTACCCTTCGGAACAAGGTCATGTTTTACCCCTAGGAACAAAGTCATGTTTTACCCTTCGGAACAAGGTCATGTTTTACCCCTAGGAACAAAGTCATGTTTTACCCTTCAGAACGAAGTCATGTTTTTACACTTCGGAACAAAGTCATGTTTTACCCTTCGGAACAAAAAGTTTGGAGGCATAAAGGAGATAATCTTTTCTGTCCTAAATTCCTGTAGGAGTTTATTGCCATGGACTTTCTGCAGTGATCTTTTCAATTGCACTAATAAAGGCATACATGTAGATAGATTTGAATGAAACTTCACACAAAGGAAGACCACAATATGTAAACCTGACTGAAAGCAAGTAGCTGATTACTAGTAATTAATTTTCTGCTTCTCTGTGAAGTTGCATAGAATTTCACCAAATCTTACAAGACATGTATATACTTTTGTTCTGTACAAATATTTATTTTACCAGATCAAGACAAATATGTTGGATTTGATTTAAAACATTTTCGACCTAGCTCTGCTCTGAAAACATGGGGATCTTTGGAGTTCGATGCCAAGGATTTACAATCACATCCTCCTATGTTTACCTAGAAGGCGTATTGAAGTGAAAATGGAGAAAGAGCGTATTTCATTGAGGGTTGTTGGCGTCGAGCTTCTGTGGTTTGAAGGTCCATTTTGTAAGGGTATTGTATTTCGTGCCCCCCCCCCCCCCCCCCCCCCCCCACCTTCTCGTTGTTTGTTAACCTTGTGTCTGATTCTCGTTGTTTAATTGTTACAATCCTGCGTGGTTAGGTCATTGCCGGATGGACTTTTTTATACCTTTACCATGTCCTTTCATTTTTTGTAACAAGTGTTTCATGGCCCACTTGTTCAATTTTACCCGATATAAAGCAGTGGCGGATTCAGGGGGGTGCGGAGGGGGCGCCCGCCCCCCCGGCACTGACCCAAATTTTTCCAAAAACAGGTATATTTTGGCCCATTTTCAGTCAAAATCGGCAAAATTCGCCCCTTGACCCCCCGGCAAAGGGGGCGCTGGATCCGCCACTGTAAAGTATCGAATGACATCTCGTTAGTCCACTTGATCCTCTTGTCTCTCATTGCTCACTCGTATTGCAATGTCCAGTTATGGTAGACAGGGATTTTCCGATATAAAGTTATTGATCGAGATTTTTAAAAGACCACTGCAATGTAGTAGGAATTAGCTGGAGGCATTCTAAAGACAATATCTTTTTCAATGCATTTAGTTTCTTTCCTGGTCTATTGCAATATGTGGTATGTATTTCCTGATTTACAGGCAGTTGTAGCTGAGGGATCTTCACCTTATAGAAAATGTCTATCGTATACAAATGAAAGGAATGCCCAAACCTATCATTGTCAGAATCGTAAATAATCGATGGATGAATTATTGACCACCATGAGATTATCTTTAGGAGTCTGGGACAGTATCTTTATGTGTATTTGCTGGTCAATCTTGTTCTTGATATGGGTAATTTGTCTTTGAAAACCGACCATTTGATTCTGATTTGGAGAAGAGATCTCAGAGGTCAAGGTCAACCTAAGGTTTCACGTATCATGTTTATTTGATACATGTATTTCGTATCGCGGTGCATAATCTCACTCAAAATTAGAATTTTTTAAGGTCATAAATACTTAGTACCTGGAGTCAAACCCCTATTTATGCTCAATCTCCACGCCAAGTTTCATATGCTAATTTGTATAGTATGTATTGGTGCAATAATTATTCTGTCAATGTCAAAACCTTGAGGTCAATGTCTGACATTTCCAGTGGTTATATGTTCTACTTCCATGCCAAATTTTAATGTAGTATCTCAAATCGCATTTTCACAATTCTTACTCAAAATTATGCTGTCAAGATCTTTAACCCTTAATTAAGGTGGCAACTTATCAAACATTACAAGTTTTGATTTGATATTTTTTTAACTCATGAGTTTCAATACAGTCTTAATCATTTTTTTCTTATACAAAATTATTGGTGCAGACGGGCGATCATTTCATATACTGGATTTTGCAAGCTTCGCAGTCTGGCTAAAAAGTATATAACCGTTTGTCAAATATCAAGGTCACATCTATCGTCGGAGACCCACTGCATCTTCTCCGTTTAGAACAGGCAATATAGGCTGTGGGTTTCTCTGACAATTCTTTTGATTATCATCTGCTTTGAGCATACTCTTCTCGGATTTCTATCTTTGTAATCTCTCGAGGTTAATCACAAACAAATAATTTGACAAAAACTAAGCATTGAAATATCTATAATATTTCATTTCTTTTATTCAGACAATTCACTCACGCATATATACATCATTAGACAAAAAGATAAATCGAGACAAGAGGTCCATTTCACTCATATGGCCATAATGGGCACTTTCATATATATTTTTTGAAATATTAAAGATGCTCAATATCTCTCAAAAAATGCGTCCTAGATCTTAACCTATATTTGAAATCCCCCCCCCCCCAATAATAAGCAACCCCCCCCCCCTTTTTTTTTCAAATTCTTTATAATGATACGCATAGACAGTAGACACAAGAACTGATCATCTTGCTGGACCAATCACATTCACGCAAAAATATAAGGTCTGATTATACAAGAAATATATCTTCTAGTGCGGATAGTCTATTTGTACCAACATTTTTGATGAGTTGAAAATAGGAATTATCCATATAAATGGGAGATATGTCCTGAATCTTTGAAAGAAAAAAAAAAAATTCAGTCAAGTTTTTATCTAATTAATGTCTGGGCTTTACAATAACAACCACCGTCATGAAAATCAGGGCGACCACGACAGTTATTACTAGATTGAAACAAAGAGAAAACGTATCAAACGATTCTGCCAATGCCTTCCATGTTAAGGGTTCCTCTTCGTTAAATTTCGCTTCCTTCAACCGGAACTGTGGATCTCCATTGACTTCCTCGGAACTGTGATCACTATCAATTTGAATTTTCCGTTTATTTTTACATTTACATTTCATTGCTTTTACGAAACACAACAGCAAGGGCGAGGTCAGCTTCTTATCGCCTTTGGCATAAAGACGCAGTCCGACGACGGTTTTGATACATATGACAGCTGATTGGGCCAAAAATATAACTAGAATGTAATTCAACATCGAAACAGGCTTCGATGTGTTGGGAAGACGGTCTGTCACTATCGTCATATATACAGAGATTGACAATAAGATGGTGACGGCAAATCCAATACGCTCTCCGCTTTCCGGCGGAAGTAGAAACACCGCAATGTTCAGGAACACCAGGAGCATTATGGGCACCATTATATTCAGTTGAGAGAATGTTGATCTCCTGGTCAAATACAAAGTGCACTGTAGAGTAAACGTGCTGGTAGTGTCGATAGTCACGTCTGTCTTTTCTAAAGACCACACACCGTTTTCGCCGAAAAAGGTTAAATCCAGAGTAGGTGAAAGTATTTCGTATTCAATTAACGGACCGTATTCAAACGAATTGAACTTCATGACGCAAATCTGTTCATCATAAGGAAAGAATGTGACATCAACATTACATATGGAATATAATATCCCACCCGCAGACCACGTTACGGTGCCATTAGAGTCGATGGCCACTTTCCTATCTAGTTCTCCTAGGCGTTCCAAATCTCGACTTGGGTTTACGAGGAACACTGTAGGGGTCCAAATCTTGTTGTAACCCACAAAGGTTCGAGTCCGTCCCTCGAAGTCCATTGGATCCCATGCTAGACCGATGTCCGTCCACGTAAGGATAAAGCCCATGTTTGTGGTCAGCTGACCCGAGGGTTCGTCCAGTTCAACGATGGCAGACAGGAAAGCAGAAACCTTGATTGTCAGCTTATCGTTTTGATCGTCCACGGGACGAATTTCTGACGAATAATTGGCAAAGAGAACATTGTGTAGATCGTACTCTGAGTTACGTGTCATACATACACTCAAACTGACCAGCATTGACAAAACTACAGCACTTGTTTTACCTTCCATGTAAAGGTTGGTACATGATTTTCAAGTACCCCGAGATATGGTCCCGAGCGAAGCGAGGGAGCATGTCGAGGGGACGAGAAAAGAGTGTACCAACCGACTTAGTGCATGGTTCGATCGGGCAGATATAAGGATTTTCTGATACAGCCCCTAAATCTGTCAAAAGTGTATGCCTCGGGCAATATTTCTCTATGGAAAATGAAAACAAGTGAGTGGATGTTTAAATTAATCATTGACCATTTATCAGTTAATCGGAATTATTTGCCTGTCGAAAGTAATAAAAAGGACTTAAAATTTGGAAAAAGGGAGTTTTCAAAAATTGTTAAAGGACTCGTGATGTGATTATCTTCCAAAATTTCGAAAGGACAATAATAATTCGTGATGCATGTGTTGATATTCTAGAATGTACAAGAAGGGATTTTAGGCAGTTTAGGACCAATCCTGGAAAATTGAAAAGAAAATATTATTTCATCCCGTTTTTACGATTTATTTAAATACCTTATGCTGACCCCCCCCCCCCCCCCCTGATTTTTTGTTTGGAACCACCCACGAGTGAACAGATCTGTAAAATAATCTCGAAAAATAACAGAAATTTCGAGGTAATTTTTTTTGTTCGTTCGTAAACTAGCTTATCAAAATAGTTGTCCCTTCTCTCGTTAGACAATTTCAATCACACTGAAAAAAAAAACCGCAACGCAAAAGCCCGGAAATGTGCGACGGGTCTCGTGTTTTCCGATTTTTTTTTCTTACTAGAATTTACAACTGTTAAAGTCGGCTATCTGATGGTCAGCTTTTTGTAAAAGATAATACTTGTATAAAATGTATACTCAGTAATTTTTAGGGAGCGACCACTTTGATGTTGGGGGGGGGGGGGGGGGGGGGGGGGGCAACCCCATATTTTTAAATCTGAATTCAATCAAATGACTGTTGCTTGATCGATCTTTATTTTTTCCAGCTGCGTGGAGCCTTGGGTCAGAAATTCTAATGAAACCTCCAGTTGTAGTGGGTTTTTTAGCTCACCTGAGCGAAGCTCAAGTGAGCTATTGTCATAGCGCGCCGTCCGTCGTCCGTCCGTCGTCCGTCGTCGTCGTCGTCGTCGTCGTCCGTCTGGCGTAAACTTTTAACATTTTCGACATCTCCTCTGCAACCGCTGCACAGAATTTCATGAAACTTTACAGGAAGGAAGTACTCAAGGTCCTCTACCAAGTTTGTGTTTTTCGTGCCGATCGGTCAACAAATATGGCTGCCGAGGGCTCTGATTGGCTGACACATTTTCGACATCTCCTCTGCAACCGCTGCACAGAATTTCATGAAACTTTACAGGAAGGAAGTACTCAAGGTCCTCTACGAAGTTTGTGTTTTTTGTGCCGATCGGTCAACAAATATGGCCGCTGATGGCTCTGATTGGCTGATACATTTTCGACATCTCCTCTGCAACCGCTGAACAGAATTTCATGAAACTTTACAGGAAGGAAGTACTCAAGGTCCTCTACCAAGTTTGTGTTTTTCGTGCCGATCGGTCAACAAAAATGGCTGCCGAGGGCTCTGATTGGCTGATACATTTTCGACATCTCCTCTGCAACCACTGCACAGAATTTCATGAAACTTTACAGGAAGGAAGTACTTAAGATCCTCTAATAAGTTTGTGTTTTTCATGCCGATCGGTCAACAAATATGGCCGCCGAGGGCTCTGATTGGCTGATACATTTTCGACATCTCCTTTGCAACCGCTGCACAGAATTTCATGAAACTTTACAGGAAGGAAGTACTTAAGGTCCTCTACCAAGTTTGTGTTTTTTGTGCCGATCGGTCAACAAATATGGCCGCCGAGGGCTTTGATTGGCTGATACATTTTCGACATCTCCTCTGCAACCGCTGCACAGAATTTCATGAAACTTTACAGGAAGGAAGTACTCAAGGTCCTCTACCAAGTTTGTGTTTTTTTGTGCTAATCAGTCAACAAATATGGCCGCTGAGGGCTCTGATTGGCTGATACATTTTCGACATCTCCTCTGCAACCGCTGCACAGAATTTCATGAAACTTTACAGGAAGGAAGTACTTAAGGTCCTCTACCAAGTTTGTGTTTTTTGTGCCGATCGGTCAACAAATATGGCCGCCGAGGGCTCTGATTGGCTGATACATTTTCGACATCTCCTCTGCAACCGCTGAACAGAATTTCATGAAACTTTACAGGAAGGAAGTACTCAAGGTCCTCTACCAAGTTTGTGTTTTTCGTGCTAATCAGTCAACAAATATGGCCGCCGAGGGCTCTGATTGGCTGACACATTTTCGACATCTCCTCTGCAACCGCTGCACAGAATTTCATGAAACTTTACAGGAAGGAAGTACTTAAGGTCCTCTACCAAGTTTGTGTTTTTCGTGCCGATCGGTCAACAAATATGGCCGCCGAGGCCTCTGATTGGCTGACACATTTTCGACATCTCCTCTGCAACCGCTGCACAGAATTTCATGAAACTTTACAGGAAGGAAGTATTCAAGGTCCTCCAACAAGTTTGTGTTTTTTCGTGCCGATTGGTCAACAAATATGGCTGCCGAGGGCTCTGATTGGCTGATACATTTTCGACATCTCCTTTGCAACCGCTGCACAGAATTTCATGAACTTTTACAGGAAGGAAGTACTCAAGGTCTTCTACCAAGTTTGTGTTTTTCGTGCCGATCGGTCAACAAATATGGCCGCCGAGGGCTCTGATTGGCTGACACATTTTCGACATCTCCTCTGCAACCATTGCACAGAATTTCAGGAAACCTTGCAGCAAGCAAGTACTCAAGGTCCTCTGCCAAGTTTGTGTTTTTCTTGTCGATAGGTCAACAAATATGGCTGTCAAGGGCTTTGATCTGTAGAAGTATTTTTGTGACTTTTAACCCTTTGTCTGCAACTCAGGTGAGCGATGTGGCCCCCTTGGGCCTCTTGTTTTCAAGTTCTTCCTACCTTCTCCCTTTGAAACTTTGAAACAAAATTCAAATTTTGTCGTTTTTTAACCATATGCTGGACCCTCCCCCCCCCCCCCCATGACTCAAGCAATGTTTCAGTTAAACATTACACAAAGTAATGGCGGAAAGGGGTGTTTGCTGTAATGGAATACTGTTCCGTATGCTGGTATGACGGATGTATAAAAAAATCAAATTTATTGGATTTGAAGACGTTTAACAGTGCATATGTATTCGAAATTTGGATATATGAAAAAAGAGATATATTTACACGTATATATTGATTCATTTGCCTGTTCTATCCTGTATCTATCAATCTTTTTTTTTTTTTTTTTGGATTGTATTGTTTTATTTGTTTTGGGTTTTTTCTGCCATTCGTTCGTTGATGTATTATAGTAAACATTTCAGGATGTTGGATTCCACGTACAAAATGTAGAGCCTAAACAAAAGTTACCGGATTTTTTGTTATGATTGACCTTCGCTGCTGCCGGAGCCATCATTTGATTTAACTAGGGCGGGGACGCATCCCAGACTCACTTTTTGTCCGTCCTTATTCAGTCTTATGGCGACTGCATGATAATCTTTCTTTTTCGGTTGTTTGGGTAATATTTAAGAAAGGTCCATCCGGAGTTTTTTTTCCAAGTTTTTTTCTTCCCTCTCCCTTAGAAATAAAATGAGAGCTCCCTTTACTATCAAAATATCGTATCGAAGCAATGAAGCATTGAGATCTTACTTGGTACGCACCAAGTCATTTCTGACCAGCAATTATCTATTGTGTAAAGGTGCGAACCATGCACTAATTTTCAATGTAACAGCATGTGTATATAAAGATGTTGAAGTAGCCAGGCTTCAGTGAGCGTGAAGTTCGGGTCATTAGCATTCCACTTTAAGTGATTGCTTTTGAATGAAGTAAACAACAGTTCACGGTGAATCAAGCATTCATGTACATGTGTAAATCACAATCTATAAGTCATAATTGATCAGGTACGACATGTAACGGATGCAAAGGGGAAAACCGAGGCACAGAGAGAGGACCAGAACAACTACACTCTTCCTATTTATTTTTTTGTTTAAAATACAAACTTTCGTGTGAAATAATTTTAAGACTCTCTCGAAAATAGATCGATCAATTTCTTAAATCGAAATACTGCTGGTTCAGCTCCTGTTGATTTCCTGCTCCCCTGGATCTTGCTATAACGAACTACGGGGGTCCACAGAGACTCCACACCATGCAAGAACGTGTAAAAAGTGAAAAAAAAATCGACATCTCCTTTGCGAACGTTACATACATCACACGTCACATGACCTTTGGGAATCATCTTCCAAGTTTGAGATTTTTACCGATTCGCGGACCGATATATATCATTGCCAAGAGGCTAAATTGATTGGCTTACGCAAACTTTTCGTCTTCTCTGCAATCGAGCAGATTCTTTTCATTCGATCAGTGTACGTACCAATATGGGTGACAATTAAGAGATTAATTAATTGGCATTAATATGAACAGAATCTATTCTAATTCCCACATTTTTTTTACGTTTTGACACTGCAGTAAAAAGTCTCCTTAAAATTAAGAAAAACGATTGCTTGTAATCCCACAATAATGACGTGAATTTAAGAAAGCACGGTTTGTTTTATTCAGTTAGGCCATTTCTTGTTTTTATTCTGTTTTGCGTCCTTTTGAAATTGAGAAATCTGCCAGCCAGCACGGGAGGAAAACAAACAAGCATATAAAACAAAGTTTCAATTTTATATTATCTGACTAAGAGAAATCGGACTGAAACCTGTCTTATTTGATTATTGACATATTTTATTCAACAAAAGACTGAAGGATAATGCAATGTCTTGAATCATTGCGTACCTTTAATAAATTTTCACATGAAATCATAAAGAATTAAACATTTTGTATTTAATTTTGTATTAAACACATCTTAATTTGCAATAGATTTTATAATTTTGATTTTGTTTTGTTTTATGACTTTGGGCTCAAAACCTACCAGCACGAGGATGCAAAACAGAAAATATCAAAAATTTTATAATTTTGATTTTGTTTTGTTTTATGACTTTGGGCTCAAAACCTACCAGCACGAGGATGCAAAACAGAAAATAACAAAGAATTGGTCTTACATGTAGAATACAAAAATGCCGAACGTTATTTCAGTTTTTTTCCCTTCATTTTGTTTGTTTTATTATTTTCTGTTATCTTTTTTTAATATTTGGTTTTGTATACTTTTGTATAAATAAAACCATCCCAAGAAATGCATGTGTCGCCTGCGAAACATAGCGACACTTAGGAATCACTTTTATATAGGGTGTGACAGTCATCCAAGTGTGATAGATAGACGGACAGACGGACAAATTGATCCCTAAGTGTAGCTATGCTTCGCAGGTGACACAAAACCGACACCAAAAAACCCTCATAATGAATACACACAAAAAATTCTCATAAGTAGTATGTACCTACTTTTAAAATCGTATGTTATCGGATTTTTTCGTCGCACGACGTGTCGGTAACGCGACCTTGCTTACCTGCCGAAAAGTGAGATTAAAGGTAAACGTCACACATTCACTCATCCGTTACGACATGATCACGATTGATATTGCGATTAACGTATGAACAGACATTATTCACTCAAGCGAGGCGGATGACAAGACCTACGGTTGTAACCAGATTAGATGACTCTGTAAAGCATGTAGGACCATAACGTACAGTCCCCTTATTTAGAGACACAATGACTTATTTTCTTTGTTTTTACTTCTTTATTTGGATTTTATTTTTATTACAGAATGTTTCTTCTATACCCAAAGGTAAGTTTTCTCAAATATAGATATAGAAGTAAACCTGTAAATTTTGTCTTTCCATTATCAAATGCTCTTAGTAAAACAAATAAGTATATTATATCAGAAGACCAGTCAAACAACCTTGAAATATTCTTTCATTTGAATTTACTTTGGTGACTTAATATATTGCTGAACATGATCGATTCTATAGGAGAGTAATCTAAAAACATTTAATAAAGCTATAAAAGCAAAAAAAAAAAAAAGAATTAAAAGAAAGAAAGAAAGAAAAGAAATAAAAAGAAAGGGAGGAGGAGTGAAAAAAGAAGACAGGTAAAATTACTTCCTGGTTTATGGAGAAAGATAAACAAACATATGTACTTGTATACCGACTTAAATGAGTCGTGGTGTTGTCCGGTTACTTGAGGTCAACTGTTTCACTGCCCATCAATAACTTTATGTAATCATTTCGTATGCTATCTTTGGTATTTAGTGTAATCAATCATTCGTTTTCAATGTACATTTATACAATACTAATCTGTACTGGTCATTCTTTCGATTTTTTTTAATCGAAAGCTTTTTAAAAAGATATATCACCAAAAACCTATCTATAGATAAAATTATGTCGGAATTTGGGTTTTTGAGTGCATTTCATAAAAAAATGAGAGATTTTCCACTAAAAAAGTTAAAAGTTTTAGGCGCAAGACTGGATATTTTGAATGCATGTACCCCTAGTAGGTAATGGAAGCTATAAATAGAGTATCTTTTGTATATTTCAAAGTTTTACGCGCACGAAATTCTTTAAAACTTGTCATTTTGATGTTATATTTACTTTATTGCGTAATCAATTTTGCCCTGTTTTGCCCTGTATCTGCGTTGAAGTTTGAAAAAATATGTGAACAAAAGCATGATTCACAGAAGTTGGAGGGAAAAAGTGTTCATATAAGAATGAAATAGCTAAACGTCTTGGACATGCACTACATTTTATTTTCTCTATAATAGCAGATTTTCACTACATATTTATATTATTTTATACAATTATAACTTAACCAAAATTTATATGAACCGTCTTCGTCCGTTTTTTATTTTTTTTTTAAACTGCACGTAAGGCCATTTCTTTGTTATTTTCTGTTTGCGTCCTCATGTTGGTAGGTTTTGAACCTTAAATCATTGAAAAAAATGAATGCCTTAAAATCTGGCACAAAAATGTGCGTTATTGTGAGTGCTGTTGAGCTTCTTTATCTCATTTGTGTCACACTTATGCCCTTTGCCGTAAAAAGTTCCCCGCGAGGGGTTTGACAGTAAGTGTATTTTAACATGTTTAAAAATGTTTTCCCTGACATGGTCGCCATAGCACTTTCTATGTACATATATATAGACATTACTTAAAGCAGTGCATGCTTTGTAGATATTGTTTTCATTTTCGTGCGTGAACTTCGACGGCGGGTTCGGCTAGCCAAACAGGGGATGTTTACTCCCCCCGGGTACCTGATCCCACCTCTTGCTTGCTAGGGGTACGTCGATGCTCAATTCGGTGCTCTATCGTGAGTGCTGTTGAGATTGTCGTCAGGATCTTCTTATCTCATTTATGCAACACATTTAATCATGTCTGTATAGAAGATTGCTCTCTTTCAGTAGAGTTGGGTATTTTGTTTTTCTGTATTATATATTGTTTATCTTTCATATTTCAAATGTGAAATGTAAAGGTACCGCAATTGTAGATAAGTTTGTTTGTAATAAATCACATGGACCAAGGATTTGCCATATTATACGAGTATATATGACCAAACTAATGAAATAAATACAGTTTAAACTAAACTAATGAAAGAAAATCTTTTACATGTACTTTTTTGTTTATCGGTCTCTCTGATTGGCTGGTAGGTACGTTGTATTTCAATTTCGAAAGGACGCAAAATAGAAACAAGAAATTGTCCAATTCAAATTTATGATTCATTTATCGTATTATACAACATGAACGTATATGTTATTTTTCTTCAGGACACAAAGTAGATGTAAAGATCACAGAAATCCCGGAACAGTCCAATGCTACGTCCAGATGTAATTTCCCATCAACTTTAACCGTTACCATAGAAACGAATGACGGAAATACCATCAGACTCTCTCTCAAAATGAGATCGTTACCACCAGCGTACGGAGATGCCCCGATTTTTGTTCTGAGAAAATCCCTCGGAAGTGGAACACTCTTGGAAGAACAGCCATCTGCTTCTCGAGAGCAAGTAAGTTCTGTCTCCAACGTCTGTTTCAAAATGAATTTGAAGGAAAAGAAGATTCATAAAAGTGTGTAATGGATCACTCATGGATCTGAATAAAGGATATGGACAACAGTATGAAGTTTATAATATAGGCGATTATGGAAAAGATGATATTGAAAAAGGAGAAAAAAGAAAAGAAAAAGCAAAGCAATGCAGAAAGAAAATGTTTAGCTAAAGTAAGAAGAAAAATGGCAGTTACTAGAAATTGAACATAATCAAACGTAGCCCTGTGGAAAAGAAAATACCACTGTAAAAGTTGAAAAAAAGACAGTAATACACCAAAGGCTTTTAATATTGTTCCTACATTGTATATGTAATGGGTCAAAATTGCTAATTACGAAAACACAGAACTTGAATACATATTGACACGTACCCTTGGGTGGAGACAGGGTTGAGAAAGAGGACCGAGAAAGACTAGCAACACTCAGGTACCACTTGACGATACACGTTCCTTAAACAAATCTTGCACGATACCTGGTTTTCAGATTACTATAGAATTATCCGAGTTTATCAATCATATATTTTCTTGTACGAGGCCTCTTGTGTTTGATATGAAAATGATCTTCTATTCAATCTGAAAAAAAAGAAGGAAGTAAGACGTGATAAGATAAAAATCTTGATTTTCCTACTGAAGGAGATATATATAGAATATATGTATAAATATTGCTACGCAACAAACATGACAAAAGTAAAAAAACAAAAAAAAAACCAAAAAACAAAACTAAACACCCCCCTCCCCACCCCACCCCAAACACCTTAAAAACCCCAAGGAAAAAAAAAAAAGACATCAACAATCAATCCCCCCTCAAGAAAAAAAAAATCTGAGGGAAAAACAGAAGAAAGAAGAAAAAAAAAGATTTTTTTTTTAAAATGACCACTACTTGAACATATGTACATTCTTGTATTATACTTTGCGTACCTAGTTTTCTGTTTAGTTATGGCCATAAAAGTTATATCGTATTGTTGCGGTAGTCATAGATTTGTTTGTGGACACGATCAACAATAACTCATGTTTTCCGTCCGAAATTCCTCGGGATAAAACACATTATATCCATTGTCTTTCACACTTCTCATGATTAGTAATGTGACGTCGGCGAGAGGGGGATTGTTATCTATGGTAACTCATTAATATTTTTGTAATAGGAAGTACAAACGTATGAATGAAAAATCTAGCGACGTGTTCATAAGGACGTGTACCATTACACGGCGTAACGTGGAAATCATAATAGTTGCGCAATTGAAAGAAAACATACGCATCAGTTTTTTTTCTATTCTTTATATCAAAGTATGAACATATGCAGTAAAACCAAACTACATCTTCATATTACCGAAAAAGATGCTTTCTCACAAAAATGTTATGTAGAAATTGACAGCTAGATGCAGAAATTAATCAAAAACACACATTCATTGACTTCATTAATCTTTGTCATTTGCATGCACTCATTGATTTTTTATTACCAAAATCTGTCCGTTAACATATCTTGGACCATAAAGCTATCATAAATGATATCAAACACTCATCTCCGTGCATTCAGAAATGAGATAATTGTTTTGCAATGGGCATGTGAAAGTTATGCATCGAACTTGGTTTATCGTTTTATTTCTGTTAGTGGATTATGCGTTTGATCCCCATTTTTAAAAACTGTCAACGTTTTACTGTAAAAATGATCACCTTAAAATTAAGGGGTGGTGTTGTTAAGGTAAATCTGAAAATTATACTTTCAATAGTGATTTATTCATTTCTGCAAGATAAGCGGGCGATCATTGCCGACTTTATGGACAACCAATTGCTATATTAAAGTCAGTTACAAATTAATGACATAATTTCAACATCGGTCCATTATCGGCCCAACGTGTGTTTTTCAGAAAAGTTCTACATCCTTTCGTGTTCTCATCATTTCATTATTTTTAAACAAACGCTTCAAGAGAAAGGTATTATAATATATACAAATTATATTCCCCAGTTTTGATTTGTAGAAAAGAACATGTACGAAAACGGTCCATCATCGGGCCGTTGACGTCTTGTTTAGCTATACTTTATTTTTTTAAGATTCTGTGTGTGTTTTAAATCTGGTCTTTAATTAAGACAACCAATTATATATAAATATTTTCAAAGATGAAAAAGTAAAAAAAAGCAAGTTTACGATTAATCTAATTCTTTGATTAATTGTATCTCATATATAGACCGATTAAATTACTTTTAACCGCAAAATACAATTATAAAGAAATTAGCTTATTTAGCTGACCGATTTTGAGATTGACCCCTAGCATAAAACTTTCAATAAGAGCATATTTCAGAGATAAGATGCTAAGATATATGTAGGTCAGTATACTGGATCAAATTCACAGCAGGGAAACTGGCCATTGCCATGGTTATCACGTAATCTGACACTCAAGGGCTTGTTTATCGCTAGCCTTTACTCCATGTTCCCATCTTAGCAGATAAAGGAGCTCAATTTATATATAAGCACACTGAACTTCAATGTATCTGGATGTTTTAAGTCACAAAAAGTGAGTATTATACATACATACTTTTGATTACAGGATTGCATATAATTACAAGTTAATTATTCATCTACGTACTTTGATTCTTTTCACAGTTTCAAGCGCATGTACAAGTATACCAATAATTAAAATGGATGAACTGGATATTGTATACACTACTTGTACTTCAAAATAATATACTTCCCATTGTCAAGATATTTCAATTGCTTATCATGCTTATATGTTTGTGGTTTGATTTGCAAAAAAAAAGAGAGAAAAAAATTCACATGAATTTGTATTTTATTTCAGTTTGGCAGTGACTATATGGGATATTAATGCTCTAGGATGTTTTGAAAAAGGGGGATCAATGTCAGACGTCTACTGGCATTAATGAAGATAGGTCTAAAATACATTTTGAGTTGGAGATTCCACAGCCATTTTGTCAAGTTAAAAACAAGGTATTAGTTTTGATATATTAAACTAAATATTATGATCTTCTATTGATCACATTGAATAGAATCAATTTAATTATACTTGACAGGCAAAATTTTTATCTTTGTATTATCATTTTTCCGACAATTAGTAGAAATACTTTATCTTTTATTTTTTATGATGATTTTATTCTAGGAATATTTCATGGAATCAGGAGGATGGACACAAGTGGGAAAAGTGACACCAGAACTAGTGAGAAGAGGACTCTGAAGTTACTGCACAGTGATTATGTAATGGGAACGATATTTTCATTAAAGGAAAAATATTACTTCTTTGTTATTGTAGCTTTGTAGATCTGTCAGAATGTCAACAGAGGTTTGGTATATAGAAAACCATACATTGGTTTGACAGCGGTTAGATGTTGGACCAACGTCGGAATCATTTTGGCACATTGGACCTGTGTCGGTTCAGTATCGGGCCGATAAAGCAAGAAAAGAATCATGTTGGACCAGCGATGGGCCGATGTTGTTGTTAGTCGTTGTTGACGTCGTGCCGATGTTGGCCCGATATATCGGTCCATCCGCGAACCGATGAGCAAGATTACATTGGCCCGATGTATACTGCCGACGTCGGGCCGATAAAACGAATGTTGTTGGGCCGACGTCGGACCCAATTTACCCTTGTTATCTGGGATATATACTAACCCTATCATTTTCTGTGTATTCGGTAACGCAGGATTCTCAAAGAATACACAATTGTTGCCTTACTAATTTGATAGCATCCCAACTGTAAGATGACAATAAAATCGAGGTAATCAAAAGTTGGGAACCTTGTAAAAAATTGACTAATATCTGAATGTCATGATCTGCCAGATGATCCCGATTTCCTAGTACTGGCTGTCTGAGCCCCGTCCTCCTCGACAAAGTTTTAGATAGGTGCGTCATCGAGTCCGGTCTTCACAATTGGTTATTGCGCAACAAGATGTTGCAGTATTAAAGCTGAAGGTAGATCCAGTAGGTCCTATCATTCGGATCTCTCTAGAATCATATCGAATTAGTAATAGAAAATGACTATACCTTTGCCATTTCTATTGATATTGAATTTATTTTAGATCCTCTTAAGAGTTTCAAGGAGGGTATACATGTAAACGGAATTTTCAAATCTCGTTGTACAATGAAGAGGTTGTCAAATTATCTGCGTCTAACGCTATTTCATTTTTTAAGTGGATTAATTGTGCTTGTCATCAGATATTGCTTGTAAAATGAAAGAAATTGTCTCGCAAAGCCCCCCGTCCCTTTGGAGGAATTTCAACCAAAATCTCTATTAAAATGGGTAAAGCAATTTATTTTCCTTTCAAATTGAAAATACCTGTAAGTGAGGAGAAGGAAATGTATGAAAACAGAAATGGTTCCTTGTAAACTTGTCAATTTTTCATGTATATGTGTTGTAGAACATGCTCTTTTGACAACCTTTGAAGTTACTTTTTTTTAAATTAAGTTAATGCTATTCGCCAACCTAGACATTCGTATACAGATCAAAGTGAACGTTTCAAACATAATGTTAGCAGTCATGTCCAAGGAAATTGATAGTAACTTGTGACAAGCTACCAATTAAAATATGTTTCCTGTTCGTTTGAATTATGTAAAAAGTCTTCAGAAAGTTAAGATTAATTATATCTGCATTTGATTCAGGAAATGCAATATGAACGGTAATTTTACATTCCCTGAATATATCGAAAGAGACGGGAAAGGGAAGGGGGATCGAGGTACATGTATTTCAGAACAGTTCCTATTGAGAACTGCTACCTCATCTTGGTTGTAGTTGACGCCATATTTATTCACTACAATAAATTAGCAATCGCTTTGAATAAAACTGGTTACGATAGTACATGGTCATAATAGTCAGTCTCCGAGGATATCGTTCGCCTAAGTTTTACGTGCTTCTGCACTGACTTGAAATATATTTTTATAATTTTCTCATTTGAAAAGAAAAGTATCCTGAAGTTAGGAGTATCTCCCTTATGGCACAGCTTTGTCCATAACTGGCTCTTTGGCATACATAGGTTTCACTCTTCATATATTAGTATAGTATAGTTTATTAACTATCTGGATTTCCTCTCTTTCGGCCTCGAGCATTACTGATGATACATTGTTTGTTGTAAGGCACATATGGTGTACTAAATTATTACGATAGAACATATATTGCCAAGTATGGAAAGAAAAAATGCTGTCAGAATACAAGAATGCCAGAAAACAAGTACGCGACCTATATAAAGATGATTTATCAAGGCAAATTAAAAGCAGATTCGTGTCTGTAGTACGCTTCCCTTATATAGATGTTTTATGAATTTACATGATTTGTTTCCCGTCAAAATCAGCAAGTGACAGTGTAGTTTGTATAATAATGCATGTATCGCCCATTAAAGAGAAACACAGAAAATGTTTTAAAATACTTTTTTATTTTTAATTGGAGGCGCGGATAGCTTTTGATGGAATTGTGCTCACTGCTCAATAGGACAATTTTGATTTGTTCAAATGTTTTTTTTTTGTAACGGAAAACCTTTGATTTGATTTGGACATGCCAGATAGTCTAATTGCTGTAAAATTATCTTTTGCGTTTGTTTCATTATTATTTGTTCGAAAATGCGTAGTTGGCATTTTTAAATCACTTGCATTGTTTTGTCTTCGTTTATAGTTCAAACCCAGTTTCTTACAGAATTTCAGATTTTACCATGACCCAGGAATTAGGGAAACGTCCATCATTGTTCATTGCAAGACAGACAGAGGGACAATCTTAATTGTGAGTTTATTCAACACTGTATTTTTTAAAATACATTTTTTTCTCGTACTGCATCATGATTCTTTTTTAAAAATAAAAGATACCGGTAGATCTAGTATGTATACCAATAGACATCTTACTGTATGTAATATAATGTTTAGAAATAACTTAATAAAGTATCATCCTTTCCCATTCTATTTTAAGTCTGGAAATTTTCAACAAAATAATAAATTCTACAAATTACAACACCATCTTGAAGAGGAGACAAAATCCATTCACTACTACATGATCATGGATGACGTCATAGCTGACAGCAGCACCAAAGAACCCTTGCATGATTATGTTTCTCTGCGTAAGTTTTCACCATAGACTAGTTGTGGCTCTTAATTTTTGCATTCATTATAGTATACGATTATGATTTTATTTAAATCTGAATCCATTGTCCTGTACATTTGATCGCATTCCAATAAAATACATTGGGATGTAGAGGGAGCCACCAACCTGATGAAGATATGCTAGAATTATTTTAGGCATCTATCCCTCCATTGTTATTTTGGGCATAGAATTTATTTAACTATGTTACTGAATCGACCCTACAGTAAATTTGGAGCCTTACACTCTTTGCAAAGTAAATTCACAAATATAAATTCAAAAAATAAACTAGAGGGCGCTACTGAGATACAGACCATACAACATTATTTTTTACAAGATACATGGTACGATGTGATACACGCATAATACGATAGGATACACGCATGATACAATAGGATACACGAACGAACACGATATACCTCATACACGATAGAAAACGATACGAATGGATACGATACGATGCACTTTACACGATGGACGATACGAAAAGATACACATTACACGATACGAAAGGATACACGTTACACGATGGACGATACGAAAGAAAACACGTTAGAAGATGTACATTATGCACGACACGATAGAATATACGTTAAATAATGTGCATTAGCTTGCATTGTACAGCGCATAAACACGATAAAGCAAACAAATCAACTATGCACGATACGATAGGAGATAAAATGTGTGACTTATGTACGTTTATTGTTAATATTTGTATGATAATAAATAGTATTCGTTTTAGTTAAAAAACACACACATTTTTTTCGTATATCAAATCCGTGATTTGGAATCTATTATTTTCATTTACTCTACCCAGGTCGCCAAAAAGTAATAATAATAATAATAATAATAATAATAATAATAATAAAACAGTGACCTAATGTGCAGGGCACATTATTAATCAAGCGAGGCGAATTGACTGTGTGGAAGTAAAACAAAATAAATGTATTTTAATTGATTTGCATGTACATGCATGCAATAGTACTGATGTCATTTTGACAGAAGGATGGATACATCATATGTACATTGACCCGGTAACATTTGAAGGCATCGATCGGTCAATTTACTTTACAGGCTACCCTACATCTACCTTTGAGTTGTTTATCCTCCATTACAGTACTAGTTAAATTAAGTATAACGAAGAATATACATGTAATAGGTATATTTATTGTTCCTCAACAATGCATGTTTTCACTAAAGAATCCATAACGAGATCAAAACAATCCGAATATAAACAAGATAAACCGAAAAGAAATTCCGACCATTTGATTGGCTACCTGATACGATAGGATACACGTTACACGTTGCACGATACGATAGGATTCATGATACACGATACACGATAGGATACGATAGGATAGGATACGATATGATACACGTTAAACGAAATTATAAAAACACTATACGATACGAAACACGCATGACACGATACGATAAACGCAGGATACGATACGATTAAATTGCCAAAATAACGTTGTATGGACTGTACATATGATTACGTCGTCATTTCATTAAGTATCACTGATGAGGATTTACTATTCGAAACAAGTGTCTGGTGCATTAATATTCTTTATGAAGGTAATGTTCGAAAACTTCCGTATAAATTATTCTGAAAGTTGTGTATTTAAGTTATAATCGATTCCTTTGATAAATTACATTCTGGTGATGTTTCAGCTACAGAATCTTCGAATTTTCATAGAAAAGAGAATGATTTATTAAAGGATAACTCAAACATTAGACATCGACGTCAAGTGGACATTCAACAACCTTACGTCATCGATGTATTAGTCATCATAGATTACAAAATATATACAAAGTAAGTTTATATATAAGTCAGTATCATTATGGTCCCAATATCTTAAACAGTTTAGAATGTTACACGTCTTCAAATTCAATAGCATCATTTAAGAACAGATAAAATTTGCAGCATGGACCAGACATGTTCGTTTCGGGTACTTAACCATATATGTCTTGCCAAGATTTTACGTCCAAATTTTGCTTTGGTATGTCCATTTGTTTGTCTTTTTGTCTACAGAAACGTAGATTTGCCTTGAACGCAACTTTTGAAGGGTACATGGTATTCAATACTTTTATCTATTGGAACCAAATTTTGACCTTATGACTTTATTGATATTTGACGTTGGCTTACTTTCAGGATAGAAACCCTCATACTGACAAAACTACCGATGGGTCATTCATGTTTCACAGACACATCATGTTTCAGTTTATTATTTTTATTCTAATATCTATTAAACATAGTTAATTACCACGGTACATGTAAATGGTATACTAGTACCATACAGACCTTCTCAAATTCAGCAAGAATCACGTTTTGTCGACGCATGTTTTAAAATTGCGTCGTCATCAAAATAGAACAATGTCTGTACGGTGTAGTACCTGGATTCTATTTGGTATTTGGTATCTCATATAAGGAATTCTTTTCTTCTTTTCTTACAGATGGTACGAGACTACAACAGGTGTTGCATTAGAGAGAGAACAGGAAACAAAAACTGAAATACATAGCTATTTTTCATATTTCATGCATGAAGTAAGAATTAAAAAGGAGTGTTTTGTTTTGCTGATTTTTCCAAGTACTTGCAGTTTTAAATATAACCTAAAATAGTAAGGTCTTGGAGAAAATAAGGAAAAGGTCACGCGAACACGACACAAATGAGTTGAATTTCCCCAACCTATTGTGTCATCGTCAGTGATATGAAACTTTAAGTCTTGGGCACGTAATATTTACTCATCTAGAACGCCATATTGAATCTGAAATTTTCAATTCATTTTTGAATCTGAAATATTATGAGAGATACTCTCTTACCAATTACTAGTTTTTCAAACGTACATATGTTAAATGTTCCATATTCATATACATGTATCCATATCCAATTCTGACTACTGATATGACATGTTTGCCGCAAATGAAAGCAAATACATGCAGTGCTTTAAGGTCGTAAATATTCGCGAAATCTTGCCCTTGGGAAAAAAAATCATTGTAAAAAGGAGTTTGAATAAAGTATTCTTCTCTGTAATGTCAATTGATATACAAGTATATACGGTACATGCAGAACAATGTCAGGGTAATCTCTTACGCTTTTGACAATGTCTTAATTGGTCATGTTTTACTTTTTATTTCAGAATCTGTAATTATCATCATTTCAAGATGCCAATCCTTTTGTTTTAGGTGGGGCTCCGGTATGAAAGCATTGACAGAGCTGATCTGCGATTTAAACTTAAAGTTACGAGCTTCATTTTAGCAGATGTAAGTTGAATCGAAATGGTTAACACATTCCAAATTTGCTTATCAGTAATAATTTCAATAGATAGATAGCTTTCAATTTCTTGCAGCTATCTCAGAAGTTTCCAAAATATTGAACATTTTAATTAAAAATGTATGAAATTCAGTTGAGTTGAACTTTGTATTATTTTCTACCAGAGTCCCGACGTGTTTTTGGTAACAGAAGTTCTAAAAGAACCAAGGTCATCAAGGGCTATCTTGGACGCCAATGAATGTCTGAGAAGTTTTCGGACTTGGGTAAACAACACGTCCGGTTTACCACCACACGATCATGCTATGCTTTTCACAGGGTAAGTTGAAAAAGAAGCGAAAATAACGTAGCAAATGATATTTATAATGTATGCAAGCTATGTCCATGTGTGAGACAAATATGAAAGGGGAACAATGTATTTTGTTCTGGCTAGAAATATTATAAATTCATCGAGGAAAAGCTTGTACGACGCTCACCATTATGATTTTCTTAACATACAATTTTTTACAGCAGCTTGATATAAGCAAACGATGAATTTTACTTAGCTAATACATTGTATATACATGATCGTTTTTATACTGGAAAAAGGCCAAGGGGTCGAAAATGTGTATTTTGTTTTCTTTAATTTATGATTATATAAATAAATTTGATATTTTCAGATATGATTTGTACACGAAGAAAGACAATACAAAACAGTTACACACTGCAGGTAAGTATTGGTTAAATCAGTACACACTGCAGGTAAGTATTGGTTAAATCAGTACATACTTCAGGTAAGTATTGCTTAAATCAGTACACACTGCAGGTAAGTATTGGTTAAATAAGTATTGGTTAAATCAGTACACACTGTAGGTAAGTATTGGTTAAATCAGTACACACTGCAGGTAAGTATTGGTCAAATCAGTACACACTGCAGGTAAGTATTGGTTAAATCAGTGAGTCAAAATCAAACATAAAGCCAAATTAAGAATCCAAAAATCACGTTATATTGGTACAGAAAATAACTTAAATATTTTTGAAAGAAGCAAAAGTGAATCCCCAATGGAGACGAAATCAGATGCCCAGGGAGAATTGGCATCTGTTGCTTGCAAGCAGTATAACGTAAACACGTACAAAAAAGGTCATACCGATGAATATGTCAAGTTCGTCGTTTTTTAATGTTTCTAACCTAAAACAACGAAATGTCATTAAAATAATGTGTTATAATATCAATGCATAGTCAATTTCTATTTTGCCTTGACAAAGTCACTCACAATGAGTAGATTCGCGGCTAGAGAACATAACGAGAATCCCTACGGAGGACACTCCTTCATTCTTTGAAACATCACTTTTTACTACATACTTCCCTACGGAGGACACTACTTCATTCTCAGATATCGTTTTAGCTTGCTCTGGAAAAGCGTATCAGTTGCAATATGAATAAACAATAGGCAGGGGTCAAATGAATGGTACTTCTCAAGAAACGGATTTAACTATTAAGTTAAGGTCGGTATTAAAATATAACATGCGATCTTAATATAAAACGGGTTTCATGCATTGACAAAGTATTCTCTTTCACCCCCTACTCAAACGGATAGGGGTAGATTGCGCTTAGGTTATCCTTAAAATTTGGATTGTTACAACAAGCTATGGATTAAATTGTCCCTTCTTAGTGGAGAAGTTCTGGGAAACTGTTATCCTCGGTCATTGGTTTGATGTTACAAAGGTCTTCTTAACTTCATTGGAACAATGTTTTGTTGTTCCCAGATAGTCCTTGAAAAATCCCTACCCTGTATAGTATAGCAAAAAGGCTTCAGTCTCATTATAAGAAATGCTGCAATTGTCAAAAATCGTTTACGAAATGCAAACCACTTCATCTACTACTACGTGTGAAGACCAGGGTAGAACCAAATCTAGTGTAGTATAGGAAAGACCATTACCAATATCTTGGTTAATGCCCAAACCAAGGACACCCAATGATGATAGTCACCTAGGAAATTTATTTTATGATTGAGTGCATATGAATCTATGTAAGCCAGACTGAGAGCGTTAAATGTATATTCAATGCAAGTCACACCCAGCCAAGTACTGAAAAGCTTATTGTATCCAATCTATTTATCCAAATATCATAGTTATGCTGCAGGAAACCTATGATAAGGAATCCTTCTTTCTTCCAGGATTGGCTTATATACGTACAATGTGTAAGCATGGCGGAGATAGTGTGTCCATTGTTGAGGATCACGGTGGATTCCAAAATGTACCAACTGCAGCCCATGAAATCGGACACAGGTAAGTAGAAGGTTTTAAGTCTTCAAAGTATCAACACAGGTCAGATTTACAGAATGGACCAGACATGCTCATTTCGGGTATAGACCCCTCGTCAGTGATTCTAAAGCTAAATAAATGAGTATCCAAACTTTGAAAACATATTCGAAAGATTACAAAAGAGTGGAAAGAATTGATGGCATTTTACAATAAAAAAGGACAAGAGAAATGAAAATGCATATTTACAAAATAAAGAAAAAGGAGGAAATTCGCTTCTTCAATATAGCTTCTTCAGATCAATGGCAACAACTTTTAAGTGTCTGTAAAACTTTTTTTCAGTCTTGGTGCCAGACATGACGGGGAGAATAACCTGTGTAACTCTGACGATCATTACATCATGCATTCCTCCGACTCCGGAACACAAGTACCTACAGAGAAACGAGTCAACCAATGGCATTTCTCACAGTGCTCTCTTGATGCTTTCAGAAGTTTCATTTTCGAGTTGTCAAGGTGATAAACAAATAATTATCATTGTTAAAAGGATTTCAAATCCCTTTCAAGATTTTACAAAAAGTTGATTATTACCCACAGTGTAGAATTAGATTTTCTCCAATTTCAAAAATTTTTAGGGAGGGCTACACGTGCCTAACAGAAACCTACGAGGATATCACATCATCCACGCCCATTGGGGTTCCTGGACAAGAGTATGATCCTGACGAGCAATGCCGCATGATCTGGGGTCCTCAGTCCTACCTTTGCAGGGTAAGACACAATAAAAAGTAGAAAAGAAGATTCTTTGTGAGTAAGCAATCCATCAGCTGATACAAACTTTTGAATTTTATTTAAAGGTGTTGATTACATAACTTTTGGTTTTAGGGTGAGGAATTCGGCAATGCCAGCAACATATGTTCTTCTATGTACTGTAGAGACCCTGCCACAGAGAACGACTGTGTACTCCATACAGCCGCCAGGGGAACCTCATGTGGTAACAAAATGGTACATGACTGTATTTATTCAGATGATTTAATTTCGTTTCTTATTCATAAAAGGTATGATAGAGAAACACAAATAATATCACATATTATACATAAAGTGTTCAAGACAACATTCAGATAGTAAAGAGACAGATATAGAGAAACATAAACCACAACAGAACCAAAACAAAAAATCAGAGTGTTACTTCTTTTTCATGATTAGAAGAACTTGGCAACGAAAATCAATATTTTGTTAATAGATAATATGTCAAATACTTATTTCAAATGTTTCAGTGGTGTGTTGAGGGAATTTGTTCATTCTCCGACGATGCCCCAGAGAAAGATGGTAAGCTCAGTATGTTATTTAAACAATAGCTATGCGACGACAATGTAAATAACAAGTTTATAGACGTAGGGATGTGCGAAGTATTATCATATTATGATCTTAGTTCTTAGAAATGTTAAGTGGCTTTCGTTGCAGAAACAAAATACGAACTCGACAAATGGCTTGGATCGCCTTAATCAATTTAATGATGGGCCTGTTAACCTTAATATGGAATAAGTATTTCGTTATTAATGAAGTATGACCACGCATTACAGAGGCATGTGTATTAGGTGATCAGCCTGGTACAGCATTTGTGGGTAGACCTTGTGACGAGTTGACCAGAGATACACCCTCATATTGTTACCAGAGTCGAGTACGGGCAAGATGCTGTGCAAGTTGTGCCAAACAATATTCCTGGATTTCAGGTAAAGATTTGAGCTTATCCATATTTTCTGATACATTATTTGATTAACAATGCGCACCTGCTTATATTTTCACTAATGTCCTGCTTGCTTTCAATGCGAAAACTGATATAACAATATATTTAAAAGTTGTACATTTGAAACATGTACAATTTTGTATTTACTGCTTGAGAACTGCGACAATAATTTATATCTTCTATAACGCTTTTCCTGAAAGATAACACCTCTAATATATAAAATATTCAAGAAACCATTAAAATTACTTCCTATATATGCACTAACTTCTACATTCTACCTTTTCTGTCTATTTCTTGCTGGCGAACACCGATAGGTTGCGAATACGGAGATCGTGTGAATGGTTGCAAGACATACCATTGTAATTTGGTAACAACAGATAATAATGTTCTCAGTGAGTGTTGTTCAACATGCTCCTATGGAGAAAGAATTCAAACTACAAATAGGCCAAGATACACCCTCCGTCCAATCACAACAGAGAAGACTGATGTATCAACAGATAATGTATTTTGTTCAGATACAGCGACTGTGAATGGTCAATCTTGTCACGTTTTTGTGTCAGCGCATGGACGCCATGTTTGTTACGATTCTGCTATTCAGTCATCTTGCTGTAAAAGTTGTAGTGATGTTATGGATTCAATTAACGATGGTAAGAAAGCAAAGTCAGAATATTTGTACATGTTTCCTATCAATGATATATGTGACCCAATATATTTTTGATACTTTTACAATATTCTGAGAGTAAATGCGCTTAACTATACGCATGCAATGTGCAACTAGTCACTTCTTTTAACAACACGCCATTATCTAATATGACATACATGTATGTTCAGCATATTCACATATTGAATTGTAGGTAATTTTACTATGACTCCTGTAAGTTTCTTCTGTAACATTTATATCTACTTTGTATCAATCAATAAGTCAATTTTTTCTTGAATGTTATATTATAAGGATGAACTTTAGTTATTTAAGTATCACAAATTGTGCTTTTCTGAGAAGCGTTGTTGTTACTTCGACTGCCTTACATACATTCATATCTAACTTAATGCGATTTGCCAGAACAAGCGGGGAATAAAAGTCAAACATCCTTGTCTCGTATAGTAAATCATCATCAGTGGTAATTGAAACCAAAGTGATTTTCACACACAACCAAATTTTAGTAGCACCCTCTTGTTTTATTTTTGAATTTAGATTTGTGTAACATTCCCTCTTCGCCTTCCTATGCAGGGCTCACACTGGCTCAAAATTTTGTGTCGCAAGTTTGCGCGATGACACAAAATTGTGCTGTAGCACAATATTGTGCAATGACAAAGTTGCTGAAAAAACTTTGAATTTTCTCAATAGAGATAGTGTATGTGTTGATTTATGTGTTTTATTTTCAAGAACATACAAAGTCATATTGTATTGGATTCAACAAAGTCAGAGACTTATATCAACACTACTTCTATGATAACATAGTAAATGCAAAATATTCAGTAAGTTTGAATTCAATGGCAGTACTGAGTAAGTGATGAGTTCAACTAGACCAAGTCAAAAAGACACAGAATTCTTCATAGAAGCCCTCCCGTCTAATTAAAAAATATCCATTGGAGTTTAGGGATTACTGTATTGACAAGGCAGTTGGTAGCTGCAAACATTGTGTGGGCTGAAAGAACTGCAGCTTTACTTTTAGACCAATTAAGCTATAGTTCTGAACCCCCCCCCCCCCTCCCCATGACTTGAACTCCTTGATAGCAAGGACAGTCTGGAATTGGCTATTGTAGCCAAAGAAAGATGGGCAGACCTTGAATTTTTCCTGGGCTGGGGAGGGGGTCAAAGTACATGTATATGATTGTGAAAAACATTATACATAAAAACGGGCATATTTTAGGGCATTTCCAAGGTGGCTCCTAACACTCTCTAGATATGTTCTTGATCATTCAATGTAGCTTGAAAATGGTCCCCTTATATAATCTTTGCTTGTTGTGAAAAAAATGTTGACCTGATTAATTAAAGTCAGGGTAGCGGACACCCCCCCCCCAAAAAAAAATAAAAGGTCTCAACGTACATGTAACTTATCTAGATGAATATTTCTCATATAGATACATCAGCTATTTGTGGTTTGTTTTCGTAATCACAATGGCCTAGAAATAAAATAAGTACAAAATGTAATTTTTTTGTTCAATTCTTCGTCGCCGACTCTTTGTTTCACAGGAGATCGACGCCTATGACGCAAAATTAAAAGAAAGTATAGAGGGGGTGCTATTGTGGGTCCACGACGTCGAGCTCGTATGCTTTTATCCTGAATACAAAGATATCAAAACCTCGATTTAGATGCTATTGAAGGCTTATTTTTGATAGTTTTATCGTCAGAACTTGCAGACGTTTTAAAAACGAACGGCGTCAATTTTGCTATTTTGTTTTCCGATACGGAATCGGACATTTCTAAGTTACGTTTCCCAATTTTAAAATCTAAATTATATAATACAGTGGTACTTCTTTTGGGGTAGAAACAAAGAATTGAAAAATAGAATAATTACGACATACTCGTGATGATCTAAACTCTTCAGTGACACCGAAAGATACAAAGTTTGCCGTCCGCCGTAACAAAGTTAAAATACCTTTCCAAAAGGAATACTAACGTTGGACAGCTTATCTTCATAATCCAATTATCTAATTAGCAGTGGCATTCGTGCTGCTGTGGCTACCTAATTACCAGTGTATTTCACACCTTTTACGGTCACCCGCTTACCTACGTTACACCTGAACGCTTCAACTGCACTTTGGATTACTTAGAATCGATCTATCAATGCCGAATTCGCGTGTTTGTCAGTACTTGAAAACTCATTTTTAGAAAATTCCCTTTGTCGCAAATCGCGATTTTCTGTCGCAAATTTCAAATTTTTGTCGCAAAATGCGACATTTGCGAAGCCCAGCGCGAGCCCTGCTATGGCGTATTCATTTCTGAACTAATACGCTAACCACAAGCATGTTCTTAGTACGAAAACTTCATGTTGAGGGCAATAAGGCTCGCCAGTTAGCTGCCTGTTCAAGGTTTTTTCGGGGAACGGCTTAAGATATCACTGAGGAATATATAAACATCTAAGAATTAAAGATCAGTTATTTAGTCTCAAAGTCGAGAAGGTAAGACAAAATCATTAGATTTTCCATAGGAACGGTTGCGAACCCCGGAATAAACAATATTCCGAAGTGAGACAAGGTGCCCGGGGAGAGTCAGCGTCTCCTGAATGCATTCAACACCCGTCGCAACATCTCCATGGAAACTTGTCAAATTCAGTGATTGTCTCGATGTACATATTGGTGTACATATGAGATAAGTCTTGTTTGGAAGTTCTGTGGTCGTTACAAAAAACGTATAACACATTTTGATATTTGCCTATCAATGATGTTTAAGGACATTCGTGATTGCGACCTTTCCAATTGACTGTCTTTTACCTATTTGGACATTACCGTATTTGACACGTTTCTAGTTGGCATTCGCGGCGGATGTTGCATGCATTCAAAGAATGCTCATTACTCCCGAGTACCTGTTCCTGCCTCCATTCGGGAGTTTGAGATTGCCTTGTTAATGGAGACTTACTATGCCATGTTCCCGTGGCTCTTCAACTCCCGAACGACGATTTGTACTTATTCTTCTGATATACTTTGCAAAGAGTAAGCGGCTGTAAATTATGTGTATGTTCGATTCAGTAGCATAGTAAAACAAAATCCAAAATAGCATTGTTGGGACGATTATTTATATTTCATACAAATGATTATTGTTCTCTTTAATACATCAGGATATTAGTGCATCAGGATAATCTGATATACAAGCTGTCATCGCTTAAGTTACTTATCAGCTCGTCGATACTACCAAATTACACGACTTTTTCTTTCATAAATGCGTGTCAGTATGTTGAACGATGTTGGAGACAAATAGACCTTTGAATCACTTAATTGACTTGATAATAATGTCAAAAATACATAACCAATTTACAGATGTCTTCACATACCGCAAATGCAAACATATTAATTTGTTGCATATATTAAACGATGAATACACGTTCCTATCTTTTTCATTCCCTTTCAAAATTTTTGTAAACCCCACCCCCTGTAAAACACCGTATAACGAATTTATCCCGCAGATGGGTTTTGGTTTATGTATGTATGTATGTATGTATGTATGTATGTATGTATGTATGTATGTATGTATGTATGTATGTACGAGGGCCGTTCCAAAAGTTCGTGGACACATGCCTCAAAAATCACATTTGAAGTCATATGCTACTGAAATTTTCTAGAAATGAAAGGGATACATTCAGAAAGAGAAAACAAAAAATATCAGGTTAAAATAATTAGCTAAAAGGGCATAATTGTCACCTTTATACATGAAGGGTAGAGGTTACGGAGCAGTAAAATTTGAGTTGTTGAAATAAATCTACCCCTTTCATCAAGTTGCTGAATAAAATTAGAAAAAAATATTTGACTATCAATTAAACTTTCTATATCAATAATGCTATTATTTGTTATGAAAACTGCAAAGTTTTAACAAAATTGGACCCGATTTACGACTTTTATGATGAGTTTTGCATGATATTGTTGAACAAATCAACCAAAAATTTATGACGTCAGCGCTCTTTACGGAGCACCAGACAGTCATTCATTTTTGAATTTTGTTGAATAAAACAGACGAAGACTTAATAGGTGATGGATGCATCTTGATATGGACAAAATACATTAAAGCTAATGCTGCTAGAATAGGAGGAATGTGTTTTTATGATGATTAGATACATAAGCACGCGATTTTGGTTGGAGTTGAACAAAAAAGTAAACGAAAATAAGTAAAGTGATGCCGTTTTCTCCCTTAATGATGACCTGACTTTGAATGTTTCAAAGATGAAAGCACAATATGATACAGAAGTAGAAATGCACATGAAAATAGAACATATCCTCCTTATCAAAATACGTGAAAAGACATTTAAATTTTATACAGATGAGAGGTGTTGTTATTTCTTTTAAAATATCAAATTTATAGTGGACATCTGACGACGTCGTTACTTTTTATAAGCTGCTCCGTTACCTAGAACCTTACGTTGTTCAAAAGGGCATATGGAAGGTTATTATTGACCAATCGTAATGAAAATTCGTATACGCATTCAAAATTAAACGTATTGTAAGGAAATCAACATGGCTTTTATCAAATTCTACAGATCTTTCCTTAAATGGCGTTGTCCATGAACTTTCGGAACAGCCCACGTATGTATGTATGTATGTATGTAAATGTCTTCAAATTGAAAAGCATCATTTAAGAACAGATAAATTGGCAACATGGACCAAACATGCACGTTTCGGGTACTTACTAGTATTATGCTATATCAACAGATTTGAAGGCTTCTCAGTGAAGTCAACAGCCTAAAGCGTCTTGGTAGAAGCATGATATTAAAAGAATATTTTGTCAGTTGTAGAATACATCATAATATTCAGTTTTTCTCGACCAATCACATTGCAAGAAATTTGCCAGAGGTGGGATAAAAATACATGTACGTCCCTATTTTCGCTTAGAAACATAAATGTATTGTCAGCTTGTTTTATACAGAGTTAAGTTATCGCATATTAATTGTAAGTTATAACAGCAAAATAATAGGTCAGTTATATCTTTTATCTTACATTAATTCATGTTCTTTCAGGTTGTGAATACGGTGACCGCCAGCCATCATTCTGTTCTCAACAACATAACAAATCCAGTGCTTGGTGTTCTACATATAGTGAATATTGCTGCAGGACATGTTCTACAAAAGATGTTAACAGTGCCAAAACAATTTTATCCAATACGTCAATATCAACACTTATCATGGCAATTTTTGTCGTTTTTGTATAGTAATGTTAGATCAATGAATGTTCCTAGTATCAACCGGTGCAATCTTTAATTTTATTGTGTTCAAGATATTATCAATAAAATTTGTTGTAAATTGTTAACATGTATTTAAAACAATAAAAATTATATTTTTATTATAATAGTTCGAAAAATATTTGCAGATGCAGTACAAAAATTTAGCCATCGTTCTGTGCGCTTACCGAGAATCCAGATTTATCTCAGGAGTGAGCAAGCAGATTTATTCCATTTTAAACGTCTTCAAATTCAATAGCATCATTTATAAACAGAAAAAAAATGCAGCATGGACCAGACATGCACGTTTCGGGAACTCAACCCTCGTCAGTGATCCTCACTCTAAACAAAGTAGTATTGCCAGAGAGGGTGAAATGTTAAACGTCTTCAAATTCATTAGCATCATTTATAAACAGAAAAAAAAAACTGCAGCATGGACCAGACATGTACGTTTCGGGTACTTAACCCTCGTCAGTGATCCTCAATCTCAATAATGTAATATGGCTAAAAAAGTATGAAAATTATAATGTCAAAAAATGTACCGAAAGACGTAGCAGGACGGGAGGGATACGATGCTATAGGACCCAAGGTTTAGAAATTTCAAGAAATTTTGCAACAGAAATTATGTCCAAAAATGTACCGAAAGACGTAGCAGGATGGGTGGGATATGATGCTACAGTACCCTGTTTTAGAAATTTCAAGAAATTTCAGTAACAGAAATTTTGAATGCGTTGAAGAGACAGACGATCAACCGAAGTTGACCGAACTTAATAATATATATGGAATATTCTATTTTTAACACACCATCCGTCTTATACCAAACTTTTGAAATTCCAGTTGCTTATTTCCAAAAGATGATATTTTCTTAAAGGATATACCATGAAATAGAGTGAATCAAATGCGACGAATAAAAGGGAAAATCGAGAACAATCACATACAAAACAAAGGAGAGGATCTCCAACATCACTATGTTGCAGCACCCACAGCAAAGCCCCAAAACACCCAATGCATAAACACAGAGCAGACAAGCACAGGAAGAGACTCAAAAGGGAAAGAACGCCAACGCATAACACAGAAACATCAAACACAAAGGACTACACATAAACCAATGAGACGCCGTGGCCTAGTTGATAAGGCATCGGGCCAGTGACCGAAAGGTTGCTGGTTCGAGCCTCACTAGGACCACGGGTAGGTCGACATATACTCATCTATGTTCTGTGTTATATACTGTGTATTATATTCATGTCTGTGGTGTTTAAAAAACAACGAGACCAATGGGCAACCGGTGCCGCCATCTGTCAGTGTACTGTGAAACGCTTACTCTAGAAGCGGTATCAACCAAGTGTTGATATTGAAAAATTCGAAAGAACGTTTAGAACACATAAATTCGGCAAATCTCAAGAGTTTATTTTCGAACACATCATTCGATTCTTCGACTCTTTACACAACTATTCCATATTCTACATTGAAAGAAAGAATCTCTCGAATTATTGCAAATGCCTTTACCAGCAAAAATGGCAATCTCAGATACAGTGCATCGTTGCGGGTTACAAAATAATTTTTTTATGTGAAAAAAATCCAATTATAATGATAGATACACAAACGGAAGAATTAATCAAAATGTTGAACATTCTGATCGATAACATATTTGTGGTGTTTGGAGGAATTGTTTCTTTTTTACATCACTAATGTGCGTTCTTCGAGACCTCTGGGTAACCGGAAAAATGGGAGGGTTGTGCGTACGTAATCTCTTTTGTGTTTGATGTTGTGTTTTGATGTTCCTTCTACCTTTTGCGTCTCTTGCAATGCGTATCTGCTCTGTGTTTTTGCATGGGATGTTTTGATGTGGGTGCTGAAACCGAATGTTTTTAAAGATTCCCTCATTTCTTGCCAGCAAACAGGAAATGCTTACTCTCTCCGGCTCCCCGGGCACTTTAAAAATCAATTTGTGCGGCGCCGCACACATGTAAATTGCTTTAGATTTAACTAACTATTTTCTGGTAAGTCTGAACATTTGTTCGTTAATTTTTGCATTATTTTAGTACTAGCGTTGGCTGTGTTTCTATTTTGCAATGACATATTCCACAAGAAATTATGCAGTTTGGCAGGTAATCAATAGTGACGAAGTCCCCGGAAACTCTTTGAAATGTTAAACGTCTTCAAATTCAATAGCATCATTTAAGAACAGATGGATTTTCAGCTTGGACCAGACATGCACGTTCGGGTACTTAACCCTCGTCAGTGATCCTCAATCTAAACAATGTAATATTGTCAAAGATTGTGAAAATTATCATGTCCAAACATTTTCCGAAAGACGTAGCAGGATGGGTAGGATATGATGCTGCAGGATCCACTTTTTAGAAATTTGAAGAAATTTTTATAACAGAAATTTTCGAATGCGTTGAAAAGAAAGTGTTCTCATAATCTCAGTACTTTTGCAAAATTTCCTGTAAAAAAACTGGATATTTTAGCATAGTAGCTACGTCACTGAATTATTTTTAGTAATTCAGTTTCATGGCCAATGAGCGAAACTTTGGATAACACTGAGACAGAAAATGGAATGGGCTAAGGGCTTCCTTTTGGTCCTACCTACTAAATACTATAATTGGGTTTTTTCCTGTTGTGTTTGCTACTCAAAATAGGTGTGTAAAAATTTACACACCTACTCTTAGTAGGAAGTATGACAGGGACAAACCCTATATCTAATTTATCATGTCAAGAAACATTTTCTCATGTTTTCTTTGTAATTTTTGATGTTTGAAAATTAAGTGACCTACTTCGGCGTAAGAGTAGAACTCAACGAGAACATTATACTGCGCCGTCATTGACTTTAATTAGCACGAGGCGTGATAAAGGCAATATTCTTCGCCTCTTTGCCTCATATATCTTTCTATCATATGATGGCCTATAAAAACTTACTTCACAATCGTGCTCTTTCCACATCCCAAGTACGAGATATACTTTTGAACTTGAAGACGTTTAAAATTTGTACCACTTGGTGAGTGTCACTGCTGGTGGACCAAGAGTCCCCGATGGCACATGTAGCAATCAACTACGGTTGATCGTTCCTTCAACGCATTAGAAAAATTATGTTATCAAAATTTCTTGAAATGTCTAAAACGTGGGTCCTATAGCATCATACCCCACCCATCTTGCTATGTCTTTCGGTACAACTTTCACACTCTTTGGCCATATTACATTGAGGATCACTGATGAGGGTTAAGTACCCGAAACGTGCATGTCATGATGTTTAATTTTGTGCTCTATTGTGAGTGCTGTTGAGATTATCGTCAGGATCATCTTTAACTCATTTGTGTCACACTTATGCCCTTTGCCGTGTGGAGCTCGTAAAAAAGTTCCCCGCGAGGGGTTTGACAGTAAGTGTTTTGAATATACTTCCCTGACATTGTCGCCATAGCACTTTCTATATAGACATAACGTCAGATAGTGCATGATTTTTATATATTTTCATTTCCATGCTTCATTAACATCGACGGCGGGTGCGGCTAGCCAACAGGGGATGCTTTCTCCTCCCGGGCACCTGGTCCCACCTCTAGCTTGCTAGGGGTCCGTCGATGTTTAATTTTGTGCTTTATTGTGAGTGCTTATGAGATTATCGTCAGGATCTTCTTTAACTCATTTGTGTCACACTTATGCCCTTTGCCGTGTGGAGCTCGTAAAAAAGTTCCCCGCGAGGGGTTTGACAGTAAGTGTTTTGAATATACTTCCCTGACATTGTCGCCATAGCACTTTCTATATAGACATAACGTCAGATAGTGCATGATTTTTATATATTTTCATTTCCATGCTTCATTAACATCGACGGCGGGTGCGGCAACAGGGGATGCTTTCTCCTCCCGGGCACCTGGTCCCACCTCTAGCTTGCTAGGGGTCCGTCGATGTTTAATTTTGTGCTCTATTGTGAGTGCTGTTGAGGTTATCGTCAGGATCTTCTTTAACGCATTTGTCCATGCTGCAAATTTATCTGTTCCTAAATGATGCTATTGAATTTGAAGACGTTAAACATATCTTAGCGACACATATTGACTTTTATTCCATTTCAAAAGTTATATTCGCTCCTTATTGACTACCTGCAAGTCTATAGGTCTGTCCTATTTGTCTTTCTTTTCTTTTTTATCAGTCTATCTTCATTGTTCCCTGTGTGCATTGGACTATTTTTTTTTTACTATCCTTCCTATCTCAATAATGCCTATTGTTATTTTCCACAGAAATCAAACATATCTTTTTCTGTTCCTGAAATAAAGGACTCTATCCTCTACATGTGTCTAGATCTTCCAGAAACTGTCGTATACGAAAGTATTCAAATGCTTACATGCTATCTTCTATGACATAATGTACATGCATTTTCAATAGTGTCGTTGACTTCTACTTTTTAACTTTGTTATTCAGCCTACTAATTTCTGGTTGAATAACACAAATGTTGAGTAGTTTTGATAGAATCCAGTCAGCCGGCGCCTGCCGATTACTTATTTCAGCAAAACAGACTAATTTTTATACCATGTCCCCATAATCGTTTAATTTGCCCCTGCTTTTGTCTGTTGATCTGTTTGAAAAACTCTAATCTTGTCTTGTGAGTTATTGGGCCTATCAAATGTTATAGAACCAATCATTTCATACAGCAAGTGATCTTAGAATTAGATGATGAATACCACCGTCAGATAACGATGACTAGCCTTAGTCTGTGATTGTGATACTTGAAAGCTGACGAAGTACTCTTGATTGATTTCACGTTATTCATGATAATTATTTATTATTACGAGAAAAAATAATCTATATGCACATGATAAATTTACCATATAATCACATTTTGAAAATATTTTTCTCTGTTGAAGAAAGGAGGGGATCTCCAACAACACTAGTTTGCAGCACCCACAGCAAAATCCCAAAACACCAATGTGAAAACACAGAACAGACACCCACAGAAAGGGACAAGGAACACCAATTCACAACATAGAAACATGAAACATAAAAGACTACACATAAATCAACGAGACCAATGGGCAACCGGTGCCGACTTAGGACGGCCATCTGCCAAGTAAATAGCAGACGGTGTGGTTATCCTGGATTACGTGCGCACAGCCCTCCCACTGTTCCGATTTCCCAGAGGTCTCGAAGTACGCACAATTATGGTGTAAAACAACCTCCTCACTGATAGATGACCACACACAAACAAGACAGTAAAACACATGGGTCCAAGCAACACAGATGAATATGTAAATGGATATAAAAAGAGGACGTGCGTAATACAGTCCTTACTTTGCCGGCTGTAGCGAGCTCATATATGTTATCACCCGAGGAGTCCGACTGACATTCAGAGATGACAGGTGGTCGGGGCCCTGTCTTCTCTAAAGAGGTTTGAACAGGGCCCGTCATGGAGTCCCGTCGTAACAGTCAGTCAGAGTGCAAGTCTTAAGAATGCGCTCGTACAAGAATGTTAAGTCAAAGGGCTTTCATATTTCATGTGAATAATCATTGTGGCAAGATCTGTCTATATAGACATCATTCAGTGAATAGACACCATTCAGTGAATAGACACCATTCGGTGAAAGAAGAATAAAACCCAGAATCAGAATCCAAAAATTTCAATCAGAAGGCATACAAATTCTTAAAAGATATAAAACATAACAAAGATAGGGATCATATCCCCAATAGTGAAATCAGCGGGACGAATACTTACAAAACGAGGAAAAGCAGACAATACCATCACATAATTTAACTACGAAGGACAACACTATATCTCAATGAACAATCTCTACAGGATCCAGTGTAAACAAAATCTATCATAGGCGGCACCATACATGTTGTTAAAATAAATGATATTTTAAAAAAGGAAAAGCTGTCGTACTAGTGTCATCGAATCGAAGCTAGGATAAGAAAACTTCTAACATATCATTCAGACAGCATGGATGTATTCCGTTAGAAATACAACTGTGAACATATATGTGATAAAATTTGACTTGTCAAAATGAAAGTAGCATGGTAGGTGCTTCAAAAACTTAGATCTTTGTGAATCTATTGACCTTGGAACATTGACCATTGAAATTTTATGTTTAACTGGTACATACTAATACGTATTTCTTATGGAATCATCTTTCTATTGGTACTAATTTCCCTTCGATCTTGACTTTTAAGAATAGAGAGGTTTAGTTACAAGTGCTTTCAATGTCTACGTATGACTTACATGTACACGTCATAGTTTGACGTCACAATCCGAAGACGTCGTTTAGTCATACGTGCGAACCGGAGAAGGTCTAGGTATAGCTATGTAGGAAGCTGTACGTGTACACTAGCTAGCTTCTTTTCAATCCGTTAAATCTGCAAGAAATGTATATCGATATTCGTAAAACAAGTTAGAAGTATGACTTACATGTACACGTCACCGTTTGACGTCACATCCGAAGACGTCGTTTAGTAATACGTGCGAACCGGAGAAGGTCTAAGTATAGCTATGTAGGAAGCTGTACATGTACAGTAGCTAGCTTCTTTTCAATCCGTTAAATCTGCGAGAAATGTACATCGAAATTCGTAAAACCTGGACATAAGGAAAGTTAGAATAATAATCGTGCTTTATTACACCGAAAACTGGAAGTTCGATATATGATAGGTGTGTAAATTTTCAAAGAAGTTTCCCGTTCAGTCATTACGTGTAGAGCGTCGTTTACATGTTCATAACGTGTAGCTATACGTCACATCATGAAGTCATTAGATCAGAGATCACAGGAAGTGATAACGTCACACGACACGCTAAAACTTGTAACTAAACCTCTCTATTGTGGAAGAAATCTTTAGCAAGACTACCTTTTACTGTTGACAGCGGAACAGGCATGCAGGATGCAACGAACATAAGACTAAACAACTTCAATAGATAAGGAGAGACACAAGAGCAACAACATAGAGTGGTCCAACAAACTATAAATACCAGATGCACCATAAAATGAAACATGAATAACAATACATGTATGGAAGAAGACCAGTGTGCTACCGGCGTCGACTTCGGACGGCAATCAGCTACATACTAGCAAATGGTGTATTTTTACGGTTTGCATGCACACAACTCTCCCACTTACCTGGATACACAGAGGTCTTCAAAACGCACAACAGTTATATAATCAAAATACCTTCTCACTTTAAGGTGTCATCAGAAACAGGACAGTGGCTGAAACAAGCTCAAGACAATTCACCCAAGAAGTAAGTCCAACTTTCAAATAGGATCAGGACCAAATCTCTCTGATTCTGCTGTAACGGATTTTCATATTGTACAATACTGAACAAAATACCAAGGCTGTACATGCAGATGGTTCTTATAGTTTGATCTGTCTTTATCCGTCTAGATTTAAGTCATCATAAAATGAAGGCAAAGACATTCATAATGACCCAAACTCTGAGGCTGGAAATTGTCCCAAATTTCAGAAATGTCCCGAATAATTACTGTAAAATTTTCAAAAGGTATTGTGATACCGAAATTCTTGATCTAAATAATTTTAGGTTTTGTTTGTTTCTAACTTGAAAATCCGAAACACGAGGGCATCCTCAAGCGTTTATGATAGGTTGAGAAATATAATATCAGCATCAGCCAAAGAAAAATTGAAGCAAAGATAATATCTTTTATTATAAATCTTACCGTGACTTTTTCCATTAGTGATTTTGTGAGGTCCAAAAATGCTATAACCAAATTACCGTTGTAAGATGTATGTAAGCTTTATTCAATGTTATTCGTGTCGGATATTCATGATCTTTGTAATGATCGAAATGTAGGTCATCAAAGTATCATCATGATAATTTGAGGTTCATTTGAAACATTTTGAATAGTCAATTTTCCATAATTAGAGGTACACAATAAGTACCATAGGAATTACAATAACTTCCAGTAGAGTATGTCATAAATCGTATAAGATGTTGTCTAAAAAGGATACAAAAGGCCTTGCAAATTCATAAAAGGTCTATGGGTCACTGTAAACTGGGAAATCAAACAAAAATGGAACAAAACGAAACGAGACAATTCGAAAAGAAACGAAACAAATTGAAACGAGGATTAAATTAATATTAAAGGTATTTAACGTTTTTTTTCTCCTACGTCATAAAAATATGAGAGTCCCAAGTTGGTCATTATTCCTTTTCTTTATTTCTACATGTGCAGTTTATTCTACTAAATAAAACCATTCCTTTGTATTCTTTTCTTCCATCTTTTTCATTCGGAGTTTTACTTTTCAATTCTGAAAAAATATGAGGTAGCCGATGAATCCAACAGTAGTAATCTAGTTATTTAATCTTTTTTTTATTCCGATTTAAACATTTCAGTTTAAAAAAGAAGATGAAATAAAGCAACAGTAGCCATCTAGTTTAAAATATACTTTAGGTTGAAATGTTTTTGATCTTTGAATGTTTATTCACATGTCTTATTGGTTTTTATAACTTTTGTAATTAAATGTAGAACTTATGTATATAAAGGAAAGAGGAACTTTATGCTTTGACCGTAAGTGTTTTGAATATTTTCCCTGAAATTTTCGCCATAGCACTTTCTATATAGACATAACCTCAGACAATGTGCGTATTTTATTTATTGTTTTCATTTTCGTGCATGAACATCGACGGCGGGTGCGGCTAGCCAACAGGGGATGCTTACTCCTCCCGGGCACCTGGTCCTACCTCTGGCTTGCTAGGGGTCCGTCGTTGCTCAATTTGGTGCTCTATTGTGAGTGCTGTCGAGATTGTCGTCAGGATCTTCTTTAACTCACTTGAGAAATGAAAAAAAAATTAACAAGAGAAAAGATAATGCCGTTTGTTCTGCCTTGAATAGCTTTTTGGAAGAAATTACTTTCGTTTCATTTTTAGAAAAAAACTTTATTCGCTTGCTTTTAAAATTGATTATTTCACAAAGCTTTTAACAATCTGCACCTATGAATTGATGATTAAAAAATCCTGATGGGAGTATTTTGCAGCGTAATCTTGTCTATTTTTGGAGGTTTTGTATATTGTGATTTTTGATTTCTGATGTTGGCTTTATGTTTTACAGTCAATCACTAGTTCTTAGATTAAATTTGTGTATTTAAGAGTAATTAATCAACTCCACAGCTCCACAATTTTTCAGATATTGTAAAAGATAGTATCGTCGATTTAAAAACCGGTTTTATTGTCCTCTTCGGGCGTTTTTCATTTATCCCGCCTCTGGCAAATTTCTTGCCATCTGATTGGTCGAGAAGAACCAAATATTATGTTGTATTATTTTACTAACAGGATATTATTTTAATATCATGCTTCTACTAAGACGCTTTATGCTTTTGACGTCACCAAAATGCTTTAAAATATGTTGACGTAACATACACAAACCAAAAGCCATCAGCGGGATAAATTCGATATACAGTGTTTTACAGGGGAGATACAAAAATATATTGGGTCGATGAAAAAAGTTGTATTGGGCTCGGCTTCGCCTCGCCCAATACAACTTTTTTTCATCGACCCAATATATTTCTGTATCCCCCCTGTAGAACACTGTATAACTATTATCATGAATACAAATGTATTTATGAACTTTTTGTATAAATATACAGAGGTATCCCCTAATCTAAAAATAGGATCGTGTCTGACGTGAATTCCTTTCCTGCTTTCAGTTGGCCAAATAATGTAGCATTCTAGTCGTCACAAGTATTAGCTTTCCAAAAAAGCTTGGTCGATATCAACATTTATTCAAAAGCGAAAAAAAAAAAAAAATTGGTTCAAAATAGGTTTAAAATTTTGACTCTTAGAATAAAGAGTAAAGAATAGTATTAGTAATGCTATGCATGAAATTCACACACACACACACAAAAAAAAACTGGTTACACAATAGGAACTTATGTGTTGATAATTCTGAAAAGTTAGAAAATAGTGCATTTGCACTAGATAAACTCAAGTCACAGTCATAGGAAAATTCCATTATAACGCAAATTAACTTGACCAATCAAAAGCCTTTCAGTATAAATTTGCGGGAAAAGCGGAGAGTTCCGATTAAAGAATTTGGGGGAAATAAGGGGAAACTTCTAAAAAAATCCTTTTGAATGATGTGACTACACACAGTCTTATCGATTTTTATATCGCTCATTAATTTCTTTGTTGCATTTATCAACTTGTCTTTGGAAAGAAAATATACAAACAAAATGGAGTATCCTCAACGAAACAGCTTAGTCGGCTGGATGGTGAGAAACTTTTTAATTAGCCAACTGGCAGCCTCGCATTCTAAGTATCCAAACGTTCCTTTGATGCAATGGATCCAAGGATCCAGAAATGTCATTTGGGATTTTGAAAGCATAGGCTTTACTGTATCACACACTAATTGGTCTAAAAGTAAAAATTGTTCAAGAAAAAATACCATTGTAGATATTACGTTAATGTGCAATATTTCAATTCAGAATTGCGATGCCAAAGAGTTGTCATGACGGCATGTCCTACTTTTGTGAAGTGGATAGAGCTCTGGTCACGTGTTTTTCACTAGTCACAAGAATGTTTCTTTCTATCGGACAATTGCCCCTATTGCAATGTTGAATCTGATGAATCAAATCGAAAGTTGACAAACCTGTACAAATCTAGAATTAGTCGATATCTTGATATCGACTAATAACGAGGGTCTAACATCATCGGGAGTTTAAGTTTTTTCTCCTGAGCGTGCGACGGGATGGCCCGACAATAATGTGCAATTGTTCTTTAATGTAAGACATTCATTGGCGGCTTTAAAAAGGGACTTTGATAACCCCCCCCCCAAAAAAAAAACTTGAAGCGAAGTATTTATTGGGGTCAAACTTTTATGTGTTGACTTATCTTTGGGTAGTTTTTGGTCAAATATTATATATAAATAAAGGTGCTGGCTCTCTATACCGCTCGTCACCTAATTCTATATACATGCAGATTAATTTTTAAATAACTTATGCAATAAAACATGGTGTCCATTTGATGTTCAATAGTCAGAATTATCATGACGGGATTTTTACGCTAGTGGGAACTTTTTTTTTATCTAGATCTCGAGCCTAAACTAGAGTTGCTCCTCCAGTTATCCATTTCCTCCCTGCTTAAGGTGAAACTAATGGAAATAAAAACCTTCTTTGTATGATTAATCATTTAGCTCGACTTCGGTTCAAAGCTTATAAATTTGGTTTTTTTGGCTTGGGGCATCTTTGGCATGTATGAAAACAAAAGAAAAAAAAAGGTGGTCATGCATACCGTTTTTCGGCAAATTTCCTTTTTTAACACTCCCCTCCATCCGAATTTATATTTTGCTAATTTTCATATATTATCAAATCGAAAAAGGCAAAATCTCGTTCAAAGCTCGAATTCTCCCGATACTAAGGACTATTTCTATATTTTCAGTAGACCAATGAGATGACACCTTTTATTCAGCCCGGTTCACAGTCAAAACGGCAGTGACAGTAACTGGGAGAACTTACCCTGGGTCTAAACTCGGGTTCTAGATAATTTTTCTGGGACTAAAGTTAGGAGTCGTGATCCAGATTATTGTGATTGACACGAAGTCAGCAACAATGCTAGATAATGGAAAGTTTACGACGTTTCTCACAACAACTACAAGGTAAAAACTGGGTTTTTTTTTATAAATAGACAATTAGATTACCTGTCCGGCGGATCTTAAAATGATAAATGAAAGAAAAACATGTCACAGAATATTTTACAATTTTTAAATCTAAGTTAGTTTTTATGTTTACAACAACAGAAGAACACATAACAAACCAGTTGGACTATTTTTAATGTTTAGCTATGATCTAAATTAAGATACAATGAATGACAAACACTAATTATGCATACTCATTCGTTTTGCATGTGCGGCCATGGTCACCCCTGTCCATGGATGATTTATACACTTACATGTAATTAAGATTTAAAATGATATAAAATTCACGTTCCATAAAACATATAAAAACCCCCTAAAAGTTAAGAGTTACTCGACGTCTATACTATATCATTGTTTTAAATTTCAGATGTGATAAAAAGAGAAATAAAGAGGTAGGTGTGTAAAGATGAATCACTGACTTGACTTCACCAAATTGTTCCTCCACAAGCGGCGAACTTTGCATTATTTTAAACGCTCTCTTAGATAGAAATAGGTCTCATGAATTTTTTAGGGTGTTGCCAGGTGTTTTATGGAATGATTTGAAATTAATGAAAATATAAAAAAAGAATCTTATATCATTTGAACTTCAAAGCATGTGAATTTTTATTCTTATGCACTCTTATCGTGTCACCTGCGTAGCATAACGAATTTAAGGGTCTGTAATATTTCTGTTACTCTGTCTGTCTTTGACAGACTAGAGCTCGTCAGCTGTATGTTATAGGAAATTGATATTTCAGACATGAATACCTTGTGGCAATACCATTCTGCGCATATCAAAATTATTGACTTGTTGACATTGACCTTGGATTTTGACATACTTTTGAAAAAAAAACTATATTTCGGGCATACCATATCAATGGTAGGTGATACCTGGACACTCATATTTCTCATGTGTTTTCCCTGTGACAAGACCTAGATGCCGATTTTCTATCTGGTGACTTTCATCTTGGACTTTGGTAATGGGCATACATTTTTATGGTAGGTGATAGGACTCTCATATTTCATTTTTGTATTTCTTGTGATAAGACCTTTATGCTGAAACCAAGAACCTGATGACCTTGACCTTGGACTCTTATATTGGACACAATTTGTGATTGGTAGATGAGAGGATATATATTTCTTATGTGTATTCCTTGTAATGAGACCTTTATCTTGGACTTCTACTTACAATTGAAAAGGGCGTGTTGCAATAACAGAAAGTATATGTAATCATAGTTCTTCACTTTTACTGCTTATCATTTGTATTATATGTGATAAAGTTAATTACGCTACCTCAGGCGACACATGGTTTCAAGATCCAATTTCTACTTTAAATGTGTTTTATCTGACATAAGGAGCTGTTAAGATAAGGGCCGGATTTAGCCCTGAAATCACTCGATTATTTGTCGTGCGCTGTCCTTCCAAGTTAGATAAAAGTTGTTCATGGTGAAAATATGAAGTATTATGAGATTCATAGTAGGTATTTTATTTTTTAAAAATTGGTGAAAGATGTTTTGATGACGGGTTGAAGAGGTAGGGGTACAGATAACGGAAAACGTTGAATATCGTTCGAAAATGCACAAAAAATGCATTATTTTACACATTTTACGTTTATTATGCTTCTGTTATCTTTTCATGTCAAAATCGGATGAGCGAAATTAACTTTAAGGTTATTATATCAATATAATCGGCAAACTCTGCAATCCGAAAACTGAAAAACGGTTTTATTTCGTTCTTCTCAGCAACTAATGTAGCTTTCTGGTGTGAAATACACACGGCAAATTTTAAAGTATTCATCCATCCCCCCTTTTTTCGTTTTTCGCCTGTGGGACATTGTTCCCCCCCCCGCTTCAGAAACCCACTTGGCCAGAAAATGTGTTTCATTGATATACACCTTTGGTGAAAGTGGAACTGTAAAGCAAGGGGGGGGGGAACGATGTTGTATAAAACTTTTCCGTTTTCCATTGATTTCTGTGTTATTTTGCATAAATTATCCCATCTGACAGCAGATTCATATGTGGACCAAGTTACTTGAAATTTCTACCGAAAAAGATTATCAAATTTTGCATTTTGAAATTTTGATTTTTTAGGGCAGATTTTACGTCTTATCTTAACAGCTCCTTTATGAATAGGAAAAGCAGGTTTTTCACAAAATGTCATCCAGTGTCATCAAAGTCTAGTTAAGCTGCCGCAAGCGACACATCTATTGTAGTTTTAAGTTTCAATTTTATCGAATAAGAAAAGTATGCCTTGTTAGGATGTAATTGCTTCCTATGAACCTGTAGGGATATCTTTTCATTACTGGAATTACTTTCTATAGCATTTCAGGACAAAACCAAAACCCAAACTATGACCTTCACACTCTTTGGCAATATTACTTTGTTTAGATTGTGGCTAACTGACGAGGGTTAAGTATCCGAAACGTGCATGTCTGGTCCATGCTGTAAATTTATCTGCTTTTAAATGATGATATTGAATATGAAGACGTTTAAAATTTATACCACTCGGTGAGTGTCACTGCTGGTGGACCAGGAGTCCCAGAGGGCACATGTAGCGAAGTTCGATCATCTTCGGTTGATTGTTTCTACAACGCATTCGGAAGCTCGTTATCAAGATTTCTAACGTGGGCCCTGTGGCATCATATCCCACCCATCCTGCTACGTCTTTCGGTACTTTTTTGGACATTATAACTTTCACACTCTTTGGCCATATTACATTGCTTAGATTGAGGATCACTGACGAGGGTTAAATACCATATAATTTATTTATTGAAATCAGTAGTAAAATTCATTTCTTTTTATCACTTCACCGCTATGATTTGGAAACGTTGCTAGATACCGTTCACCTATATTCACAGTGTTTCGGCGATTGACTTGAAATGCATTTTTAAAAAAAAATTTCCATCGCAAAAACTATGTTGTATCTCTCTGATGGCATAGCTCTCTCCTTAGCAGATTTTTTTGCAGAAAATTGAGGTCCAGTTTGGACTTTTGCTCTTCATTATTCCATTTTATTTGGATATAACTTGTTGAAATGCGCAATAAAATTTTATAATAGAGTATATATCACGATATTGACAACTTTAGTTTCGGGACATTTTGAACAAACAGAACAGTGAAATTCATTCAACATCCATATTTCTACATTGGATCTAACTACAATATATTGCATACCGAAACTGCCCTTGTCTCCGAACAAATTTCGATGCATTGCTAATTGACCCTTCCGATTGCGGGAAAAACATGCAAAATTTCGTGACGTCACAATGCTTTTACCATGTGTTCACCTCGGACAAACAAGCTTCGAACCTCGGTCAAACATTGAAATTGCATTGTGACGTCATGGAATTTCTCAAATTTTTCCCGCGTTCGGAAGGGTCAATTCTAGAAACTGCTTCACTTCATTTTTTCTGGATATCTGACGTCAGCACACACGGCGATAAGGAAACGTGACAAGTTATTGTGGAACTGTTCTAAACAAAAATTGTTTACTTCTTTTGATCTATTAAATATTAAAGGAATCTGATTAACAAAATGAAACCTGGAAAATTTTAAGCCAATACGATCTTTTCATATGACTTTTTAAAATGCACACCACACTTCCTCGCGACAAAATTAAGAATCGATTGTCCAGACTTATTTAATGGTGTTTTGGTCTAGTGGGAAAAACTTGTATTTGTACATCTGAATCAAAGGTTTTCTTTTCCGATACAGAATACAAATCATACAAATCATGGACATGTACTGACCTGTTTAATGCCTTGTCCTTCCTTTATGTTAGATTTGGTGAGATTCTCTACAACAGGTTACTAAATTGTTGCAGATTTATTTTTTATACGCTTATGAAAAAGAATTATTCAAAATCTTCAAAAGCAACGAAATCATGATGATTTGAAACGTTTCATTGGTACTTTCAAGGTACCTTGATGGTATTCTCACTTTCGACAATCCCGTTCTTGAAAAATATAAAAGTGTAGGTTATCCACAAGAATTGACGCTGAACAAAGCAAACGTTATAAACACAGAAACACCATTTTTTTGGACCTAAATATGAAAATTGTTAATTTGAGATTCATACAAGTGTCTATGACAAAAGATATGATTTTCGATTCGACATAGTAAATATCCTCTGGCTTGACGGTGATGTTCCTAGATTACCGTCATACGATATTTACATTTCACAGCACATCGGGTCCGCTAGAGCATGCACTAACGTTTTTGATTTTTTATGTAGGAATTCACAAATGACCACGAAACTTTCAGATTAAGGCTTCCGCTTTCACAAAGTAGTTGAAACTTACTAGAAATTTTACAAAAAATATTGTCAGCTTCTTTTAAATTCGGACCAATGCATGCAACAGAGTATATTTCTATTGATATTTCAGAATCTGCTTTTTATGTTGACATAATACACAAAATAAGAAGGATCTAAGGTAGACAAAATAGCCATCAAAATTGTGTTAGAATCATCAAACGCCTTTTTTTTCACTGTGGATATGATCCTTCTGTCACCAGAAGCACACTTAGCTAGGAACTTGACCAATCTACAGCCTTCTACGAACGCATTCTTGCACTCTGACTGACTGTGTCACAGTGACGGGTTCTGTCCAGACCTTTTTAAAAGAAGATAGCTCCCGACCATCTATGCTCTCTGAATTTCGGTCGGACTCTTCGGGTGATAACATGCGTGAGCTCGCTACAGTCGGCAGAGCATGGACTGTATTACGTACATCTAATTTTTTTACATCCATTTACATCTATTTAATACACATCCTTTTTTTTATTTACATACGTTCGTACGCCCCCTGTTTTTTTTTTGCATCCATTTACTTCCATCTTCATCAGTGCGTTTCTTTTGCTGTCTGCTTGTATGGTCATCTCGCAGCGAGGAGGTTTTTTTGCACCATAAGTGGTAGGGTTGTGCGCTAATAATCCGGATAACCACACCATCAAGTACTGGCGTGGCAGATGACCGTCCTAATTCGGCACCGATTGCCAATTTGTCTTGTTGGTTTACGTGTAGTTTTTAGTGTTTCTATGGCGTGAGTTGGTGTTCCTTGTCTCTTTCTGTGCGTGTCTGCTCAGTGTTATTGCATGGATTGTCTAGGTTTTTTGTTGTGGGTGCTGTAACCGAGTGTTGTTGGAGAACCCCTACTTGCAATAGTAGGTTTATCAGAAAATATAAATTTGTCCCCATATATGCACCTTATTGAATTATAGTACTTATTTAACTTTCATTTGATGAGATGAATAGTTTTTTTTTATGTAATGATAGCTTCAAATCTTTTAAAATAGCTGACATAATTTCTGCGTTAATGCAATCTATTCATTTCTATGAAAAATGGGCATTTCCCCCATGATTGAGAAGACATTATACCGGATTAAATTTATGTCCAAACTGAGGAGTAAGTGCTGAAAAGACATACTTGCAATCAGTCAAATAAAATCCTATAGGTTTATTGTGTAAACTCCAGAAATAAGCGTATTTGGATTGAAGGATTAATAAAACCAGTAAAACATATATAATGTGAAATGGTGCAAAAGTTAAACAAAAATAGCTTCGAATTTCTTTGAACATTTGAAGATAAAAAAGTCTATCCTCCTCTCCGACAAAAATAATCAGAAAAAAAAGAAAAACAACTTTTATCATCCGAATGAGCTTAAAAATAAAAAAAATTATTAACATGTTCAAATTCTTAGGATCGTGATTCGTATATAATGTTTATCAAATGCTTCCTATTTTCGGTGCTGTACGATTTAAAGAGTGCAAATTCCTACAAATCATCAATATTGAAACATATGTTATATCGTAATAATCAAGTGCACTATATGAGCATTTTAACAAATAATATATCATCAATGACAGGACCGTAAGAGGAAATCCAAATACTGATGAGCAACATTCTAAATGTGACCTAAAGTGCTAATTACTAAATAACCAGTTAAAGACAGACTTATGCCATCAAGGAGATATCCTTTAGTTTTGAAATAATTTATCAAATTTAGTACATATATATAAAAATCTTTACAAAAATATTTCAAGTCAGCGCAGAAGCATAGAGAAAATAGGCGAACGATGTCCTCGCTGGACCGTTTTTGGAGGAAAACATATCCTATTAAAGAAGTATTAAAAAGGATGAAATGATAAAAAAACATACACACCTAGTAAACTAGAGGTGTGTTGGTATTGAGCTTTGCCTACCCGTCCTATTATTATTTGACACGTTTCTATTTGGCATTCGCGGCGGGTGTTACATACAGTCAGAGGACGCTATCTCCTCCCGGACACCTGGTCATGTCTCCATTCGGTGGTTTGCTACCCCTTGTTATTGAAGACTTTCACAATTATGCCATATTTCCCGGTATCTTTGACTCCTGAACTGCGATTGGCACGTCTTCGTTGGTATACTTGTAACACTTTACTTTTTTTTTCAATTTCATTATAGAAATAATGTCAGAAACTTCGTATCATGACAAATATGGATAATGACCATATCCCTGTATACAGCACAAAATCGATAATTCAGAAAATTAGAAACCGAAGGCATACAAAATCAGGATAAAACAGGAACCAAAGGAAACAAACAAAAACCTCCACCATATGAAAAGAAGCGAACTCCTGATATGGGAGTGAGACCAGGTGCGCAGGAAGAGTAAGCATCTCCTGCTTGCATGCAACACCTGTCGCGTCAATTCGGTAGACATATCACATGCGGTTACTTCCATTTCGGAAGACATAGAGTACAATCTTTGGATGGATGGTTCAAATGGTCTATGACATAATATATTACCCACCATTTTGGAGAGTGGGACATCATTGTGTATGACAAGTTCCCCATATCGACCGTAGAACTTCCTCAGTGACGATGTTAGTCGGTCACAAAAAAATCCCTGACTGAGAAGCTTATCTGAAAGACGCCTAGCTCTCAGAACAAAATCCGTATATTTGGTACTTGCTCTGGCATAGCGTATCAACTGAGATATGACCACGCCATAAGCTGGCGATGAAGGGATGTTGCTACTCAGAGAAGGAAAGTATGTAATGCTGAAATTGAAGTCGTCACGTTTGTCATAGAGTGATGTGTTCATGTGACCATCAGTGTCGTAGGACAACATTATGTCCAAATAGGATGCTGAATTATTTGTCTCTGTAGTTTCCTTGACTTCAAGCTCTGAAGGATAGATACTGCTCAGGTAATCCGCGAAGTTTGAATTATTGATGGACAACACATCGTCTATGTATCTGTAAAAAGAAGGGAGGAGATCTCCAACAAGACCCCGTTGCAAGTGACGTTGAAGTGAGAAGCTATGTATTTTTTCCCTTCAGAGACCAAAGATTGAATGAATTCAGCTTCGTACGAGTAAAGGAAAATGTCGGCAAGGAGTGGGGCACAATTGTTCCGACAATTTGCTGGAAGACCTTTCCTCCAAACACCACAAAAATGTTGTCGATCAAAAAGTTTAACATCTGAATAATATCTGTTTCAGTGTACTTATTTTCAGAATCGGACTTTTCTTTTACAAAGTAGGTTTTGTCATAGTACACAACAATAAATTTGTTTTTGCGATTACCGTTCTTACTTGTAAACGCATTACTCATAATGTTTGCGAGTCTTTCTTTCAATTTAGAATGTGGAATTGTAGTGTAAAGTGTCGAAAAATCAAAGGCAGCGAATGGACTTTACGAAAAAGAGTGGATTTCAGATGTTCTTAAAGTTCCTTAGAATTCTTTAAAAGCCACATCTGGTTGATACCACTGCGAGAATATACTGTCGAACAATATTTTTGAGCCCAGATTTGATTTCAGATAAAACTTTGGTGAGTAAGATCGATACGGATTTGGTAGAACATTTTGAGGAACCAGCGATGAAACATTGTTTGTACGGATTCTTATGCATTTTAGGTATGGTAAATCTACATCTAAATTGTAAGTGTGGAAGCCAAAGGAAGCAGGAGCTGATTTGTGGTTATCTATTATTTCGGAGGCAGAAAGGTTTGTTGGGATGTAAGTGGGATTTCCAGGTGTCGAATTTAAACCCAACTCTTTAACTAGACTGTCGAAATAGTACTTTTTGCAAGTAAATGTGTAATTACTTGAGGCTTTGTCCGCTGGTGTGATGACATAATGTTCTTGGAGGTAGGTAAGGTCTGTGATAACATCAGGGTCTTTAGATGTAGACTCAAATCTGGTGTTCACAGTTGATTTTAATCGGTTAATTCTAGATAAAAGTAACCCTCTGATGGATTTTATCCATTCGGAAAGGGTGTCGAGCTGTACATCCTCTTTCTTTGCCTAACGTCTTGCATATTCCTCACAAGAGTCCATGATAATTTTGAAATTTTGGTTCCATGTAAAGGACATATTTTCTCTGTATTTGGGACCCTTTTTTTAACAATTCTCTCAACTTGTCGTTCTTTACTTTACTAAGGTCACCAGTAATAACGTGTCCACAAGGAGAGTAGTTGAAATCCGACGAAGAACATTCGCAAGGAAGTGGATGTAGTGAGGGATTACTTAAATCAAACAGCAAGAATCGTTTGTAATTGTAAATTTTAGATGCAACTGTTGGTGTGTAGCTATAGGAAATACAAGGAGTTTCTTTTCTTTTGAAATATGGTGGGATTTGTCTTGAGAAAATGCATCTTTTGGTATCAAATATTTTGACTGTTTAATCTTTACCTACTGTTTTAGATTTTAAAGAAAATACTATAAATATTCACATAAAGTCTATCTCTCCCTGAAACGCCTTCAAATTTTGTATAGTTGAGTTGAAACATGTGTAATGTCATATATATATATATATTATGAATTATCTCACGCTTTCGAGATATCTCAGCGAATAGAAGGAGGATGCAAACTAAAAGGTGTAAATAATGGCTTCATCTCTTGAACCCTCTTGAACCGTAAGTGTTAGGGCTTTTAAATCAATATTTCACATGTTTTGATTACTTATGGTATGTACATTTTGACCATGACCTTGACCCTGACATTTGATCTACTTTTCTTTTTCAAACTGGGCTATTTCTCTTGAGTTATTGCCATTATGCCTTAAATATTTCACATGAAGATCACTATGACAAGACTTTTTTTCACACCATGATCTTCATCAATGTTACCTTAGAATTTGACCTACTTTTCTCGACCTTTAGACTTGGTCATAACTTTTGACTGGTAAGATGTAGGGCCTTTATATTTAATATTTACATTCCTCTTGGAATTACCTTGTCATAAGTATCAAAAGTTTGAACTTGGCTTTGGCTTGTGGTTTTGATCTTCTGTTTTTATTTTCAAGTTGCCACCAGTTGCATTTTTGTTTTACAGCCTTAGAGCTTGTGTTCTATAATTTTTATGATTTTCTTTTTTACGGCAAAAAGGAATGGGGATTATTTTGGGTTTTTTTTCGCAGGAACAACTAGAAAGCTTTTGATAGAATTTGACATGAATGATGTACTTTAGATCCCCACAAACATTCTGTGCAGGATTCAGATCCGTTCAGTGGTGAATCATGGGCGGGCCAAAAGAGATATATTGGTTATCCCTCGTCCAAAATCGTCAGCTGTATATTTGTCACGTTTAAGTTATTCAATAATTTGATGATTATTTCGTGTGAAAAAGTTGTTTTTGTGTCCCATGCGAAGCATAGCGACACTCAGTGATCACTTTGTCCGTCTGTCTGTCACACTTTGATATCACACTTGGATGTCACACTCTATAAAAGTGATTCATAAGTGTCGCAATGTTTCGCAAGCGACACATGCATTCCTTTGAATGATTTAAAAAAATATCTTTTTTGAAATCGTTTGAATAACTCTTTTGTCCACACATTCACTGCATGCTAGTCACATTTCAATGGTTTTATACTGATCGAGGTGGAAGCTATTAATGAATGTTTTCTTATGTAAAAAGGGAAGGGGATATTTTTTATAGATATTGCACCACTTTTCCAGAACCATTCAATATAGGATTTTTAATGACAATTCAAAGAATGAGTTATCATGGCCACGTACAAGTGGTTTTGTTTTTCGCCTGGATCTGTCAATAGGTAGCATCGACACAGACAAAATTAGGTCAACTTACTCAGGACAGAATCACATATAGAGAAACAGAAAGCAGCATGGTTATCAAGAAGGATGTCTTTAGAAGTGTTATGTTTCTGGTTTCAATCCGAAGTTAAATTTTTTAAAATACTTTTTTCGACGTTGTCAGAAATGCTCCTTTTTGTGTATATTTACTTACTAACTTAAGAAACATGATAAATGTATGGTTTTATGCGCTGAATTCTTCCATATTTGTCACAATTATGTTTCTAAATGCGTTTATTGGGGTATTTTGGCTTTTTTTTTAAAAAGGAGTTTATGAATTTTAAGTTTCAAAACATTATTGATAAGGAGTTTAATTCCATAATCGTTATGTATTCAACAGCTGTCGATCGTACATAAATGGACAAGAACAAATGTAATAAACATCTAAGAAGTACCTATCAGTTACCGTATTCAGTCTAAAGTCCAGACGGCAAGGCAAAATCATTATAACGTCTTCGAATTGAATACCATCATTTAAGAACAGATAAATTTGCAGCATGGATCAGACATGCATGTAGTATGGTCAAAGAGTAAAAATTATCATGTACAAAAATGTACCGAAAGACGTAGCAGGATAGGTGGGATATGTTTTCAATGTACTGTACATGTAGGTTTGAATTTGAAGACGTTAAACATTTGAACCACATGGTGAGTGTCACTGCTGGTGGACCAGGTGTCCCCGAAGGCACATGTAGCCACGTTCAGATTTTGATCGTCTGTCTCTTGAACGCATTCGAAAAAAAAAGTCTTGAAATTTCTAAAACGTGGGTCCTGTAGCATCATATCCCACCCATCCTGCTACGTTTTTCGGTACATTTCGGACATAGTTATTTTCACACTCTTAGGTCATATTACATTGTTTAGATTGAAGATCACTGACGAGGATTACATGTAAGTACCCGAAACGTGCATGTCTGGCTCATGCTGCAAATTGATCTGTTCTTAAATGATGCTATTGAATTTGAAGACGTTTAACATTGCTCTTATTCCAATGATTAATGGAAACGATCGTTCGCAGTCTGAAATACTACTGTTTTTCGAGAGAGATAAATCCAAAAACTAAATGAAAATGTAATAAAAAGACTTTAGCTTCATTTTTTCATTTCAGGATGGTTGGAATGTTAAACCTCTTCTTAAGGGATGCGATGTTTACCAATTTTTCTTTCTTTTCGTTTGCTTGATGATAGAAGTAAGTTTATAAAGATTCGTCCATCAATCGAAAAGTTTGTATATATTTTTCATATATCACCGTGTGTCTATATGGGTAGAGAATGGGATTCTCTTGCAAGGTATGAGTATTACGTCGTAAGTAATGTTCCTCCTGTTAAAACGTATTTCGACCCTATCCATAATACAGCAAAGGAGGGGATCTCCAACAACACCAGGTTGTAGCACCCACAGCAAAACCCCAAAACACCCAATGCAAAAACACAAAGCAGACAAGCACAGAAAGAGACGCATAAGGGACAAGGAACGTCAACGCACAACACAGAAACATTAAACACAAAGGACAAACACAAAACACAAAATAAAACACAAAAACACAGGGAATGATATGCTGACATGCCGCACATAATTTCATCAAACCGTACAAGAAGAAATTTATTTTACTCAGCTATCAATTTTAAAAGAATTTCTACACAGTTTTTTCTACCATATTTCCCGAACAAGATGACGGCAATTGAGCCACATTGAAGAATTTCATAGAAAAAATTATATAAGTAAGCACCAAAATTCCCCAATTGTTCCTTGAAGGATCCTTCGAATTACACACCCCTTAAGGGATGTTTTTGGCTGATACTATTCCAACTTACCACTTTCAGAGATTAGATTACTAGAATATCAAAATTTAAGGACAACTGTCAAGTGACATGTCTTACAAAAAAGTATTGGATACTTTCACATATTTATACAATGTTGAAGTCTATTTAATCTTTACTGTTTTAATTCAAAACAACAAAAACGTATGCCTTACGTTTGAAAATCTAAAAATGAATACAGATAATGAGTATTACTTTGTTTAAGTAAATGCGTCCATGACTACCTGCTATGACCTCCATGGTCAGACTCCTTTCGAATTTGATATATATAAATGATTTTTATATATGTATTGTTTTCTTATGTTTCTGTCGATCCTTAAAGATTACAATGATATCTAATTCAAAATCTGTGAAAATTATGTCTTAAATATACCGAAAGACGTAGCAAGATGGCTGGGATATGATGCTACAGGACCCATGTTTTAGAAATTTGAGAGAATTTGTAAACAGAATTTTCCAAATGCGTTTGAAGAAACGACCAACCGAAATTGACCGACCTTGACTACATGTGCCTTCGGGGACTACTGGTCCACTTTGATTGGCTTATACAGTCATATAACCTTATATACTTACACTTTCTGATCAGAATCCAAAATGCAATCATACTATTCTATTCATCTATTCATCAATTTCGTCTTTTCGTTTTTGCAGTACTACGTTCGATTTGTGCAGGTATCTGACGTAAAAGCATTGTGACGTCATTAAATTCATTTGAAAACGCCATTTATGTAACCATGTTTCCCAAAATTTCATGCTGGCTTCCATAGAATTTGATGACCTCACAATTCGTTGACGTCAGATACCTGCACAAATGGGAAGTAACTCTCTATTTCGAAAAGACCGAATACATACCTTTGTCATTTAGCAAGTTTCAACAAAATATATTCATCCGTCTCTTTGAAATACAGTGTTCTCAGAAGTAACCCTATTGTGTATAAGCTGGCAAAATGCACATGTAATTTTCACTCTTTTAAATATTCTCATATACTTCTCAGAAACATGCATTTACATCAAATAAATTACATGGTCTAAATTTTTCAAATCTATATTTGTAATTACAAAAGCTTTTGATTTATATTTGCAAATAAAGTTGTCCGAAAAAGAGAGAAAAATAAGTTTAATCCAATCAGAACTTGAGAAAAAGTATTTTAATTTCTTAAATCATATGTAGAAGCTTTACATCTCATAAATTAGCTGTAAGAATAAGGGCTGGATTTTGCCCTGAAATAAATCGATTATTTCCCATGCGCTGTCCTTCCTTTGAAGGAAAAGGTTGTTCTGGATGAAAATATGATGTATTAGAAGATGTCTCATAAGTTATTTATTCTAAAAAATGTGATGTAAAAATTTCATAATGACGACTTGAATAGGTAGGGAATAGAATGTCTGAAAACGTCAAATTGCGAAATAAAAATATATACACACAAAAAAATGCATTTTTAGATAACTTTTAAGTGTTTTAAGTTTTTATCCCCTCTTATTTTAAAAATGATAAAAAAACCAAGCAAACAAACAAACAAACTTCGAACCAGTATGTCAATGTAATCGGTAAAGTAAGTAATTCGGAAACTGAAAACCGTTTTATTTTGTACTAAACAGCCACATTGTTAGCTTTCAGATGCGAAATACACAATGTGTAGAATTCATTCGTGTATGTTGTATATTTCATCGGAATCCACTCAGAATAGATTGTTCCATTGTACAACAAGTAGAAATGGACAACTTTTATCTATTTAAGCGCTTTTAAGTCGGATTCTTAAAAAATAGCCCATCCCCCTTTTTTGTTTTTCGTCTGTGGGACATTGTTCCACCCCGAGTTACAGAACCCTTCTTGGTCAAAAAATTGGTATTAATAATAGACACCTTTGGTAAAAAGGCATTCTGTAACTTGGGGTGAAACAATGTTGCACTAAACTTTTCCGTTTCCATAGATTTCTATGAAAAAAGAAATCCCGCACATTTTAACCCAAATATCGGTATCGTTATTGATAATTTATTCAACCGGACATTAGATTCACTAGATTTCAAATGCATTAAGTAAGTTGATATTTCTACTGAAAAATTTCTTCAGATTTCCCATTTTGAAATTTCTACTATGACGTCACGGTTTAGTTATGAAAGCAACTTCAGATACTTTTAACATTATAAGATTTAATACGCTTTTTAAAGGAGACCGGAATTATTGCCTTTTTCGATTTTTTCCAAAAATGAAAATTAACTTATCAAGGTATGATTAAGCGTTTTTTCTTCTTCACGTGTTTAACACTGTATTTTTCCATAATTTTCGAAAAATTTGCAATGAGCACTAGTGATTGAGCATCGGTTTTTGTCTAAACATCAATAGACAGAAAAATTAATACAGCCATTTCTTATAACTTAATTTAATTTAATTACTATTCAATTATCTGGTTTATTTTGCAATTGACGGTATTTTAACATCGTTGACTTTCAAGTTCAAAACTGGCGACGTAATATTTGAACAGGCCTAGCGTAACGACGTCATAGTAGGCGACATTTTCTATACAGCAATAGATAAAATTTCGCTCATTACGTTTGTATGGCGTTACTCAGACACTACAGAAATAATTAAATTATTTAGTAATGTTAAAAGGGGTGTTTGATATTTAGTACAAATGGAAATATAAGTAATGACTGCCTTACTTTGAGTGTTCATGGTAGGATAACTCTTGTTGGTCACGCGATTCACGGAATTTGCACGTGACCAACCAGAATTATACTACATTGAACACCAAAAGTAAGACAGCCATTTCTTAATTAAATTCATGTTCAAATTTGGTTTTAAATTTTCATCAAGAAGGTAATGAGTAAGAACACTTCCGTATTATATCAATGTTTTAAATTTCACGATTAGTATAGTATAGTTTATTTGTCATAAGCAATACTACTTACAGACATTACACATAAGACATATCATACAGCATATATGAATACAATGGTACATGAAAATAACATGACAAGTATAATACAGATTACAATGAAGTTCTTCATTTTAATGCATTATTGATAAATTTTCCTAGATTACAAAGCTCTTTTACATTTTCAGTACTTAAAAATTGTATTGATTTAATGTTAAACGTCTTCAAATTCAATAGCATCATTCAAGAACAGATAAATTTTCAGCATGGACCAGACATGCACGTTTCGGGTACTTAACCCTCGTCACTGATCCTCAATCTAAACAATGTAATATTACCAAAGAGTGAAGGATTATTATGTCCCAAAATTTACCGAAAGACGTAGCAGGATGGGTGGGATATGATGCTACAGGACCCATGTTTTAAAAAATTCAAGACATTTTGATCAAAGAAATTTTCGAATGCGTTGAAGAGACAATCAACCGAAGTTGATCGAACTTGGCTACATATGCCCTCGGGGACTCATGGTCCACCAGCAGTGACACTCACCAAGTGGTACAAATGTTAGAAGAAGGGAGTTGTTCGTAGTAATATTTCTTAATGTTTTTTCCTCTGAATTAAGCATAAAAGAGACATTTCAACAAAAAATGAAACTTAATCGATTATCGTAATAGGATGGGGCTGGCGACAATTTCGTGGTCATCGTCACAACGATAGTGTATATAGATTGATTATCATCATAAAATGAGGTGCATTGTCTTGTAATGTTTGACACTGTAAAGTTATTAACTTTCGACAATGTTTATCCTGACTTTACAGACTTGTACATACATAATTTGAAAGAGACTGTCTTAAAACATTGTCTCGATAATTAAGAACTGAGTAAAATTAGGCAAAAATACAATAAAATAGCATGTCACCCTCTCATTTACGCTTAATAAGGCTTCAAGCTTCTGAATAGACCTTACAGAAAATGTTCTCGTTGTCATGTTAAACAAGTGGTAGCTCTAATTTCCAATTACTCGAGGTTTGTAATAGCCATGTGATCTACAATTCCAATTTTACTAGACTGTTTTATAGTCTTAGTTTCCTCTTTCAATCACAAGAAGTGTGGTAACTACATTAATAAAAAAACAAGACCGGGAACCAGTCGATCAGTCCTTCAGATAAGCTTCTCAATCAGGGATACGTTTCTGACGTAAAAGTCGAAATCGTCAATTCTACATGTGCATGTATATATCACGTTTGCAAACATTGTATTAAAGTTGACCTTCTTTGATTATAGGCAAATTTGACACACGGCTACATGCCCAAATACCAACCAAATATAAAACAAGAATGTCCAAAGGACTTTGTGTCTCATAGAAATATGTGTTGTTCATATATCAGATGCGATCCTGGTAAGAGCTTCAAATTTATTTGTCTAAAAATATCAGAAAAAATTATTTCTTCTGTAAATTTTAGTATTCTATTATACATGATTGTTTAGATTGAGGATCACTGACGGGGGTTAAAAAAGAAGGGAGGAGATCTCCAACAAGACCCCGTTGCAGCATCAACAGCAAAACACCCGATGCAAAAACACAAAAGACGAGTACAGCACGAGACGGAAAAGAGACACACGACATGTAAACATCAAACGTGCACAAAAGACTACATATAAACCGACGAGACCAATGGGCAACCGGTGCCGACTTTGGACGGCCATTTGTCACGCAAGTAGCAAATGGTGTGGTTATCCTGGATTACGTGCGCGCAACCCTCTCACTTCTCAAATTACCAAGAGGTCTCGAAGAACGTACAATTGTGGTTTAAAACAACCTCCTCACTGTAAGATGACATCACACAAACAAGACCGCGAAACGTAGAGGCCCCAGAGACACAGATGAATATGTAAATGGATATAAAAAGAGGGTATGCGTAATACAGTCCGTACTCTGCCGGCTGAAGCGAGCTCATGTATGTAATCACCCGAGGAGTCCGACTGACATTCAGAGAGGACAGGTGGTCGGGGCCCTGTCTTCTCTAAAGAGGTTTGGACAGGGCCTGTCATGGAGTCCCGTCGTCACAGTCAGTCAGAGTGCAAGTCTCAAGGATGCGCTTGTACAAGACTGTAGATTGGTCAAGTACCAAGCCTAGTGTCCGTCTGGTGACATTAGGATCATATCCACGGTATAAAAGGCGTTTGATGATTCTGACGCATTTCGATGGTTATGCTGCCTACCTTTGATCCTTTTTATTTTGTTTATCATATCACCAAAAAAGACAGGTTGTGTTATACCCATAGTAATGTACTCTGTTGCATGTATAGATTCGAATTTTAAAAGAAGTTGACTGTAATTTTTGTAAAATTTCCAGAAAGTCTTAACAAGTTTATGAAAGCGGAAACCTTGACCTAAAAGTTTTTTGGTAATTTGTAAATTTCTACTGTGAAAATCCAAAATATCAGTACATGCTCTAGCGTACCAGAAACGTACATGTCTGGTCCATGCTGCAAATTTATCTGTCTTAAAAGATGCTATTGAATTAGATGACGATGTTAAACATATGAAGATTTTATCATTAGAGTCAGATGGCTTACAAGTAAGCTACTTGTTCAGGGTAATATCACACAACGGCTGAAATCATCATTGCGGAAGTTCTTCGATCGCTACGAGGATATTATAAAAGCATATCAGATCCCCCTTTCCAGAAAGATCAGTGACATTCTACATTGTGACTGAATGGCTGTCGTCATCACCAAACAAGACATACTTACCTGATCTGTACATCAAAATCTACATCGAGACGCTCACCGAAATGGACAGGTTTCCATGGAGCTGTTGCGACGGGTGTTGCATGCAATCAGGAAACGCTGACTCTTCCCGGGCACCTTGTCTCACTTCGGAATGTTGTTCATGCCCGGGTTCGCAACCGTTTCGATGGGAATTCTCACGACTTTGCCTTGCCTTCCGACTTTTAGACTGGGTAACTGTTAGGTAATTCGTCGATGTTTATGATAAATTCATGTTCTTTTAGAATGAATACTTCATTCGTTTCAGGATTCCAAGTAAGGACTTGCTCCATCAATTTGACTGCAGATACTTGTGAGATGTGTCCCTCTGACACAATGACATACTTTCCTACAGATTCAAGAAATCCATATAAATGCAAAAACGTACAAGAGGAGTGTCCTAAAGGTATGATTTTTTCTACTATTCATCAGTCAATTAAATCTCTGCTCAAGTAGAATTTTACTAGAAAAGGACCCGCGAAAGCGCGGTAGAAATTGTCATAAATACTTTGTCTTTTTGGATACGTTAAGTATGACTCGAGTATGTAATATATTGGGGTTCTGTTCAGATTTATAGATTTCATAACATATTGTTTGGAAATGATATTAATAAATTTAACTACAAGATTTAAGGATCAACTTTAACAATTTTGCAATTTATTGAGCTATAATATGGTTTGAGGCGAAGCGGATGATAAAAAATTGTGTGCACCGCCTCAAACCATATTATATCTCAATAAATTGCAAAGTTGATCCTTATAATTTAATCAAATACTAGAAAAGTTCGATTAACATTTGTTCTACTTTAAACTACAAACAAAATCGTAACAACAAGATCAGAGGAAAGTATCTGGTCAGTTGGTTGCTTTTAACAACCGCCTACGGTAGTGTCATGGTAAGACAAATGACGATTTTAGAAGGGAAAATATTCCTACCTTAGTTCCATTTCTATATCCAACTGTGTTGCGTCGTAGACCCTTCGAAAAGAGGGACGGCTTTCATATAATAGGGAAAATATGGGTTGTACACAGTAACTCAATGGAAACAGGTAGCCATTTTGTTTTGAATTTGACCGTCATTTTGCGAGGATATTGACGTCACAATGGGTTTTACGTCACATAAACGTCAGTTTGAACGGGAAATTAGTGCAACTTCAACTACCTTTTTAGCACTCTCTTTAACATTGGGATTCATAAAATCATCTATGTTGGGGCCTAAACGTAAAAGAGAAAAACCAATGACGTGAAGTTACTTGAAGAGCACGTGACGTTTTGTGGATAAACGAGATTCGCATGATGTCACAACGTAGTAACCGTAAACAGTACTTCAATAATGGCGACTACGCGTATTCATAACGGGATAAGATCGGAGTAAAAAGACTTTTTACTAAGTCCATGGAAAAGTTTACATTTACGTCTTCTTGATTTTAGGTATTCTGGGTTAGTTAGCAATGCATAGTTTTTTGTCACAATTCACGCTTATGGGGATCACCATTTTGATATGCTGCAGGTAACAGAAGTAACGTATTCTCTCGACAAAACATGTTTGACTAAATGTTGGAATCAATTTTTCTTGCATTTTTTTATTATTGATATGCGCAAAAGACATCAGATAAAGGAGAAATGTCAAATAATTGTAAATATTTCAAGGAGGGACTAGTTAGGGCCAGAAGTATGGTGAGCCCATTGCAGAGATATTTCTTGTCATTAAGGAACGTAACTCTGCATGGGAGATTGCCTTTTTAGGTCGAAAGTAGTTTCAGCAAGCAATTCCGGAGGTGGGCGTGTCCAGTTTAGCAAACCAATTGATGGAGTATAATATTCTTCCAATGACCAATCAAAATCCTTGATACGAGTAAAATTAAATCATTCTTTCTATAAATGTCTTTGGTAACGGTAAGGGGATGACTGTATTCACTGAGTTACTTTTTCTATGAATGTTAAACGTCTTTAAATTCACTAGCATCATTTAAAACCTGATAAATTAACAGCATGGACCAGACATGCACGTTTCGGGTACTGAACCCTCGTCAGTGATCCTCAGTCTAAACAATGTAATAGGGCCAAAAAGTATGATAATTATTATGTCCAAAAATGTATCAAAAGACGTAGCAGAATGGGTGGGATATGATGCTACAGGACCCACGTTTTAGAAATTTCAAGAATTTTGTAACAGAAAATTTCAAATGCGTTGAAGAGACAGACGATCAACCAAAGTTGATCGTACTTGGCTACATGTGCCCTCGGGGACTCTTGGTCCACCAGCAGTGACACTCACCAAGTAGTTCTAATGTTAAACGTCTTTAAATTCACTAGCATCATTTAAAACCTGATAAATTAACAGCATGGACCAGACATGCACGTTTCGGGTACTGAACCCTCGTCAGTGATCCTCAGTCTAAACAATGTAATAGGGCCAAAAAGTATGATAATTATTATGTCCAAAAATGTATCAAAAGACGTAGCAGAATGGGTGGGATATGATGCTACAGGACCCACGTTTTAGAAATTTCAAGAATTTTGTAACAGAAAATTTCAAATGCGTTGAAGAGACAGACGATCAACCAAAGTTGATCGTACTTGGCTACATGTGCCCTCGGGGACTCTTGGTCCACCAGCAGTGACACTCACCAAGTAGTTCTAATGTTAAACGTCTTTAAATTCACTAGCATCATTTAAAACCTGATAAATTAACAGCATGGACCAGACTGGAACCCCCTCCCCATATCTGCTAGTTAAGGCCAAAAGAAAAAATATATTATATATAAAAATTCCGTTTTTGACACTGATCCACCACACCTCGTGTAAGATTGAAGAAAATAGGACATAAAGTTCTTTTTTTTAATTTGTAAATTATACTTTTTTCTCCGCTCGCAAAGCAAAATTTTCTATTTGATTCATGCTATTCCTAAGTATTTATCGATTAAATATAACGATACTCTTTATGATGACAAATATGGAAAATGACCATATCCCTGTATATAGTACAAAATCGATAATCCAGAAAATCCGAAACCGAAGGCACACAAAATCAGGATAAAACAAGAACCAAAACAAACAAACAAAAACCTCCACCAAATGAAAAGAAGCGAACTCCCGATATGGGAGTGGGACCAGGTGCCCAGGAAGAGTAAGCATCTCCTGCATGCAAGCATCTCCTGCTTGATGTTCATGATTAGAAGTTTTGCAGAGCTTTGTAAAGCGCGTATTTTGTTTTTGGTTTGCATTTTCCATTTCAAGTATCAGAGTATTAAATGGGGAATCCCTGAATGCCATTGAAATCTTGTTTCCCCACTTTAAAAATTGACTTTAAATAAGCATAGACGTGAAATAATTCCCATATCGGGAGTTCGCTTCTTTTCATGTGGTGGAGGTTTTTGTTTGTTTGCTTTGGTTTCCGTTCTATCCTGATTTTTTATGCCTTCGGTTTCTGATTTTATGAATTATCGATTTTGTGCTGTAACAAGGGATATGGTCATTATCCATATTTGTCATTAATGATTATCTCATAAAAGAAATTGAAACATGAGTCATTTGAATATGTATTATTTGTTGAAACCACTCCTCATGAGAAAAAAAAATCCGGGCATACAGAGGGAGGAAATATATAGCACCATAGAAACTCAAAAGACAAAACCATCACTTTCTCCTCTGCATTTTTTAGGTGGCGCTATTAAAACCATGCGCTGTATTTATTATTAGTTTAAACATTTAATCCAACTATCAAATGAACCATACCTGAGATACAATGCAAGCAAGTTTAATTTAGAATGACCTAAAAGAAAGTCTATGCTTATTAAATTCTCTCGCTGGATTATTTAAAAACGCCGGTTCAGAATTTAGAATTAGAAAGCTACCAAAATTCATTGTCGGTGGCGCCAACTTGAATAAATAAACTGCATGTATAATGCGACACTGCAATTCCATCGTTCCAAAGGCTTGTCAAACATAATATCATATAACATATAAAGGCTTGTCAATCATAATATCATATAACGTATAAAGGCTTGTCGAACATAATATCTTATATTATATAACTAGGATGTAACGTCGATTCTGATTGTCTGACGCACGAGTCATCATTTTCCGATAATGACCGCTGACGGAAGATAATGACTCGGTCTGGTATTTGTCCTGATTTCAGTATATTCGAAAAGAATTTTTTTAGTTATGTTGTTAAATATTAAAAGTTTAGATATACTTTTCACAAAAAAGTACGATTAATTGTTGAATTCTTGTTTAAAGATTATGTGAATATATTGTTTTGAATCATTATTTTAATCATATTTAGTCTAACTATTCCTTATATAATATAACAAATAAGGACTTGGCCTCGGTCATTATGTCATTATAATGACCCGATGGTATTTGTAATATTGACCTCGGTCTTCGGCCTCGGTCAATATTACAAATATCATCGGGTCATTATAATGACATAATGACCTCGACCAAGTCCATATTTGTATAATATTATATAACCAGGATGTAACGTCGATTCTGATTGGCTGGAGCGCGAGTCATTATTTTCCGATAATGACCGCTGACGGAAGATAATGACTCGGTGGGGTATTTGTCCTCATTTCAGTATTTACGATAAAAATTAAGATAGTTATTTTGTTTAATTTTAAAAGTTTTGATACACTTTTCACAAAAAAGTACAATTAATTGTTAAGTTCTTAATTAGAAATTATGTGTTTATATTGATTTGAATCATTATTTTAATCATATGTAGTCTTACAATTCGTTATATAATATATATATATATTCGTTATATAGATATATAATATTGGATGGCAAAATAAGAATAGTTCCCGCAATATGACGTCAAGGACAATCACTTTTTAACTATGACGTCATGAAGGTTGGTACTTGCCGTCCACAAAATCCTAGTCACGCAGTTATTTGAAAAGGGCTTATTTTTCCATAGTTATAAAAGAAATATTGTAAAATGTTACTAGTTCCTTCGGCCTCGGTCAGTATTACAAATCTCAACGGGTCATTATAATGACATAATGACCTCGACCAAGTCCATATTTCTATAATATTACATAACCAGGATGTAACGTCGATTCTAATTGGCTGACGCGCGAGTCATTATTTTCCGATAATGACCGCTGACGGAAGATAATGACTCGGTGTGGTATTTGTCCTGCTTTCAGTATTTACGATAAAAATTAAGATAGTTATTTTATTTAATTTTAAAAGTTTAGATACACTTTTCACAAAAAAAAAGAAAAAAAATATTGTTGAATTCTTGATAAAAAATGATATGTTCATATTGCTTTGAATCATTATTTTAATCATATGTATTCTTAAGATTCGTTATATAATATAACAAATAAGGACTTGGCCTCGGTCATTTTGTCATTATAATGACCCGATGAGATTTGCAATATCGACCTCGGCCTTCGGCCTCGGTCAATATTACATACCTCATCGGGTCATTATAATGATATAATGACCTCGACCAAGTCCATATTTGTATAATAACGTATAAAGGCTTGTCAAACATAATATCATATAACATATAAAGGCTTGTCAAACATAATATCATATAACGTATAAAGGCTTGTCGAACATAATATCATATACCGTATAAAGGCTTGTCAAACACAATATCATATAACGTATAAAGGCTTGTCAAACATTATATCATATAACGTATAAAGGCTTGTCAAACACAATATCATATAACGTATAAAGGCTTGTCAAACATTATATCATATAACGTATAAAGGCTTGTAAAACATAATATCATATAACGACATAATATCATATAACTCATATAACATATAAAGGCTTGTCAAAAATTATATCATATAACATATAAAGGCTTGTCAAACAAAATATCATATAACATTAACAGGCTTGTCAAACATAATATCATATAACGTATAAAGGCTTGTCAAACATAATATCATATAACATATTAAGGCTTGTCAAACATAATATCATAAAACATATAAAGGCTTGTCAAACATAATATCATATAACATATAAAGGCTTGTCAAACATAATATCATATAACATATTAAGGCTTGTCAAACATAATATCATATAACGTATAAAGGCTTTTCAAACATAATATCATATAAAGTATAAAGGCTTGTCAAACATTATATCATATAACGTATAAATGCTTGTCAAACATAATATCATATAACGACATAATATCACATAACATATAAAGGCTTGTCAAACATAATATCATATGTTTGATATAAAGGCTTGTCAAACATAATATCATATAACGTATAAAGGCTTGTCAAACATTATTAGTTATACAGTGTTTTGCAGGGGGGGATACATAAATATATTGGGTCGATGAAAAATGTTGTAATGGGCGAGGCGAAGCCGAGCCCAATACAACTTTTTTCATCGACCCAATATATTTTTGTATCCCCCTGTAAAACACTGTATAACGAATTTATCCCACCGATGGCTTTTGGCTTGTGTATGTAACGTCAACATATTTCAAAGCATTTCAGTGACGTCAATATCGTAAAGCGTCTTAGTGGAAGCAGGATATTAAAATAATATTATGTCAGTAAAATAATACAACATGATATTCGGTTCTTCTGGACCAATCAGATTGCAAGAAATTTGCCAGAGGTGGGATAAAATATCATATAACGTATAAAGGCTTGTCAAACATAATATCCCGTGGAATCTGCTATTATAAAATATAAACGCATTGAACACTGAAAACTGTCACGTCGACTGAGAGTAAGAAAAATAGAAAATACTCTAACAACAAAGAAATTAATTACACCGTTCTGCAAAAAAGCAAAAGTGAATCTCCAATAGTGATGAGATCAGGTTCCCGAGGAAAGTAAGCATCTGGTGATTGCTTACAACGCTCGTCACGTAGGATGTGCGTAAAAAAGTAATATCCGATAGATTGTAATTTTTGACGGTTCTAATCTTAAATATCTTCCAACATGGATGATAATGAGGTTTTATGATGTTTTATATTTTCAATGTAACGCCAAAACATTCTGCGGAACAGTTGTTCACAAATTAACACTTAGATCAGTAGTTGTATACTTGCCCTCAGAAAGAAGTCGTTGAGCTTAAAACATTTATTTATGAAGTTGAAGTAGAGAGAGAATCGGCTTTATATGATTATAGATTAAAAAAATCAGCATTAATATATGTTTTCGAAAGATAATATATCTGCTTAAAATTTTCTTGATTATAAAAAAAATATTCATAGGAATATGTCGATCGCATTTCAGATACCAGACCCGTCAGCTTTATTGCTACTGAAAAGGATCCCCAAGCTTGCAGCAAGAGATGCCAATGTAATACAATGACAAATTATTGTGGGACAAATCCATGTAAATGTAGGATAGGTCAATGTGAGAAACACTATCAGCTACAACAGGATTGTGGTTGTAGACTAACAAGGTAATATTTTTAAATGTATACAAATAGACTTATTTGTTAATGAGTGATCGGGTGCATTAAAATTGGTTTAAAATATTGTTCAAGAAGGTTACGAGCTTGAACACTTCAATTGTTTTAACTGGGAATAAAACGTTTCCACTTCAGCCGCGTTTACACTATCAAAGTTTTCTTGGTCAAAGTCCGTCTGGTGTAATTTTGAATCTCTGCTCTGATTGGTCGATTCCCGCCAAAGTCCGTCAAAGTTGCAAGAAAAATAGGATGGAGTTCTATTCCGTCAAAGTCCATCCAAGTTCTTTGACTGACTTTGATCAAAGTTTTCTTGGATCGTTTACACTATCAAAGTTATAATAGCGTCAAAAACTTTGACCAAGTTTTCTTGTACAAGAAAACTTTAATTAGTGTAAACGGGGCTTTAGACTGAGTATTTGTTTTGTTGTATTTCATTTGATATATATTATAATTTGCAAGATTTGTCTAAAGTGCATTTCGATTTTTCAGTCATGAAATGAGAAGTACTCACGCCAGAACTGCATCAAAGGATAAAAGTAATTCGACGCTCAAAAAGCTCAAGAATCCAACAACAATTTCAGCCTTTAAGAATCAAATATCTACATCTACTACAATGATACTTAATGCAGTGAGTAGTAAATCAGAATTTTCATCGTTAAAATCGACACGAAAAGCCAAAGCAACAACAAGATCAACAGCAAAGCCACGCCCACCCGTGGTTCATGATGAACAGTAAGTACTTCGTTATTGCTATACGTGTAAATGTATAAAGGGAGGATCGGATCTCCAACAGGACTCGGTAGCAGTACCAACAGCACAAAAATCCATGATAATCCCAAATGCGAAAACACAGAGTTGACAAGAATAACAAGAGACACCAAAAGGGACAAGGATGACCAAACATTAAGATAACACCAAAGCATTTAACACATAAAATTACACAAAATCTTACGAGACCAGTGGACAACCTGTGTCGACTTAAGCCGTGGTCAAAACCCGCCGTACATGCTTGTCATTCGCATAAAGCGTTAATAACGTACATACTTTTGATTAGTATTGCGGCTTCAAGTAGATTTGAGGTTTGATTTTTACCATTACCAGATGATGATTTTGTACGTAAGATAAAAAGTTGTATTTTTAATCTTATTTGGAAGAAACATGATAGAATTAAAAGAAACACTCTGATTGGAAATGTTGAAAATGGTGGTATAGGTGTTGTTGATATTGATACTAAATTGAAAGCATTAAAAGCTTCTTGGGTACAAAGAATTGTAAATCCTAAATCTTTAATTTACAATTATGTGAACAGTTTTTGTAAATGTCAAAATATCTCTGTAGCCTATTTGTTAAAAACATCGGAAAGAAAACTAATTGATTTTAAAATAACTCATAACTTAAACATGTTCTATCAACAGGTCTTCTCAAATTTCAATGAGTGTAAAAAGGTTTTGGAAGTAGAGAATCTTTCTAATGCAAATTTTTTAACACAACCCCTTTGGAATAACGAATTGTTCAAATATAATGGGAAAAGTCTATATTTCATTAATTGGATTAAGAGTAAAATTCATTAAGTAAAAGATATATTAGAAGATGGTGGAACATTCATGACTCTGCATTCTTTATCAAATGTTCTTATTAACAAATCAAATTGGCTTTGTGAGTACAAAATTTTGAAGAGTATTTTTAGAAATTTATTGAAGCGTTTTGATGTATCTAATTGTCAGTTTACAAAAATACAAGAAACTAAATGGTTTCGATTCAAACAAGGATATAATAATATTATTGATAAGAAATGTAAATTTTATTATGCAAATCTTCTGATACAGAAATTTCAAAAACCATGCTTTCAATCTTACTTTTCTAGAGAATTTCATATTGAGAAATATAATTGGTATAATATATACAGATGTAAAATTGCAGATATGTTTGATAGATACATTTCAGAGTTTAATTATAAGTTATTGAATAACATATTAAGCTGTAATTCACTGTTATATAAGTACAAAATGAAAATAAGAAATAACGAGAATTGTATGAATTGTATTCATGAATCAGAAAGCATAAAGCATCTTTTATTTGATTGTCGCATTGTAAAAAGCTTGTGGAATGAAATTGGAAGGCTATTGAATATAAGTATACAGTGGAAACATTTGATTATTGGATTTCACATTGAAAAAATGACAAAACATATTTCATTAATAATTTCATTTCTTTTATTGCCTTCAAAATCTATAAATATAAAATGTATTGTAGAATACAAAAGAAAACAGAGGATGAAATTGCTCTAAAATGTTATATTAAAAATTCTCTCATTATATTGATCAATATTTTAAGCAATCTAAAACAAATGGTAAAATTCAATTCTATTGTTGAAAATCTTTTTCATAAGCTCTGATGTATTTTCTTTTTGATTCCTTGATATCACATGATTTATTTATCAATTGTCGTTTATGATGTAATCTAAGTCACAAATTGTGCTATGTTTTGTATTTTATTGTCTCATATGAAATAAAAAAAAGTAGATTTGAGGTAGTGTAATCCTATGACCTATCCCCCACAATAATTATTACATGTAATTATGTTTATTAATTTTAATGCTAATCAGTTAATTACTTCTTGTTGCACTTTTATTTTGCCTTGCCTTCTCGACATTGAGACTGAATAACTGATAGGTACTTCTTTGATGTGTACTGTATAAATCTTATCCCTGAGTGATTTAAACTCTAGTTTGTCATTTTTACCAATAAGTTCCCTAGAAATAAGACAAACACAAAGAGTGCTTGTCATCTGATGCAATATTGACTGTTCAACTATACATACTAGCAGTAGTTTTGAAAAACCTCAATCGATATTACTGTACATAGTTTTACCGAATAAATCAAGACGCCAAACAGAATCAAAGTTATTTTTCGAAATCAAATTTTGATAGCTCTATGAGACTTATAATCTGCTTTGCAGCAGCGTTTACTTAATCCGGCTTGATTTCTAAAATTAGAGTTATTTGTTCAGATTGAGTATTTCTGTATTATCATATCCCATCCATCCTGCTACGTCTTTCGGTACATTACTTTCACACTCTCTGGCCATGATTGAGGATCAATGACGAGGATTACGTACCTGAAACTGAATTTATGACCCATGCTGCAAATTTGTCTGTTCTTAAATGATGCTATTGAATTTGAAGACGTTTAATATATAAACTTTTACCCTGTTTTAATAACTAATATTGCTTAAGCTTTATGTAGGGACAACAGAAGAAATTATTCTCTTTTTGAGCACTTCCAAAATATGTCAAGGTCATTGATTCTAAGTTCAAGGTCAATTCAAAATATAGGTTCCAATTTCAATAAAATTTGCATTTTTGTTGTTATCTATTGTTACTAATTTTAGGCTTGACTGTCATATATTTGTATCAAAAATATTTCTTTTTAAAATTATGACCGATAGGTGGAAAAACATTACAATGTTTAGTTCAGAATATTTTTCCTAAAAAAAGCCCCAGACAAAAATCATGATAATCTCACATTTTTATATGTATTCATGAAATATAAGCTACAAATCAAGGATGTAATTGATTTTGAGATTTTTGCATCTTTGGTCAATAAATAGGGGAGGTATCCAAAATCACTATGTATGTGTTTGTTTTACTCAATACCACGTGATATTTGAGTAACTGCCTCTCATATTTTTGAAAAATCACAGAATTTGCCAAATTTTGTGAATTGCATACAAGATGACCTTGACATTGGGTCCTGTGACCTTGAAAACTTTTAAGGTGATTTTTTAATCAATAATGCTCTTTTATATGCACTGATAAAAAAAATGCTTAGAAATATATAACAGGCAGCTGAAAATTTTCCAGTAAATTACTTTATGTATAATAGCGCTGAACAGAATGTCACCATGGTAACCATTTTGTCATACCCTTTTGAAAAAAAATTGTGAAGAGGTCCCACTCAAATTTTAACATTTTCTTAAAGATCGAGGATTAAACTTTAAAGATAATTGGCAGTAGAAATCAAGTAAGCCTGACATTTCAGATTATTTGCCCTTAAAATTGAGCAAAATCATGTTAAATTAGGAGCTTTTTCGGTCTTAAAAAGGGCCTCTTCATAACAGGTTTTTGCTACATTTTGAGCATATTGACAAAAAGAATAGCGGGCGGAAGCATATTTCTTGTGTAATATTTATACAATGAAAGATATAAAGAGAAAAATTAAGGAAATTTCAGTTGACAATAATAGCTGTTACCATGGAAACGAGCCTTGTGAAAATGACATGTTACAAGTATTCTACTGATTCGTAAAATTTCAAACATGGTTTCCATGGCAACGAAAACTTAATTTGTAAAAAGGAAGTTTATTTTTGTCTCAGTACATCATATACACCTTCCATACCAAAAATCTCCAAAATTGGAGACATGCTATTTCCACGTGCTATTGAAATTATTTTGGTCCTTACAGAGAATTGCTATTAAGGTCATTTTCTGCGCATCTATTTTATGGGTAGGTGAAATGCTATTTATGGTTATATTATACTACGGGTGAAATCATCATCGGGGAAGTTCTTTGATCACCACGGGAATCATATACAAGGACATACTATTTTAGGATCCTTCTTACAAGAATGATAAATGACATTCTGAATTGCGATTGATTAGCTGTCTGCATCGCCAGGCAAGACATCTTTGCCTGGTATGTAGAACAACAGGTATATGGAGACAATCACCTAACTGACAAGTTTTCATGGAACTGTTGCGACGGTTGTTGCATCAGTACAGGAGGCGCTGATATTACTCTCACATTACTCTCCCCGAGCACTTGGTTTCACTTCGAAATATTAGTTGTTGCGGGGTTCGCACTGTTTCTTTGGAAATTCTGATAATTTTGTCTTACTGAATAACTGATGGATACGTCTTCTACGTTTATTGATACGCCACAAGACGGAGAACAAAGGAGGGGATATCCAAAAACTCAAGGTTGCAGCACCCACAGCAAAAACCCCAAAACATCCAATGCAAAAACTCAAAGCAGACAAGCACAGAAAGGGACGCAAAAGAGACAAGGAACAACAACATACAACAAAGAAACATCAAACACAAAGGACTACACATAAACCAAAGAGACCAATGAGCAACCGGTACCGACTTAGGACGGCCATCTGCCATGAAAATAGCAGAAGGTGTAGTTATCCTGTATTATGTGCGCACAACCCTCCCACTTTTTCCGATTTCCCAGAGGTCTCAAAGAACGTACAATTTTTTGTGGTTTTAAACAACCTCCTCACTGTAAGATGACCACACACAAACAAGACGGCAAAACGCAGGGGCCCAAGCAACACAGATGAATATGTAAATGGATATAAAAAGAGGGCGTACGTAATACAATCCGCGCTCTGCCGGCGCGAGCTCATGTATGTTATCACTCGAGGAGTTCGACTGACATTCAGAGAGGACAGGTGGTCGGGGCCCTGTCTTCTTTAAAGAGGTTTGGACAGGGCTCGTCATTGAGCCCTGTCATCACAGTCAGTCAGAGTGCAAGTTTCAAGAATGTGCTGGTACAAGACTGTAGATTAGTCAAATACCAGATTAGACAATATTGTTTAGAATCAATTCTTGTGGATAATATCACTTTTATACTTTTCAAAAACAGGATTGTCGATAGGAAGGATATCATCCAGGTACCAAGAAGTACCAATGCAAAAATTTATCATCATCATGTTTCCTTTGCTGTTGAAGATTTTGGATAAATTCTTTTTCATACGTGTTTAAAAATAAATCTGCAACAAGAGGCGTACAATAAGTACCTATAGGAATTCCTACAAGAAATAATGTTATCGAAAATCAAGTTAAAAGCTGTACAAACAAGTAAACTATAACAGAGAATCAAGAACTAGAACAAACTAGCTATATTATATCAATTGATTGTTTTTCTGTTATAGTTTTTCCTTTAATGTCCGAAAACCACATAATATTGTTTGACCCAAGTTTCGAGAGGCATAACGCTGTATATAATTGAGGATTATGTCCCAAAGTCGAACTTTACCTGTATCATTTGACGTAAAAGCTATATCTAGAAGTCCTAAGTTCAGGCCTAAGATATGGAGTCAAGTTCGAACTAGGTAATGTCGCTAAATTATGTGCAGACTTATTAGTCTTGAAACTTTGATGAAAGATGTGGTTTCCCTGCATTTAAAGGAAACTGTATCGCAGAATCAATTCATTTCATTACAACAACAAATATGAATCAAGTTCGAATATTTGTCATATTGCTCTATTATATACATGTACCAACTACGTCTTTGAAAAATTCAATACACTTAAGTTTATATGTAGACATGATTTCAGTAGATAGGATACTTTTATGTAAAATAGGACGGACTGGGGTAACAATATTCCTTCGATAGATATTTTGTCATTTCCTTTAAGAATGAAAGAAATGAACGATGTCTTGTTTAACGTTTAGTATATTCATATTTTGAGTATCTATAGCAAGTTATCGAACAAATTAGCTTAACGAGACACGCATGGAAAGTGAATTTTAAGTAAAACCTAAAATTTATGTTAGCTTAGGACAGAGCTTTGCGTTTAGAGAAGTTTTAGAATGCTGTATCAATTTAGCGAAAGAAAATTTACGAATATATTTACCTATTTGGACATTGTCGGATTTGACTCATTTCTATTTGGCACTGGCGGCGGGTGTTGTATGCAGTCAAAGGACACTCTTCTCCCGGGCACCTGGTCCTGCCTCCCATGGGGATATACGAGGGGCGGGTGTTGTATGCAGACAAAGGACACTCTTCTCCCGGGCATCTGGTCCTGCCTCCCATGGGGATATACGAGGGGCGGGTGTTGTATGCAGTCAAAGGACACTCTTCTCCCGGGCACCTGGTCCTGCCTCCCATGGGGATATACGAGGGGCGGGTGTTGTATGCAGACAAAGGACACTCTTCTCCCGGGCATCTGGTCCTGCCTCCCATGGGGATATACGAGGGGCGGGTGTTGTATGCAGTCAAAGGACACTCTTCTCCCGGGCACCTGGTCCTGCCTCCCATGTGGATATACGAGGGGGGGGGGTGTTGTATGCAGTCAAAGGACACTCTCCTCCCGGGCATCTGGTCCTGCCTCCCATGGGGATATACGAGGGGCGGGTGTTGTATGCAGTCAAAGGACACTCTTCTCACGGGCACCTGGTCCTGCCTCCCATGGGGATATACGAGGGGCGGGTGTTGTATGCAGTCAAAGGACACTCTCCTCCCGGGCATCTGGTCCTGCCTCCCATGGGGATATACGAGGGGCGGGTGTTGTATGCAGTCAATGGATACTCTCCTCCCGGGCACCTGGTCCTGCCTCCCATGGGGAAATACGAGGGGCGGGCGTTGTATGCAGTCAAAGGACACTCTCCGCCCGGGCACCTGGTCCTGCCTCCCATGGGGATATACGAGGGGCGGGTGTTGTATGCAGTCAAAGGACACTCTCCCCCCGGGCATCTGGTCCTGCCTCCCATGGGGACATACGAGGGGCGGGTGTTGTATGCAGTCAAAGGACACTCTCCTCCCGGACACCTGGTCCTGCCCCCAGGGGGATATGCGAGGGGCGGGTGTTGTATTCCGTCAAAGGACACTCTCTCCTCCCGGGCACCTGGTCCTGCCTCCCAAGGGGATATACGAGTGGCGGGTGTTGTTATGCAGTCAAATTTAGGACACTCTCTCCTCCCGGGCACCTGGTCCTGCCTTCTAAGGGGATATACGAGTGGCGGGTGTTCTATGCAGTCAAAGGACACTCTCTCCTCCCGCGCACCTGGTCCTGCATCCCAAGGGGATATACGAGTGACGGGTTTTGTATGCAGTTAAAGACGCTCGCCTGGACACCTGGACCTGCCTCCATTCGGGGATTTACGATTGCCTTGTTTATTGAGACTTACACAATTATGCCATATTTCCCTGGATCTTTGACACCTGAACTACGATTGGTACTTCTTCTCTTGTATACTTTAAACATTGATTCAACATTTGATACTTTGGAGGTTGTAAAACTTGGTAGGACTGACGTTCTCATGGTTTCTTACAAGTGTTGTTGTTTTTCGTCCAGATTCTTCAGCAGGTGGTGCCATCGCAGGCAAAAGTTCAGAGAGTCAGAGAGTATCCTTCTTTGGCAAACTTCTTCAGAACCGAAGCAAATCTCGACAAACCGAAAGTATCTGGAATATCTATAAGAATGTGTTAAGAGGTGCTGTTATTTCTTTTCAAAATTTTGAAATCTTGTCTTGAATGATGAGAATCAACACACAGATTTTGAAAAATAGACTTAAGGTTCCCTACAGAGTATTACGATGGGCCTCTTGTGTAAAAGAGGACTAAGTTGAATGATGTGTAATATTTCATTCATTAACTCTATTAAAAATGGTCATTCGCTTTTTTTGTCAATCTCTTTTCTAGAATAATTCAATATTTCTTTATTTGCAGGAAGAATAATATCCCATTGTTGGTGATCACTACATGCACGTTTCTTCTACTTCTATCAGGTCTTGCTTTCTTCTGTAAGCATATCAAAGGTAAAAAGCATTCAAATAAATGATACCTTCACTTATCAATCTTAGTCCCTACCGGTAATTCTTAGTTTTCTCTAGGTCAGTCTGTTTGTCCGTTCGTCATTTTTCAGTTTTCCGATTTTCTCCTGCAATGAATAGACATATTGAATGGAGGTCCCAGGTTATAAATCTTCTTCAGAAACAATACATGGATGGAAAACTAATGGTATCCGAGTGTTATGATATTTTTTCCAGTTTGTTCACTTCTCTCAAATCTGAGAATTCTTTTTTATGCGTTTTGAAGCCTTTTCCGACTTAGTAGGTTAAATGCAAACATTGGGATTTCTCCTAATTATTTCCCTCCTAATGAAATGTAAAGACTCAAATTTAGATCATTTTAGCCATGATTATGTAGAAAACAATTTTGAAGAACAGTCATATGATTCTTACTACAAAAGGAGAAAGGTGAGTTCTTTTTCTTTAATATCAAACTTTACCCTGAAATTGTTCATATACCTTTTATCATTTTTATACCACTCTTTGGTCTTTTATTTAAAATACATTGTTTTGATTGAGGATCACTAACGAGGGTTAAGTACCCGAAACGGGCATGTCTGGTCCATGCTGCAAAGTTACCTGTTCTGAAATGATGCTTTTGAATTTGAAGACGTTTAACATTTTATCATATTTATTGTTAGAAAAGCAATTGTGAAAGAATTTTCTCAAAATCTTAACTTTTAGATTTTATCAATAGGGTCTGTGCCTGTGGACCAAAGGGTTGTGGGCTCAAATCTCGATGTGGCCAAAAATAAAAATCCTACGACGTCTTTTGGTACATTTTTCGATACAAATACTTTCCAACTTTTTGGCCATATTACATTGTTTAGTTTCGTTGACGAGGGTTAAGTACCCCAATTGTGCATGCCTGGTCCATGCTGCAAATTTGGTTTAAACAGTATTTATTCATTCACTTACAATTTGTTTAATACATTGCAATACTGATAATATGAGGATTGAGAAACAAGATGAAAATCTTATGTAAAACTCTCTCCCAATGATATTTTTTTTATTTGTACGTCAAGATGCCATTGAGTTTGAAGACGTTTAACACTCTTCCTTTTTCATTTTCCCCCTATTTTCTGAAATTCTCGTGCATTTAAAATCATTTCAATAATTCTAATTTCATAAATTTATTGGTGATCAAATAATGGATTTAATTTCTATTTGGTTTTCTGGTTAAAATACGCGTATTTGTTGTAATGATGACATTGTATCTGCGACGGAGAGTTGAGATTGGGGGCACCAGATTTCGATTATACAATTTCGAAAAATGTCTGTCCACTTAACAGTATCATCAGTATTTAAAACGCATATGAAATTCCATATTACAGGCAAACTTATTTGACCAATCTTTCCATGATAAGTTAGGTCATCTTGTCCTAACTTTAATAAAAGCAATCTTGTCCTCATCGGAACATTCAAAACGGCTTAGAACGTAATCAAAATAACCACATTATATATCTTAGAACAAAGTCAGAACACATTAAACACTTTAAAACACTTTCAGAACACATTAAACGCCTAGCGATCAGAACCCTTTATTTTACATTAAAGCACCTTCAGAGAACCAAAGCATATTTTCAGAACAATAAAAACCACACTCGGAACCCTTTAGAAAAGATACATGCATTAGTACAACAGGTTTGTAACATCTTTGTGCAATCGGGTACAATTGTTTGCGAACACATTTAAACATTACCGAATCCTCAATTTCTGCTTCCTTTAATTTCTAGCATCCTAGTGGCAGTACATACTGAAATTTACTTTTATCTACTGTAGATTCTTAGTTATTAATGGCGCGTCTTTCATTATGTTGTTTATCACATTTACATTTATTTGGGTATTTGCACTCTTTTACTTGCTTTACAGTCAATTGGACACAATAACTTTTCTTGCTTAATTAACTATAGGAGTGAGGAAACCTACTACCATAATAGAGAATCAAACAAATATTGAGATTGAGAATGCCGAAAACGTTTTGATTGGAAATGACAATGAACAGAACATCAACACCATGCCTTTATTAAGCGCGGAGCTAAACGCTGAAGAAGAAAGCAGACTGTGACAAGAAAGACAGAAAAAAAAGTAGATAGCATGTTAAATGAGTAAACTCTATTCTCAAATAAAACACTTGAATATTATATTATTATAGTAATATTATATAATATTATAGTATATGTATACTGTTTCCAGACCATTACTAAAGTGCTATTGCAATGATACTTCATATACGTAACATGAAACAAATATACCCCATTAAGTTTGAGGTCATAATTTGGTCTGCTTGCTTCGATAACCATTAATGACTTGAAGCAACGGATAAGAATATTTAAAAAGTTTAAAGATAAACGTTTGGATATTTTTGAAAATTTTAAACAATTCAGTTAGAGATTTAACCAAAATATGACCTTTACAAATGACTGCGTTGTCATGTTATTATCGAGCATTATCTATGTTATATGGTATGCTAATACCTTATCCTTAAACAGCTTTACATTTACTCTAGTCGATCCTTAAATTGCTTTTTTATTCAATCACTGACATAGTCGTCTATTCATCTTTTTTATGCGAATATTTGAAAAATCATGTTAAGTATCTTTTAATATGTCAGGAACATTTGTATCGCATCATTTTTCAATGTTTCATATTTCATTCACCTTTTTGATATGCATGTCATTATTATGAAAAATTTACTTTTTTAAATTGTATTTGTTTTACCTACAAAGTGATTGTCCATCATCATTTTATTTATTTATTTATGACATTGTGCATCTGTGCGTTAGCATAAGAGACGAACGACTTAAGTTGGAATCGAATGTTGGAAATGTGTGCGATTAATCAAATGCATTGTACAGTGAGATGTTTCTTAAATAATGCTATTGAATTTGAAGACGTTTAGCATTTTATTTCCATATGAATATTACATTGAGTTTCTTATAATGTTTTTGCATTGTCTGTATTCTAAATTGTGATTTTTTTGCATCTCAGCATCTCATTGTTGGAGATGCTGGAAAATGTTGGCAACTTTGGAGGTTAGGAGGAAAGGTCTTCCAGAAAATTGTTGGAATTCCAACTGGAACCAATTGTGCATCGCTCCTTGCTGACATTTTCTTTACTCGTAAGAAGCTGAATTCATTTAATCTTTCGTCTCTGAAGGCAGACGATACCTAGCCTCTGACTTGAACTTTACTTACAGATATTGTTTCTTCAAAGCATTCGAAATTTCTGTTCTCAAAATTTCTTTAAACTTCTTAAACGTTCGTCCAGTAGCATCATATTCCACCCATATTGCTACGTCTTTCGGTGAATTCTTGAATTTATTAACTTTCACACTCTTTAGCCATATTACATTGTCTAGATTGAGGATCACTGACGAGGATTAAGTACCTAAAACTGTTCTTAAATGATGCTATTGAATGTGAAGACGTTTAACATAAAGACGATGTGTTGTCCATCAATAATTCAACATCGCGGATTACCTTAGCAGAATCTATCCTTCGGAGCTTGAGGTCAAAGAAACTACAGAGACAAATAATTCAGCATCCTATTTGGACATAATGTTGACACTGATGGTCACACGAACTTCATCGCCTGCTTATGGCGTGTGCATATTTCAACTGAAACGTTATGCCAGAGCAAGTACCAGATATACAGATTTTGTCCTGAGAGCTAGGCGTCTTTCAGATAGGCTTCTCAGTCAGGGATGCGTTTGTGACCGACTTACATCGTCATTGAGGATATGGGGAACTCGCCATACACTATAATGTCCCATTGTCCAGAATGGTGGATGATATCCATTTGAACCATCCAACCACAGAATATACTTGTATCTTCCGAAATGGAACTAACCGGATGTGACATTTCTGCCGAATTGAGGCAACGGGTGTTACATGCAAGCAGAAGATGCTGACTATTCCTGAGCACCTGGTTTAACTCTAATTTCACTATTGTGAGGTCGCTTCTTTTCATGTGGTGGTAGTTTTTGTTTGTTTGGTTTGGTTCCTGTTTTATCCTGATTTTGTATGCCATCGGTTTATGATTTTCTGAATTATCGATTTTGTACTGTGTGTTGGGATATGATCATTATCCATATTTGTAAATTGTTTCATATTGTTTCAGAATTAAATGTGTAATAGAGGCGACCCTCTGTTCTTGCCGAAAGTTAAAGAAAGAATCAATTATCATTCTTTAAAACATGATAGATAATCATTATTTGCTTGATCACCGTGAAATATAATGTTTGTGTGTGGTGAATGAATGATAGTATAAACGTAGTCCAATTGAACAACAATTGCAAACCACTGCGTCTACGGTGTCCGGTAGAAGTCCCACCTTTTTTCGTAGGTAGAGAAAATAATTTGATCTGGATCTTGTTATTACGACATATCGGAACTTGTCTATCAAGAAATCGTAAATTCGATTATCGTTAAAAACTAAACCCTAAAACATAAAATAGAACAAAAACACCGAATAACTAGACATCAAAGACAAAATCGAAATCAAAGGCATTAAAACAAAAACAAATAAAGAAATCAAAAGATAATGATAAGGAGGAAAAACGAAGAACATGAAGAAAAAATATAAACTAAGTCGATAACTATATGTAATAAGGTTAAAGAAGAATAATGATGAAAAATAGCTTTTTTCAATGTTTCTTGTATCCTTCATTACCATCATTCCTGCGCTGCAGCTGAAAAGGACGCTTAAACAAAAGTAAGTATGGTGTTAAAGGATACGGAGGAGAACCCGACATGAAGAACCTGCGATGGTGACAGCCTAATACTCTAATGAGACATATGAAAGGAATTTCATTGAAACATGAAGGATGACACTTTATTTGTTAGTTTTGTTATTTTGGACATTGATTTTATGTGTAATATTTGTCTGGTGATTTTATGTGTTTTATTTGTCTAGTGCAATAAAATCGGTTTGAAATTTGTTAAGGAAGGTAATGAGTTGAAACGCTTCCGTACCATTATTACAAACACTACTTATTTCCTTTTTGCAATGTGGAGCAGTTAAACTTGTTCCTGTGACTGGATGTTTCAAATGTAATTATTACTTCTTTCCAGTTTTGTTGCCTGTAGGAAGCTTTGTTTTGGCCCTTTATCAATTTGACATCATATGTTATTTAACTATTTCTGAAACTTGTCATTTCATCCAAAAATATCATCAAAATTAAAGGAGATTAAAATCCTAGCACCGTCCCTTTTATTTTTTATTTAATATGCTACTAAATCGACCTAACATGAAATGTTTCATTGGTTCTTCTAGGTACCTGGATGATATTCTTACTATCGACAATCCTGTTTTTGAAAAATATGAAAATGTTATTTATCCACAGGGATTGATTCTTAACAAGGCAAACGTTTCAAACACAGAAACACCATTTTGGACCTAAATATCAAAATTGTTAATGGAGAGATCCTACAAGTGTGTATGACACAAGAGATGATTTTGGATTTAACGTAGTAAATTTCCCCTGGCTTGACGATGACGTTCCTAGATTACCGTCCTATGGTATCTATATTTCACAGCTCATCCGGTATGCTAGAGTATGTACTGATGTTTTGGATTTTCATATTAGAAATTTACAAATTACCAAGAAACTTTTATTACAAGGTTTTCGCTTTCACAAACTTGTAACGACTTTCTGGAAATTTTACAAAAATTATTGTCAACTTCTTCTGAAATTCGGACCAGTACAGGCAACAGAGTATATTACTTTGGGTATTTCACAACCTGCATTTTATGGTGACATTATTAACAAGATAAGAAGGATCAAAGATAGACTACATCACTATCGAAAATGCGTCAGAATCATCAAACGCCTTTTTATACCGTGGATATGATCCTAATGTCACCAGACGGACACTAGGCTTGGTTCTTGAACAGTCTTGTACAAGCACATGAGCTCGCGGCGGCAGAGCACGGATTGTATTACGTACGCCCTCTTTTCATATCCATTTACATATTCATCTGTGTTGCTTGGGCCCCTGCGTTTTGCGGTCTTGTTTGTATGTGGTCATCTGACAGTGAGGAGGTTGTTTTACACCACAATTATACGTTCTTCGAGACCTCTGGGTAATCGAAAAAGTGGGAGGGTTGTGCGCACGTAATCCAGGATAACCTCACCTTCTGCTATTTCCGTGGCAGATGGCCGTCCTAAGTCGGCACCGGTTGCCCATTGGCCTCGTTGGTTTATGTGAAGTTCTTTGCGTTTGATGTTTCTGTGTTGTGCGTTGACGTTCCTTGTCCCTTATGCGTCTCTTTCTGTGCTTGTCTGCTTTGTGTTTTTGCATTGAGTGTTTTTGGGTTTTGCTGTGGATGCTGGAATCTGGTGTTGTTGGAGATCCCCTCCTTTGTTTTACAGGGATTTTGCTTAAAATTTGGAGCCGCTTATTTTTGGCAAGAGGAAATTAATGGTCTATATTGTTCAACGTGCCACGAAATTTCACTTTGGCTTTATTCAACCTGTTTGACATTAAGTACTTCGGACGAGGATTTAATATCCGAAACACGTGTCTAGTACAATACGATTGGTACTATGGAACATATATTTCAATTTGACAATAAATCATACATTCCAAGTGTAAAAGAACACATATACAGAAATTGCGATATAAGAATCAACGGTAAATTTGTAATGATGATAACATTATTTGTTTTGAATAATTTGCAGGCAAAATTTGTATGATTTTAAAGTCGCAAATACACGCTTTACCTTGACTTTTCGAGTTAACTAATTTTTTAACCAAACAATTAATGCCTGCAAACTATTCAAATACAAACTTGTTATTCCCTAAAATTCATGCGGGATACTCATCGACAGAGAACGTATAGTCAGTGTATTCTAAGAAAGAACAGTGCATCTTGTATTAGGAATAATTCAGAGTCAAATATCAAGGACATGGACACTTGTAATGAAGGACTTTCAGATCTTATTTTAGAGAGCGGTTTCTTCGACCGTCTATAATCGTGGCCCTGCCTTGCCATCCAATGGCATGCTTTGGTATTTTTCCTACCAAAGATAATGATAGGAAACTTTTGTGACTAAACATATCATCCGCCGATCTTTACGTATCGCGTACAAATCCATTTTATCATATGCATTCTGAATGCAAAATTTGATTTCGGTGAATAACAGACCTGAATAAGACTTCATTTTTCTTGCAAAAGTACCTTTCGGCACTATAATACACTTAATTGCATATTTCAACTCGTTTGTAGACATGCTCTTATTTGCACTACAATTTAACATCCGCCGGTTTTATTTTTATCCATATTGTACTTTAATTTGTGGTATGTATCGACAGGTATGTTCAACTTTCCATTGAATGGTCCAATGGTGACTCCAGAATCATATCCACTGTTTAAGGCTATTTATAATTCTAGTGCAATTTCGTTGTAATTTTAGACTACCTTTGATCCTCCTTATGGTGTATATTTTAAAGTTACCATAAAGGATAGGTAGTGAAGTACCCTATGTAATATACCGTATATCGGGAATTTTTCGCGTGTGTCTAATTTTCGCTAAGTTCGCGAGCATCATCAAATCGCGAAAAATGGACATAGCGAAAAAAAGACACGTATCTTAACCCTTGGTCTTGTTAAGAGATTAGCTAAAATTAGACTCGGCGAAAATAAGACACACCTTTTTAGGGTCATTTTCGCGAAATTTACCCGACGCGAATATTACCCGATATACGGTACTCTGTAGCAGGTATAGATCCGAACTTCAAAAGACGCTCAGGGTATTTTCTTGTGTAAAATTAAAGAAAGTCTTCACTATTTTATAAAAGCGGAAATCTTAACCTATAGTTGTCAACTAAATACATCAATATATGACAAACGTGACGACTTCGATTTCAAAATAGCAAATATCCCCTTTCTAAGTAATTGTATTCATATTGTATATATCGTATATCTTATGACAAGGGGACTAAACGAAAAACTACTGAACCAATGGTACAATTGTTAGCGACTGTTTTTATCACTGCACTTTTTTGACTATACAATGAAAATTCAATTAAGAATTGAATGTTTATTTTTGCCATTTTATTGGATGATGAAATGTCAGTTGTCGTATCACAAATTGTGTAAAACCGCGTAGCGTAGCGAAGCGGTTTTACGCAAAATTTGTGATACGACAACTGACATTTCATCATCCAATAAAATGGCAAAAATAAACATTCAATACTTATAATTACCAAACATATGAATTTATTCCGAATTCATACAAATTCTAAGGAAAATAAACGATTGAGTACGTGGCGTATGAAAATATTAAACTGGTACGAACTAGTTCCCTAACAACAAAAATGTTCGTGAGTAAAAAAAAAGCAAGCCGACATTTAATCTGGAAAAAAAGCATTTCCCCCTTCAGAACCTCAGCATGTTTTACCTATTTGCACTTACTGCTGTACTGTTATGACGTAATTTGTGACGCGTTGTTTATCGAAGGCAGCAGACATGACAGTTGAAAGTAGAACATGAAGCAATTTGTGTTGGGATTTATACGGACTCTCTGAGACAGCATTTATTGTACCTGTAGATCTTGTGTGTGAAGAAAAAACACGTTGTTAAGATCTACAGGTATCGGAATATCAGCTGTAAATTATTTCTTAGGAATCAGAACGAAATCGGCATGACAAAATTGGTAAGTCGCGATTGCGTAGCTTTTGCTCAGTACTTTCAAATTTATTCATCCTACATGTTGTATATCCATGTGTATTAGATTAATTTCGATGATTTTAGAAAAAAATAAAGGACACGTTTTTTTTATGCATTTCTGATAGGTCAATTAAAATTTCCCTAGATACTGTTACACAAGAAATCCGTCAACAAACTGCCGTTCATGTTCACAGCTTGTTGCAGTTTTCAAATCATGCGCGTAGCAACCGATGTAATATCTGCAAACATTCACAGTACTGTGTTGTGCTGTTTATGAGTCGACACATGAACTGTCTCTAGTTTTAATGGATTATTTGAGACCATTTGTATTGTTTATTTCATGCGTTAGACAATTCTTGATTTCTGTTGCGTAGTGTGAAAGTAGTTCCGGTCAATTTTGACATTTTATCATCTCATAACGGAAGTCACAATAAATGCGATCGACCAATCAAAATGCTTAGAATCAGATAAACAAACACATTTGGTAATTATAACATTATAATCTCGTTGTCCTCCATGCTTAAGGTTATCACCATCCAACACAAAATATAACAATTCATAGGATATGACTTTTACTGCACGACCTTAGTAGTGGTGTTTGCCAGCAAACAGGAGATGATTACCTTCTCCGGGTACCTGATCTCATCTCCTTGGGGAATCACTTTTGCTTCTTTGCAGAACGTTTAGGTTTATTCTAATTTGGTTCTATGTTTCTTATTGTTTATCAATTTTACAACCGTCAACTAATCCTTGCTTTCTAGACAAAACAGCCTTTAACTTCTTTGACCGGGTGAGCAAGGTTGCTTCCACTGTTTCGACTGTTGTTTGACCTCTGGGGTAAAATGATGGACCCATGTTTCATTCATAGTGACAAATCTTTGACGAAAATTGACAGGACAGGATCTCCCTCAAAAAGGTTAAGATTAGCACGCGATAAAGTGCGCCTGGTGTGCTTCTGATAAACTGTCAGAAGTATTGTAATACAACGGACCCAAAGGTTTCTCATTTCAAGATCTTCAGTCAGAATGGAATGTACTCTTTCCTGTGAAATGCCATCTGTACTGGCTATATATCTTTCTGTAACTTGTCTGTCAGTCATAACAATATCACGGACTTTATTTATCATTTCTGGAGTTGCAACAGTGACAGGCCATCCAGGACGGGGGTAATCATCAAAGCTCTGTGTGCCGCGCTTAAATTCCGCCATCGGGGCGTCTTTCCCTAATGTTGTTACCATGACAAATATGGATAATGACCACGTCCCTGTATACAACACAAAATCGATAATCTAGAAAATCAGAAACCGAAGGCATACAAAATCAGGATAAAACAGGAACCAAAGCAAACAAACAAAAACCTCCACCATATGAAAAGAAGCGAACTCCCGATATGGGAGTGAGACCAGGTATTTCGGTAAGGTATCCATATCATTATGGATACCTTTTAGGTACATCTTTAGGTACATTTTTGGACATAATGTTTTTCACACTCTTTGGCCATGTATCATTGTTCAGATTGAGGATAACTGACGAGGGTTAAATACCCGAAACGTGCATGTCTGGTCCCTGCTGCAAATTTATTTGCTCTTAAATGATGCTATTGAATTTGAAGACGTTTAAAATTTGCTATCACACCCAATATTCACATGAAATACTGTGCAACTCTTCATCTTCAGCTCTCCAGAAAACTTACAGGTCCCCTGAATAGGGGGAGGAAATTTACAGGATACCTAGATACTTATCATACTAATTGATTGTTAAAATATTATCATGGTTAAACCATTGGTTTACGAGATATAGGCTTGATATCACACCCAATATTCACATAAAATACTGTGCACCTCTACATCTTCAGCTCTCCAGAAAACATCCAAGTCCCCTGAATAGAGGGATGTATTTACAGGAAATCAAAATAATTATCTTACTAATTTATGGTTAAAATATGGTTATAGTTGGATTCTTCGTTTACAAGATATAGGTTCCGTATCTTACCTACTATTCTCATAAAATACTGTACACCTCTACATCTTCACTTCTCTAGAAAACATCCAAGTCCCCTGAGAATAGGGGGATGAAATTTACAAGATATCGAGATTTCAAGATATCATACTATTTGATGGTTAGAATATGACAATGGTTAAATTCTTCATTTCTGAGATATAGGTTTGATATCACACCCAATATTCACATAAATTACTGTACAGCTCTTCATCTTCTGCTCTCCGGAAGCCATCCAAGTCCCCTGAATAGAGGGATGAAATTTACAGGATATCTACTTATAGATAATTATCATACTAATTCATTCGTTTAAATATGGTTATGGTAAAATTCTTCGTTTACGAATTATAGGTTTTGATTCACAATATTCACATAAAATACTGAACACCTCTGTATCTTCAGTTCTATAGAAATCATCAAAGTCCCCTGAATAGGGGGATGGAATTTACAGGAAATCTAGATAATCATCATTCTAATTAAAGTTAAAATATTCTTATGGTCAAATTCTTCGTTTACGAGATATAGGTTTGATATCACATCCAATATTCACATAAAATACTGTACATCTCTTCATCTTCAGCTCTCCAGAAAACATCCAAGTCCCCTGAATAGAGGGATGAAATGTACACGATATCTAGATAATTATCATACTAACTGATGGTTAAAATATGGTTATGGTTAAATTCTTTGTTGGGGACTTGGATGTTTCCCAAAGACATGAATATGTAGAGGTGCACTGAATTTCATGTAAATACCGGGTGAGATATAGGACCTTTATCTCGTAAAGGAAGAATTCAACCAGAAGCATATTTTGACCATCGATTTGTCAGACAGTTTTCTAGATATTCTGTAAACTTCATCCCTCTATGCAGGGAACTTGGATGTTCTCTAGAGAACTGAAGATGTAGAGGTGTACTGTAATTCATGTGAATATTGGATGCGATATGGAACCTATACATCGTGAACGAAGAATCTAACTTTAAACGTATTTTAATCATCAAATTAGTCAAATAATTATCTTGATATCCTGGAAATTTCATCCCTTTATTCAAGGGATTTGGATACTGCTCTAAGATAGACAACTGAAGATATAAATTTGTACTGTATTTCGTGTGAATATTGTGTGAGATATGAAACCTATACATCGTAAACAGTGAATTTGACCATAACCATATTTTAACAAGCAATTAGTAAGATAATCATCTAGATTTCCAATAAATTTCATCCATCTATTAAGGGGTTTTCGATGTTTTCTAGAGAACTGAAGATGTAGAGGTGTACAGTATATTATGTGAATAGAATGTGAGATATTAAGCCTATATCTCATAAACGAAGAATTTAACCATAACCATATTTTAACCATCTATTACTAAGATAATTATCTAGATATCCGTTAAATTTCATTCCTCTATTAAGGATACTGGGATGTTTTATAGAGCACTGAACTGAAGATTTCTTTTGACTATTAAACTCCCCTTTTAGTATGAGCAATTTTCGAATATTTCTTAATTTCCACCCTGGACATCTCAGATTCGTACTAAAAACGGAGAACGGACCATGATTTCACTGTTTAGTAAAAAAAAAATTCCATTTTTTCGTTTAAATTTATTTTTTTTGATTATTTAGTATAGATAATTGATTTTTGAATGTTAAATCCTTTTCTAGAATGAGGTTCAACATTCGAATGTTGAACATTATTCTAAAATCACAGAGAATAGCAGGACTTAAATAGAACATCCAGGGCTGCGTATCTCCTTCATTACGAGACTCACAACACAAAATCAGCTGTGGAAACTCTATTGTAATATCACAGTAGGGTATCACGTGTTATGCAAATCATCTCTAGTCCATGAATCCCCTTCGATTTGAGTATGGTAGATACAGTCTAAATCTACTTTATAGGAAACTATTCTAAGCCTATCATCTTTATGCTGGTAATCTTTTCTGGTCAATTCAGAGAACACTTCAATAGAATTTTTTTGTTTACATGTTATGATATGGTGCACGTATATAAACAAAAGGAGCTGTAACGATTGGGGCTTGATTTAGCCCTATATTTATTCGATTATTTTTCGTGCGCTTTCCTACCTTTGAAAGAAAAGGTTCTTCACGATAAAAATATTATATATCAGAAGATTTCTCATAAGAATTTTAGTAAAAAGAAATTGATGTAATATTTGACAATTACGGCTTGAATAGGTAGTGGTTAACAATGTCTGAAAACGTCAAATAGCGAACTAAAATATACAAAAAAAAAAAAAAAAAAAAAAATGCATATTTACATAAATTTTAAGTGTTTATGGTTTAATGCCCTCTTATTTTAAAAATGAAAAAGAAAAAAAAAATCGAAACCAGTATGTCAATGTAATCGATAAACTACGTAATCCGGAGACTGAAAACCGTTATATTTTTTTTTACTAAACGGCCACATTGTAAGCTTTCAGTTGCGAAATACACACTGTGTAGAAATAGACATCGTTTATTTCATTCGTGTATGTTGTATTTTTCATCGGAATCCACTCATAATAGATTGTTCCATTGTATAACAAGAAGAAACGGGCAATTTTTATATATCTAACCGCTTTTAAGTCAGATTCTTAAAAAATAGCCCATCCCCCCTTTTTCGTTTTTCGTCTGTGGGACATTGTTCCACCCCGAGTTACAGAACCACACTTGGTCAGAAAATTGGTATTAATAATAATTATAAATCTTTGGTAAAAGTGGCATTTTGTAACTCGGGTTCGAACAATGTTGTAGAAACGTTTCCGTTTTCCATTGATTTCTATAGAAAACCCGCACATTTTAACACAAATATCGGTATTGTTATTGATAATTTATTCAAACAGACATTAGATTCAGATATGCATTAAGTTAGATTATATTTCTACTGAAAAAATTCTTCAATTTCCCATTTTGAAATTTCGACTTTTCAGGGCAGATTTTACGTCTTATCGTTACAGCTCCTTTTCTGTTGAAGTGTTCTATGTATATAATTCTTCTATTCTTGACCAGAATAGATTACCATCATATAAATGATAATGATATTCATATGATAGTCCTGAAATAAATTCATATCAAGTAGATTTAGACAGTTTTACCGGGCTAGAGAATATTTGCCTCTCACATGATCTGCTACAGATTACAGATCACAATTAATTTTGCAAGTTCGTTGTTGCAAGTCAAACAGATCACAATTAATTTTGCAGACCACGCAAATAGTTCCTGATTATTTCAATCCCTCGTCTTCTTACATTTAATTTCTACGACTCTTTTTACACTAGATAATTCGTTTTTTACGTCAATGAGTCGCAGATGAGTTAAAAAAAAATTCTAGCATGTTAAATGATACTGCATCATCCTAATCGCGGATTGACAGATGTGTTATGAGGCTCTAAAATTGATAGATTGTAGAACATTAGAGCCACAGATACCTCCTCTCGGTTTTAAAAATGTATTTAAAAATGTCTACTAGGCGACAGATTTTTGCATGAATCCATTTCTGAGCTTATCTTGATACTATCTAGCAGATATAAAAGTTTCAAGCAAAAAATGATGGTGCGATTCGAGTATTTAATCGTTATATTAGTATGATTTACAAAGGAATATATAGGAAAAAATAATTGGGGTCTGATACCTTTTAGCGCGCGCAGTGATATCACGTGTGTTACTAAATAGATACCAGACGAGGGGAAAAGGAAAAAATATGATACATGTAGGATGATGAAAATATCATTCTCATGATACTGTTAGATGCCAATTCGTGGGTTATCAGGGCTGATCTGGCGAAAAGGGGGGGGGGGGGGGGTTAGGGACGAGCGAACACATGTGCTTAAATGGGAAAGGAGGCCGAGGTAAGGACATAATGTGATTTTTTTTTCATTACTGCGACCTGCTTGCATTAGTTGTGTGTCATGCTGTTACTTTTACCATAACTATATTTGATCTCATCCAATAGCAAAGCATTGTCTGGCTCCAACACCCCCCCCCCCGAAAAAAAAATCGGGGTGGGGGGATTCCGTTTTTAGTTCATATATACAGCTGAACTTTATTTGCTGGAATAATGTTTTTATATGACATCTCATGCGGTCTGCACTAAAAATATAATTGAAATCGTAAAAGAATAAATTTTCTGATTCTTTAATTTTGTGTCGATGCACTAAGAGGACCTAACGAAAATTCATATAAATTCGAAAACGGTACATATGCAGTTTTTAGCACCATAAAGTATGAGAATTCAGCCATTTGAAAGGGTCACATTTCATTTTTTTACATAGCTGTAGAAATGCAGAAATAGCAGAAATTTGAAATTAGCGTAATTGAAAATAATTCTTATCAAAAACTTGATTTTAGCAAAAAATGGTGGTGCGATTCGAGTATTTAATCGTCATATTAGTATGATTTACAAAGGAATATATAGGAAAAATAATTGGGGTCTGATACCTACAGTGAATGTGCAGGTGATACATGCACATATCGACATTTATTATGCTTCCAGCGAGTTACTTCTGTGATAGGTATGTATAGGTTAGAAAGTTATTTGAAGTTTCTACATGAATAAGAAGTGGGCGGAGCGTCAGCGAAGCCCCTTCTTATAGAAACTTCAAAGTACCTTCTAACCGATACATATGGTATAGTTGTTAGCGCGCCCGGCTAGCATGCTACATAGCATGCTGGAAGTCTGGGTTCGAGCCCACATATTTTTCTGTTTAGCATTTGTAGGATGTTAGCGTAGCCGATCAACATGCTCTGCCCACTCTTTGAAAGTCATGCGCGCACGTTATGTGATGAACGTCAAAATCAACTATTCTGGATATCTGCAATGATATTCTAATGCTTACATCCAAATATTACAACATCAAAATTTACAATTAAAAGTAGGGTGACCAAGTGTCAAAAAGAGCTCTAGTTTTCGACTTTAATTGACACTCAAGGTACATGGCTAAAATCATCTCAAATTAAAGCTTTAAGATTCCTCTATGAAATGTAATGTGTCGTAAGAAAACACTCGTGTGCGAAAGTTGTGTTTTAGGGCAGAAACCGTCCAATCGATTAGAAAAACACTGAAACAGGAAAAAGCCTACAATTCTGTTGGGAATAAATCTAAAAATTCGGAAAAAATTTGAATTGTCGTGATGGGAATTATCTTTCAATTTTAGTAACACTCAATTTCAATTTCAGTACAGAAGCAAGTATTTTGGGACAAAAAAGTTCATTTTGGGGCAAATTTAAAGAAAAGTCAGATAAATTTTCTTATATATTTCGCTCCGTTGTCCGACATGTAGCAAATAATGTATCTTGCATAATTTTAAAAATAGCCTCCATGACTGCTCTTCCAATAGGCAGTTACACTTCTTTAATTTACTTTTTAATAATTAACAAAATGAATGATTAACTATCGACACCTCCGATCAAAAAGAGGGTGACCAAGTGCCAAAGTATATGTGTTCTAGTTAGAGAGTTTGATTTACATTCAATGTACATAGATATTTGATACATGAAATCAAGGCCTAATGATTCCGCTTCAATATATAATATGTCGTAAGAAAATTGGAAGGTTCAAAAGTTGTGTTTTGGGGCAAATTCCCTATATTGGCAAGAAAAACTTTGAAAACGGAAAAAACGTTTACGTCTACAATTTTTATGAAATAAATACAATGAAAATAAAATTATGAAAATGTGATGTGATTTGAAGTATGTTTCTTTTGTATTAACATCCAAAGTCAAAGTCGATACAGAATGCGTGTTTTTAGGTCCAAAAGTTTACTCTTCTGCAAAATGTGAGGGAAAAAATTTTATGGTGCCCATTAGGTTCAGTTCCTTCCTTATGCATAGCAACTTAACATAATTTAAATAATTACAATGCCCACTTTTCAACAGATATTGGTTTTTTTTTGTCATTTTCTTTGAAAAAAAATATTCAAAATTGGGATTTTTTATTAAAATTGAAACTTTTTTTTAAAGTTCAGATGTTAACCTTTTATGTGGTATAATCAAGGGGAGATATTTTCCTTTTAGCAGAAATTAATTATAATACCATGTTTATTTAATTGAAATTATTAAATTTTGAGTTTTTGTCTATTTATCATAAAAAAAACATCAAAAAGGAGTAAGATCAATCAAATAAACTATTGAAATCAAATAGATTTTGCAATTCAGTCGAAGAAAAACACTTTACAAAAAAAAAAAAAAAAAAAAAAAAAAGAACTAAAACTTAATTAATGTATAATTAGTGGAAATCTAATAATGAATATGTATTTTTTTCTGTAATGAAAAATGCTAGCTATTTCAGTCCATAAGATTTACAATTTTATTCCGTTAGAAACAAGTTCAGAATATCAACTCATATAGTAGGCTTAAAGGTATGTGTAAGGTTGTTAATACAAGGATAGGAAAATTTCTAGTACAAAACGTATTTGAGAAAAATATCATTCAATTTGGATAGAGTGTGTAACATTACTCTCTGTAATGTAAATGCACATATTTAAATTAAAAAAATATAACCAGAACTGAAATGAATTTTGGCGGCTCCTCAGAATCACTCTGGCTGGAAGCATCAATGATGAGGATTCAATATCCGAAACGCATGTCTGGTCATATAGATAAATTTGAAATTTACTTCAAGAAGATATAGAGTTGAAACACTGCCATATTATTAACTCAATAAATAGTTATTTACTCATAAATAAGACAGAAAAAACAGTAAACCCAAGCAATCAGTCAACCAGCAAATGAACATTTATGAATCCACTCTCGATAAGCACCTTGAAATTTATCATAACGATATATTAGTTGTCGTTTGCTAGAAATTACGTGTTCTTTTAGCTTGTTTTCTCAGAAAACATATATTCCCTCTCTCCTCAACGTATAAAAGATATAGGACATAAGAGTGAAATATACAGGATGCGCATGCGTCAGTAAAAGCGGGCGATGTAAATTTTGAGTTCCAGGAAAAATGAGATTTTTGTGCATATGAGGATATTAAGTCAAATTTTGAATATATAGCATATCCAAAGGGAGGTTTGTGACTCTGAAATTTGCAAAAATCGCTGATTTTGACAATGTATTAGAAAACTTTGATTTTGTTATTGTTTACTACTGACCAGCGGAGTGAGAACTCATAGCATTCCTTTCCATTTGAGTGCGTCCCTTAAAGCTGAGCTCCCAGGATTTAAACGCAAGTGACGTGATAAAATTTTTTGGGGACGGAGATTGTTAGATACAGACTCTAACAATCTCCGTCCCATGCCATAGAAACAAGCTATAACGACCTTTAACACCTGCTGACGTATGCATACTAATGAAGGTACGACCTAAAATCCATGTACATCGCTCTAGTCCCGGTATATAAGACGAGCTTCAAGCCAACATACCGTGACATTCAGTGATTAGAAATCTGAAAGGCATAAACACCTGAAACGAGAAATGTAGTCAATTGATCAAATGATGTATAATCAATATTTGGTAAATATAATAAAAACTAAATCGAATATTTTCATAATTTAGAGTGAAAAAGTAATCGTACTATCATGTACCCGCAATCGCTAGCACAATACAAATCAAGATCTCCGCCCCCCCTCCCCTACAACAAGCTCACTTCTCATGCGTCTGCAAATAATAAGGAACATTTTAACAGCATGTGCCTGTACATTGGTACCAAATGTAAATCCCAACCTCTCTCAATATGTCAAAATTAACCCGAAAAGCCCCCCTCCTTCCCCCCCCCCTCCCGCACTCGCAAAAACACCAGAGTTGTCTGATTATTACTTATTTCATTTATTACAGCCACGCAGATCGCATATTTTCGGGTTTTTTTTTTTATTTTCAAAATACGAGTTCTAGTCAGCTGTAATCAAACCAACGTAAACAATAATTGGAAGCGTGGGGGGGGGGGGGGGGGGGGGGGGTCCAGAACAGTTTCTGTTAAAATGTCATGAACGAAAAAAGTTCAGGTATATGAGACGTTGGGGGAGGGCTAGAACTCATATTTTCTGATTCAATAAGAAGTGCTTCTGTATTTTGTTTTCTTTTTTTTTCTTCAAAAAGTAAAATTCTGGATCCGCCCATGTGAATCCCCACTTTTCATTCCGAATGTGAAGAAATGTCAAGGCAATATTATGGATTTTTCATCCTGAAATTGACGCCTTAGACAGATTGACATAACCATTCTCGTTCAAAAAGTGAAAATGCAATTATATGTATTTTACTATCTTACTTGATAAACAAATGAATCCCTCCATTTCTCCTGTCACTTCCGGTATAAGCAGGGTTGAGAGTGTTCGTTTAGTTTTTTTTTTTCGATTAAAACGGAGAAGGGGAATTTTCATGATGAGCATATTTTGAATTATAAAATTCCTCAATGATCCATTAACTAGATTCGATGGTTTGTTACCTACATATATCAGAAAGTTACCAGATAAACAAATACTTTGCCATTGCACCTTCTCTTTTTCTCAATTTTCATATTCTTTGTATTCTTTACTTTTTTATGTTTTTAAATTGATTATGTAAAATGTAATGTATTGACTTACTTTTTCATGAGAGCAGCATTTATGTATTTTGAAAACTACATTGTAAGTGTAATACAGAGTGATAGAAATACTTAGGTTAGGGATTTCAGTCACGTGATCTTTCAAGCTGACAAATCGATCTTTCGATTACCGCACTAAACTTACCTTACGATTTCTACAAGGATTTTTGATAAAAATGTATGATTTTATCTTTAACCTTTAAAGTGATATTTATTCTTTTTATAAATATTGTATTTTTTACGAAAATATGAACAGAAGCGGTGAAATTATCGAGTTTTTGGACGACAACGCACGATTTTGTACACCTCTCGCTGCAAATATCTATGGCACGAGGAACGGCTCATGGTGAATTTGAGGGTCGTTCTGTTTGGCGGCTATTTCAGCTTATTTATAAATATTTATAAAATAGAACTCATGTATGGTTAGATAGATTGGACTCTCCGATTGATAACCGAAGTTGCGCAAAAGCTGAACTCCAAATATAACGAAAGTTATGGCATTTTTCAGTTTTCAGGGGAATATGTATTACTTTAGATGTCATCCTTTCTATTCTGCGCACTTAAATATTAAAAGTTTGAACATTTCCGATTAATTTGATATATAGAACACCAAATTTTATTATGGTTTACCTAGCTGCATTCCGATTTTCCCGCCTCGACCCCTTGATTATTTACAGCGTGATAATGTCTTCCATGCCGATTTCACGCAAGTTATCAAGAAAGTGTTCGATTTCTTTTATATTTACTATAAAAGTGAAGTGTAAAAAGGAACAGGGAAATAAATATACATTAAACTTTCATTTACGATGACATGAAAATATCAACAATTTATTTTCTCAAAACTATCGTACGTACTATAAAGGGCTCTTCTTGGGGTTTTTTTTTTTGGGAAGGGGGGGGGGGGGTCGGTGCGGTGGGCTTATTTACGCCAAAGCTCTGTAACTGGTAGATTCGTTAGATCGCACGTTCGTATTTTTTCTTTTGCTTTTTTCCCTCTTTTTTATTTTCTTTTCAAATAAGGCTATAGTTTTACCGAAAAGAACAAAGGTATATCTTTATCGACATTAAGATATATAAAAAAATCTTTTTTTCTTGCCATGGCAACCGAAATGAAGTGCTTTAAAAGCAACTTGATAATCACACATTTTGGTATTTCTTAAAATATTATTATTATCGCTCTTTTCAGTCAAACTCGTGAAAATAAAGTTTATAAATCTTAAGATTTTCAAAATTTGTATATTTAAATCAATTGCGATCATTTTGTTTTAAAATGGTTACCATGGAAACGCAACTGAATTATCATTGTAATATAAAACGAGTAGCTGAAGTCTTTACAAATAAAATGATGTACAGATCATTCAAATAGCAGTTAGGTTATTCAAGTTATAGCTATTTCAGTACGCTGACTGACCACTTCAAGTTAAATTTGAATGGTGCCACATCATGAGAAGTTTTATATTGAATACTAAAGGAAATTGTGTCACAAAAATGACATCAATCATCGAGCTTTGAACTTCATTATCTCTGTACTCGATCAACCGATTTCAATAATTTTTTCTGTAAAAGTTTTCTATTACACAGAGCAATATCCCAATCTAATAATACATGGATCTTAATGATTAATGAATTTTAAGGTAAAATCCCTACTTAGGTAAAAAAAGACCATATTCTGATTTCAAAATAAGAATGTAACTCTGAATCGCAAATATATATATAACTAGAAAGGTTTCTTGTTGCGGTTGCAACAAGAGTGTCTTCCTCCTATACAATTTTTGGTTTGGAAATATGAAGGACGTCACATTACATGTATTTATATTATATATTTAAGTTTTCAAATAGCAGTAACATTAAATTTTCAAACCGATAATTGTTGGTGAGCAACCATTTGATTTGGGTGGGTGGGGGGGGGGGGGGGGGGGCAGGAATTCTATTGCCAGCCGGTAAATTTTTTTCAGCAATTTTCTGAGCAGGCCATTTTTTTCAGCCATTACCAGAGTCGGAGAAAAATTTTCGCCGGTTCTTCGGGCCGGATTTAAACAAATTGTCAAATGTTGTGAATGTCTGTGTAAGTTAAACTCCCCGCTGTTACAGAGTATGAGTTAATAACCGTTCCTTCAGATGTCTCTTTGCAATTAGCGAATTTCAGACAGATTGTATGATGTTTAAATAGAACCTTTTCTAGATTTTTGTGCCTATGCGTATTAGGTCTCTGGTAGATACAGCTATGTGAACAGTTTGTATTTATATTAATTAATTTTTTGACTTTAAATTGTCTGGCACAAAGGGCCAGCAAAAATTTCCATATCATGCAATGTATCCTTACTTTTGCATGGTCCGGGAAAAAAAAATTGCCGGCCCTTTGGGCCGGAATATTTTTTTCAGCATTTTTCAGAGCCGGGATTTTTTTTTTTTTTTGCAAATTCTTCCTGCCCCCTTCCCCCATAAAAAAAAGCGAGCACGTAGCTGTAGAACCAATTTTCTTGAGAAAAGAAATGGTAATAACAAGTTACGTTCAATATATACATATATATATACCATGAGGTTCTCGCTGTGCAGGTTCAAATTTGGACCCCCCCCCTTCCCTTTTTTCAAAGTTTGTTTTGAATTTCCATCATGGCGACATCGTTCAATATAAACAGCACTGTTTTCGAAAAACGAGGGGAGGGAAGAATGTTGGAGAAATTGTTCATCAATTTGTAAATAAACCAACCGAAAATTATGTTCGAACGTTTGCTAGAATTAGAAATTAAACTTGATGTTCAAAATATAGTTATTGAAGTTTAGAAACAGGTTTGTAGGTTAGAAATCGGAATCAAACTACCACTTTTTGTGTGTAAATTCTGGTTTGTAGCTGATCTCTTCTAAATTAATCAACTGTTTTAAAATCAAATTGTGTATATTGAAATGTATTTATGAAATGCATATTCATCATTGCCGTGAAATCGGAATTTGAAAATCTCAACACTGCTTTTCTCGAGTCGGACTCGGACTACCAATTTTAGTGTGCGCCCGATCTGTTGGCGTGAAGGTGTATCGAAATACCCAACTCAAAATTTCGATGCTCATATCTTTTCAACAGTAAGAGATAGGAAAAATCAGAAAGACTAAATAAGACAGATATATGGATAAAAAATAATAGTATTGAAATTTTTAGGAAACTTCATAAGCTTAATTTTTGTTTACTATTATAAGCAAAAAAGTGTCTTCCTCCTATGAACTTCTGAATTTGGAAATATGAAGGACGGTGAAGGACGTCATCGTAATAAATCGTTACAGTGTGCATCTAGCATTTCATATCTTGCATGGCTGTCGACTTTCAAAAAGAATGGAAATTGTAGATAGCAAAATACGAGATATTTAAGCTTACAAATAGCAAAACATGAAATTTTCGGTCCTTTTGAGTAATTCGACGCTCCCGTCAAATATTTGAATCTACTAAAAAACATGATAAAAAAAATAACAGAGACCAAAAATAAAAAAGACCAATCTAGCTTTTACTCCAAACGTAACGTTGGAGAACTTTCATTGTCCTAGCTTACAGGGTTCTTGAGAAATCGCTGATCCAATTTTCCACGGTTACGAAAACAATAGGTCTTCCGACGGAAGTCGGAAGACCTAATAAAGCAACAGCTAAACAATCTTTATAAGGAGAAGGCGATTTTTTTACAATACTAATTTTGACTATAGATTTATAGAGAAACTATTTTGAAAGTGTAGGGGATGGAAATAAAAGAATGGAATAGTCACAAGCAATGTACATGGACAAATAAAGTGTATTTTCTCAAATTCAATCTTGCTATATTGTCAAGTATATTTGGTCAAAGGTCAAGATGGGATTCGGAGGGGGGGGGGGGGTGCGCACACTCAACTATTTTTGAGAAAAATGTCATAGTTTCGTTTTACTAGCCAATGTTATTTTCAAATGACTTCTCATGCTGCTTTCTCTTTTTAGTTTCATGCTATTACATACGGTATAAATGCATTTCAATAGCATCATAATTATATGAAGATGCAATATGCTTTCCATAGGCGGATCTAGAAAGCTTTCAAAAATAACAGGCGCGTAGCCAGGCGTACGTAAGTAAGCAGATGCTTCCACGTCATCAGTTTGCAAAAAAAAAAAAATAAAAAAAAAAATAAATGAATTAAAGAAAGAAAAAAAAAAAAATAATAAATAAAAGAAGTGCAGCAAGGGCCACTGCCCTGTCTATATGTAAAATCCTTCGCTGCTTGAATACCACAAGGGCTTCTCCGAAAGGGCTTCTATTTGAAAAGTACTCTGGTTGCGCGCCTGAACGGGGTAGAGATTTTTCAAAGAGGAAATATAAAAAAGGAAGATTAAGTTAAATGTTAAACGTCTTTAAATTCAATAGCATCATTTAAAACCTGATAAATTTACAGCATGGACCAGACATGCACGTTTCGGATACCAAACCCTCGTCAGTGATCCTCAGTCTAAACAATGTAATATGGCCAAAAAGTATGAACATTATTGTGATTGTCCGAAAATGTACCAAAAGATGTAGCAGAATGGGTGGGATATGATGCTACAGGACCCTAGAGTCCTCGCTTTAAAATTTTCAATATGTACTGATAATACATAATTTTGCGACTGACGAGCGGCAGTGGGCAAGCGAGATTTTTGCAAAATTGCAGAAAATACCAAAAAAATTTCGGTAACCCATACGCCATGGTGTATTTGAGTTTAAGATACATGTAATGTTTGCGCCTGAAATGCTGTATTCTTTTTAATCTTGATCATGTAAGAACTAATTGCCAAATAAAACCAACGTTCAGAAAAAAATCATTTCTTTAAAACAGATGTCTACTTTAATTTGTAAATGTTGACCGCAAATACGTGGGTAGTGGGTAGGGGTAGATAAAGGACCCCGAAACACCCCCTCTCTCTCTCCAAAAATAAAACATTCCATCAGTGCTTTTTTAAAAATCACAAAAGATTCCATCGACCACTTTCCCACATACATGCTTATGCAAACAGAAAAAAATCATCTGACCAAGGCATCATTTTAACTAATAAGACTTTTATTGCAGGTGTAGGCATCGAATTATTTGAATTGACTTTTGGCTGTTGGTAAAAGTAATATCAAATTACTAGAACAAGAGGCCCACGGAGGCCACACCGCTCACCTGATATGCAGACAAAGATCGATTTGGTGGAGGCCCTTGAGTACTTGCTTCCCGTAAAATTTTGAGAAATCCTGTGCATCAGTTTCTGAAATGTGCAGCGACTGCAGAGGAGAAGTCGAAAACGCGTAAGCCAATTAGAGCCCTCGGCGGCCATATTTGTAGACTAATCTGCACGAAAAACAGAAACTAGGTAGAGTGCCTTGAGTACTGATGGTCTTCCTGTAAATTGTTTCGTGAAATTCTGTGCAGCGGTTGCAGAGGAGATTTCGAAAATGTTAAAAGTAAACGATGGACGGACGGACGGACGACCCGCTATGACAATAACTCACTTGAGCTCAGGTGAGCTAAAAATGAACCATTTCAGTGTTATAGAATGTCTAAATTCAGATTGATTCTATTTGTCAATAAAGTCTTTTTCTTACTTTCAATTCTGAATCTTTGAAAGTGAGCACATTACTACTGAAAAAGACTTTTTTTCGTTTATTCATTCAGATTCGTTTCTGTCCGTTTTATTTCGTTTCTCTTCTATAATTTTCGCAACCCCAGCGTACTGAATCATAGAATGGAATTCAAACATGTTTAATTATTGGCAGGGATACCCCTAACCTCTCGATCAGAAACTTTTTTTTAATTATTCGTAGTGTTTCGTTGACATCAATCACTATTTTCTATCCCATCTCGTCAGAATTCAATATATATTATATTCGGCTGAATTTGTATTGAATTGTTTATGTTTTAATATATATAGTTCTGAAAGTATGAAAAACAACGAGGAATTTATATTGATCAAGAATTTGATGTAAAGGGATCAGATTCTTATGCACGCATCTATATGTCGTCTGCGGAGCGACATAAAGGGATCACTTTATCGAGCGTCCGTCTGTCTGGTATATTTGGCTAGAACTTACTTGATATACTATAGACATTTTTCAAGTCTGCAGGAATAATAAGCATGATGAACCTCAGCATCAAATGTTTGTCAAGGTAATGTCAAGTTCACGTACTTAGAATCAGCATGCGACAGGTGATGTGTCCTATTTTTCTTATAACATGGTCCTTTTTCTTCTTTTTTTTTTTCACGGAGAATATAGAAAAATGTGTAGGTCTTAGGTGCATGACTTTTTTAAAAAACCTAATTTGATTGTATCGTGTTTATATGTGGAGTTGATTGATCAGGGGTACGGCTGTTTCACCTTTTCTTTTTTTTTTTTTTTGGGGGGGGGGGGGGGGTTCGTATTATCATTTTTATTGGACTTGTGAACCCATTCTTTTTATGAATAGATCACAATTTTTTTTTTCATTTACTCACACTTCGTTTGGTTTAAAATGAAAATCAGAATACTCCCCTGAACTTTCGCTTCCACATGTTTGAATTGTCATTGAACGCAGGAGGCTGGGGTGCCATGATGAATGGTGCAAGTAAAGGTTAATAGAAAATTGATAATAAAGGTCAGACTCTTTCAAATACAATGTATCTCTTTCTTTTAAGACAAATTTTCACCAATTTCTTCTTATACAACCGAACACGCTTCTTTTTTATACCGGAAGTGATGAATCCGCCTATTGTATATGTGGAGACATGATATTTTTATAGCTGTTCAATTAGGTAAGATATAGAGGGGTTTCCCTATTTATCAAAAACTAAAAGCTAATCTCTACGAGAGTCTGTATCTAACAATCTCCGTCCCCAAAAAAATTTATTACGTCACTTGCGTTTAAATCCTGGGAGCTCAGCTTTAACACTATATACGCCGTACATTCTGTACTATTAGTATTCATTGATCCATAGCATTTATGGCAACTGAAGATCTCGCTAATATTTTGAAAAGAAAAATGTCTGACACTCCTGAAAAACCACTACCTAAAAGGTATGTACCCGCTAAAGCGGATGATAGTAGCGCCTCTAGTGATCTTGGTGATCATGGTGACAACAGTGATTCTGATCTTCTCCGCTGTGCAATCATGAAGGTCCTCACGGATGAACATGTTCTCTCTGCGATTTGCGATCAAATCCTCAGTGGAGTTATTGACGTAATAAAACCTGAAGTCGACTCGCATATTGATGAACAAGTGGCTCTTGAAGTTGACAGTAAAGTGTCTGATCTAACCGCTCAATTAGCCAGTAAAGATCGTGAAATTGCGGACCTTAGTAAGCGAGTCCAGGCGTTAGAGTCCCGTGCTGAGGAGCAGGAACAGTATTCGCGACGCACTTGTCTCCGGTTCTCCAATATACCGTATAAAGACGCAAATGGCCACCGAAATCCCCTTGGGAGTTTGACACTGACAAAATTGTTTTTGAACTCTGTCACAAAGTGGGTGTCAGTGTAAGCGCTAACGACATCGGACGCACTATGAACAAACATACATTCTTTATTTATGCACCTTCACTCTCTCTACCCTCCTTGTCTTCACCTATCCCAACCCCCTGGTGTCGCTACTACAAATTTCCAATCTCCACAGATTATGGGTAATGATCTAGTTGCATACAGAATGAGCATTGGCTCCTTCTACAGTAAATGTTACGGCGTGATATCCATGTCTTTCAAATACCATATCTTTTTCAATATTAATCTGAAATTCATGACGGAACGCTTTTACTCTATTAGAAGATATATACTCAGAAACATTGACAATATTCAATTCTACTTACTACTATGCGTTCTCATTTTGCTTTGTAATGACATTGCTGAAAACCCAGGCCCATCCCCTGACTTAAATAAAGATTTCTCTATTTTTCATTTAAATATTCGCAGTATCAGAAATAAACTATCTGATGTAGAACACTACCTAGAGGAATTTGATATCGCATGTTTTACTGAAACACATTTGGATTCTTCAATCTCCACTGACAGTTTACTTCTTCCCAATTTTGAACCCCCCTTACGTAAAGACAGAACAAATCATTGTGGAGGCATACTAGTTTATTCTAGAAGCGGAGTATCCGCCATTAGGAGAAATGATCTCGAAAATAACTCCGATGAAACAATATGGGTCGAAATCACAAATAAAAAACATAAGTTCCTTATTTGTTGTCTCTATAGACCAGTTACGTGCCGAAATGATTTCTGGGATCGACTAGAACAGTCGGTCGGCCTTGCATTCGAGGCATCACAAAATATTGTGCTATGTGGTGACTGGAATATTGACTTCAATAAGTCTCTTCCTACCCGTTTAAATACCTTCCTAAGTTTGTATGATCTAAAAAATGTTATAAGGGAAGCAACTCGTGTGACTGACACCATAGCTACATGCATAGATCCCTTTGTTATACCAGATTCAATGCCAATATTAGAATCAGGTACTATCCATGTAGACAATATTACTGATCATAAAGCCACATACTGTGTTTTTAACTTTGAATCTTGTATCCCCAAAACATATACCAGATGTGTATGGTTATATAAAGAAGGCAACTACGAAAACATAAAAAATGAAATCGATAATGAAGATTGGGGATCCTTATTTGAAGGTAAACATGTAGATACAATAGTATCAGATTTTTCGGATAAACTTATGTCTATCGCTGAAAACAATATTCCCCGTAAAAATGTGGTGATTCGTCCATATGATAAGGCCTGGTTCAATTCTGACATAAGACGTGAAATTAGAATTCGGGACAGACTGAGGAAAATTTACAGACGGACACTAAACGAACGGGACTTGAACAAATACAAAACTCAGAGAAATAAAATAAACAATATGAAAAAGAAACTTAAAGAAGAGTACATAATTGGCATGAACGATTCCCTGCACGAATATAAGCGTACGGACATAAAAATGTATTGGAAACTTATAAACTCACTCATAAAGGGCGATAATCAAACGTATGAACTTCCTACTATGACGTATGATGGTAATTCAGCTTTCACTGATGAGAGTAAAGCGAACTTATTTAACCAGTACTTCTGTAGCGTTTCTGATAACGTTAACGACAACCACGAATTACCGACGTTCGACCAACGAACGGACGCGGAAATACATGACGTGCACATAACTGTTGGAGAAGTTATTGATCAGATAAAAGTCCTCGATCCAAAAAAAAGCGTGTGGTCCTGACTCTTTCAGTCATATCTTACTTAGAAATACATGTTTCTCTATTGCCTTTCCATTAACTGAAATCTTCAATCGATCCATACAGACTGGTACATATCCCTCTCAGTGGAAACACGCCCATGTTTTGCCTATATTTAAAAAAGGTGACAAGTCTGTTCCAAATAATTATCGCCCAATATCCCTTCTTAGCTGCATTGGAAAGCTTTTTGAACGAGTAATGTTTAGACATATCTACAATCATTTACATGAAAACGACCTACTTTATGATCTACAAGCTGGCTTCAGACCTGGACATTCGACAGTATCTCAACTTATAGAAATCTATCACCAAATCTGTCTAGCTATTGATAATCGTGACTTCTCTTGCTTTACCTTCTGCGACATTAGTAAGGCCTTTGATCGGGTATGGATCAAAGGTCTTATTCATAAACTCGATAAATACGGCATCAAAGGTCAACTGCTGTCCTGGCTAAGTGACTATCTCACGGACAGGACTCAACAAGTGAAACTTAAGAATTCAGTATCCTCTCAAGGTATAATCAATTCTGGTGTTCCTCAGGGTTCAGTCCTAGGTCCCCTATTATTTCTGATTTACATAAATGACTTACCAGACGGACTGAAAGGACTTACACGACTATTTGCGGACGATACTTCTAATGCCCATACCTCCAGTGACATCACTCAAATTCAAAACGATAATTATGAGGATCTTAAACAAATCATAAAGTGGGCAAAATCTTGGCTGGTTGACTTCAATCCTCATAAAACTAAAATTATGATTTTTGGCTCGCGTAATTATAGTGACTCTACAATTGACTTCAACTTTGACGGACAGACAATTCACCCTACAAAAGAACATGTACATCTAGGCATTACCTTTTCAGATGACGCTAAATGGTCAAAGCATGTCGACTACATAATTTGTCGAGTGTCCAAACAAATATCTGTCCTCAGAAAGCTTAAGTATCAATTGTCACGTACATTTTTATTGTGTCGCCTGCGAAGCATAGCGACACTTAGGGATCACTTTGTCCGTTGTCCGTCTGTCCGTCCGTCCGTCCGTCCGTCCGTCCGTCCGTCAGTCAGTCCGTCTGTCTGTCTGTCACACTTTGGGTGTCACAGCCCATAACTTTTGAATGGTAAGTGATAGGGCTTTGATATTTCACATGTGTATTCCTTGTGACAAGACCTTTCTACACATACCATAATTTTTGACCTAGTGACCTTGACCTACATATTTGACCTACTTTTCAAAAATAATAAGATTGCTTATATCTTTTGATTGGTAAGGGATAGGGCTTTGATATTTCACACATGTATTCCTTGTGACTAGACCTTTGTAAACATACCATAATTTTTGACCTTGTGACCTTGACCTAGATATTTGACCTACTTTTCAAAAAAAGTTAAAATTTGCTATATCTTTTGAATGGTTAGTGATAGAACTTTGATATTTCACATGTGTATTGATTGTAACAAGACATTTCTTCACATACCATAATTTTGACCTAGTGACCTTGACCTATATATTTGACCTACTTTAACAAAAAATTAAGATTGTATATATCTTTTGATTGGTAAGGGATAAGGCTTTGAAATTTCACTTGTGTATTCCTTGTAACAAGACCTTTCTGCACATACCATGATTTTTGACCTTGTGACCTTGACATAGATATTTGACCTATTTTTCAAAAAAGTTGGGATTCGCTATATCTTTTGATAGGTTAGTGATAGGTCTTTGATATTTCACATGTGTATTCTTTGTGACAAGACTTTTTTAAACATACCATAATTTTTTACCTAGTGACCTTGACCTACATATTTGACCTTTTTTCTAAGGATTGCGTATATCTTTTGATTTCTAAGTGATATAAGGCTTTAATACCTCATACATATATTTCTTATGATGTGACCTTTGTTTTGTTACCAAAGTATTTAGGTAGGGACCTTGACCTAGTTGATTGACACTATTTTCTGAAAATTTGAGATTGACCATATCTTTCAATTGGTAAATAAGAGGTCTGATATTTCACAGATGAATTTCATTAGACAAGACTTTTATAGTGATACCAGTAATCTTGAACCATGTGATCCACCTCCTAGAATAGGCCGCTTCGCAGGCGACACAAGCATTCCTTGGATTGCTATTTTCTAATATCTATACCACTTTTATCCGCCCCACTTTCGAATATGCATGTGAAGTTTGGGATAATCTTACTGTTTATGATTCGGATAGACTCGAAAAATTCCAACTGGAAGCTGGGCGTATTGTCACTGGCCTTCCATCTTACAGCAGCCGTGCAGCAATTTATTTTGAAACGGGCTGGGAGACACTAAAACAACGAAGACAAAACAGGAAATTAACTCTTATGTTTAAAATTCAAAATAACCTTGCCCCTGATTTTCTTGCAGATTTAGTTCCGAGCCAAGTAGGCACTGGAAACAGATATAATTTAAGGAATAGCCAAAATCTATCATTACCTTTATGTCGCACCACCCTTCTTCAGTCTTCTTACATACCTTCAACCATTAATACTTGGAATAATCTACCCCTCTCCACTAGACAATCCACAAGTTTGACCCAATTCAAGAACAAGCTTAAACACACCTCATCTCGATCTTCTTATTTTGATCATGGCGATCGCAAGCTTATTATCCTGCATACGCGACTTCGTCATGGATGCAGTATACTGCATGGTGATCTTAATCGGGTTAATCTTGTAACTAGTAGCGCTTGTGCATGTGGGGCACCTGATGAAAGGGCGGAACACATTTTTCTTCATTGTAACTTTTACCCTGTAATTCGACAAGAACTCTTCTGTAGCTTAATTGCATCAGGAGCAACTCCAGATATAGGAGTCATACTTTACGGCAACCCTGACCTAATAGTCCGTGAGCCAGAGGGGTTGGTCGGTACCATCTGGGGTGAATAAATCTGATGTTGATAATATGATAGATATACCCAAGAGGTTTCAGAAAATGCATGATAGCATTTGATCAAAGGTAGCTAAACGGGTAAACAAGAGTTATTGCCCTTGCGTACTTGCCAAATAATGATTTTTTTCTGGAAAAAAAATTATAACTTAAATATGGATAGTGATTTTAAAAATTGAAAAGTGTAAATATGTAGTATTTTTTGTTCTCATTCAGATGAAATAAGTTGCATGTACCAATTCCTATTTTTATTGTGTATTTTGGGGTAAAAAAGTCCAATTTTGGCTTAATTTCACAGAAATTTGAGGAATTTTAATTTATTCCTACTTCTCAGTTCCTCAATATTGCATATGATCGTCCAATGATTATGTTAAAACATATCTAAATTCTCCTCTTTCAAATGAGATAGATTTAATATTCTTATTTTTATTTGCAAAATCCTTGAAATTGGCGTTTTTATACAGAAAACTGATTTTCAATTAGAAATCTCAGATTTCTGTATATCAATTTAAAGAACCCTTATTAATTATGAAAGCAATGATGGAAAGCTATTTTCTAATGTAACTTTTCACACTCTTTCAAATTATATATGTTTACTTACATTTCATTCAAAATAAAAGTGTTTTTCTGGAAAAAAAAAACGTATTTTTTTTTTCATTTAAAAATCGCTGATTATTGGAGAATATTTATTGAATCGATAGACATTCTTAAAATGATAGCAGGAATGTATTTTCAACTGTAATTATTTAGCTTCACTCATGAATGACATGTTTGATACATAAAAGGACTTAGGTATATTTTCTACTTAATTTAGGGGCAAAATGCCTGTTTTTTTGTCTAAAAATAACAAATTTCTGGGAAAATTCTATCAATTCATCATCTTAGCTAAAATCATAGATTTAAAGCACTTATCATTTAGAAAGTAATCATCTTGTCAGATGATTGTGAACTTAAAAGTAATTTTTCATTAAATCCAACATTTTCGGATAAAATATGTATTTTTTACGCAAAAACCACTTATTTTGAGAAAAAAAGTACTAGCTCTTTTAATCTGCCTAAATTGATATATTTTAGTTTTGATATTATGCTGTTTCTTATTATAAATGGATAGGAATGTCATTTGATAACTGAAATTTAATAATTATCTTATTTTGGGGCAAAAAACCTAATTAATGTGCAAAAATAATTGATTTTTGTGAATATTTTTAAAAAATTATATTTTTTATTTTATCAAAGCAGGAGAGGTTTCATATAATTTGATGGCATAAAAGTGATAAAGTTTAATGAGTTAGAGGAGATTTCCTTGATTATCTTGCTATTTTGGGGGGGAAAATCTCAATTTTTATTTAAATATCGCTGATTTCTGGAAAATCTTTATTACTATGAAATGTGTCATTATTATTTATATTCAAAAGTGTTCATGGGTATATTATAGTTTGTCCTTGTACGTCATTTGTATTTCAAGTATCCCCCATTAATTTAATTGGTATTTCTGGGCAAAAAATATGTTTTATGAAAAATTACAGTCTAAATCAAGAAAAATTACGTCTCATATTTCAAACTATGACAATTATTTTCTTAACTTACTTATCATTTTATTCTTATCTTGTGAAATGTTACTATTAGTATGTTTGGGGTAAAAGATGGAAAAGCAAGCACTTAATAAGCAAAATGTGATAAAACACATTTCGAGGTTATTTATTGCTAGATTTTTTAGAATAAAAGCTTGCTTTTCTTTGTGACCTGTGAAGGCCTTATGTGCCACAAGGCACGAAGGAGATACGTAACAGGTTTCTTTGTGACCTAATATTTAATAATATATATTTTACCCCAAATATAACAATATTACACAAAATTGAAGAGAAATGATAAATAAGTTTAGAAAGAATAAACAATTAAATAGGAAATACAGAAGATAATAGTCCTACTTTGAAATATGAGACTTTCTATAGTAATTTTCTTGATTTAGGCTATATATTTATATAAAAACATATTGTTTGCCCCAAAATACCAATTAAATTAACAGAGAATACTTGAAATGTATATGACTTACAAGGACAAACTATAATATACCCAGGAACACTTTCGAATATAAATAATAATGACACATTTCATAGTAATAAAGATTTTCCAGAAATCAGCGATATTTAAATAAAAATTGAGATTTTCCCCCCTAAATAGCAAGATAATCAAAGAAATCTCCTCTAACTCATTAAACTTTATCACTTTTATGCCATCAAATTATATGAGACCTCTCCTGCTTTGATAAAATAAAAAATAAAAATTTCAAAAGATGTTCACAGAAATAAGTGATTTTTGCAAGTTAATTAGATTTTTTGCCCCAAAATAACATATGAATTTATTTCCAGTTATCAAATGACATTCATATCCATTTATTATAAGAAACAGCATAATATCAAAGCTAGAATATATCAATTTAGGCAGATTAAAAGAGCTAGTACTTATTTTCTCAAAATAAGTGGTTTTTGCATAAAAAATACATATTTTATCCAAAAATGTTGGTTTTGATGAATAATTACTTTTAAGTTCACAATCATCTGACAAGATGATTACTTTCTAAATGATGATTGCTTTAAATCTATAATTTAAGCTACGATGATGAATTAATAGAATTTTCCCAGAAATTTGTTATTTTTAGACAAAAAACAGGCATTTTGCCCAAAAATTAAGTAGAAATACACATTTAATGTTTCAAATATGTAGTTCATGAATGAACCTAAATAATTACAGTTGAAACAATATTCCTGCTATCATTTCAAGAAATTCTTTAGATTCAATAAATATTCTCCAGAAATCAGCGATTTTTGGATGAAAAATACGTTTATTCCCCAAAACACTTTAATTTTGAATGAAATATCAATAAAACATATATAATCTGAAAAGTTAAATTAGAAAACAGCTTTCAATCATTGCTTGCATAATGAGATAGGGTTCTTTAAATTAATATACAGAAATCGAAGATTTCTAATTGAAAATACAGTTTTCTGTATAAAAACTCAAAATCGAAGATTTCGCATAAAAATAAGAATATAAAATATATTTCATTTGAAAGAGGAAACTTCAAAGATGTTTTTTAAATCATCATTGGACGATCATATGCAATATTGAGGAACTGAGTAGGAGGAATAACTTAAAATTTTATCGAATTTCTTTGAAATTTTGCAAAAATTCGACTTTTTTACCCCAAAACACACAGTAAAAATAGGAATGGGAAATTGAAACTTATTTCATCTAAAAGAACACCAAAAATACTACATATTCACACTTTTCAATCTTTAAAATCATCAACCGTATAAAAGTTATAATTTGTTTCCTATTTTCATTGATTTTCAACTAAAAAACAAGGTTTTTCCCCCAAAAAACTGTCTTAGCTACCTATTATTCGTTGCTATCATACATTTTAGAATACTACAGATATCATTCTATCAGAATATATTGGTGTCGTTTATTCACCTCAGATGGTACCAATGACCCCGAATTTGGGGGTCTGGCTCACGGACTATAAGTGTATCACAGAATTGTAAAATATTTGATGCTGTTCACAAGTATATTGCTAAAAGCAAGCGTTTTTAAAAGCGACTACCACTTCTCTCCTCCCCCTCCGTCTCCTTCCTCCCGATCTCACCCTACATACTACCTTCCCATGTTCTTTTCGGTGTTAATAATCATTATACCTAGCTCTAACCCCCCTCCCCCTTGAGATTTCTTGCACTCTATCTTGTTATCACATGATATATTATATATTACAGACAGTACTTTCGCTCTACGATAATATATGTTTGAATATAATTATCTAATTTATTTCACTTAAATGACGCATCTGTATTATAATGTTCATAAAATTTTGTATCTTGTAATGTAGGAAAGGTGTTTGACTAAGTTCTAGAACTTGTTCACCGATCCATTGCTAATTTGGAGCAATAAATATGTTTAAAGTAAAAGTAAAGTAGTGAAATATTTCGATAGAGTGATAAAAGATGCATAGGAAGAGTAAGCATGGCATGCTTGTTATATTAAATTGTAAGCTATTCACAACTAGGTACAATCTGGAAACACGACAGAACTAAAGAACGTAGTTACTCCAACGGTCCTAGCGAAAGTAGGTATTCAAAATCCTCAAAATGAACGACAGATTAATGCAAAACTTTAAAACTAAAATGAAATGATGACATCGAAGCATCTAACTTTTCACTACATAAGGAATTATAAACCAAAAATCGGTTTTATCGAGTAATTAGGAATAAACTTCTCCAGATTTGCGAATGTTGTATTTCTTCATCACTGAAAAACTTTCTTAGAAAACCAAACTATTACTGTGAAAAAAGCAAAATCAAAATCAATCGAATATTGCGTTTTTTTTTTAAGTATGTTCATCTGACGACAACTGCAATTAGACATTTTTCACTGAGTCTAGACTGACACTCGATGAAGGACAGAGGACGAAATTTAAACAGGGGTTAACTCGAAGTAATATTTTGTTATTTTAATAGGCGTCTCAGGCAACGTATATGAGTATAAACGGTATTTCAAAAAACTCTTGTATAAGTTAATCTACATCATTCGTGCAAAATTGCCCGATAACATGCGTTTAAAAGGCTGCATATCCGACAATATACATTATAGTATGATTTTAGTACGTAGTTTTCACTAAAAAGCGAGAACTTGCCGATAGAAAGAAAGTGAGTTCATTGTAGATGGCGCTGATAAAATATTTTTTGCGGCGCTACAAAAATTGAAATGAAGTTATCTATAATCGTTGATATTACTCCAATGCATTCGTCTATTTTTTCTCAATTTAAACTAATAAACAAAAACATATCATGAAATCAGGATGTGAAATGAGCATGGAAAGTCTTAATCATGAAATATTTGTAAAAAAAATAGGGGGGGGGGGGGGGATCTTAACATTTGCAGGAACGCGCTCATTGAAAAAAATTGCTTAAATTCCAAATTTACTCACGCATAGTTTTTTTGTCACTGAATTTATTTCCAAAATCGAAATCCAATTCGACATCGTATCGAAGAAAAACATGTGTTTTGGGGATCTTCGTATGCCCATTGTTGAAAATCTGTGTGTTCTACATCCCTCCTTTCAAAGAATAATAGCATAATTATCTAATTATTTTTTTTTTGCAATGGTAATAGCTGAACAGGTAGGGGGGGGGGGGGGGGGGGGGGGAGGTCGTCCCTTAATATACCATTTTGGAATAAATTTAAGGTTACCAAAACCCGTTCGGTCATATACATTGCATGCTTGATAACTTCTAAACACCGTTCCCTATCGCAAAACAGAATTTCATCCCTCACCCCATAGTAATAAAATGGGTTCCCTCTGAAATGAAAATTTATTAATCTTCGCTACCTTTCATTTAAGCTTATAAAAGACTAAAATGAATATAAGTATCATACGCGTTCGTGTTGACTACATTGACTACATTGTACGTAAAATCTCCAACAAACTTCCAGTGCGCTTAGCTCCGCCAATTCACGTGCTATATTAGAATAGAAAAAACAACTTCGCGGCTCTGTGATAATTTGATTGGTTCATGCGACTCGTGGAATTACTGGACAATAAACCACGGCTAGCTAGTAGTTGTTTCTAAACAATCAATTGCACATATGTCCTTCACTTCTGACACAGTTACGAGAAAATATTAAACTTAAGCGCCACGGAAAGCTAACTAGTTAAAGGTGTGTTGTGCTCCTGTTCACAAGACTTAGTATGTCACTATCATAGCTGCTATTCATGATTTTGGCTTTAATTTGATTAAACATTCGCCTTATTCACCAGATCTTGCTTCATCAGACTTTTATCTATTCCCATAACTGAAAGCAGTAGAAAATTAATGCAAAATGTCTGATAAATTTCAAATTCTTTAATACGAGGCTCACAACATATCAATCAGCCCTCGTAGCATCAATGTTTCGCCCGTATCACACGTTGTTTTCAAATGAGTGATTGATTTTTTTTTATTATGTTTCTCTGATAAATACGAAAGAGGTTTCTTTTTCGTTATTGTTTAGTTTTACAAACAGTAATTGCGCGCATTTTGAGACATTCCCCACAGGTAAACAACCTAAACTACCCTAGTGTCCGTCGTCGATTGTCAGTCTAGACGCAGTGAAAAATGTCTCATAGTAACACTCTTACTATTGATACTTTTACTACTCGATGGTATAAGACACTTCTTTGACAAAAATATGTGGAGAGGGCGCCTATTTCATCACAAATATGTGGAATTATTTAGAAAAAATTAATTTCGATAACCAGCTGAAAGATTTTTGAATGTTTCACAAAAATACATAGAATTTTTTATTTTTGTATGAAAAAAAAGTGTTTTTCCTCAAAAATTGAAATGTACAAAAATAAATGTATTTACGATATATATCGACAAAATACTAAAATCAAAGACATTATTAGCATGCAACATATTTCAAACACAACTCACAATTGAAGCTCTTGCTATGTATTAAAGAATGACCGAATTCAAAAAGCTGGTTTGAATAAAAAAAAAATTCAAATTTGGCATATTTCGCAAAGAAATCTAAAACAAAAAATTGTATCAACAGAAAGTGTATACCTTATCTTTATTTTTTATATCATAAAATAATCATTTAGGGGCTGCATAATGGTATGGGGAGACAACTACATCTGAAACTTACTTTAAATTTTATCAAATTTTCGTTAAGATTCAAATCTATTGGCCCAAAACACACATATCTACTTAGAGATAAATATTGGTCTATGCAAAATAAGTAAAAAAAAAAACATTTCAAACACTACATTTTCATATATCCTAATCTTCCAAATTTGAAGGCATAAAAGAATTGCAGATATTTTCCCGTTTTCAGTTATTTTCCTTCACAAAAATCATGTTTTCCCCCAAAGCACCACTTTCGCACCTGATTCAATTCTTACGACACCTTGTTTATGAAAGACAAGGCTTTAAAACATTTATTACATGTATTTATTAGCCATGTACCTTGAATTTCAACTAAAATTAATTTTTCATACCCTTGGACACCGTACTATAAAGCCATTTTCTTCTTAATGTTTTACGGGACCGCCGACTCGAATTTCAATGAAAATGAATAAAAATAAAAGTACTAACTTGGTGTTTTACTTTCAATTTCTCCGCCTGTCTCTGTGAAAAAATATTTTTTACTGCAATACCAGATTATTATTTGTCTTCAAGGATAAATGCTATCTGAGGAACTTTAGGAGTTTGCACACCTGTCCAGTCGGAGAAATATCGATTAATAGCTCGATCAGGCTTTAAATCGCGTATTTCCCCTTTTCTATTTTTAGAGTATTTCTTTGTCGTGTTCTTAGGTGTAAACCATAGGATAAGACAAATTTTCGACCCCAATATTACAATGGCGTAGCTCTGCCTGAAAAAGTGGAGGGGCACAACATCCCAAAATTTCTTACAAGCAAAAAAAAAAAAAAAAAAAAGGAGAGGGGGGGGGGGGGGTATGGAGAGGAAGAGATTAAAAAAAACATTTCTAGTGCAATTCTAAATTCTAATTTAATTAATTCTATACTCTCTATCATTAACAAATATACATGGTAATTATATTCTATAAAGTTGGAGTTAAATGTCTTCATTTACATGGATAAAGTAATATGCATAGAGGATGGATCAGAATAGCTAAATTATTCAGACAGTCTAAAACAATTGGCGAGCGGTAGCGAGCCAAAGAAAAATTTTGAAAATTGACCGAAAAAAATTGTAGATTTAAGGTACAAAATGTTGCTATTTTAAACCATATTAATGCATCATAAGATTTTGTGATTGAAAAGTGTGGGGGGGGGGGGGGGGGGCATGTGCCCCCGCTGCCCCCCCCCCTTTCATACGCCCTTGTATTATTATCAGTAGGGAAAGCAGCAAAAAATTATATAATCATGCTATATTTTTGCAATAGAATATCCCAAATATTTCAGAATTGACTCTGACCAATTTCTAATCTTTTTTACCGTCCCGACACTTTTTTCATTGTCTTTTTATTCCCCCCCCCCCCTCGACTCAGCTTTTTTTCAAAAATTCCTTGGCCTGATTCCATAAGATGCTAAATGTTACAACAAATTGTACGTGGGGTAACTTTCAGGGCCTTCAGCTCTTTGATATGTTTAGTTTTGTTTGTTGCTAGTTTCTTTGTTTGTTTTTATTTGTTCCGGCTCTGCTTAAAAAATGAAAAATGAAATAATCTGATCTGAAAAAAAAAAAAAAAAATGCCAGATCCCCCCCCCCCCCCCCTCAGAGTTAAATGGACTAGAGTTCACGCCACAAGCTTAACTCAGTGAGACGTACGTCACAATATTGTATATATATACACAGGTATCCCCTTATCTAAAAATAGTATGTTTAACTTAGGAGTGCAAAAAAAGGAAGAAGAATTGACATGGATACAAATTACGTTATTTACGACCGTTTCATGGTTTACTCGGGGTCAGCAATTTTTATAAATTCCGGAGATTTTTTTACGGTTTGCATGACATTGAAAAGGTAAATCTCTTTTTATTTTTTATGACTACGTGACCGGCGGATCCAAAACTGAAAAAAAAAAAAAAAAAACTTGGCTTAGCGTATATTCATGATATTTGACAAATACGATTATTATATTTGCTGCCTAAGTATTATAAAAGCAAATATTAATACGATGAAGTATTTAAGGTAAACTAATATTAAGGAACCGCAAACTTTTGGATTAGATTATATATCGTGATGTTGAGTTGTGTTCTAAATTTAGCAACAAGAAATGGGTGTGTCTCTGTCTGTATTACAATGGTACACTGATCTCCTCTAAAATCGAACTTTTACCCGCAATAATTGTATTTTTAATGTAAGCTGTGAAAATATTTTCTTTTTTATAGTTGTCATGCTCAATGTATTTTTTCATCTACATGATGCAATCTTGGGTAATCGTGGGTAATATGACTATGAGTCAGCTCTCACAATTTTGGAATCGCGACAATTAAAAAATAGAGATTCCATAGTGTTATTGTTAATCAATAGATAGTAATATCCAATCTCATCCATTGTTTAGCAAATATTTAGGAATTGCAATCATCATTTACCTATTGAAGTCGGACGCTTGAATAATGTTCTCAGAGACGAGAGAAAATGTTTAAAATGTAATCAACATGAATTAGGCGATGTATTTCATTTCATTTTAGATTGTCCATTTTTAAGATTAACAAGAACATCAAATATAATATCATTCAAAGATATGATGGCATCTACGAAACAATCTGTAGTTAGAAAACTATGTATCTTTATCCGTAACATAAATAAAGCTTACCCCCCCCCCCCTGCCCCATATTTTTCCCCTATATTGCAAAATCACATGATTATGAAATTTTATCTTTGTTATGTTATTATACTGTCTAGATAAAATGTTTTGTGGATTGCTTATCAAAAATATCTATAAATGTTTTTGATTTGCAGTTCACACAGTATTTTATGTCGATGATGATTTTCTACCATTAATTTATGTATACTTTGTATAACATCAATGTATTATTTATTTCTCTAATATAATTTTGTAAAAAAAAAAGGTGCTGAGAATAAAGCATCGATTGAATTGCGCGGATCAAGAATTGAGGTAAAGCGATGTTTGTGCATATAGGTGTAATTATAATGGGTGTGAATGAATATGCCCCCTCCCATACTTTCCTCTTTCCGCGCTATCTTTTCATAACAAAGCAACATTTTGTATTTATACTATAAACATATTACATGTATATTTATCATTTAAATTTAGGAAGGGGGGAGGGGGTTAGGATAGGTGTTGTATTCCAGCTTATGATTTAGCTATAATTATACGCAAAATGGGGAAAAATAAGCAAGAAAGGGGTACCCTAATCGACCCCTCTTGAGATTTCCATTCACATTCGTCGATTGTACTGTCAACATAGAATTTTTAATGTTCATTTCTATGTTGACAGTACGTTTGTTTCATTTCAGATATGAACAACATAGAAAATGTGAGGTAAGTGTACACAATTATTCATCGTGTTGTCGATTTTGAATTTTGTTTATGCCGCTTTTTAAGGTCGAATCTATCCCCATCAACCATTGTATGTTCTGGTTATACATTAAGTTTTAGGCTCAAAGTAGTTGACTTAATTCAATATTGCAATATGAACAAATAAATTGAAATGATATTTCAGAATATTTCAGCATCAAAGGATTCCCCTTAGTAAGGATAACTTTAAGTTGTACTAGCATGACATTCTCGACCTTCATTTCTATCTTATCATGGGAAGCACGTGTCACCAAAAAATAATAATAAAATTGAAAAAGCAAATAATATATAACACACACACACTCTCTCTCTCTCTCAACAAAAACAAATTAAAAAGGATAGAATGACATAAACATGATAAAACATGACAGCATAACATTGGCATTGATCTTTGCCTATCTTTCTTATTCTTGTAACCTTGTCAGTTCCTTTATAGAAATTATTGATATTAGATTAATTTAAGTTTTAATCTGCTTTCAAGTTGTTTAATGCCGTAAGCTTTAAATGGATCTTAAAAGTTCCAACTACTTCAGCCGAGCCACAGGCTCGTATGAGCTAACTTCTAGGCTAATATTATAATTGTTCTACCACTAACATTTTATTTCATGAAATATCTTCTTTTGCTATGTATAGTTCTCTTACTTCTGGTTTCCTTATAACCATTGGCAGTGTACATGTGATTCAATGTTTAAATTGCCTTTAATGATCCGTATCCATTGCCTCTGACATCTCATATCTTTTACCGTTCATACACCCGCAACATTATAGGACTGGCGGAAGGATGTACTAAACTGCGATGAAGAGAATATCAAAGATGATTTCCAGACTCCATATAAAACAAATGATACACCACAAAGGAGTAAAGATACAGAACTTTATGATGATCTGTCTAAAACATTGGGAATTCTTAAGATGATGGACAATTCCGTCAAATGTAGTTGTGCACGATTGGCAGAGCCAGTTAGGAAAGGCAATATTGGTTGGACGCAGCTAAAAGATGATAGGGAACTTCCGACAAACGTAGATCATCCCTTGAAGGAAGAAAATTCGTCTGCAGAGGCAAATGAGTCAGAGAAGCGCAGTCGTTCCAAATCCTCTCATGAAACTAGAAGGAAATATGTACATGTATCTCATGCGAAACTCGACGATCATCCATCGACAAGCTCTGCTGGCCGGAGCGCTCACCTTAACAATATGTGCTCCTCTGTTTCTCTACGTCGCATGAGAGGTCTCCTTAAAGGATGGAGTACTTACGGCTATTACCTACTCATCATCTGCTTGCTGATGAATGTAAGTATCTGAAGACATTCTTTTACTAGCGCATGCGCATAACATTCAATTAAATGCACTGATATTGTATCACATGTTCACATTCGTCAGTTTCATTCGTGTTTTTTTTCTGTTTTCTCCGCTTTCCATGTAAAAAATAAGGTCACCGTGGGTTCAGTTTGCTGGTTAGAATAGCCATCTTGGAATAATATGTTTCTACAGAGCTAACTTGTATTGTGACGTCATCGTGTTTCTGTTGAAAATGAAAAACATTCCATTTCAAAGAGAAATGAGGGGGATCTCCAACAGGACCATCTTTTCTCTCACCCCGAACAGAGATATCTACAAATTTACCCGTTCTGAGACAACTCTGTCTCACACCCCCGGATGTTTGTCTCGAACCCCCTATTGTGACGTCATAGACATTTAAGTAGGTTTAGCAGTGTTTGACGTCACATAGAGCAACATTTATCGGAAAACAAGCAACGTTTATTCACGGATTATATGAAAATATATGGGTGAGAGAAAAATAATCAATAACCCCTTTGTATAGGGACAGGGAAATCCCACCCTCGTATCAAAGATTTGCAACGTCCACGACTCGGCAAGCCTCGTCGTGGACTCTAAATCTTTGATACTCGGGTGGGATTTCCCTGTCCCTGTACAAAGGGATGATAGATTCTACTAATCTCAGCGTGCATATTTTTCTCTGTAAGACTTTCATAGACTTCACATTTATATAAGCTTACATGAAGCAAATACTCGGGGTCATCTACCAAAAAACCTCTGTCAATTTAGACTCCTATCATTGACTGACTGAAAGAAATAGGAATGTGAAATGCAATGACATGTTGCTATGAGTATTATTGGAATGCTCATAATTTCTATTTGTTATTTATAGCCACGTATGTCACACAGCTACATGTACAATTACCAACCAAACATAGAATGTCCGAAGGACTTTGTGGCTCATGGAAATACGTGTTGCGGGTATATCGAATGTGACCCGGGTAAGAGCTTATATATATTTGTCCTACGTATATATATAAAAAAGTGATGAAACAACATTCCAGTGTTCATTCAATATACATGTAGACATATATCTATAAGCCAAGTTCACGTTGTATGCGTTTGTTTCAGGTTTCCAAGTAAGGACTTGCTCCAGCAATTTCACAGCGGACACGTGTGAGGTGTGTCCCCATGGCACGATGTCTTATGATCCTACAAATTCAAACTTTGTATACCCATGTATAGATGTAAAAGAGGAATGTCCCATTGGTAAGCTTAGCTTTTAAATATTTGCTAATAATAAGCACATTTACTTAATTTAATGTAAGTCAACATGAATATTTGTCTTGAAACCAATGTTAATAATATATAAGTTCCTAGAATTACCATTGCAAATGTTTCAAAACATCATACAAATGTTCCATGAAAAATTACTTGGATTGCGTTTCAATTCAAACAAGTTGCATTAATATTGTGAATGCTTTTACTGATTCTTACATAAGTGTTGTCCAGATAATGCTTTGCGAAGATCAAATGAGCTGAGTAAATAACATAACATATATTTCTCAACTTGACTTGTATCAATTATGCTGAACGGCAGGAAATATTCTTTTTGAGAAACTCATAAAATGGTGACCAGGAGTCCCCGAGGAATTATGTAGTCAAGTTCGATCAACTTCGGTTGATCGTTTCTGGTTGCTTGCTCCTTCCGGGTATCTCGTCCCGCCTCTTGCTTGCTAGGGGTCCGTCGATGCTCAATTTGGTGCTATATTTTGGGTGTTGAGGTTGTTGTCAGGATCTTCTTTATCTCATTCATGCATTCGAAAATTTATGTTATCAAAATTTCTTGATATATCTAAAACCCCACCCATCCTGCTACGTCTTTTGATATATTTATGGACATAATAACTTTGACACTCTTTGGCCATATACATTGTTTAGAGTGAGAATCACTGACGAGGGGTAAACACCCGAAACGTGCAAGTCTGGTCCATGCTGCGAATTTATCTGTTCTTAAATGATGCTATTGATTTTGAAGACGTTTAACATTTACCACCTCGATCAAGACATTATTTGATCCTCTAGTCTAACACCAGCATTGTAAAGGAGAACATAATACAAAGCAGTTTCAACAATTTATTGGGGACAACCATACACTTAACAACATATGCATGAAATGAATCAACAAATAATCAAAGCAAACGTACCGAAACTTAAAACATGAATGATGAATGATGTAACACCATAATTTAGGGGGACTAATGTGAAACGGTAATTTATAATGGTACTCTGCAATATAATATCATTAATATCGGGGTTATCCTGATCACATGCGAACAACCGTTGATTGCTTGTATTATTGTCATGAGGAGGTGTGGTTTAGATATAAGAGATGTCAACAGAAAATATGCTTTTTGCTGTAAATCAAGCTTCTTAAATGAACAAATTTTCATTAAAATTTGCCAATCTCATTTAAGATACCAGGCCCGTCAGCTTTGTTGCTACTGAAGTGGATCCACGAGCATGTAGCAAACGATGTCAATGTAACACAACAGCAAACTACTGTGGAACGGATCCATGCAGATGTAGGGTAGGCCACTGTGAGAAACACTATCAGTTACAACAAGGTTGTGGATGTATGCCAACAAGGTATGATTTACATACTTTATTGAAAGAAAAAATAAAGCATATCTATTTACGAAGTTATAAACTTATCCCACGAATAGTTATGAATCATCCGAACGTCCTACCGACACCACCAAGTGTTCATTTGTTTGCTTAATAAATTTGCAGAAAAGAGAGCAGAAGTACCGACATGACAACTACTGGTACGTCGAATGATGAAAGTACTTGGGTACGCGAGACCGAGATGAATAAAACAACTATTTTTGATTTAATGAATCAAACAACTTCTTCAACCTCAATACTGCTAAGCACATTGCATAGCAAAAACGAATTGTCACCACCGATAGCGACAAAAGCAGCCAAAACTAACATAACAACAACAAAACCAACAAAAACTCCACAACCACCCTTGATGTATGATAAACAGTAAGTACTTGATCAAATGCCTTTATGTATCATTTACACCAAGAACTAGGCATGTATTGGTAGAAAGCATTATTAGCCAAATTCCGATCAATGTATTTGATCGTGTTCTTCATAAGCATTAAAAATACATTAATCATTAACTTTCATGAAATTTCAAACAATACGTCCTTACGCATCATGTCCCATCCTTCCTTCCACTCTTTTGTAATCTTTTGTATACTAGTATGTTTTCACTGTTTGGATAATACTCATTTATTGACTTTATGGTCACTGACGAGAGTTCTATACCCGAAACGTGCATGTCTGGTCGATTCTGCAAATTTGACCTGTTTTGATAAATGATGTGATCATTTTGAAGACTTACTACATTTGACAATGATAAGTTTTGACCACAGGACTACAAAAATGAACTTCATTAGTGCATCAACAAATAAGCGGATTGATTCTTCGCACATAATCCATCTGACGACACAAATTATTTATTGCGCATTTGTTTTTCGATGTACGTGGTTTGTTTGTAGTCGGAAATATTTTATGTACGTGTTTGAGTCTTGGTTTTACCCTTTAATAGGGATCTGTTCTACATTGTACATACTTTCAATCGTTTTCTTATCTAACATTATACAATTTTTTCTTTTTTTTTCAGAAAGCCTTATATTCACCTTTTGGCTGCTCATCTGGTCACCGTATGTACATTATCTATACTTGTGGCTGGCCTTACTTACTTCTGCATATGTCGAAAAGGTAAATGATATCCATATATACATGTGCGTAATGTCTTCATAATAATTGCATGGTTTCCTTGTTATTAATATGTTATTTGCTTGTGACATTATATAGGGAACAGACAATTGAAATCTCGGACATCACTTTCTCGATGGTGTAAATATTTTTACTCTGCGCCTCATTCAGTCCCAAACTTGTTAAATCGTCTCTTGCCCTCCCCTTAACAATAAAGAATTGCTTTCAGAGCAATTGACAGAAGACATCTTCAAAATTCACTACTTCATCGCCAGGACACAATTATACTATTACTATACTAGTTAGCTCACCTCACGAAGTGAGAGGGAGCTTATGCTAAATTTATCACCCTGGCGTCCGCGTCGGCGTCCACACTAGTATGTTAAGAAGATTTATTTCTCTATTATAAGTGCTAGGAAGTTCAAACTTGCATAGATGATGCGTCTTTAAGAGTAGATCACATATCTACGTTCAAATGTAGGTCATGACCTATATTTTCTGCTTGAATGCACATTTTAGGGAGATTTGGGTATCAATAGAGTACACTCTTCCATGCAAAATTTGGGTCAATAAATGAAATACTCTACTTTTTGGCCGGATTGCAAAGCAATTCCGGTCTAAAGATTGACGATGTCCGTCTGTCCGGCCGTCTGTCCGTCTGCTTTCAACATTTTGGTTAAAGTTTCTTGTTGAGGCAAAATCTAAGTAATTATAAGCAGTAGAAACTTTATATTATACATGTATGTTGCCCATGACGAGACCTTTCAATTTATGCTGTAACATTTGACCTAGTGACCTTGACTTTTGACCTAGTTAAAGATTTTGGTTAAAGTTTCTGGTTTAAGCAAAATCTAAGGAACTGTATGCAGTAGAAACTTTATATTATACATGTAGGTTGCCCATGACGAGACCTTTCAATTTGTAACATTGGACATAGTAACCTTGACCTTTGACTTTGACCTAGTTAAACATTTTGGTTAAAGTTTCTGGTTGAGGCAAAATCTAAGAAACTGTATGCAGTAGAAACTTTATACAAATATATTATCTATTTAGGTAGCCCATGATGAGACCTTTCAATTTATGCTGTAACATTGGACCTATTGACCTTGACCTTGGACTTTGACCTAGTTAAAGACTCTGGTTAAAGTTCCTGGTTTAACCAAAATCTAAGGAACTTTATGCAGTAGAAACTTTATATTATACATGTAGGTTGCCTCCGACAAGACCTCTCAATGTATGCTGTAATATTTGACCTAGTGACCTTGACCCAGTTGGTGACAAAAACTTACTTTGTAATCCGGCCATACCGTCTTTAGCGGTGTTTTATTTTTTATTTTGTTGTTTTTGTGTGATATCATTTTTGTTTGTTCTCAGTAGGACAGGTTTTCAAATTCAAAACTATGTAATCTTTGACTACTTTTTGTTTGCTGCCGTGATAGAATGCTGCCATGAGGTGAGCTTTGTAATCTTTGATTACACTATGTTTTTATTCAGGCGTCAATTTGATAATCCTTACACACACTTACGACACCTGAATTAATTTCATACGATGGTACCTCCAGTTATGATTTGTTGTTGTCAAACATGATGTTGTTAATCACAATATGGTGGGATGTTTTTGTGTATTAGTACATGTGTTGCTTCACATTTAATACGAGTGCATTGATTTAAGTAATTCCTCCAAACATCCACTTCCTTGCAAATGTTCTTCATCGGATTTCAACTACTCTCTTTGCGGACACGTTGTTACTGGTGACCTTAGTATAGTCAAGAACGCCAAGTTGAGAGAATTGTTAAAAAGGGGTCCAAAATACAGAGAAAGTAAATCCTTTACATGGAACCAAAATTATCATGGACTCGTGTGAGGAATATGCAAGATGTTGGGCAAAGAGAGAAAATGTACAGCTCGACACTCTTTCCAAATGAATAAAATCCATCAGAGGGTTAGCTTGCTTGGGGTCCGTCGATGCTCAACTTGATGCTCTGTTGTAAGTGCTATTGAGAGTTTCCTCTGGATCTTCTTTATCTCACTTTTATCTATAATTTACCACTTACAAGCAACTGTGAACACCAGATTCGAGCCTTTCTTTAAAGACCCTGATGTCATCACAGAGCTGACCAACTCCATGAGCATTACGTCATCATACCAACAGACAAAGCCTCAAATAACTACACATTTGCTTGCAAAAAGTACTATTTCGTCAGCCTTCTTAAAGGGTTTGGTTTGAATTCGACAACTGGAATTCCTACGTACACCCCAACAAGCTTTTCTGCCTCAGAAAAAATAGATAACCACAAATCAGCTCTCGCTTCCTTTGACAAAAAGAATTTAGATTTAATTTGAATTTATCATACTTATATTGTATACCTAAAATGCATGAAAATCAGTACAAACAACATTTCATCGCTGTTTCCTCAAAATGTTCAACTAAATTTGAATCGACCTTTAACTCACCAATGGACTACAATGTTTTACTGAAAACAAATCTGGACTTCAAAAATATTGTTCGACAGTATATTATCAAAGCAGTATTAACAAGATTTGGATATCAACGAATCCGAAGGAACTTTTAGAACGTCTGAAGTCCACTCACTTCAATAGAGTATATTCGATCAAAGCTTTTGATTTTTCGACACTTTACACAACAATTTCACATTTTAAATTGAAAGAAAGACTCGCAAAAATTATACTGTATACGTAGAATCATTTGCTGTATATGAACCTTCGCTCCTTTCGCAGTTAGCCTCGTACCGCGAAGGTTTGTCTCAGTGAATAAAAATGCCAAATGAATAATTCAATAGCATCAGGAAAGGATCCGCGAATCATTGTCCAGCGAAAGGGTTTACTTGGATAAATATGCGAAAAAAAGTACCAGCGAATGCATTTACAAAAACAATGGCAATCGCAAATATAAATTTATTGTTGTTCACTATGAAAAAAACTACTTTGTAAAAGAAAAGTCCGATTCTAAAAGTAAATACACTGAAAAAGATTTCATTCAGATGTTAATCTTCCTGATCAACAACACTTTTGTGGTGTTTGGAGGAAAGATCTTTCAGCAAATTGTCAGAATTCAGATGAGAACCAATTGATCAGACGTTTAACATTTGAACTACTTGGTGAGTGTCACTGCTGGTGGACCAAGAGTCCCCGAGGGCACATGTAGCCAAGTTCGATCAACTTCGGTTGATCGTCTGTCTCTTCAACGCATTTGAAATTTTCTGTTACAAATTTCTTGAAATTTCTAAAAAGTGGGTCCTGTGGCATCATATCCCATCCATTCTGCTACGTCTTTTGGTACATTTTTTGACATAATGATTTTCATACCATTTGGTCATATTACATTGCTTAGACTGAGGATCACTGACGAGGGTTTAATACCCGAAACGTGCATGTCTGGTCCACGCTGTAAATTTATCAGGTTTTAAATGATGCTATTGAATTTAATGACGTTTAACACTTCTTGCCGGCATGTTTCTTTACTCGTACGAAGCTGAATAAATTAAATCTTTGATCTCTGAAGGGAAAAGATACTTAGCTTCTGACATTACGTCTACATTTATACCACTTGGTGAGTGTCACTGCTGGTGGACCAGGAGTCCCCGAGGGCACATGTAGCCAAGTTCGATCAATTTCGGTTGATCGTTTCTTCAACGCATTCTAAATTTCCGGTATCAAAATTTCTTGAAATTTCTAAAAAGTGGGTCCTGTAGCATCATATCCCACCAATTCTGCTACGTCTTTCGGTACACTTTTTCGTCATAGTAACTTTCATACTTTTTTTTGGCATATAATATTGTTAAGATTTAGGATCACTGATGAGGATTAAGTACCCGAAACGTGCATGTCTGGTCCACGTTGCCAATTTATCTGTTCTTAAATGATGCTATTCAATTTGAAGACGTTTACATTTATACCACTTGGTGAGTGTCACTGCTGTTGGACCAGGGGTCCCCGAGGGCACATGTAGCCATGTTCGATCAATTTCGGTTGATCGTTTCTTCAACGCATTCTAAATTTCTGGTATCAAAATTTCTTGAAATTTCTAAAAAGTGGGTCCTGTAGCATCATATCCCACCAATTCTGCTACGTCTTTCGGTACACTTTTTCAACATAGTCACTTTCATACTTTTTTTTGGCATATAACATTGTTAAGATTTAGGATCACTTATGAGGATTAAGTACCCGAAACGTGCATGTCTGGTCCACGTTGCCAATTTATCTGTTCTTAAATGATGCTATTCAATTTGAAGACGTTTACATTAACTGCACTTACAGATATATATACGATGTGCTGTCCATTCATAATCCTAAATTCAAGTATTGCCTTAGCAGAATCTATCCTTCGGAGCTTGAAGTCAAAGAAACTACAGAGACAAATAATTCAGCATTCTATTGGGACATAATGATGTCCTACGAGACTGATGGTCACATGAACACCTCACTCTATGACAAAAGTGACAACCACAATTTCAGCATCACAAACGTTTCTTTTCTGAGCAGTAGCTTCCCTTCATCGCCTGCTTATGGCGTGTTCATTTCTCAATTGATACGCTATCCAGAGCAAGTACCAAATAGACAGTTTTGAGAGCTAGGCGTTTTTCAGAAAAAATTCTCAGTCAGAAATACGTTTGTGACTGACTAACATCGTGACTGAGGAAGTTCTACGGTCGATAAGGGGAACTTGTCATACACTATGATGTCCCATTGTCCAGAATGGTGGATGATATTCTGTCTTACACCATTTGAGCCTTCAAACCACTGAATGTACTTGTATCTTCCGAAATGGAAGTAACCGGATGCGACAATTCTACCGAGTTGAAGCGACGGTTGTTGCAAGCTGGCAGGAGATGCTGACTCTTGCTAGCTACCTGGTCTCACTTCCATCTTAGGAGTTCGCTTCTTTTATGGAGTGGAAGATTTTGTTTGCTTTGGTTCCTGTTTTATCCTAAATTTGTATGCCTTCGGTTTGTGATGTTTTGAATTATCGAATTTATGCTGTATATTGGGAAATGGTCATTATCCATATTTGTCATTGCTTCATTGCAGGAAAGAATAATATAACTACCGTAAATAAGAATCATACAATCAATGTGACAGCTAACAATGCATTGATTGGAAATGGCAATGTGCTTTACAACAACACAACAGGGTTGCTTTATGAAGAGGGGGAATCTATGGAAGAGAGCTAACTTTACCTGGAAAGTAGAAGAGAAAAAGGGAAACACCGTAGAAATAATAATGATGAGATCATAAACATAAATATATGCTTTTAGTATATCAAAGACATATCATTAATATTATTTCTTATAGATTTATTCATACTTCGTTCTACTATGTGATTGGTTTTTCATGTAGAATTGTAACCAATATTACTAGTGTTTTAGAGGTAATATCTACCATTTGCCAAATACTTACTGTGATAAAAATAGAAAAGTATTTAAAAAGGTGATTAATTAGAGAAATATAATTATTATATATATAATATATATGAAAAAACAAACAAACAAAATATAACATTAAAAAAGCAAAAAGGAACAAAATAATTATATTGAAGAACAAAAAGACGAAAGGATGTGAATGACTACTTAAAACTGTAATAATTAATATAAAGTAAAGTCGGTAATATAGATAGATAAAATGTACCCTCTTGAGAAATCAGAATTTGTCAAACATGCAACGGAAACCGCATTTTCGTTCTCGATTTCGTTCTCTGAAGAAACCAACAATAATACATGCATTGCGAAACACTGAAAAAAAACGCAAAATAACTCCTAATAAATTAACACCTTTCGCTGTTAAAGGAAACGAAATATCTTGAATGAAATATTCGGGCGATTAACATAAAGTTCTTTCAAGGATTCTCATGCAAATGATAAACAGCACGAATCCTCATTTATCTTTTTAAAACTATCTTCTCAGAAGATAAATGAACAAATATCACAATCAAAAAAAAAGAAAGAAAGAAAGAAATCAAACCAAAATTAAATAAAAAACATAAAAGAAAAAAAATGTACTGTGAAATTATTTGTTTTCGTGGTGCCCAATTTTCGTGAATTCATATGAGAGACCAAGTTCGATCTGTTGATCGTTTCTTCAACGCATTCGAAAATATCTGTTATCATTTTCTTGAAATTTCTAAAACGGTCCTGTAGCATCATCTCCCATCAATCCTACTACGTCTTTCGGTGCATTTTTAGACATGATAACTTTTACACTCTTTAGCCTTATTACATTGTTTAGATTGAGGATCACTGACGAGGGTTAAGTACCCGAAACGTGCATTTCTGGTCCATGCTGCAAATTCATCACTTCTTAAATGATGCAATGCAATTTGAAGATGTTTAACATTTGCATCACTTGGTGATTGTCACTGCTGGTGGACTAGGAGTCCTCGAGGGCACATGTAGCCAAGTTCGATCGACTTCTATTGATCGATTCTTCAACGCAATCGAACATATCATTTTTCAAAATTTCTTGAAATTTCTAAAACGCGGGTTCTGTAGCATCATATCCCACCCATCCTGCTACTTCGTTCGGTACATTTTAAAGAACATAATAACTTTCACACTCTTTGGCCATATTACATTGTTTAGATTGAGGATCACTGACGAGGGTTAAGAACCCGAAACGTGCATGTCTGGTCCATGCTGCAAATTTATCCGTTCTTAAATGATGCTATTTAATTTAAAGACGTTTAACATTCAGTATTTTCATGGTTTCGTAATTTCTTGGATGAAACCCGTTCGAAGAAAGATAACACTAGCGAACTATTATTCGTTAATTATGTAAAGAGGCTATCCACGAAAACTACAAAAATTGAGCCCCCCACGACATTTAATGATTTCACAGTATACAAAAATAAGAAGTAAAACCCAAAGCTAAAGAAATAAAAAGGAAGAAATTTTTCAATGAAATAGTAGCTGTAACGATAAGACGTGAAATCTGCCCTGAAAAGTCGAAATTTCAAAATGGGAAATCAGTAGAATTATCAACTAACATAATGCATGTGTGAATCTAATTCCTGGTTAAATGAATAATCAATAACAATACCGATATTTGGGTTAAAATGTGTTTTCTTTCTATAGAAATCAATTGAAAACGGAAAAGTTTTCTACAGCATTGTTCCACCCAGAGTTACAAAATGCCACCTTTACCGAAAGTGTATTTTATTAATACCAATTTTCTGACCAAGTGTGGTTCTTTAACTCGGAGTGGAACAATGTCCCACTGACGCAAAAAGGAAAAAAAGGGGGGCTTTTTTTTAAAATCTGACTTAAGAGCGGTTAGATAGATAAATATTGCCTATTTCTTCTTGTTATACAAAGGAACACTCTATTCTGAGTGCATTCCGATGAAATATACAACATACACGAATGAAATACACGATATAAAGATGTCTAAATTTCTAAACAGTGTGTATTCTAACAATTTGGCTGTTAGTACAAAATATTACAGTTTTCTGTTTCCGGATTGTGTATTTTACCGATTACATTGACGTACTGGTTTCGAATTATTATTTTTTTCTTTTTTTGTTTTCAAAATAAGAGGGGATTAAAACATTAAACACTTAACATTTATCCAAAAGAATGCATTTTTGTATATTTTCGTTCGCTATTTAACGTTTTCAGACATTGTTAACCCCTATCTATTCAAGCCGTAATTATCAAATCTTACATCAATTAAAAAAATTAAATACTTATGAGAAATCTTCTAATGCATAATATTTTCATCCTGAACAACATTTTCCTTCAAAGGAAGGACAGCGCACAAGAAATAAGCGATTTATTTCAGGGCTAAATCAAGCCCTTATCGTTACAGCTCCTTAGAGGAAAGGAAATTTGCAAAAAAATCTATATTAAAAAAGAAATGTACAAGTGAAAAAATACATAAAAAAGAATGAATTGAAGAACCAAAAAGAAGATGGATGTAGTATGAAATAAGCAGTTTGAATGCCTATTTGCATCCTACATTACCGTAATTCCTGCGCTGTAGACATAAAGGACATTTGATCCGAGGTATCACGGCGCATGTGGATACTTATTTTTCCTCTTCAGTATAAAAAGTTACTTTCAATTTGTGACGGCATGTGAAATCAACTAATTGTGTCGGCTTAAAATCCGACGTTTCACTTCGTTGTTTCACATCAGATGTCGTCCTCATTGGTAATTCACTGTATAAAAGACGAAGAGCATTCCCCAACCCAAGTGTATCATTGTCATACATGAAGGAGTTGGACTTAATTTCCATGAATACATATGTTATAGTAAAGGTAAGATTCCTTCTTAAAGGCCCCTTCACATATGGACTAAAGCCCTCCGACGTCAACTTGCGCAAACTGGCGAATAAGGTTTTTGCAAAACTCGTTTCCGTTTGCATATCAACGTTATACTTCGTTGTCGACTTCGCGCGGATTCGTTTGTGAGCGTCTTGATTCGTTCCGGTGAGTTCTGTTCGTCGTTTTTGAACATGTTCAAAATTTCTCGGCGAATAAACTTTTCGTCCATCATTCGTAAGTATTTGTTGTAATGCGTTAATCATTCGGTATGCATTTGTTATATGTTCGTCGACGTTCGCAAGGGACTAGAATATGACCTACTGTTTTGCATATTACACAATGTATTTGCATTCCAGGGGAATGAAAGCGCACCTTTGCGATATTTTACTTGTTGGTGCGACCTGTAACGAATAGCGACGATGCGTATATAATTCAATCGAGATTAAATGGCGAATAAAAACGAATTGTTGCGATAGGATGACGATACGAAACGAACAGCAAACGTTTTAGTAATAATCATTACGAAGGATTACCACTGCATACGAATAGCAACGAAAACTTTCGATGGCTTTTTGAAACATCTTACAAATTTATTTACGCTCCTAATCGCAAGTGAAAAAACAAATACACAATGCTCATTTTAACGTATCATAGCGCGAAGTCGTAACAATTCGCAGTGCTTCGTTTCTTATTCGCAATAAGCAGTTCCATTGCGTTTGCTTTTCGTTATGATCATATTTTTAAACACCATTTTCGTTCAAAATTCGTCAAGTTTGACAAATTTTACTCATTCGCAAGGCTTCGTTCTAATGATTCGTCTATATGTGAAGGGGCCTTAAGGAAATGTACAAGTGAAAAAATACATAAAAAAGAATGAATTGAAGAACCAAAAAGAAGATGGATGTAGTATGAAATAAGCAGTTTGAATGCCTATTTGCATCCTACATTACCGTAATTCCTGCGCTGTAGACATAAAGGACATTTGATCCGAGGTATCACGGCGCATGTGGATACTTATTTTTCCTCTTCAGTATAAAAAGTTACTTTCAATTTGTGACGGCATGTGAAATCAACTAATTGTGTCGGCTTAAAATCCGACGTTTCACTTCGTTGTTTCACATCAGATGTCGTCCTCATTGGTAATTCACTGTATAAAAGACGAAGAGCATTCCCCAACCCAAGTGTATCATTGTCATACATGAAGGAGTTGGACTTAATTTCCATGAATACATATGTTATAGTAAAGGTAAGATTCCTTCTTAAAGGCCCCTTCACATATGGACTAAAGCCCTCCGACGTCAACTTGCGCAAACTGGCGAATAAGGTTTTTGCAAAACTCGTTTCCGTTTGCATATCAACGTTATACTTCGTTGTCGACTTCGCGCGGATTCGTTTGTGATCGTCTTGATTCGTTCCGGTGAGTTCTGTTCGTCGTTTTTGAACATGTTCAAAATTTCTCGGCGAATAAACTTTTCGTCCATCATTCGTAAGTATTTGTTGTAATGCGTTAATCATTCGGTATGCATTTGTTATATGTTCGTCGACGTTCGCAAGGGACTAGAATATGACCTACTGTTTTGCATATTACACAATGTATTTGCATTCCAGGGGAATGAAAGCGCACCTTTGCGATATTTTACTTGTTGGTGCGACCTGTAACGAATAGCGACGATGCGTATATAATTCAATCGAGATTAAATGGCGAATAAAAACGAATTGTTGCGATAGGATGACGATACGAAACGAACAGCAAACGTTTTAGTAATAATCATTACGAAGGATTACCACTACATACGAATAGCAACGAAAACTTTCGATGGCTTTTTGAAACATCTTACAAATTTATTTACGCTCCTAATCGCAAGTGAAAAAACAAATACACAATGCTCATTTTAACGTATCATAGCGCGAAGTCGTAACAATTCGCAGTGCTTCGTTTCTTATTCGCAATAAGCAGTTCCATTGCGTTTGCTTTTCGTTATGATCATATTTTTAAACACCATTTTCGTTCAAAATTCGTCAAGTTTGACAAATTTTACTCATTCGCAAGGCTTCGTTCTAATGATTCGTCTATATGTGAAGGGGCCTTAAGGAAATAAAGTCATAGCGCACCTTCCGTCTATTTGACGTAATCGTCATAACCTGTTGTTAATATTATTTTTACTTTCTTTTGGACCGCTGTAAAGAATTTCACAAAACTTGACTTCGCTAGTACTCAAGATTCTCTCCATTTTTTGGTTAAATCAGATTGATCAAACAAAATGATCGCCAATGGACCTTGTGACCTGTACAAAGTTGGCTGAGACTTTTTCGACTTTCACAACCACTGCACAAATTCACTAATTCTTTATTTACAGTGGTATCAAGCTCGTAAGGTCCTGTACAAAGTTAGTATTTTTCGATTCAATCTTTCAAAGATGAGAGCCATTGTGTCTTTTACATCGGCATATTGTGACCTCTCCTCGAGCTCCGTAACGGCTGAACAGAAGTTCTGGGAAAATGATAGGAAGCAAGTAATCAAAGTATTATACCACATATGTGCTTTTCTACTTTATTGATTAAAGAAGACTGATATATTTTAGGCTTTTCCTCTGGAACTGCTGGAAACAATATTTAAATATCTCGATCATTACAAAACTAGCACGAAATCAAGTTAGCAAAGTTTCCAATCATACGTAATTTCTGTTTTCTACTTGTTCATTCAGTCAAGATGGGAACCTGTGGATCTTTATGCTGACCAGTTGCGACATTTAAAGTACTTTAGTACTAAAGTAGTTAAAGCTGCAAGTACTTTAACGCAAATAAGCCAAACTTGAATTAGTCAAGACTATCGCTATCATAAACTTGTCAACAATTTCTAGAAATTTTACAGAAATCACTGTTAATTCTAAATTTTTGCAACCACACTATCAGTGGGTATTTCATTGGCCATATTTTACGTTTACCTGATAAACAGAGAAGAAGGATCGAATATCGATAGAGTTTTAATCGATAATTAGTCGCCTTGGATACTCCGAATATGCCATCGTGAGGTAATCAATAGAACATAATGCTGCATAAAACTTGACATACGAATAGATCTGCAGTTTTGTACCTACAATTTTTCCAACACTGCACACCGTGCCCATGGGATTCCATGACAGGTGTTGTTCAAATTACATCATAGAATGGACCCTGATCCTTTGTCCAAATGGAAAGTTGGTAAGACTTCTCGGTTGTCTGATCATTAGCTAGCCTTAACTAGTAATGCAAAAACTGTTGTTATGATACCAATTTTTTTAATATCCATTTGCCCTTATCCTGATAACAACACCATCAATTATGAATCTAGTGGATTAACGGCTACAATAGGTACTGGATTCATATTGGTCCCCCTCCTTTTATGTGTTGTCCATTGTGTTTCTGTGAAGTTTATTTCATAGGTTTTTATGTGGGAGCATTTTCATTATATCTAATAAAAATGAAGTGCCTTCTTGAATAAATTTTCAAACCAATCTTATTCCCCAAATACATGTTTTGGATGGTAAATCTTCATCAGTGTTACTTTAACCCAAAGTGATTTCGTTTTTCCCTGTCTGTTTGTTCCCTCTTTCTTTGTCTCATACATGTGTGTTCCCATGCAATCACTGCAACGTATCATGTTGGGGATCCCATAGCTTTTCATTTATCAGTCAAAAGGGGTCCTTCAAAAGCATATAGAATCAGGTGAGCGATAATGGTTCCAAAATCCCTCTTGTTACACAACTTTGATACTTCCCTTGAATAAAACGTTTAGAATAATCCTCACTCATGAGGCTGATGTCGCGCCCGCACTAAACAAGTTGACCTTCAGTACGATGGTTTGCAAGCCGTAAACTCGGACATCTTATTAAGTCATTCGGATTGCCTTTATTTGTACCATTATAAAATAAAGATGTAGTTATTAACCTTTGTACATAGAATCAATTTAAAAGAAAACGGGCACTAATTCAACATAAAGCATTATGCTTCTTGAGTGAAACTTAGAATGTCATAGTTTCGACACAGTGTTGGAACTCGACTGAAATAAATCACCAAGTGCGTCGCAGATTTTGCATTAATTTTGACATAAACTCGCCTCTGATTGAGATAGCGGAGTGGTAGTGAAGTAGAAGGCGCGATGGATCGGGACCCATATGACATGGGTTTAGATTTTGCCGTCGCCAGATATGAAATACCATTGTGACCTTGGGCAAGTTGCTTAACTCTGCATTGCGCTCTCCCTACCCAGGAGTAAAATTGGGTACCTGGTAATTACAGTCAGTGTAGCTCACTTCAGCAATTGGAAAAATTGGAGTGTTTTTTCATACTTCTTTCCTATTAAAATTCATATAGGGTGATAGATCTCGAACTCTCATCACTACCGGTGTAATAAGTATGTACGACCAATAGTACACTAACAGTCAAAGAAAATAATTTTAGATGGGGACTTTTCAATATTAATCTAAGCATGTCGTCGTTGACGTTCTCCATAGACTCAATCTTAGACATCGGCGACGTCACGCTAAAATTAAGACAGAAAGCTACCCATCTAAAATTATTTTCTGACACTGAGCAAAGTATTTGTCGCACCAATATATAACTTACACTTTTAGTTACGAGAGTTCGAGATCTATCCCTCTGTGTGAAATTGAAGACAAAGTAGATAAAACTTTAATTTTCCGATTTCTAAAGTGAACTACGCGGATATCTTTGGTTGAAAAAGCACCGATCAACTGAATAACTTTAACCAGGGAATTATATGTACATACTATAAATGTTTATTGTTGTCTTTATTGAACAAAGAGTGAATTGATAAAAGCTTAAAAACATTTGTTGTCGCTTATATTTCAAAGTTTTCGTAGAGAATGAATGTAATTTGAGAGAATGAATTTAAAACGAATAATTTAAATGCAAGAAATGAAGGTCTTAATCGCTAAATTGTTCCCCGCCAAAATAACTACGTTTACAATATCTTTTAATCATTGAGTATTTTACATATGAATTTTATTTGACAAGACTTTCCTACTGATACCAATAATTTTAAACCAATTGACCTTGACCTACATATTTGATCTTCTGTTTAAAAATAAGCCCTTTCGCAGGCGACACAAGCATTTCTTTGATTGCTATTTTTTAATTACTTTAAGAAGTATTGAAAAAGTATATTGAGTGTTATACTTGTAACTGTATTATATAGTGTTTGAAAAATAGTGTGTGCTTAGCTAGAAAATAAGATATATTTGTTTTGAATTTCATATGTTGTTTTAAAATTATGAAATTGTGACATGATGATAAAATTGTACGCGTGTATGTTTTTGTGAGAATTTGAATAAAGTCATTGCATTAAATGTAAGTTGCATATTATTGTTTGTTCACCTCACGTATGTTAGGTATAATTATTACATAAAAATAATTATAATGTTGGACAATGTCTGCAACAAGACAAGTTTAGATGCCTGTTTTTGTGATGACTTGATGAGTAAGAAAGATCAGGGATGGATTTGAATTTGATCGTAATACTTAAGTATCAATATACATTGTAAGTTCTAAAGGATATTCAGTCGCCTCCTTTATCGTGGATTACTAGTAGATTCTTAAACACCTGTGGTGTATCACGTGATACACATATGATATGTTCCACGGGAATCCCCTTTGATTAAACCAAGTAAATACTGTCTAAATAAACTTTATATGAATCTATTTTAGGCCTATCATATGGTCATTATTATCAATTATATGATGGTAATTTATTCTGGTGAAGAATAGACGTATATTTGGAGAACACTTAAACAGAACATATCTGTCCGTGCATCATATCATAACGTTTGGTGAGCATTGAAAAAATTCTGTTTAAGTATTCTCCCTCTATTCTTGACCAGAATAGATAACCATCATATCATTGACGATAATGACCATATGGTAGGCCTAAAGTAAAATCATATAAAGAAGATTTAAACAGTATTTACTTGGTTGAATCAAAGAGGATTCCCGTGGAACATATCATTTGCGTACCACGTGATACGCCACAGCGTAAAGTATGCTTGATACTAGACATATTTTTAATTTTGTAGCTTCATCCTTAGAAGCATTGCATATAAACTGACCGAGATTTCAGACTCAGTGACATAATACGGAAGTGTAAGGAGTCTAAGGACATCGGACATGTACTGTCTGTCCATATTTCATCGAAGAAGACTGAGTCCGGCATAATAGTATTTCCTATCTTTAAGTTGGTCTGACTTACCTGATTATGCTTCAGCTTATCAAATACGAAATATTTTCTGTAATCTCACTGTTTGGATTATCGATCTACAGAGTTTGTTTGGCATCTTGAAAGGAGAGTTTTTTTTATGTTTATGTCGGCAATATCAGTCTGCAATACCAGTAAAAAAGGAAAATCTACTAAATGACAGAGAGACTGACGTACGGACCGACCGACCGAATGAATGACAAACCTTCAAACGGACGGGACCCTCTCCGGAAGGTCGGTAGGAGATTGAAAACACCTCGGTTTATAAAGTATGAATTTTTTTTTAGCTCACTCGAGCGAAGCTTATGTAAGCTATTGAGCACCCATATGTGAGCACCCATCCTGCTACATTTTTCGGTACATTTTTAGAAATAATAATGTTCACACTCTTTGGCCATATTACATTGTTTAGATCGAGGATCAGTGACGAGGGTTAAGTATCCGAAACGTACATGTCTGGTCCATGCTGCAACTTGATCTGTTCTTAAATGATGCTATTGAATTTAAAGACGTTTAACATTTGAACCACTTGGTGAGTGTCACTGCTGGTGGACCAGGAGTCCCCGAGGGCACATGTAGCCAAGTTCGATCAACTTCATTTGATCTGTCTGTCTATTCAACGCATTCGTAAACTTCTAGCTGTTATCAAAAAATCTTGAAATTTCTAAAAAGTGGATCCTGTAGCATCATATCTACCCATCCTGCTACATTTTTCGGTACATTTTTAGACATAATAATTTTCACACTCTTTGGCCATATTACGTTGTTTAGATTGAGGATCACTGACGAGGGTTAAGTACCCGAAACGTGCATGTCTGGTCCATGCTGCAAATTGAATTGTTCTTGAATGATGCTATTGAATTTATAGACGTTTAACATTGTCATAGCGCGCCGTTCGTAGTCCGTCCGTCCGGTGTTCACTTTTTACATTTTCGACATCTCCTCTGCAACCGCTGCACGGAATTTCATTAAACCTTTCAGGAAGCAAGAACTGAAGGTCATCTACCAATGTTTAACGTCTTCAAATTCAATAGCATCATTTACGAACAGATAAATTTTCAGCATGGACCAGACATGCACGTTTTGGGTACTTAACCCTCATCAGTGATCCTTAATCTAAACAATATAATATGACCTAAAAGTTTGAAAGTAATTATGTCCAAAAGTATACCGAAAGACGTGGCAGGATTGGTGGGATATGTGTTTTTCGTGCCGATCGATCAACAAATATGGCCGCCAAGGGCTCTAATAAACTGACGCATTTTTCTACTTCTCCGCAACTACTGCACATAATTTCCTGAAACCTTACAGGAGGCAAGTACTCAATGCCCTCTACCCAGATTGTGTTTGTGTCTCTGATTGGCTGATGCATTTTCGTCATCTCATCTGCAACCGCTGCACAGACTTACACGAAACCTTAAGGCAGCAAGGACTCAAGATCCTCTACCAATGTTAAATGTCTTCAAATTCAGTAGCATCATTTAAGAACTGATTTTGCAGCATGGATCGTACATGTGCGTTTCGGGTTTTAAACCCTCGTCAGTGATCCTTAATATGAAAAACGGAATATGATGAGTGTGAAAGTTAATATGTCTAAAATGTACCGAAAGACGTAGAAGGATGGGTGGGATGTGATGCTACAGGACCCACGTTTTACAAATTTAGATAACAGAAATTTTCGAATGCGTTGAAGAAACGATCAACCGAAGTTGATCGAAATTGGCTACATTTGTCCCCGGGGACTCCTGGTCCACAAGCAGTGACACTCACCCAGTGGTTCAAATATTGATGCATATCCCAGTTGCCAGTTCTCTCAGCTTTTATGAAAATTCGAAGAAGTTCGACCATTTTAAGGTATTGCAGCCAAACTTGTGCTGTTTTAGACGTTTGAAGGTTTGATATCCCATTGAGATATTCCTGAAGCAATGACTTGACATCGACATCATTACAGACAGTATCCGGTGTAATATTTGCATTCAGCAAATCATCGTAAAGGAATGAAATTTTTGTCAAATTTCTTGATCTCTCCTGCGAAGCGTTAAGTGTCAGTGTTTCATCAGAATTGCATTCTTTGAAATCACTTACTCAGAGAAACTTACTTCATAAAATTTTGAAGAGCTGTTTCCACTAGATTGTGAGACCAAAAAGCTCTTGCCACAGACTTTTCTGAAAGTATGTGAGTGACAGCTTTCGAAGCATAGACGGTTTCAAGTACCTCTTTCAATTCAGAATTTTTCATTACATGTCCAATAGATCCCAAGAAACTCATTTCAGCATGAAAGCCTCCTAAGCGTTAGATGACTGTTGACAGGACGTTTGAAGTAGTGTCATCATTGATTATGGTCGAGGCTCTCCGATACAGAGGTTAAGGTTGAATGTAATTATGGGAGTAAAACCGTATTTCTGAGTTTGATTTATGCCCTGTTTACACGGAAGGTTTAATGCGCATTAAATCGAATTTAATGCGCATTAGATTTTGGTTGCGTTCACAAGACAAATTTAATGCGCATTACTTTAATTCGCATTAGATTTGATGCGCATTAGATTTTGTCGAGTGAACGCAAAGCGAATCTAATTCGCATTAAATCTAGCGCATGCGTATATAATGTACTTAAGTTCTACCGTATATCATTTAATTTCCAATGTCATTTTCAAGAAACGAAGATTCTGATTGGCTAAAAAATTTTGTTGATACATCGATCAACACAATTATTCACGGAAGTCTATTTATGGCACTATTTTTAGAACTGGGGGTTCCCTCAAACACGAACGAACTCGTCTGCTGAAAATACAATTTGCAGATCTTTGCATTCATATCATTTCAAGGATACCATTTCTTTTCTACTTACTCAAAAATTAACAGTGCATGTAGAATTCGCTCAAACTAGTCCTTATTCCAAAGATATAGAGAGGCGATTGTTCGCTTTTGAATCAATGCGGCTGCCATAACTTGTTTTGGCAGATGTATCACTGCGAAACCTTCCGGCTTACGAAATATAGTGCGGTGATTTATTGTTTTAAGATCCAAGAAAACAGTATGTTTTCCATAATTAAATGATAAGAAATTAATCTTATATTTTTTCTGCTGATGCAGGTATCACCCGAAAAATTGGACAGAAAACTTTTACATCAACGGGCTACGCGCATTGATGCAGTTTTCTGTCCAATTTTTCGGGTGATACCTGCATCAACAGAAAAAATACAAGATTCATTTCTTAAGTATAGACCACAACTTGACAATTTCAACCACCTTTGGACCTCAAATCATAGAATTGGAGGCCAAAATACTATTCAGTTCATTATCATCATGAAACGATTCTTTAGACTTACGTAAAGCAACGTTGTTCTATGACGTCATTTTATCTCATAATGACGTCATGTGTCATTCTTTCGTCTTGCTAAAAGATTAACTTACGATGATGAAAAAAAAACCCCCGAAAAATACAATGAATGAATGAGTTGGCATAAATTCTACCCTTTATGATGTGGAAAATTATGGCTATCAGTGCAACTGTACCAAAATCTAATGCGCATTAGAATTTGCCGTGTGAACGCAATGCGAATCTAATTCGCATTAAAATAATGCGCTTTAAATCTAATGCGAATTAGATTTAATGTGCATTCATTTGAACAAGGCATTACAATAAAAACCATTGTGGAGTTGATGCATGAAATGTCAGAAGAATCTATATCGATCATCTATAGGAAGGAATGTGATGGTTGTTTTTCCTGGATGTTGTCATGTTTGACACATATGAATCAAGCCTGACCATCTTGATGTTGTAGCCCCGAGTGGCCTTATGATCCTTACAACCATGTCAAAATTCTTGGTTGAATCCTCTTTTTTATCCAGCTTAAGCTTCGGAAAGACGATCTTAATTGATGATTTAGGGGGTGCTTTGTAGCATGTTATGTTGATTTTCCCTTTAAGGATCAAATCTGAAGGTACTACATTCAACTTCGGTACAGTTGTTTGTCCTGCGTCCCCACCAGGAGTTGATCAGCTATTATTCCCATTCTATGAAAAGTGTTGTGTCCATCAATCAAGCGAGGATCCAGAGGAGGTCAGGGGACCCCCGTGGAATTTTCGATGCATAGTTAAAAAAAATAAAAATAGAAATTTCATCAGGTTAAGTCCCGATACCCCTTTTGTTGTCATAATATTTGAAAAATATAACATGAATTTTGTTTTATTTATTCGTCAGCATTTCAAACATTGTCTCTGGCTCGCTTCCGCTTGCCAGAATTTATTACATACGTTATTTTCAAATGATGTAGCCTGCTATACAACCCAAAAACATTACACCTTTGTCAATAAACAAGGGCACTAAGAGCAATGAAACTGAAAAAGACATGAATAGAGGATGTAAATGGCATAATTGTAACCTTTTTATTCTAATTCTGAAAAAAAAATTTCGCTGGCTCGCTGTCGCTCGCCATTTGTTGAATTTACATATTAGAACTAAACCGTTAATCATTAGTCAAGTACTATAAATGTGAGAATTCAATATTTTAAGCTTTTTCTTGCAATTGCTCGCCAGTCATCTTTTTATTTATAATATAATAACGTTTGCTTCAAGGGAGACTTTTTTGGACGTGTTATGGCCGTAATCAAGCCGTAAAGCGCAGTGTGACCGGGCCTTTAGGTAATGAAATAATTGTATAAATTCATGAAAAAATCTGGTATTACATGAAATACCTGTCAAATTTCAGGAATTACATGTAATGACTAATCGAAACAGGGATAACACGAAATCCCTAAATTTCAGGAATTGCGTGAAATCCCTGATTACACTTATTCCCTGTAACATCCATCAGACAAGTTGGCTTCCAGCAGATCTGATTGGCTGTCGATTTCCGACTGCTCCATACCTTGTTCTGAGATTATCATTACAACTAATAGGAAATGCAAAACATGATTTTTTTTTCAAATCATCTCGAAATCATAATACCAGATTGTTAAGTCGGTAGTTTCATCTTTGCTGTTAATTCCTCTAATTTTTATCAATTCTATTCTCTCAAGTGATATTGAAGTAGATCAGTTGCCGAAGAAAGGTAAAAATCTCCTGTTTGTTAGAATCGCCCTTCACTTATATGAAGTGGAGTAAGTCGGAGGCACAACCGTTACCATTTATTATCTTTTTTTCTACCTCCGCTTGACTGCATAGTTCTTAAGTTTTCTTCATTTATCTCTGCTTGTCAAGCATGCGTTATTCACTGAACATTGTTACATAGCATTTTTGTCTTTAATTTTAGCTTGAATAGGAAAATCGTTCGATCATTCGATGATAAAACTGCGGAGGATATTGTTTTGATATTGTTTATATAATTATTGTCAATCAGGTCGACTAGGTACGTAGAACTTTAATTTCATTTTAAGATTCTATGGACGCTGTCAATAGATTGACTGAGCTGATGATCCTTTTTGACGTCATCCCATTGTCTTATCAGTTCTTTCAATGTGATATTGTCTCAATATGATTCTTTTTCGTCCAAACTTTTACCTGTAACTTTCCATTAAGTTACCTTAAACTGTCCATTATTTTTAATAAATGACACTTAAAGGTGTCTTAATGGACACTCACAGGTAAATTCTCGGACAGAAGAAACCTCATTATGATGACATGATATCGCACAGAAAGTTTCAAACAACTGTATATCCCAACAAAAATATATTTCCGAGCTATTTTGATTATTCCGATGTCAAATTCCATAGCTATCATTCTGTTTTGTAAAACAAAAACAAAAGCGCAGATATCGTAATTTTCATGGGGCGGCATTACAAGATCTTACGTCAGAAAAAAAAAAAATAGATATAAATGAAATACACGTAAAATGAAGTAGATAAAACTACAAAATGTTGAAGTCCGTCGAAATCCAAGACGAAACATCAGTTCTCTCTCGGTGTCTGTAACTTAAAAAAAGGAGTTAAATAGTATAAAGACAGAAAAATCCCAGTCTAAATCCAAACAATCTAACAATGCTAGCATTATGTCTTTTTTCAAAGTGTTTTAGATAAAACAAAACCGAGTTCCAAACGAAAAAGACGTTGTATATCACAGACAAAAGAATTCGATCGGTTGACTGGCCAGGAATTCAAGCTACGTGCACCTGATCATCATCCCTTGACCAATGATGCGGTTCTTGATGTTGAGGTGTCCAAATTTTTGCAAAAGGATCTACCTGTGACTGTCCGTTATTAAAACAAAAGATGTCATGTTTTAAGTGGGAGAAAAAGAACTATCAATTATGTCAGAGAAAGAACAGATCTCGGTCCTGACAGGCCTCGATCAGTACTTTCTCTGACATAATGGATAGTTTTCGGCTTTTCTCCCTTACCTATAATATATGTATTATTACTCTTGGCACAAGATACTAGTAGAATAAACAAAATAAAAATAGAATGCCAATGTTTTTTTTCAAATTCAGATGGTTTCGTCGTCATGTAATTTAATATCTCAAACATACAGACTTTAATTGACTGAAAGGTATGTTTATAATGAATATATATTGGACCTCTTTATCACATATTGATCAGTCCTGATTGCGTTTAATCCAAAAAGATTTATTTGGCATGCACCATACAATAAAAATAAAGGTCTTTGAGAGTAAACACTGAACTGCACCGAGGCAGCGGAGCATGTAGGTGGTGAATGAACTTCCTGGTAAGCGGAGACAATTTACAAGAAAGTATATTGTTAATGACGCTCTCTTTAAAGTGCTGTGTTAAAAATATGTAGAAGAACATGTATATAACGACTTACATTGTTTTGGGACTAGCAGTATGGCATTCGAATGTATACGAAGGTATGTGACCTATAAAGTTATTACTGTTTCAGTATCGTTAAACTTAAAGTTCATAGCATCTTTTCTATCGAACTACGTTCAGATTTATACGCCATCACCAAGTTCTACCGAAAACCGGGGAAGCTTGTAGTGACCGTCATGTTTTTCAAAAGTTCATGTCTCTCATACTGTCCTCATGAATTCCATCATACATCACAATTTTTATGTCGTCTGCAACACAAGAGCGACAAATAGGGATCAATTTGTGCGGCGTCCGTTTGTTTGGTAGTCAAACTTCCACATATTTTCCTATATAACTTACCCGATATACATCTTTCAAACTTGCAGGGATGGTAAAACATGATGAGTTTCAGCACCCAATATAGGTCAAATGTTAATTGTATCCGCGCCTGCAGACAAAGCAGCCAACAACACCATAATTATTTGAAAACGCTACTACATATCAACTTTAGTTTCGGAACTTTCCTCTACTAATACTTATATCGAAAGCAACGAAAGTGTTCCCAATATTTTGAACAAACATAACGGTGAAATTTGTTCTTTTAACATCCCTATTTCTAAATTGGATCTCCCTACAATATACTATATACCAAAACTTCGCAAGTCTCCTTACAAGTTTCGATACATTGCTAATTCTAGCAACTGCTCAACAACTATTTTGTCTGGAAATCTGACGTCAGCACTCACGGCTATAAAGGAACACGTGGCAAAATACTGTGAAACTGTCATGAACAGGAATGGCGTAAACTTCTTTTGGTCTATTAAAAATTCGGGGGATGTGATTGACAGAATGAAATCAAGAAATTTTGAAGCAAATACGATATCTTCATACGACTTTTTCTAATATGTACACCACGCTTCCTCACGACAAAATAAATGCTCGACTGTCCAAACTCATTAAATGGTGGTTTGATCGAGAGGGGAAAACTTATATTTGTACTTCCGAATCGAAGGGTTTCTTTTCTGCTACAGATTACAAATCATACAAATCATGGACATGTGGTGACCTGTGTATTGCCTTGTCCTTCCTTTTGGACAATATTTATGTAAGATTTGGTGAGAAACTCTACAAGCAGGTTGTAGGGATTCCAATGGATACTTATTGTGCGCCTCTTGTTGCAGATTTATTTTTATACACGTATGAAAAGGAACTTATCCAAAATCTTCAAAAGCAAAGAAAAAATGATGATGTGAAATGCTTCATTGATACTTCTAGGTACCTCGATGATATTCTTACTATCAACAATCCTGTTTTTGAAAAGTATATTTAAAGTTATTTATCCAAAAGAATTGATTCTTAACAAGGCAAACGTTTCAAACACATAAACACCATTTTTGGACCTAAATACATTGTATCAAAATTGTTGATGGAGAGATCCATACAAGTGTGTATGACAAAAGAGATGATTTTGGATTTAACATAGTAAATTTCCCCTGGCTTGACGGTGATGTTCCTAGATTACCGTCCTATGGTATCTATATTTCACAGCTCATCCGGTATGCTAGAGCATGTACTGATGTTTTGGATTTTCATAGTAGAAATTTACAAATTACCAAGAAACTTTTAGGACAAGGTTTTCGCTTTCACAAACTAGTAAAGACTTTCTGGAAATTTTACAAAAATTATTGTCAACTTCTTCTGAAATTCGGACCAATACAGGCAACAGAGTATATTAATTTGGGTATTTCACAACCTGCATTTTATGGTGACATTATTAACAAGATAAGAAGGATCAAAGATAGACAATATCCCTTTCGAAAATGCGTCAGAATCATCAACCGCCTTTTATACCGTGAATATGATCCGAATGTCACCAGACGGACACTAGGCTTGGTACTTGACCAATCTTCAGTCTTGTACAAGCGCATTCTTAAAACTTGCACTCTGACTGACTGTGACGACGGGATTCCATGTCGGGCCCTGTCCAAACCTGTTTAGAGAAGACAGGGCCCCGACTTCCTGTCCTCTCTGAATGTCAGTCGGACTCCTCGGGTGATAACATACATCAGCTCGCGGCGGCAGAGCACGCCTTCTTTTTATATCCATTTACATAGTCATCTGTGTTGCTTGGGCCCCTGCGTTTTGCGGTCTTGTTTTGTGTGTGGTCATCTGACAGTAAGGAGGTTGATTTACACCACAATTGTACGTTCTTCGAGACCTCAGGGTAATCGGAAAAGTGGGAGGGTTGTGCGCACGTAATCCAGGATAACCACACCTTCTGCTATTTCCGTGGCAGATGGCCGTCCTAAGTCGGCACCGGTTGCCCATTGGTCTTGTTGGTTTATGTGTAGTCCTTTGTGTTTGATGTTTCTGTGTTGTGCGTTGACGTTCCTTGTCCCTTATGCGTCTCTTTCTGTGCTTGTCTGCTTTGTGTTTTTGCATTGAGTGTTTTGGGGTTTTACTGTGGCTGCTACATCCTGGTGTTGTTAGAGATCCCCTCCTTTGTTTTGTCTTAAAATTCAATAGCATCATTTTAAATAGATGATTTTTCAGCATGGCCAGACATGCACGTTTCGGGTACTTGACCCTCGTCAGTGTTCCTATCAAGGTTACTGTCAAGATCAAGGTCATGAACGTAGGATCAAATATGCAACAGGCGATATTACAGGTGCCTAGGTCAGCGTCCCTGTTTGCTTGCAACACCCGATGGTACAAAAAGTCTAGATGGACTGATCGATAGAAACACGTCCATGACTTCTAAAGGTTCAAAATAAAAAAAGGCCAACCAATTTTTACGGTCAAAGGCATTGACGAATTAAGACGGGGCATGTGGGGGTCCTCCTAAAATCGTAAAAGTAAGGTATTTTATGGGCTCTAATTTTTCTGTAGATTCAAATTCTGGCAGTTTTGAGTGGAATTTAAGAAGATTTTCGCTGGCTCATTACCGCTCGCCATCTAACTTCATATATATATTAGCGACCTAACATGATTTAAATTAATTTTCATACCATTTTTTGTAATAAAACTCCAAAGCTATGTGTTTTATACAAACGTCTACCATGAACCTTCTATAAAACGATTTTCCGTCCAGACGGGAAGGTTGGGGGGGGGGGGGGGGGGGACAGGACTTCACCCTGGACACACGAGGAGACTAAGCGGCCCTCACATCCTGTATCCGCCCCTGAAAGGTCACTCAAATATATTTCTCAAAGGTCAAAGTATCTCATGAAATAAGACGTGACTTAATAAAGGATTCATTTTATGAATTTTAGGTAATTGCAACCATAGTGCAATTGTGAAGCTTTTTTTGGGAAAAAGTACAGCACATGGCATATAGATTAAAACAAATTTTTGCCGTGTCGCCATTACTATAAGCACTATGTAAAATGTTCTTTCATTCCAGCAACAGCACAACTTAACGAGACATCAGATCGAACATTCGCTTGTTACGGTACCGCCAATTCCTTGTTGTCACCGAGTTGTCCCTCTGGGTCTCTGGTAGCGCCGTATCAGGTATCTGCCGGAACAAAGACTAATACCACGGGATGTCCCAGGGAGATCGTCGACCCAGCCCAGGCGGCTTTGTGCTGTGTATTAGACTCTGATGACTGCCATGGTGAATACATGAACATGGACAGTCAGGGCACGTCCTATATCTACCATGCAGACTGTTCGGGACGTGAGAACTGTGTGGGGTTTAAACGGCAAGCATCTACTATGGACATTAAGTACCTGACTTGCTCACCCTCCTTCACCTACCCTGATCAGACCAACTACATGTTTATGGACTACTTCTGTATACCAGGTGATTCTTAACAATGTCATCCGATGCAATTATAAGCTCCCATATTCGATTTCGGTGCACTAATTTTGCTTGGAATTTGATTACATACAATAAGAGGGCATCAGTATTTCACGAACACATTACACTCTACCTTGGCAACAAACTTGGCCGCTGCAGAAACTGTTCCGAAATGCATGATAGAAATTATTTGAATACTTCTTACTTTTCCAGAAAATCTTATATAGAAATTTAGATCTGTAGAGATCGAAAGGAGCTTTAACAATTCGAAGGGGTTTTCCCTTTATCTATATAACAAAAACTGCACTCTTGACGTTAGCTATTCTTGTTCTGTAAAATTACCTACTTAATAACTTGCCATCCCAAAGTCTATACTACATGTACACCTTTTGAGCATGACCAGTGTATCGAAAATCTTTGATGACGAATCATGCATGTTTGGTTCACTGCATCTAGTTTCTGTACAGAAGACTCCTCTCTGACAGCAGAGTTGAACTCCTCGTTTTCTAATAGACCAAACTGCACGGTCGAGCACCCTTCTGAAACTGGCTGATCGCTGATAGAAGTTTAAGAGATAGACTACAAAAATGTATACAGAAGAATTGGGAAAATATTGACAACAAAACCCAGCTACACTAAACACAGCGGAATACATTCACATGATTGCAACAACCGCATTCGAAAATTTCTGTTTACAAAATTGTCTCGAAATTACTGAAAAATGGGTTCTGTAGCGTCATATCCCACCCATCCAATAACGTCGTTTGTATATAAATTTCACGGTCTTCGGCCATATATTATTGTTTAGATTTAGGATTACTGACGAGGATTCAGTATCCGAAACATGCTGCAAATTTATCTGTTTTGAAATGATGGTATGAATTTGAAGATGAAACATTCATTAATTAGCAAGAAAACAAGGAAACATATAAGGAACATCATTTGAAATAGATAAGCAGACTATGCCGACTTATTGAAGCATGGACTACAAGGCAATAAGAGTGGGGTAAATGCGTACATGGGTTCGACTTAGGAAGTCCTCTGAATATTCATAGCAAACGAAGCAGTTCTCCGAATTACGTGCGCACAAACCTCCCACGGAGGTCTACAAAGACGTAAATTAATAGATGGCACCATAAAGAAAGTCATAAGAGGAACAGGTGACTGTCTCAATCACACCGGGTTTTCATAGAAATATTGCTAAAACACATAATTTTATACGTACAGGTGCACGGGTTGGTACAATGTCGTCAGCCAACATTCAGAGCAGTACAGACATGATCTATCTCAGAGGCCAAGACTACACAACATCAGGCATCGCCGTGACGTCAGCCTCCTGCTCAGTGGAATCAGACGATTGCAATGTCATCATATCCGTGTACGCCCTTGACCTTCGACCAGCAAACGATTCCACGGGTGCCTGTATCCAAGAGCTTTCTTTATCTGGCACTGACTTCGACTGTTCAGATGACAATTACTTCAAGATTAATGAAATCTTTCAGAGCTCCAACAATTAAATTAATGTAAACTTAAGCCGCACTGTCACCAATGATGGGTATTTCTGGATTGGATTTAACAGTAAGTTTTCAATTATACATTATACATTATATATATATTATACATTACTTCTTAACGAAAACATTAAGTTGGTGCCGATTGTATATTTTTGGTTCTAACCATAGTTTTAAACGTAGATCAAGAACTCTTTCATCTCATTTCATGTTTGTTCGTTTTATGTCATTTTCTCAATTTACTTCTGTACTTTCTGTGCACTTTTTGTCTTTTGTGGCCATGTTTCTATGTCTCCATTGATCATTCAGGGTATATTCATTCGTCGTTTTTCTTAGTTTATTCCGTCGTCTTTACCAGTGGTCATAGTTATTTACTTTGTATTTTTAAAGATTTTGTTGACTTTCGCTTTTGTAGTCATAGATTCTTTAACGAATGGCTCGATTTTTTTCTTTGTATGGGGTATGGGTGTACCAACACAAAAAAAAGAACTCCGGATAAACTGTATAAATAATTGTCCATTATACATAAGTTTCCGTGATATCGCATCTCCATCTAACAATAAAAAATAGACAAGTAATTCCTTATCATCCTATTCTCTACCAACGCAACCTATTATTTCTGTTATGAATCCGTTTATTGTGGTTATACAATATCTCCTTTCGTTGCTCAGTACCCTTAAACTGACGATTTTCATGCACCATATATATATGTCATTGCTGTATTTTCCTTGATGTTTGTTGGGGACATAAGGTCATATTCCTTCCAAGTGTGTGCATAAAGTCAGGGTAGCAAAACCTCATATTTCACTAGAGTCTAGTATTAATTCATCTTGCTATACAAATTCCTTTTAGACATAACGATAAAACATATTAGTGGAGTGTCTTATGTACTGCCTTGGGAATTTATGACTAAAGCAAACCAGTAGGATAAAGATATTAACTAGATATTAACTATTGACTAGTATTAAATTTATGACTAAAGCAAATTTATGACTAAAGCAAACCAGTAGGATAAAGATATTAACTATTGACTAGTTCGCTTCTTTTCATATGGTGGAGGTTTTTGTGTGTTTAATTTGGTTCCTATTTTATCCTGATTTTGTATGCCTTCGGTTTCTGATTTTCTGAATTATCGACTTTGTGCTGTATACAGGGATATGGTCATTATCCATATTTGTCATTACAGAAAATGTTTGATATACCTCTGAGATATGTGGCACTTGTGATATTTTGGGGACCAAAAAAAACACCTTTAATTTTCTATGCAAAAAATCATGAAAAACTGGAAATGATTCATAAGTTTTGCATAAAAAAAAGAAATTAAAAGATGTTAATGTATTTGATTTTTGATGTTCTTTCGAATGAATCAGTTTCAAATTCGAATTCCTATCTCAAATGTGGGTTTTTTTTGCGAAAAGCTCTTTTCTTGGCTAAAATCATGAAAAATTGGAAATAATTCATAACTTAAACATATTAACTGATTACAAAAATTAAAAGATGTTTACATACTCAATTTCTTATGTTCTTTCGATTGAAATGAGTTTTCAATTCAAATTGTTATATCAAATGTGTTTTTGGGGAGAAAATACCCTTTTCCACACCAAAAATCATGAAAAACTTAAAATAATTCATTTTCAAAAGATAACAAAAGAAATAAAAAGATGCTTATATACTTAATTTCTTACGTTCTTTCAATTGGAATTCCAATTAGAATTCCAATGTCAAATGTGTTTTTGGGGTCAAAAATTCATTTTTATGCAAAAATCATGATAAACTGGTAATAATTTAAAAGTTTTACATAAAGAAAAGATAACAGAAATTAAAAGATGTAAATATACTTAATTTCTTATGTTCTGTCGGATGAAATGCGTTCGAATTCGAATTCCTGTATAAGATGTGGTGGTTTGGAGGGGGGATAGCTCTTTTCTGTTAAAAAATCATGAAAAATTGGAAATCATTCATAACTTTATCATATTACCTGATCTCAAAATTAAAAGATGGCTAAATATTTAATTTCTGATGCTCTTTCAAAATGAAATTAATTTCCAATTCAAATTACTCTATGTAAAACATCTTCAAATTTAATAACATCAAATGAGGGAAGGGGCATTTCTACGCAAAAAAATCACGCAAAATTGGAAATAAGTCATAACTTTTTCATAAAAACGTATATATGTTAATTTACCAAATTTCTTAGGTTCTTACGGATGAAATATATCAAATATGTTTTTCGGGGAGAAATTCCTTCTAGGCACAAATTATGAAATCTCTTGAGATAATGTATGACTGTGAAGTAAAACCTAGTACCAAAAATTAAAAGGTAATTTTAGTGTTCTTTCGATTGAAATGAGTTTTGAATTAAAATTTCTATTTTTAACCAACAGGGCTCTCATACCTTCCGAGGCCTTTGAAATTGGGAAAAACTACAGTATTTACTCAAAAATTGGCAAATCGTTAATTAATTTGAATGTGTTTTCACTTGAAATACATGTATAGCACATTCACCTCCTGGGGATTTTTTCAATTATTATTTTCCATGAGGTTTACGCTTGGGAATTTGGAAATTATAAATACTGAAATGTATGATTATTCAATTGTAAAATTTCAGCGCATCATAAGAGCATTTCAGCAAGTAATGTCTCATCAGTAGATAAATAGATAAATGTATATATTTAGTCTCAAAATAGATACCATAACGCATTGGGAAATTGGCCAAATACCGGGCCCAAATTAGGCTGATCAAGAGACCTGATCAATACGCATGTGTTTTAGAGTAAACACAATGTCCAATAGCTGAATTTTCACTAAAATCTACATTTGATTTTACTGTAAACATATTATATTTTCATTAAACACACAAACATGGATTCAAAATTCATTTGTAAAGAACAATGAAGTCATGTATATACGTTTTGTATAAACATCTTTCAATTTTTAAGTCAGGTTTTTATTAAATGTCATCTATTATCTCCAATTTTCCAAGGTTCTTGTGTCGCCTGCGAAGCATAGCGACACTTAGGGATCACTTTGTCCGTTTTTTGTCTTTCCGTCTGTCTGTCTGTCTATCCGTCTGTCTGTCACACTTGGATGTCACATCCTGTAAAAGTGATCCCTGAGTGTCGCTATGTTTTGCAGGCGACACATGCATTCCTTGGAATGATTTTTTGTTTGGCCCACAAAACTCATTTCACTAGAAAGAACATCAGAAATTAAGTATATAACCATCTTTTAATTTTTGCTATCAGATCACATGCTAAAGTTGTAAATTATTTCCAATTTTTCTGATTTTTGTCTATTAAAAGGCTTTTCGCCAAAAAAAAACCCATATCAAATTTTGATATAGTAATATGAATTGAAACTCATTTCATTCGACAAGACATGTATAAGAAATTAGGTATACATGTATTTCCATCTTTAAATTTCTGTTATCGTATTTTATGCAAACGTTTTAAATGATTTCCAGTTTTTCATGAATTTTTGACCTAATAAAGGGTATTTTCTCCCCAAAAAGAAAGGAGGGGATCTCAAAACACATTCGATATAAGAATTTGAATTTAAAAAAAACTCATTCCACGTTAAAGGACATTAGGAATTGAATATATAAACATCTTTTAATTTTTGAAATCAGTAAATATGCTAAAGTAATATATATAATTTCCAATTTTTCTTGATTTTAGCCTAGAAGAAAGCTGTTTCGCCTCACAACCACATTTGATATAGAAATTTGAATTTGAAAACTCATTTCAGTCGACAGAACAACAGAAATTAAGTACATTTACATCTTTTAATTTCTGTCATCATCTTTTTTTATGCAAAACTTATAAATTTATTTCCAGTTTTTCGTGATTTTTGCATAGAAAACGGCTATTTGCCTTAAAAGACGCATTTGATACAGGAACTCGAATTGGAAACTTATTTCAATCAAAAGAACATTAGGAATTAAGAATATTGTGTTTTAATTTTTGTTATCATTTTTATGTAGAAATAATAATTCATTTCCAGTTTTTGATGATTTTGGCCCAGAAAATGACATTTTCTCCCCAAAAAGCACATTTGATATAACAATTTGAATTGAAAGCTCATTTCAATTGAAAGAACATCCTGAATTAAATATGTAAACATCTTTTAATTTTTTGTAATCAGTTAATTCGTTGAAATTATAATTATAAAATTATTTCCAATTTTTCATGATTTTAGCCTAGAAAAGGGTTTTTTGGACACCCCCCCCCCAACACACACACACATTTGATGTAGGAATTCTAACTTGAAACTCATTTCATACGAAAGATTATAAGAAATTTAAAAGTACATTTACATCTTTTAATTTTGATATCATTTTTTCTGCACAAGTGATTAATTATTTCCAGTTTTTCATGATTTTTACATAGAAAAGGATGTTTTGCCCCCAAAATATTGCAACTGCCACATATCTTTAGATGTCTATCAAACTTTTTTTGTAATACTAGTCTATAGTTGATATCTTTATCATAGTGGTTTGCATTAATCATAAAATTACAACGGCACTCCACTTTTATAAAAATACCTCTAAATTTTCAGTGAATGACAGAGAGGTCCCAAAATTAAATCTGACCTCTTTATTTTTCGTGGAATAAAATCATGTTCTGTATAAAGTTGGTATCACACTAAGAGTAGAATGTTTCTGCAGCCTCCTCTTCAAGCAGCGACATTCTGACACTGAGATGCCCCGCCCAGAGTCAGCAGACTGTATGTACCACCACCACGACCAAATCCACCACAGTCACCGCCGACCTAACGATGGAAATGTCCACCGATAATTCTACGGACCATACCAGAGCGGAAACAACGACAGAGATGGCCAACACAACAATGCAACATCCAACACGTACACAAGAAGGCAAGTAACTCTATAATGATATGTTCCCACTCCTTACCTTCTTGAAGAAAATTTCAAACCAATTTAACGTGCACCAAACACGTGTTCCGGATAGTAAATAGTATAAGATATGTACATAACACTTTGAAAAACAAAAATGTAAGTTTGAGAATTCAATCTGAAATTTTCGGAAAAAAGACAAGAAGTGCAAAATCCCTATAAACAATTCTGATATCTTTATTAGCTTAAGATCATCGATCAAATATTTGCACATAAATTCTCGTCCTGTAAATTACAATTATTCAAGGTATTTTTTATTTAAGTAAAGGTGAAAATGGATCTCTCCATATATTGTAGGCAAGCATGACGACACTGGGATAATTATAGGCTGTGTATTTGCCGCTTTGTTCATAGTACCTTTGATTGTTGTATTTTCCTCACAAGTATATCGTAGAAAATGCAAGGTGAGATGATAAAGTATTAGAAAAAAATATTTCTAAAGGTCGATATTACTTCTCGTCATATATTGCTCTACAATGAATAAGAACATGAAACACTACAAGTAGCCGGTCTTTATTATGTGCATGAAAGTTATTAGTTATTTAGAATTAAGTTTATTGCCAAAACAATCCTGAATCTAGTCAAAATCGTGTGCATGGGGAGAGTGAGTGCCTCCTTGTTCAGAGTTTGCAAGGCTTTTTGTTTAATTTCTGTGTGATATCTTTCCAAATGTTTCTTCTTTTCAAGTTATATATAATTGGCTTTGACGAAGAAAAGTCTCGGTGAATATAATTTCTCACCTGGTCTCACTTCAGAATGTTGTTCATTCCTAGGATCGCAGCCTTTTCAGTGGGAATTCTTATTATTTTGCCTTGGCATCTCGATTTTAAGACTGAATGACTGATAGGTACATCTTTGATGTTTATTCCAACAGATACTTCTGTCATTTTATTTCAATATAATGTTATACACATGATAATGAGTATTGCTACTTTATCCACAGCAAAAACCTATGCATGAAGAGAATTCACAGTCTCATAAGAAAGTGCCACCATCTTACGAAGGGGTTTCTCCTCAACAGAACGACACAGGATACATGATGTTAAACGTCTTCAAATTAAATCACATCATTTATGAACAGACAGATTTGCAGCATGGACCAGATATGCACGTTTCGGGTACTTAACCCTCGTCAGTGATCGTCTATCTAAACTATGAATTGTGACCAAAGAATGTGAAAACTATTATGTCCAAACATTTACTGAAAGTCGTAGTCTTAGCAGGATTGGTGGTAACATTTAAAAAATAAGTATAGAGCTATTTATAATAATACTTGTATATTGTCCTTCGAGGAACACATTCCATCGTACATTTTGTGTATTAATGTCTTAATTGGCTAAACATGTTTTACAGATTCCTTGACAATGCATCCATGTGTTAGTGTGCGTTGCATTTTTGTTATTGACATCTAATCATTCTTCAAGTACCCTGATCGTGATACTGAACTTGAACTTTGACCAGCTTCAAATCATGAATAAATATTATTTTTTATGCTCTGCAATATTGTTGATGAACATGGCGACAATAGATTCCGATCCCGAGGAGTTGTGAGGTCCATCCGTTGATTTAGATTATATCATTATATTTAGATATTGGAAGGATATCCACCAAGACTCGGTTGCAACGCCCCCAGGAAAATACAATTACACGCCTTTGTGAAAACACATATGTAGACAAGCAAAACAAAAGATGCAAAGGGATAAGGAACATTAAACACATCAAGACACCAAACACACAAAAGATTACCTATAAACCAACAAGACCAATAGGCAATCGGTCATCTGTCACATTTGGAAGAATGGCTGTGGTTATCAAGATCACGTGCTACTGATTCCAGGGAGTTCTGATCGCCCTCACTTAACCTGCATGTAGATACAGGAACTTTGAGGTTCACTAAACGCATTTGCTGAAAAAACCGAGTTTACAAATCATCATGGATGTTAGCTTCTTTCATTTTAGTTGGGGACATCTATTCATAAAACGACAAATACAGAGGAAAAGTATGAAAAAGTAAATTACTCTCCCATCCTAGAAAGAGGATGGTAATTTCAACCAAGAAAGTCACAGTTGCAGTTGCAACATTGCCTAGATTTTGACTACACATCACAGGAAGCAAGTAAATATATTCCATTTGTTCTACCAATTATGTTTGTTGATCTCTTCAGCTCTGTTGCCTGAAAAAAAGGTTTGTTTTGGCACTTTTAAGATCAATTTGACAGCATACATATTACTTAGCTATTTGCAAACTTATAAAAAATATTATCCAAAATTAAAGGAGGTTAACGTCTTAGCACCATCCCTCAAATGCTACTTTGATCTTCTTTAACTCATTGATCTTCTTTAACTCTTTTTTAACTTCAGATATTCTTTAACTCATTTGATAATAGATTTTACTTGGATATTCTACTAAATCGACCCTACAGAAAATATGGAACCGCGTACTCTCTGTAAAGTAAATACAAAAATTTAAATTCTAATAATAAAACCAGAGGGCTCTAGAGAAATGAATTTTGGTGGCTTATAAAAAGCATTTTGGATGGAAGCATCACTGATGAGAATTTGATATTCGAAACACGTGTCTGGTGCAAAATAAATTGGTTTGAAATTTTCTTCAAGAAGGTATAGAGTAGGAACCCTTCCATATCATTAACATAAACCCTTACTTCCTGTTGCAGTTTGGAACACTTAAACTCGTTCTCCGTGACATTAGATGTTTTGAAGTGTATTAATTACTTCTCTCTAACTCTGTCGCCTGAAAGAAGCTTTGTTTTGGCACATAATCAATTTGACACTATACATGTTATTTGGCTATTTCGCAAAACTTGTTATTTCATCCTAAAGGTTCTTCTTCAAGAAGGTGTATAGCTGGAACCCTTCCACATTATTTTACTCATTTTTTTTCCTGTAAAATGATTATACGACTTTATGTCAAACTTTACGGGTGTCAATAATACGGAGGTGTACTATTTTCATTCAAACTGGAGCTATGTCTATCAAGATACAGACACTAGTGCACAAGCTTAAAAATGCAACAATAAAATTCATGGTATTAGAAAACGATACAATAAATAGCGATTCCATACAAATAATAGATACGAAATACTTAGTACCTGCATGAAGTCTGGTCAAGATCCGACCAAAAATATTTCTTCTAGGCTGTAACAAAAGTGTGATGCACTTGCACATGCACCCTCTTAAACACTCACTTACACGAACGAACGACGGCGTTATCATATCCCCCTGCAACTATGTTTCGAGGGAAAATTAAGCTTAAATCTACAATGAACGGACAATTTTGGTCTGGTTTAGTCGCAGAAACTACCCTGGGCACTTTGGTATTTGGATGGACCAAGACCAACACTTTTCTGATTTTTGATATCCAATTACATGTTCATCTCTGTGTTACTTGGGCCCCTGCATTTTGCATTCTTGTTTGTGTGGTAATCTTACAGTGAGGAGACTTCTATACACAATAACTGTGCGTTCGCCGAGACCACGGAGTAGCTGGACAAGAGAGAGGGTTGTTTGCATGTAATTCGGATGACCACATCATTTGCAGCTAACTTGACAGATGGCGGTCCTAAGTCGACACTGATTTACCATTGGTCTTCTTGGTTTATGTGCATTTTTGTAGTTTTTTTTGTGTCGTATATGGTGTTGTTCGACCCTTTTGCTTTTTTGTGCTTGTCTAATATCGAGCGGAGCTCGCTGCAAATTAAAGGCCGTTGCGAGCGAAGCTCGCCCTTATGGTAACACGTCTATGCTTACTTTTTTGAGAAAATATGCTGAATCAGTGAATGAGAATGTACTACTATGCTTTCAAAAACTTTCGTCCCCTCGCAGAGTTGCTGCGGAGATGCCCGATATTGCCATTTACATCTTTTCTCGACTCCAAGTTGACGTATATGATATACAAATAGGGAAAAGCCGAGTCCGAGTCAAAGGTAAAAATCAGAGCTGATCATGAAATTTCAAATTCGACTTTCTCGGTAATGGCTGCAACGTTTTTTATGTGTTTGAATTTCGGTGTATAGCTGATTATCTATAAGATGATTAATCATCTAAAAATAAAATAAAATACAGAGATTTATTGGTATATATGCACTCATTACAGAGAAATTCGATTTTGAAATCTCAGCCCGGACTCTGATTTTCGGTTTGACTCGGACTCGGCTTTTGCTTTTTCATATATTGAAGTTTTACCTTGATCTTAAAGAAGACCAAGTTGAAGGTTTCTTGATCTGTACTTGTACGATAATTTGTATTTTATTTAATTTGATCATCATTTCATCCAATTTAGTTTGTATTGTAATTTATAGGTTAATAATGATCTTGAATTTGAATTGAATTTGAAGACGTTTAACACTTGACCCAAAGTCGTATAAAGAATGTCAAGGTCACTGTATATAGAGAATAAGTGTCTTTATTTGTGTTTTTTTACGGGTATGCAACACACAGCAAGTGCATTTATCGTACATGTAATGCGCATTAGCATGACATGTATTCTATATATATGCGCCAGTTGTTTGTTTCATTCTCGTTTTCTGAAATCGCGTCTTTCTAGGTAAAAAGGTGACGTTAAAATTCAGATCACCTCGGGTTCAGTTTGCAGGATGGAACAGCCGTCGCTGCAATTGTTTCTTTAGATTGTATGCAGTGTAACGTCATGAACGTTTTCATGCAGAAATGGAACACGTTCGTATCAATGCATCTAAGGGAATTACATTGGTTGTGCATATATAAAGATATGATGCTAATACTAGTAATTCCACTTGGATTTTGCATCACTCGATTTGAGATACTGTTACATGCATTGTGGGTCATAATGAACATTCAGTAGATTCCTATTCATAGGAGAGAAAGATTAATCAGGGTTAAGGTCTTAATGAAAGACTCAAGATTGATGTGTTATTTTCATGCTTATGTCATTCCATGCTGAAATATTGCGCAAACTTATACTTGGTAAATCCAGATTCTGATAAAACTTGTATTAACAGGATTTCAATCTAGTATACAGCCTTATCCTTCACCGTCTGTCTATCACAAAAACTGTTCATCTTGGCAGTTACTTTGAAATTGAATGACAAGAGGTTGTTCACGTTTCACATTTAAAATCCTTGTGACAAGACCTTTCTTTCAACTTTGTGACCTTGGCCTTTGTTTCGGTTTTGATCTTCTTTTGAAAAACTTGATCAAACCTTTGAATACCAATGAAAGGGCTTTGACATTTTGAAATGGATATTACTTGAACTTGTACATAAAGTATTCCTTCTGAGAAGACCTCTCTGATGATACAAAAATTGTTGACCATGACTGTGGCTTTGAACTACTTTTGCGACAAACACCCAAAAGTGGGGGGCTGACATTCTCTAAAGCTTGTTGAGGAAAATTTCATCACAAAGACAACATGCTCAATCAGGGAACAATATTTAACATTCACATTTTCCTGCATTTTGTAAGACACGTGGCTTCAAAATTACTTGCGTCTTCGTATAGGAAGTTTTTTCTGTTCAGCTAAATGGTAGGATGCTGAATCCATGATGACCATGGATACGGTTTCTTTACAAATAAGACCGAGTCATTCGAGAGCCTGTGATTGGCTATGCTCAAATGTTGCCATTGTTGTGGGTCATGTATTATTTTAGTTTTACTTTATGTGTAGGTACACATGTACTTAATCATGTTATTTAATGATTTCATAATAATTCTTTCTAGATTTTACTATGTCATGTTTATTTCAATAGAGAATATTCCAGTATGTTCTTTATTACATCATTATCATCACAAGAATTTACTCTATTGTTAATCATTTGTAATGAGTCAGTGTTCTAGAAGCTTCTGGTAAATTCATGTGTATTAAGTATATATACCTCTGAGGAACTGTGTTGAAGGGACATTCGTACACATTCGTAGACACGATTCATTCATCTATTCTGATAGCGAGCGGAGCTCGCTGCAAAGGCCCGAAGGGCCTTTGCGAGCGAAGCTCGCATTTATGGTAACGCGTATACGTAAGTATGGGAAAATGCACGAGCAAAAGATATACATACTTAGAGCCATTCGGATCACCTCGCCCTTTATTTGTAACGGCATAAAAAGACTCGGATGCCAATGGTGGAAGGTTTTACATCAAATCGATGTAAAAGTAAAAAGGCACTTTTTCAACATTCAAAATTCTTCAACTTGAGTGAGTAATGTTGCGAGAAACATATTTGTCAGTTACAATCCAATGTTGGAACTTGTATTTCATGATAGATTATAACAAAACTAATAGATCAACGGAGAACTATTTTCAAAATGGCGCCGTCTGACGTCCGAGTCTTTTTTCGAAGGAAAAGGTCGAGGCTGATCCGAATGACTTAGAGCTGAAAAAGTATCGTAACAGTACCGCGGATACGGGTAAAAGTGACTCGATTCCCTTAAACGACAGAACAGGAGAACATACCTTGACACATTCGCAATGGATAAAATTCTTCTATTTTATGGCGCAATAAAACTAAGTGAAACTCGCCGAATTGTTCGTCTGAAAATCAGAAATTCAGCAGCAACTAATCCGCCATCTTTATCACTAATGACGACACAACGGTACGTAACTCTGCAGTATACTTGACGTCATTATTCCTCTATATGTGACGTCATTGTAGCAGTGCGCCCATTTTCACGTGCAAGAATGGTACACGATTGTAGTAATGCAAGAAGGAAAAGTAACACAAAACAGCAGCGATTTTTGACGCTTTTCAGTGTATCATACAAACAAGATAATTATGATCGAAATAATTATTTGGTAAAGAAGAAATTAAAGATAAAGATTTGATTTATTTCAATTGATTTCAAGGTCATTAGAGAGGAAAGGGGAGGGATTTCAGACTCCCTCGCAAATGATCTACGTCTGTGTAAAGTACATGGGACGGATCCAGATTTTTTTTTTTTGGCAGTGGGAAGGGGAGGTCCAGCTTGACCGGCGGTGAAGGATTCCTGGAGTCACAAGGTTATGATTTTGATAAGTTTTCGATTTTGAGATCAAAGTTTTTAAGGTTTTACAAAAATTTTGGCGTCTTTTTCCTCCGCTCGCACATAAGGCTTTGCCTTGATTCATATTATACTGGGACACTTTATTTGTTGAGACTTTAATCCATTTGACAACGTTTGGACACCGATCTTTCGAGAACGTTTGTGATTACCGGAAACCATACATTCGATAGACTTTGTGGACCGTAACGGACACTTTGATCCGGACATTGTATTGTAAGTTGTAATCATTTGAAATATATATATATTGTACATAATTAAACTTGTAAATTTATATTCTGTCTTTGTCTGATTTTTGCTGGCATTTTGGGGTATTCTGGCCCATAACACCATATAATGTATCATACCTAGTACACTGGTAAACAGAGGGTGCAAGAAGGTCACTACAGCAGAACAAGTCGGTTTGTTTAAGGTCAAGGAAACTACTTAATTGTACTACCTGTTTCTGAAGCCTCTTTTGTAGTCTTTAACGCATGGTCCATTTGATATTTTGGGGAGGGGGGGGGGGGGCTCGGTTTTTTTTGTCAGACCAAGATTATTTTTTTTCACCCCCGATTGGAGCAAAATTATTTTGTTCTTGCGAAGTTGGAGCAAAGTCAAAGTTTCAAATTTAGAATAGTAAATTGGTGAAAGGTTGTATATAAAATTAGACTCTATGGTGATGTATGCATTATATTAATAGGAAAACCTTCTTTCTTTTTAAATTTAACACATATTGTTATGATATTTTCAAATATGAAGGTTGATATTAAAGAAATAAAGTCTTGATAGTAAACTATGGCAAGCGAAGCGAGCTAAAAAATTTTATCTATATGAATTGAAACTGCGGAGAGCGAAGTGAGCTGGAAAATTTTCAGGAATTTTAAGCGAAATTTTATAGCAATTCTACAAATTAAGATTACTTGTAAGACCAAGATTATTTTTTCCTGACACTTCATGAGCAAATTAATTTTTTTCATCAAAATTTGGAGCAAATTTTTTTTTTTGAAAGAAAACCAAGCCCTCCCCCCCCCCTCAGACTATCAAATGGACCTTGCCTAAACAGACATATTATTCTATGATGTTCTCTGGTTTGTCTAGAGCTATATTCTTGTGGGTAGAATACAGACTGATTTAACTTTTTTGAAAAAAATATCAAACAGAAATGAAACTAGCAAACCTCCTTAACTTTGTTGGCAAGGGGAATAACAAAGATTCCCAAAAGGGCCACATGGTTCACCTGAGTTGCAGACCAGGAGCTGATAGTGGCCACTTTGGTAGAGGCCATTGAGTACATGCTTCCTGTAGATTTCGTGAAATTCTTTGGAGCAGTTGCAGAAGAGATGTTGAAACTGTGTCAGCCAATAAGAGCCCTTGGCAGCCGTATTTGTTAACTGATTGGCTAAAAAAAAACACAAACTCAGTAGAGGATCTAGACGACTTGCAATCTGTGCATTTTGTGAAATTCTGTGCAGCATTTGCAGAGGAGATGTTGAAAATGTTTAAAATTTGAGACGAATGTTCCACAGATGGCTTAAAATGACAATAGCCCACTTGAGCTTCCTATCCAGTCCTTTTTAGCCAAATCCGATTTATTACTATATGCCCCTAAAACCTCTCATTACAGGTACGTAAAACAACAGATGTAGTTTCCAAAGAAGAATATACACGTAACAGTCGGTCAATAAAATCTTTAATCTATGAATTGAGATAAACGAGTGGAAGTATATTTCACCTCATTTTTCCTTAATGTATGGGTATAGGTCCTACATCACATACTTAAACTAATTAGAATGATAAAAGATGTATTCAAAGTGAAATAAGAAATGACAAAATTTATGATATACATACACTGTGTTATACACTGAATAAATACAAAAATCCCCATTGAAATGACTCGTACAGTAACGAATTAGATTATTCATAAAAAAAAAATTTTAACATCATTACATGAGCACAGAAATAAAGGACTTTGTGATGAATAATATTTTACATGGAATGAATTGCTACATTTCTCATTGTTATCGCCAGTCTATTTGCATTTTCAGACTGATTCTTGATGGATGAAGATTTGAAAATTGAATAGGAATTTAAATAAACACAAGAATATGTTTTACAGACTGATTTCCATGAAATACAAATTGATTATAAGATACATGTACAATAAGTACCTAGCTGAATTAGCCAAACTTGTTTGTTTTATCAAAAATGTAAAGTAAGTTCAAGAATTCTTTTGGATGGAATCTTACTCAATGAATGAATGAATGAATATACTTAACATATTATGATGAAAAATATCAATCTTCACAAAATAACTTTTCACAAATACATGAACATACATATACCAAGAAAGTTTCAAACAAGTCAAATAAATAGATAAACTGCCGTAGTAAACATCAACTCCATTTATTTTTATCACTACATCAATAACGTCACCATTGTCTCAAATAAAATGCACCACAGAACTGGATTTCATACATGTAACTCTTGATGTGAAATTCTCCCTTGTCCGGAATAATCTTGAAACAATTTTGTTCTGTACCGTACCTAATATTGTTCTACGTTATTTGTGCTGTAATAAAGTATTTGATAACCTGAAAGTAGAAAAAAAAGGACAGGATTAGAACATTTCAAATATTCTCTTTCATACGCAAGATTTGTCTCAAATATCACTGAAAAAAAAAATAAGTAAAAAAAAAATCCTTTTACATTGTGTACATAAATGTACTTCCAAAAAAATTTTAAATTCTGAAATATGTGCTCAAGCTAGCAAACAGTCATTTATAGTGAAAGAGGAAATACCCTAGGGCAGATCTAGACTATTGCTGGATATTGCAGATGAAAATGGTATTGCAATACTGAAAATTCTTATGGGGATACATTGTAAAATTTCAGATTTTGATAATTGACAAAGAAAAATGAATTGGAAGACACAACTGTTTTTTTTTTCAAAGCAAGAATTCCAAACTTATGTGAAATGATGTTGAAAAGAATGGAGTTATTCAAAGCCATTGCATATTAAGCTTATACTTCAAGTCAAGAGTGTCACTCAAATCCAAATAGGGGTCATTTTCCCCTTTTTACATTTTTTTTTTTCAAAATCATAGGATGGGCCCCCAACCCCTTAAGAAATAATTTCTAGATTGGCCTATGATATCAACATAAAACAACAGTGCTACATATTTATCTCATAATAATTAATATCCTACCATTCCATAGCTTCATCTAATCCAGCTCCTTTTATGGCAGATGTTTTGAAGATTTGGTATGTACGTTGATTCAGTGAAGTTAAACCCAGTGCATTAGCCACTTCTGTTACTGACATTGCACCCTCTATGTCCTGTTTATTAGCCATTACAACTATCACGGCTTTCTTAAGTTCCTCTTCCTAAAAGACAAAGGAATATTATTAAAAAATGTACACACAGCGCGTTCGGGATCCCTCTCTCTACACCCCTAATATAGACAATTTTCCCGTCTTTTATCATGATGATGATGGGCTCAAAATGTCAGTCTGAATCTTTTAAAAGACTTTGCTTGGTGTTCAATATGCAAAAGCTGGGTATCCTAGCCAGGCTGTTATGATCCCTGTCCCTCCCCTGCAGATACTGATAGCATAGACTTTCAGTGCTAAGACAACACTGATTTATTTCCTTTTATAAGAAGATGAGACGTGCCCTAATTTTGGAGGTAATTTTGGGTGTAGGATATCAAAGGTAGTTGATTTCTCATAATACAAAGAGGATTCCTTTTAATCTGATTTTCTCTTACAAATCATGACTCACTACTACTACTAGTCTGATAACATCTGGTAAATATAGACAATACCATACCTCCAGCATGGAGTAGAGTTCTGTTTTAGAGATGCCGACCCTTTCTCTATCCATGCTGTCTACTACATAGATGATGGCGTCTGTGTTTGAGTAATAACACCTCCAGTATGGTCTGAAAGAAACATGTAAATTATTTATTGAGATACTGTTGTCTAAAGGTTTACCGGTATAAATAAGAATGTTTATAATTTGAGATTATACGAGTAAAACATACTTAGTCTATTCATTGTACCAGCAAATAGAACATTTTCTGATCTTGTTGTGAACTCAAAATGTCCAAGTAGACATTTTCATAAAACTTTCAGTCTGATCGAAGAAATATACTTATACTAATAAGAGTCATAATGATATTTTGTCATTTCCTTCAAACAGACTCTTCTCAAAATCTCAACTATAAATCTCTATCACAGAGTTCATGAAATGTATCGGTTCTATCGGACTTGCCGATAAAAAATTGTTTGATCCGATAAAATCTCACGTTCTATCTATTATTTGGACCGATAAAAATCCCAAAATGTCGGACATTTCATTGGAAGATTTCAAATACTCTGCATTCATTACATTTAGAGTGAATGTCTCAATGAGCCACACTGTTCACCTCAAAACACTGGACATCTAACATTGATTATGATTTAGGTATATACATGTATATCAGATCAAAAACATGGTCATTCATTAGACATGTTAGAAATATTCTATGATAAAATAGAACTGTTCAAGAACATGTAAGGTTCCAGTAGCATGTTTGACCCCAAGCACATGACTTTGATCCTAAATATGTGACTTTGACCTTGCAAGTGACCTTGACCTTCATTGGGTGTTGAACCTCATCATACTTGACAATCCCTGCAAGTCTGATAGAAGTGAATTCATATCAATTGAGTTATAGCCATTTAATGATTAATGTGATTGTGTGACTACCAGACAGACGCCAGACAAACTCGGAGTGATCCCTTTGTCGCTCTTGCATTGCATGCAACATAAACAGGGTTATATATAGAAACCTGAAGTCCCATTGGTAGCCAAAATTGCAGACCAATCAGTGCAGCAGTTGAGCAAAAGAAATAAAAAATGTGGAAAGTTTACAAATGGACAGATGTTCGAGCAGATTGTGAGGTGCAACTGCAAGGTGTGACAATAGCTATAGTTGAGCCTTTGGCTACAGTGTCAATACATGCAAATCAGAAAATGAAGAATGAACTTACCTTATGCTTGTTTGGCCCCCTAAATCCCATACTTGGAATTTGAGATTTTTATAAGTAACTGTTTCTACATTGAATCCAATAGCTGAAAAAAAAAAACCACACACACACAAAAATAAATTATGCACAAAAATAGATTACACACAAAAATACATTATACACATTTATACTATTTCATACACATGTACAATGTACATGTAGATTTGAATGATATTTAATACAACTATTGCTATACAAATGTACTGTAGTAGGATCCAAGGTTGTGTCATGACTTTGAATATTTGTCATAATTTCTACTCCTATGCATCATGATGCATAGTTACTCTACTATTTCACAAAGCAGGATCCATGGATGTAGCATGACAATGAAATGAGGTCATAGTTTATAGGTCTAGGTCACTTTGCAGTTGATGGTTTAAACTTTGTTTTGGCCATAACTTCTTTTTAACCTCAATGGATCTCAAAGAGTATTACACAGAAATTTTACCTAGGATCCAAGGGTGTGTCATGACCTTACCTCACCTGTATATCAAGGTACCGTACATGTAATTGATTACATTTTGTATGCATGTTACCGTCAGTGTCACAATTCATGTGAATGGTGATTGATAAACCCTTGTTCTGAGCCACTAAATTTGTAATTTTTCCCATCTATCGCTGGTGTAAGGCAGATGCACGCACTATCAAGTACCTACATCCCATGATGGCGACTGGCGATGCCCATTTGTATGTTTACATCCCTCATTATCAATAATTTACACTGTTTGATTTGGATTTGAACAATCAACGTACCGTAAAGATACAATGTAATGTTTAAATCAAGAGATGGTTATACAGATATGATCATAAAAATCGAGTTAAAACTCTATTTTTCAAACATTCTTTGATGTAGGTACCACAAATCATTGCTCAAACACTGGTACCTACTTCCTTGTCATTTTCATAATCTCAACATACACTGTATATTTTCAATTATGAAAATATGTAGTATCCAGCATTTATCCATACATAATCTTCACGTTTAGAGTACAAATACAACATGAACTGTCTTAGTTATTGATGTTGAAGGGTGTAAACATACGAATTGGTATCATCTGTCGCCATGACGGGTGTAGGTACCCGATGGTATGTGCATCTGCTTAATACACCAGTGATCTTTGTGGATTTCAATAATATTTCACACATAAGACCCTTTCACATTATCTGCGGGTCTTAATTTGAAGCTCAGTTCCAGGGGACGAACAATAGATTGAGTCTGCACCAGTGATGTCATTTGATTGTTTTAGGACGTTTAGCGCGGAAAGTGTTTCGTTTGTTCGCGAAAATGTCATGTGCAATCAAGTTACGTCACTGGTGCATGCACAATTTAATGTTTGTTCCCCGGATTTGAGCTTCAAATTCAGTACCCAGTGTAATGTAAAAGGGTCTAATAGTTGCTTGGAATCCAAGAATGTATCATTACCTCAAAAGAAGGTCAAAATTAAGACCTCACTGCATGTGATGGTCATGACCAATTACATCTTACCCAGGCCATAACTTTCAATGTCTATAGGTTTAAAATAACATTTTCTTCTTGTAGAAATTGATTGAAAATTTGAAATAAAATGTTGTTTGAGAAAGTATATCATTGACACAAGTGACAGGCATATAATGCACCATTTAGCAGTACTATTATTTGTCTGACCCTTATTGGGTCTTTGCGGAATACAGAGTTTTTTCCCCTTACAGACAGTATCTGACGTAAAACCATTGTGACGTCATGAAAATGGTATGGTACAAATGTAATGTCAATTTCATACCGTCATTTCCCAGACTTTTAGGACTGTTTCCATAGAATTTGATGACGTCATAATCAGTCTACGTCAGATACCGTCTCAAATGGGAAGTAACGCTGGTTTTCCAAAATAACGAATACTGAAGAGATAGTTGATTTATCCCGACTTACTTGGTATTGTAGTCACAACCTCTCCAACCTGGAGTCTGTAAAGAATTGTTGTTTTCCCTGCTCCATCTAACCCAAGAATCAATATCCTCCTTTCCTTTGAACCAAATAATCCCGAAAATAAACTTATTAACCCTCCTGAAAAATAAAATGTTTATACAAAATTGTTATCTTACTGGCAACTCGCGCAACAGCAAGTCATCTTCAATCTAGAATTTAACCCTTTTCTGTGGGAGAATCTGTGAAAATCAAGAAAATCAAAAATTAGATAATTGTAAAAACTTTTGAGAGATTCTCTCACATTATAGGCATTTCACAGCCCATCCCCAACAGGTTGGGGAAAACTTCAGATCGAGCTATAATAGTTCGATCGGGCTATAATAGCTCCATGTAGCTATCATAAAACTATTTTTTTCTTAAGAAAAAAAATTAAAATTGATGATAATTAAATTTTGTTTACAAGTCGCACTAGTACTGATAAAACGCTACAACTTTTGTATAGAAACCCCTATTGAAATACCAACAGATAAGGAGATAAGGAACCTCAAATTTTTTGTTTTTTTTCAAAATCTTGTTACTCATCATGGGTCCATATTTGAATATATGTGTCTTGTTAAAAAAATTTATATATATCGAGTACAAATGGAATCGCTGAATATTTTTCAAAAATTTTGATTTTAGTCAAATTTTGTACTGAAAATTGTTATTAGACAATAGCTTGTTCTAGCTATTATAGCCTGATCAAGCTATATAATAGCTCGATTTGAAGTTTTCCCCAACCTGCCCAAGATGATCAACATCCCCCCTCCCCCTTAAACTCAAATCCTGTATAAGCCCCGATTGTTTGGAAAATTAATTATATGTAAAATATGAAAAGCAATAAAAATTATTGAAAAAGTCCTGTTTGTTTACACGACTATCATAACTATTTCGTAAACACAGGGTCAACGTCGCGCCGGGAAACAAAAGTTTGATCAGAGGAAATGTTGAAAAAATGAGCTTAAAAAAGGCAAGGTTTACCCATTTTCTACTTCAGATGAATCTCTAATGCTAAAATGTATTCTTAATTTTTCATTTCATTGGTATGATTTCTAGATATTTCGTTGACATCGACATCAGAGACGTGTCCAAAAGTTATTACTCATCAGCCTAAAAGGAGAACACATAAACCGGGTTTGCCGAGACCGCGATATAGAACCGTTCAACGGGCCATTTCTACGGCGATATAGAATCAACCTTGACGTCTGTTTTAACGAAGGGAATTTCTTTATTATTTTCTTTTGTATTTGTATGAAACTTAATTTCATTGTGAAAGATCAAAGATGGTCAGAGCATTAAATTAAGCAACATAAATTAATATCTACATGTATTCAAGGACTTATAATCTGTTTATAAGTCCTTGATGTATTGTAGTATAATTATTAAGTAAAATATAGCAAGGACTTATAAACAGATTTATAAGTCCTTGAATATAGAGGTCTGCTGGGTGCCCAAACGGAAGTATAAGTAATGTACAGCATCTTCCCACTATGTTATATATTTTGTCCTTTCAGGCAAATTTTTTTCTTTTTTTATTTGCTCTTAAAGTTGTAGACCCTGTAATCGCCTGCATTTGGATAAAATTTAACAGTATTAAACACCACTTGAATTCAGGACTTATAAAAATCTGTTCAACAGTATAAGTCCTTGGTAACACAAACTTATTTTTTAAAATTCCGTTCATTACAATACTCTGGCACTCAAATCCCGCTCAAAGATATCAAAATATTAAGATAATTTCTTGAAAATATAGGGTCTATGGTGTAAGATCTATCATGTCATTTTATTATTTTATCTAATACTAAAAAATCCTAAGAGTACTTCCTAAGTTCGTTAAAATACCTTTTAAAAACTTGTAAATATGTAAAGATTAAACATTTATTTAAAAGTAAAATGTATACATAAGTTTTTTCGTCACAAAAATCACGAGCATATCATGACACTAGGATTTTCTTCATGGGCGGATCCAGAATTTTTTTTCAATTATTAATAAAACAGGTGACTGGAGAGCAAAGGCGAGCAAACAGCTTAAAACCTTGGAATTTTCACCTCATAGTAATTGATTAAATTGATTGATAGTTGTAATATGTAAATACAACAAATGGCAAGCGATAGCAAGCCAGCGATTTTTTTTTTTCCCAAGAATTGGAATATACTCTATTCGTGTCTTTTTTCAGTTTCTTTTCTTTTCGTTGCCTTAATGCCCTTGCATGTTTATTGACGTAGGTGTAATGTATATATATGTGTTGTATAGGAAAGCACAGCATCATTTGAAAATAATGTACATGTATGTAATAAATTCACGCGAGCGGAAGCGAGCCAGAGAAAAATTTTGAAATACTGACGGCAAAATATTATCATAATGAAAGATCTCTAATACAAATTCATGATATATTTTTCAAATATTATGACCACGCAAGGGGAATTGGGACTTAATCTTATGAAATATGTATATTACGTAATAACAATTTAGCAATGTTTTGAAAATTTCAGGAACCCCCCTCCCCCCCTCTGGATCCGCGCTTGTTCTTTAACAATACCGTAGTTTTTATCCTTCTTTCCTCTACTCTTACTTTACACTTATCCACCTCCTTAGTTTTATATCTTCTATAGTTTATTTGGTCTTACCTTTTACTCACGCGGGTGCTCCATAGTCAACTATAACTATGTATCCTCGTGCGGCATTTATACTCATGAAAAAAAAAAAAAAAACCGAGAAAATAAGTAAGGTATGAAAGGACTATTCTTCTTATAATTATTTTTCGTAAGTTTATTTTAAAAAATTTAAGAATTTACTTCTTTTATAATAACATATATCTATAGGATAAAGACCGAGTTGAGGTCTGTATGAAGGTTAGATGCCCAAGGAGAGAACAGGGTGGTGTTTAAAGACCGAGGCCGAAGGCCGAGGTCTTTAAACACCACCCTGTTCTCTCCGAGGGCATCTAACCTTCATACAGACCTCAACGAGATCTTTATCCGACTTACAAACCGCAGATTTTCTTAAATTTTCATAGAAATAAAAATCAATGTATTGAAATACACCCCTGCTTTTCAAAATGAAATTGACCATGCAAATTATCGGGTGGAAATATGCAGCGGTAACGATAATTAGGCCATAGTAGTAAAATAGTTTGTATACATCCCGGTGATTTTCTGAAAGGTACCCTGTATTCGGTCAGAGAAGAAAATAAGTTCTATTTCCATAAACTTTTTTAAATAGGTGATTAATAATCGCAAATAGAGATAAGGAAAGATTTCCTAATTAAGTGAGGATACTATTTCTTTATTTTGTCCATCAAGTTACTCTATATACATTTATTTAAAGAGCATTTAGAATTACTGGTCGTTATATAAGAATCGCTATAGGGACCTAGATTTATTTGAAATGGCATTTTGAGTGTTTCGGGATAGAAGAATCTATTCTTCTTCTGTTAACATTTCTCATAAAAGGATGTCTTTCGTAGACTTGTAACACAATATTTTCTATACTATATGGCCGAGTACTCATTATAATCTAAACAATTCACACTCGCGACTGAAATAATTTTATTTTCTCCGCCCCTCATTGTTTTTTATTGACCTCCACACTTCATTGAACGTTCATAAAACCTCGTACATTTAGAATCGTCCGCGGTCTTTATGAAATAAAATGACCGATGAATAACAAAAGAATCACATTTGAAGGTTTGTAAAGTATGAGTATAGTATACATTGGTATATTTTAAAAATGATTTAGAATTACCCCGCGGACCCACCCCTTGTGACAGTATTATCTCGAAAATCCAATTTACAAACTTGAATTTTCGGCTAACAGTGGCGGATCCAGCTTTTTAGTTAGGGGGCGTAAAGAGGGACCAGGCGGCGAAGCCCCCCGGATTGGTCTTGTATTTCGGTCTTTTAGGACCCATTATCGTGACTGTAATTGATTAAAGAATCGAAATTGTTGCATTTAACAATTATGTTTACTGAAAAGAGATTAATACATGTATTCACTAATATTTACTCTTTTTTGATTGAAAATGATCGTTTTACCCATGATGGGAAAATTTTAGAGGGACGTATGCCCCCTAGCCCCCCCCCCCCCCCGCTCCTGGAATCCGCCACTCGCTAATTATTTTCCAAATTCAGGAGAGTAATTGAGTTAAATTTTCAAGATGGCTACTTGAAAATTTAAGATACTAATTTGAAAATTTTCAAGTTGAATTTCATGAAAATAAGATGATTCTGTCAAGAATAATTAGATAGTAATGTGAATGTTCAAGGTAGAATTTTAAAGAAAGTAAGTTGAAAATTTAAGAGCATTAAGAGAGTAAGCTGAATTTTCAAGATAGCAAATTCAAATATGATGTGAATCAGGCGCGTAGCAAGAGTACTTTTCAAGTTGAAGAGGGCTGGGGAAACGCGCTTTGAGGCTCTTAACAATATAAATGGGTCCAGGGAGAAGCCTTTGTGGAGATCCAAGGAGTGAAGCCCTGGAATCTAATGAATTTTACACATTCTTAGGGCAGTTTTGTACTTTAAATTGACTTTTTGTACCCTATCTTTTAAATTCTTTTTTTTTTTCAATTTAGCGATGTGGAAGCATCTGCATACTTGCGTACGCCTGAGGATTATACACGCATGTGTGATGTCATATCCGTTACCTAGTAACTGAACGATTTTGAAGGTTTATTCACGATACGTTCGTTGTTTTGTTGAATTGAGACATGAAACTTGGAACAAATAATGGTTGGCATATGTCTCAAATATCTATGGAATAATTATATGAAAATTTCGGACTTTCATCGTCAAATTCTAGCTAGTTCTTACTGAAAGTTTTAGGGGGGGGGTACCACAATCCAACCGTAGAATCTCGAATCTAATCTGAAACTATCATTGCTTATAAATGCAAGGACTTATAAACAGACTTGATATATATATGACCAAAAACTATTCATCAAGTCATCCTATTTTAAAAACGTTGACACTTATCATATCATATCATTTCAGTTTAGTGACCAAAATGTTGTTTTCTGTTTTTAAGTCCTTGCTTAATTTTATCCGGTTTCGTTAATAGAGGACGCAGTCCGCGCCGCAGGCGCGGACGTAGTCCTCATCAAGGTAACACGTGTATATATATAGGAAAAATGGTGTTTTTCAATTGAATTCTATGCTATACCTATAGGTTCCAAAACCGTGGTCAATGACAAAACCGTGGTCATGCTCAAAAGGGGTGATTGCAACTAGCAAGGCTATTGTTTGTGATGAGTGCTCTAGTTGGACTCATATCCGATGCACTGGCTCCGTTACCACCGAAATGTATGAGAAGATGCAAGAGGGGCTAAACCTTAACTATGTTTGTAATTCCTGTTTGATGCAAAATCTTCCTACAGGGCCAATTGAACAGCAAGATGTAAATACTGAGGATGATTGTGGTGATTTTGACCATCGGCAAGACTTTCCGTTGCCATCATCTGCAAGTAATGAAAAGTTCCAATGTTTTAATCGAAAGGGAATGCATTTCGTCCATCTCAATGCAAGATCCATGCTTCCTAAAATGTCAGAACTTCGAGTGATAGCTAGTCGAACTAAAGCTGCAGTAATATCTGTGTCGGAAACATGGTTAGACGCAACTATTACAGATTCGGAAGTATCGATAGATGACTACTCCATAATCCGCAAAGACCGAAAAAGATCTGGCGGAGGCGTGTGCATGTATATAAATAACAGTTACGCGTTTGCAAGGAGAAGTGAGACTTCTGAAAATTTAGAGTCAGTTTGGGCCGAAATATACTTACCAAAAACTAAACCAATCATTGTTGGGACAATGTATCGACCGCCACAAGATAACAATTTTATTGACCTACTGGAAAAGGATTTGAGTCAACTCAGAACAGATTGTGATAAAATTGTTTTAGGTGACTTTAACATTTGTCTACTGAACAAAGAGAAAAGTATCTATGATGCATACATAAATGTCTTAAATATGTTTGGTTTGGATCAAATAATTGAGGAACCAACAAGATTATCTCAAAGAAAGTCATCACTTATAGATCACATTTTATGTAGTAATAAAGAAAAGATTGTACAGTCAGGTACCATTAGCTTAGGTCTCAGTGACCATAATATAATTTTCTGTACAAGAAAAATTTCCAGGGGACAGCTGAATAAGCATAATACTGTGAAAATCAGGTCCATGAAAAATTACAATGCAGAGTTGTTTATAAATGAGCTGTCAACTATTGACTGGGACTTGTGTATGGATTTTGATAATACAGTAGATGAGAACTGGAATATTTTTAGAGATATTTTTATGAAGGTAGTAGACAAATTAGCACCTGTCAAAGAAATAAAGATAAAACGAAGGACAGAGCCATGGATGAACCAGGAGATTTTAGATCTTATTAAAGAAAGAGACAATCTTTTATATAGCTTTAGTAAACACAAAAGGGAGGAAGATTATAGTAGATTTTGTAAAGTTAGGAACTTAGTGCAACGAAAAGTGAAAAATGCTAAAGCTAATCATATATCTGAAAAAATTGAAGAGAATAGGGATGAGCCGAAGAGATTATGGTCTCAACTAAAAAATCTAGGGTACAAAAACAAGAAGGAAGGTCAAAAGATTGTTTTAAATATTGACGGCGAGACTTGTCATGATACAAAAAGAATAGCTGATCATTTTAACAATTTTTTCACGACTGTGGCTGCAAAGCTTGTATCAGCATTACCAACTGCTAAAGGTACTTTTAATGTAATGTCTTTATGTTTTAAAAATTTTTATAGTGAAAGAAATGCCTGTGGCAATACTTTAAGTTTGAAAACAGTGTCAGAAGAAATTGTTTACAAAGAGTTGTGTAGTATCAATGCTTCTAAAAGTACAGGTTTGGATGGAATACCAGGGAGGTTCATTAAAGATGGCGCTTCAGTTCTTAAGAAACCTATCACTTCAATAATTAATCAGTCGATAATGTCAGGCATTGTACCTATTAGTATGAAGCAAGCTAGGGTGAAACCTCTGTATAAAAAGAACAGTACACTCGATGTCAGCAATTATCGTCCCGTTAGCATATTAAGTACTGTCTCAAAAATATTGGAGAGATGTGTATACAATCAGTTGTTAGATTTTTTGCAGGAAAATAACATGTTATATGAATTGCAGTCTGGATTTAGGGGAAAACATTCTACTGATACCTGTCTTATACATTTGTTTGATTATATTAGAAACAATAATTCCAAAGGCTTGTATACTGGGATGGTATTATTAGATTTACAAAAGGCCTTTGACACGGTCGATCATGGTATATTATGTCAAAAATTAGAGGTCATGGGGGTTGAAGTTCAGTGGTTTCTTTCATATTTAGGGGGGAGGTCTCAAGTAGTTGGTTATGATGATGTTTTATCTGATTCAGAGACTGTGATGTGTGGTGTACCTCAGGGGAGCATACTGGGGCCCCTTTTATTCTTATGCTATGTGAATGATATGAAGATTAGCATAGACAGCGATTGTAAGCTGATACTTTACGCTGATGATAGCGCCATTCTTTTTGCCCACCGTGATCCTGATTTTATTGCACGGAAGTTAAGTGTAGTGTTAGAAAGTTGTTCTGACTGGTTGGTGGATAATAAACTATCCCTCCACCTGGGGAAGACAGAATGTTTACTTTTTGGGCCACGTAGAAAATTAAGAAATGTTGAAGAATTTGTAATCAAATGTCATGATCATTTAATCAAATCATCTTCTTCAGTGAAGTATCTTGGTGTGTATATAGATAGATTTTTAAGTTCCGAATCAATTGTTCAACATATCATTCACAAAGTCAATGCTAGACTTAAATTTTTATATAGAAATGCTGGATGGCTAAATACAAGGTCAAGGTTAACTCTAGCAACTGCTTTAATCCAGTGTTATTTTGATTATTCTTGTTCATCCTGGTACAGTGGACTTTCAAAAACACTACAAAAGAAACTCCAAATTATGCCAAATAAAGTAGTCAGATTTATCCTTGACCTTGGCCCACGGTCTAGAATTTCATGTGATCAGTTAGAGTCAGTGAATATGCTATGTGTTTCTGACAGAACAAGCCAGTTGAGGCTGAATCATGTTTTTAACATTATGCATGGCAATGCACCAACCTATTTAGGTGAACATTTTGTCTTAAATAACAATGTCACAAGAGGGGGCCAAAATATGAGTTTTCAGCTGCCAAGTGTAAATACCTATACAAAATCTAGTTTTTATTTTAATGCTATAAAGGATTGGAATTCTATGCCCTTGGAAATTAAAGAAATCAGAAATAGAACTTCTTTCAAAGCTGCAGTCAAGGCACATTTAACCGAAAATGCTAGAAACAGAGAGCTAAATGAATTTATTTATAATTTTTAAATGAAATGTGTATAGAAATATAATTTCTAATGTATGATTTAGTTTTAAAATCAATTTAATTATTAATCAGGCATTGTGAAATGTTACATGTTTTTATTATAGTCCGTCCGGGTTGTCGTTGCCAAAGTCCCTATATTTATTTAATTTAAGTTTAAACTAACCCTATTTATTTACTTATACTTATAGCGAGCGAAGCTCGCCCTTATGGTAACGCGTATACACTTACCTTAGTGAGAAAATATGCTGAATCAAATATGAGAATGTACTACTATGCTTTCAAAAACTTTCGTCCCCTCGCAGACAGAGTTACTGCGGAGATGCTGAATATTGCCATTTAATTTTTTTCTCGACTCCGAGTATACGTATATGTTATACTCAATTTTTGTTTACAAGTTAAATTTATTGACATAATTTTTCGTAAAGCAGATTACGAAATAGCATCGACAACTCGGCGTAACCGCGGAATCTTTTGAGGAAAGCCGACATCTTCGTTTGAGTATTTTGTTTACTGTGCTTCTATGACGTCATTGACGTCATCGCGCCAAATTCTTAATGTCACTTTGACGTTGTAAGATTTTCCTTTAATGGAATTTTTATATTTTGCTTGACGTAAACGCTTCTAAAAAGGTCAATAAACCGGCCAAAGTATTCCCATGGGCGATTTTGTGTGTTCAATCCGGATGGCTTCACGTTATTAAGTTTCTCAATCCAGAACACTTCTCGGATTTTACGATAATATTTGGAGGCATCCGAACATTTCTCCAAAATTATAATTTTGATGTCCGATATTATAGTGGTTTTCTTTATTGAAATGTTATGAAACAGGCTTTGGACGATTGTATCTGACATCGGCGACGCCGAGATCGATTTTTTTCTTTTGGGCGATATGCAATGAGTTATTTATTTTCATTTAACCGTTTTATAACAAAATTAAAATGGCTTGAAATAAAAAAAAAATCACATGTAGGAAATATAACCAGGACTGTTTATAAATCCTTGGTCTGACCAGTTCTAGCTGAGCTCTTTAAACTAGATCGTTGATATAAAGTTTCAAAATCATACACCTTTTGTGTTTGCTCGTATTTTTCTGTAAATTTGACTGGAACCCCCCCCCTCAACCTAATCCGGTCAAGGCCAAAACAGGAACGTACAAAGGACAATATTTTAAGCCCCCCCCCCCTTAAAATGTTCATCTGCTGGTCTAGACCAATTTTACATATGCTGCCTTTTTTTATTTGGCAATCACCAAACAGAAAGTTTTGTAAGATAGGATAAACCGTCATAGTCTAAAATCATATTTATTTTCTCTCCGCTCGCACAAAAAGGCTTTGCCTTGATTCATATTAATATAAATAACAGACTTTAATAAATAACCGATTTTTATAGCGAGCGAAGCTCGCCCTTATGGTAACGCGTATACACTTACCTTAGTGAGAAAATATGCTGAATCAAAGAATGAGAATGTACTACTATGCTTTCAAAAACTTTCGTCCCCTCGCAGACAGAGTTACTGCGGAGATGCTGAATATTGCCATTTAATTTTTTTTTTCGACTCCGAGTTTACGTATATGTTATACTCAATTTTTGTTTACAAGTTAACTTTATTGACATAATTTTTCGTAAAGCAGATTACGAAATAGCATCGACAACTTGGCGTAACCGCGGAATCTTTTTAGGAAAGCCGACATCTTCATTTGAGTATTTTGTTTACTGTGCTTCTATGACGTCATCGCGCCAAATTCTTAATGTCACTTTGACGTTGTAAGATTTTCCTTTAATGGACGTATTTTGCTTGACGTAAACGCTTCTAAAAAGGTCAATAAACCGGCCAAAGTATTCCCATGGGCGATTTTGTGTGTTCAATCCGGATGGCTTCACGTTATTAAGTTTCTCAATCCAGAACACTTCTCGGATTTTACGATAATATTTGGAGGCATCCGAACATTGTAATGATATGTGTGATTTTCCAAGTCGAATAAGTCTATTCCCAGTTTTTGCCAGGGACAGTCAGGTATTTCATGCGGCTTTAGCGGTTCTTTTTGTTGTCGGTTCCTCATACTTCCGCAAAAAACATTTCTCCAAAATTATAATTTAAAGTGGTTTTCTTTATTGAAATGTTATGAAACAGGCTTTGGACGATTGTATCTGACATCGGCGAGATAGATTTTTTTCTTTTGGGCGATATGCAATGAGTTATTTATTTTCATTTAACCGTTTTATAACAAAATTAAAATGGCTTGAAATAAAAAATATCACATGTAGGAAATATAACCAGGTCTGTTTATAAATCCTTGGTCTGACCAGTTCTAGCTGAGCTCTTTAAACTAGATCGTTGATATAAAGTTTCAAAATCATACACCTTTTGTGTTTGCTCGTATTTTTCTGTAAATTTGACTGGAATCCCCCCCCCTCAACCTAATCTAATATTTGCCGGTCAAGGCCAAAACAGGAACGCACAAAGACTTTGAAAGAACCATATTTTAAGCCCCCCCCCCTTAAAATGTTCATCTGCTGGTCTAGACCAATTTTACAAATGCCTCTGTGTTTCCACTCGCCTTATACTGCCTTTTTTTTTTTGGCAATCATCAAACAGAAAGTTTTGTAAGATAGGATAAAACGTCATAGTCTAAAATCATATTTATTTTCTCTCCGCTCGCACAATATGGCTTTGCCTTGATTCATATTATTTATTAATATGTCAGGACCCCATTGGAAATAAGCACACTATGAATTGCTTTAATGGGTTATCCTAGGCAATATCTATGCAATGCACCTATAATGTGATAGTTACTTCTGTGATATCTTTGATTTAAAATTTAAAATCAGTTATTCTACTAAAGATACATGTACTAGATCAACTGTGATATTTTTACTAGATCAACTGTGATACTTTAGCCAAATTTAAGTGTGATAAGCAAAATTCTGTGATATATTAAATATGACTTTGTTGACATTGATTATGCATTATAACCTGTGCTATTGTATGATATACATTGCCTGAATAAAATTGAATTGAATTGAATTTGACGTCATTCTCCCCATTGCCCATTTGATCGGCGTGAAGCGCAAGCTTATTTTTTTGACAATGTCCCTTGACGACAGAATGAAACACATCGATGACCAAGATTTCTCGATCTCCTTTGAATATTCTTCTTTTGGCTTACTCCTCCAGTGTCCCAATGTATGATTTGTACTTTGCTTCACGTAATACTGACATTGCACCATCATTTCCAACATATATCATGTTTAGTCCGAATATCCTCTTTGAAAATTACAACGTGACGTCAGCATGCGACGCAACGTCAGCATACAACTTTGTTTCGCGGACTTTCTTTCATCGACAGCTCCCTCAGAAAAATCCATGGATAAACTCATAATGCTGGGAGAAAAAAACAAACAAAAAAATATCAGCGCGATCAGCGACTTACCGAACTTCATTCTGTATTCGAGGATGATTTGCAGCTGATATTTTAATTGATACCTGTAGATCGAATAATGTGGTTTCTCTCCACATATATAAGATCTACATGTAGAATATACAGGAAATTGTAAAATGCTGATATTTCGTGTATAATAAAGACACGTCTGCTTGGTTCTGATACTACATTTATTCTGTTCTAAAATACATTCTCACGGTCAGACATTCCCATACAAATATATCAAGTAAAGTATAAACAGATGCTAGAGGAAGGGCGAGTTAAAAGATAAACAGAGTCAAGAGAGTAGGGAGCGCTATGGTTCTTATCTGATGGACATTCATCACTTTGAAGTATTTTATGAATTACAGATTCTATGAACATTACATCCCTCCTTTTCTTTAAACTTGAATTATCACTATATTTAAAAAGTAATGTTTTATCAATTTTGAATAAAGATATATTTAGAGTTCATATAGTTATTTCGCTTAGACATAACAAACGTATATTGATAAAGCAAAGATAAAGATTAGAAAGCAATTAATACATATGCCCATTACTCATTCACACACTAAATTTTCGCACGTGCAAGCCAGAGGGTTATTATGCCTCTCGCACGACTTGCATTACGATGATATACCGGTCACTACATAATCATCGAGATATTTCGGTGGTGTAATTTGTTTACGCAAATTATAACGGCTAACAGGTGGTTCGTCTGGGGGATCAGACGGCTCCGTTATCTCGGTCATCTTGGGTTTCGGTACCTCTTTAAACGCACTTGAATTTCTGGTAATTGTTTTATCTTCATTTCCTGCTGTTATCATAGATCCCTTGTTTTCTATGATTTCTAGCGGCTTTTCGTTATACGGCGGTGACAGTTTGTTTTCTCTCTTTTGTTTTACAATTACGGTATCTCCTTTTTGTAGTTTCGACGGTTTTGCTTGGTTTTTCTTATCAGCATGTGCTTTCATCTTTTCTTTTTGCTTTCGATCTCTCTGTCTGATTTTTGTGTCATCCTTTTTGAAATTTACTTCCGGAATACGTATTGTTATATTTCTTCCAAATAGAGCTGTGGCTGGTGGTATTCCCGTAGTAGAGTGTGGGGTTGCTCTGTAATTTCGCAAAAATTGATAAATTTCTTGTTTCCAGTTTTTCCCTTCGATATTCGCTGTTTTGATTAGTTTTCCTATTGTTCGCATAAATCTCTCCACTTCTCCATTTGCCCTTGGCCATAGAGGTGTGATTTTTCTGTGTTTGAATCCCATGTATTTCGAGAAATCCCGAAACTGCTGACTTTGAAATGGATGTCCGTTGTCTGTTTTTACGACCTGAGGTATTCCATGTGTAGCAAATATTTTATCAAGTCGGGTCATCGTTGTTCTTGCTGATGTCGAGTGTACGATTTCAACTTCCGGATATCGTGAATAATCATCTATAACAACGAGTAAATAGTCTCCTGATGGGAACGGTCCGCAGAAATCGACGCTTACTTCATTCCACGGTGAATCTGGTAGTGGTGACATTTTCAGCGGTTCGATTTTGTTTTCCGGAGTTGTTGCTAAGCATGGCACACAACTTCTGCATAAATTTTCTACGGCACTATCTATTCCGGGAAACCAAACTTTTTCTCGGAGAAGTTGTTTCGTTTTGACTATCCCCTGGTGTCCTTCATGTGCGATTTCGACGATTTTTCTTTGTAAAGAAAATGGTATTACGAGTCGTGATCCACGTAATAAGAACTCTTTCCCGTCGTGATTTGCTATGCTGAGTTCATTGCGAACTTTATGAAATGAATGTTTTTGTTTGTTCTCTGTTTTATTGTGCCACTTTCCTGAGCGTAGATTTCTGATAGCTCTCTGTATGTTTGCATCATTTGTCGAGGCTTCGGCGATATCTGATAGGCTGATTGTTTTCGGAACGGCGTATTCCGCTACAAAGTTTATGAATCTTTCGGCAATTTTCTCTTCGCTTGATTGATTCAATGCTTGATTTGGATGTCTCGACATGTAATCCGCTGGATTGTCGACTCCTCGCTTGTATTTGACTGTGAAAGTATAGGCTTGTAAACGTAAACGCCATCTCTCAATTCTCGCAGGGGGTCTAGATTTTGGATTGTTAAAGATTGTCTCAAGCGGCTTATGGTCCGTTACTAAGGAAAACGTAGATCCATATATGTATAAGTGAAAATGTTCACAGCTCCATATAATGGCTAGAGCTTCTCTCTCTGTTTGTGAGTAACGTTGCTCTACGTCAGTTAATGATCTGCTTGCATAAGCGATTATTTTTCCTTCTTGCGTAAGAATCGCTCCGAGTCCAACGGGACTTGCGTCAACTACGACTTCGGTATGTTTCTTTGGATCGTAATATGACATCACTTTGTCACTGGTTAAAGAGTCTTTTAGTTTATCAAATGCATTCTGTTGATTTGTACCCCATGTCCAGTTGACGTTTTTCTGAGTTAGTTTTCTGAGAGGTTCGGTTATTGTTGAGTAGTTTTCTATAAACCTCGATACATAATTAGTCATTCCAAGAAAACTTCTTACCTCGCTAGTGTTCGTTGGCTGTCTCGCTGATTTAATTGCTTTGATTTTTCCTGGATCCGCCGATACTCCGTCCGAAGAGAATATGTATCCAAAGAATGACAATTTTTGCTTTTTGAACTCGCATTTTGATTTGTTGAGAGTTATGCTTTGTTCACGTAGCCTGTCTAAAACGGCTTTCAGACGTTCATCATGTTCTTCTTCCGTTTCTCCGTATACTATTATATCATCGGACATGTTTTTGACTCCTGATATCCCTTGTAGGGCTTCGCTTACAGTAGATTGGAATATTTCTGCTGCCGACGATATTCCAAAATTGAGACGTTTATATCGCCTTAGACCGACATGCGTTGTGAACGTTGTGATGTATCTTGACGATTCGTCGAGCTCGAGTTGATGGTATCCGGAATTCATATCCAGTTTTGAAAAGAATTTTGATCCATTTAAATCGTGAATTATTTCATCAACTGTAGGTGTAATGTGTCTGGTACGCAGTATCGCTTTATTCGGTAGACGCATGTCAACACACATTCGTATTTCATCGGGCTTTTTCGGCTTTTGTGCCACGACGATCGGTGATACCCATGGTGTTGGTCCTTCGACTTTCTCAATTATGTCGTTTTCTTCCAGCTTCTTTAGTTCCGTTTCGACTTTCTTCCTTAAATGGAAAGGTATTCTTCGGTGAGGTTGAACTGTTGGTTTGACACTTTCATCAACATGTATTTTGACTTTAACTCCTTTTATTTTGCCAATTCCTTGAAATCTGTCGGCGTACTCTTCGCAGATTTTATCTAGATTCGATGATAGTTGGCGAATTACTGGTATAATTCCCAATTCAACGGCGCTTTCGTAACCTAATAGTGTACCGTGATTTCCTTTGGCAACATAAAATTTCCCTGTGGATATTTTGGATTCGGATTCGATTGTTGCTGTAAAGAATCCTAAAGTTTTGAGATTATTTGAGGATCCGTATGCAAATATTTTTGTTTTCGACTGATTCAACGTAGGCTTCGGTTTTATTTTGGAAAATGCGGCTTCGTCCATAATGTTAACACTTGATCCTGTGTCGATCAGCATGTGAAAATTCCGATTGTTCACCTTGATTTTTGACTTTGGTTGTTTCGCACCTCCTTTTACGCTGAAAGTGTATTCGTCTTCGCTTTCGTCTGTTTGCGAATTCTCGATCTTTTTGCATGTTTGTTTCCTCGGCTTTGACCGGCATACTGCAGCAAAATGATCTTCTTTCTGGCAGTTTGAGCACGTCTTCCCTTTCGCCGGGCATTCATATTTGTGAGGATATCTTCCTCCGCAGAAATAACATTTTGTTTTGGGGTTCTCATCTCTGCGTTTCGGCTGTGGTCTGCTCTTTTGTTTCACCACGTATTTCTTTTCCTTTGTTTTGATTTTATTCACGTTTCCCGATGCCATTTTTTTCTCTATCCCTGAAGCTTGTTTTTCTGCTAGCTCGAATGTCCGTGCTGTCTCAAGCAGTTTTGCCAGTGTCATATCCTCGCTTAGAGCTTTCCTTCTCAATTTATTTGATGTGCAACTTTGTATGATTTGCGATTTTATTTCGCTCTCGTTGTCGTTGAATTCACATTTATTTGCCAACTGTCTCAGTCTTGTATGGTACTGGTCTACTGTTTCATCTGAGTTTTGTTGTGACTGCCGAAATACGTATCTCTCGTATTCTTTGTTTACTTTTGGCTCGAAGTATTGCTTTAAACATTCCTTTGCTTGATCATAATTTTCATCGTTACCGGTATCCGTTAAAGTGTCAAATATATCATACACTTCTTCACCGGCGTAATGAAGGAGCAACGCACGTCTCCTTTTGTTGTCAGAAATTTTCATCCCGACGAACAGATTTTCCAGGCGTTGTACCCATTTTCTCCATCGTGTGCCCACTGCGCCTTCTGCATGGACTTTGAACTGTGGAAATACGGGTAGTGATTCGGCCATTATAAAAGGAATGTTCGATTTTCTGTTTGTTAAATTTGAATCCTCGTCGCCATTGTAAAATGCTGATATTTCGTGTATAATAAAGACACGTCTGCTTGGTTCTGATACTACATTTATTCTGTTCTAAAATACATTCTCACGGTCAGACATTCCCATACAAATATATCAAGTAAAGTATAAACAGATGCTAGAGGAAGGGCGAGTTAAAAGATAAACAGAGTCAAGAGAGTAGGGAGCGCTATGGCTCTTATCTGATGGACATTCATCACTTTGAAGTATTTTATGAATTACAGATTCTATGAACATTACAGAAATCTATGCAGTGTAAATCCCAACACAAACTTCTAAATGTCTGCTGCCTTTGGTTCTGTTAACAACGCGTCACAACTTACGTCATCATTTACAATATTTAATACAAATAGGTCAACACAGCTGGGGCTCTGTTCAAAGCATGAAGTATATTTTTTTTCTGTCAGAAATAAGGCTGGGTATTTTTTCCCTTGGAGGTAAATCATAAGCGGATCCAAGATAGAGGGGTGAAGACTTCAGACGTTTTTTAGAAAGGGGGGTTGATTGTATTCAAAGGGGGGGGGGGCAGGGGGTAGATTTCTACTAACTTCTCTCCTTCTCTCCCCTGTCCCGCTCCCTTCTCCCACCTCCTAACCTCTCCCTCCCTCCCATCAGCCTCCCTCCAGCTGCCTCCTTCCTCCCCCTCCCATTCATCCTTGCCTTTAATGGGGGTGGGGAGCAGACATGGGGTACCCGCTCTCTCCGCCCCCTTATCTCCCCTCCCACACCCTTCCTTCTTCCCCCTCCCTCTCCCCCTCTCTCCTTCCTCCCGCCCCTCCCCCTCCCTTTCACCCTCTTTTAAAGTAAAGGAGTGAGCAAGAATTTTGTCTTCAGATATTACATTGGAAAATCATTTACATTCTTTAGAAGGGAAAATCCTGTAATACTAATGTTATACTGTACTTAATTTGTAAGTTTTAACCCCTTTTTCCAGATCATCCCATAAAACGATATATTGCTAACACCATAGACGGCGCCGAAAAGGAAGTTTTCTCTCTCTTCTACATTTTGAATGCTAATTTTTCCGGTGAAAGTAAAAAGGGAGAGGGGTGGGTGGGTGCAAGGGAGGATACATATTCCTGATACGACAACTGACATTTCATCACCCAATGAAATTTAAAAAGTAAACATTTAAAAGTTTAATTGAATTCATTGAATAATCAAGAAACATGTTAATCTTACAATATATAAATACTTCAGAAAACAGTAAAATTCTTTTTTCTTTTTTTAATTTTAATGGTTTGTGCCCACAGTTATCTTACCCGAGTTTTCTTTTCCTTGGTTTTCGTCAAGGTCCAAGGAATTAAAATGTATAGATTAAGATGACATCACTTGATCTTTTCTTATCTGTCATTTATGTTTCAAAATTAAGCATTGCGATTTCATGTTTTAACTGATTGTTTTGTGACTTTGAGAATTGTTTCCCCGCATTAACGAGTTATGTGCATGCTGTCGATCTAGAAATTGTCTATATAGGATTTCAAGAAAAAAACTAATGTAAGGCTGATAAAGACGATAAAAAATGATGCTGGAAAAAATAACAAGAACACATATTGTATGACATATTTTATTCTTATTAACTTAGTAAAAAAATATTCAACGATGTATGATGAAAATTGGGTATTAATTCATTGAAATTATATTTCATCTGCGTCCTCACAATGGCTTTGCCATAATTCATATTAATTCAAATACCCCAACACCATTCATTAACATGCTTTTACACCAGTATTTTACGAAAAACGAAATATCGGTGACCTTTGATTCACATTTTATTTGATTTTAAGCGTTTTCCGATTAAAGGCGAATAATTTTGTCCCTGAATTAACCGGTACGATTTCACCCTTTTTATCCAGTGTTGAGCAGGTGCGCGCGTGCGCAGATCGTCCTTTTCCGAAGAAAGATGTCGAGGCGGTCGGAGGGACATCTCTTTGTCGGAAGACTCAGCAAAAACACACAAACCAGACACCTGGAAGATGTCTTTGAGCCATACGGGCGACTTACTCGCTGTGATATCAAATATGGTTAGCTTTACACAGTCTGAAATCTTTTTTTTTTCATTCCAAAATGTTAATTTTTCCTCGAGTTTCCTCTGTTTACGAAAATTTAAAAATAATACGAACTTATACACAAATTTAAATCACAGCAAAGTTGTATACAATGATAATAAAAAGATAAAGTATTTCAATCGTCAGATGTCCATACTTTTGTTCAGTTGAAATGTGTCGGTGCAAATTTGTGGCAAAGGACTAATGTCAGCGCAGCTCACTTCGGAAACTGGATAAACAGGATTTTGACATTATGGATATATGAACAACTCTGAATATAGTGCCGAAATGGCAGGTTACTGCACATACTCCTTTAATTTGTCAGGAAAAAGATTGAACCTTCAGCAAACAAGGGTGTTGCTGAAGGTCCAATCTTTTTGCTAAAACATTATGCCATGACATTCTCCATCTATGAGCTAACTTTGTAATACATACTGTAGTAATCTTGCATTGTTACAAGACTATGCCATAGGGATGCTTCTTTGACTCACTTGGTAGAGCATTGGATTTAAGATCAGAAGGTTGCGAGTTTGAGTTCAGGTGGGGGATTTGCCCATTTGGCGAGTAGGAAAAAAAAAATGCTCAAGGTGTCAAACATCTTATAGCCCCCCCCCTTCCCCCAACAAGCTTTAAATTTACACGAGCTGAGATAATCTATCTTTCGTTTATGGCACATGTTGTGTTCAGTATCTATTGAGTGACCAACAAAAGACGACCACAACGTAACATGAAAACGTTTACATGTATTTCTTTCTTCACATAATCGCTAGATCTTGTTGACCGTCATGTGTCATATGGTTACAGCGTGACGGGAAATCAGAAACAGAAATAACGCTGTATCAGATTTCATTAAATTTTGTTTTATATCCGTCTTATCTGTCTTATTATTCAAGATATTACCTGGCCTCTCCGTTTTCGTCAAACAAAAAAATTTCCCTTTTTTTTCAGGATAAGAAAGAGGATATCTTGCTCGCATAAACTCATTTTACTTTGAATAAATAACGAAACTGCATGTTTGTTTTTTTAATACGCTTGAATATAGTTAAAAGAAGTACGGATGGATCAAATTGCACGAACCATCGTTTTATTGACAAGTCTGAGTGCAATATATACAAGATAAGGCTTCTAATACAATTGACCTTTAAAATAGAGTCGTCTGGATTTCTTGAGTTTTTATACCCCCAGCAAACAAAGTTTAGGGGGGTATATTGGAATCACCCTGTCCGCGGTCCGTCTGTCTGTCCGTCTGGTTAAAAAGTTTTGAAAGCAGATTTCTTTTATACAATTGACCCTTCCAGACGCGGGAAAAATTTGAGAAATTCCATGACGTCACAATGCAATTTTGATGTTGCTTGTTTGTCCGAGGTAAAAGCATTGTGACGTCACAAAATTTTGCAGTATTTTCCCACAATCAGAAGGGTCAAGTAATGGTAGGCCTTTCTTATTTCATACACACATTCACCATATTTTAGTACCATGAATTTTGACCATGGTTCATATGTTTTAAAAGCAGGTCTTTCATATTTCATACACACATTCACTATAAAGAGTAATACATTTTGTTACCATGACTTTTGACCTTGACCTTCACCCTATACAACATTTTATGTTCAGATGTTTTGAAAGCAGGTTTCTTTTATACTTTTAATAGTAGGCCTTTCATACTTCATACTCACATTCACCATAAAGAGTACTACATTTTTGTACCATGACTTTTGACCCTGTGACCTTGACCTTCACCCAGTACAACATTTTATTAAAGGTGTTTTGAAAGCAGATACTTTTATACCATGAATGGTAGGCTTTTCACATTGCATCATAAATGGGCCCATTTATAAAAAAACAGTGCTCCAAGTAGCATTCAAGATTTGGTTGCCAAAAAGTGACCTTGATTAAATTTTGGTCACCATTTCCAAAATTAGGTCGCAATAAGCAAAATTTTGGTCGCTATTTGTGTATTTTTGACTTTCCAGAAACAAAAACCTGTAATTTCTCATACATTTGTAAGTAACAAACTTTATTAAGTTTCTAATTTAAAACTGATAAGCACCCCTATTCCAACATCATGAAAATAATGTCCACGTAGTTTACGCCTATAAGTATTAGACTAATTATTAGAATCTCTAGAAGATGAAGGTTAGCAGGCAATCTGGCAATTGAATATGACTGAGTAGTTTTTCTGACCAAAAACCGGTTAACGTTCCGGCTCGTAGTCTGTCTCCTCAGTGATTATTTATCTATTTTCATTGATTTACTATGTATTTTTTTTGCATAATACCTACATTGTATCAGCGTGATCCCACACAGTGCATTGGGGTTAAAATTTTTTTTTTTTTTTTTTTTTTTTTATTTTTTTTTTTTTTTGGTATTTTTGCGTTACATACAGTTAGACAATACATAGACAATACATGAAACATAGACACTCATACACCATTCACACGTCTTGCATACTTTTATATTAAACTAATAGTATAGAGAGTTTTCCCCATTTCTTTGAAAACATTTCATCTTTCATATTTTTCTTAAAGATATATTTTTCAATTTTAAGATAAGATAATATAAATTTTTTTGCACCTTCTAAAGAGGGTTTGCATTTTTGAGTTTTTTGTCTAAAAATGTACTTTTTAACAAGATTGATTATAATGTTAATATTTCTATTATTATCATTTGCTATTCCAAAAATTATGCTTTTTACATCTAAGTTTATATCTATACTGCAGATATCATGTAGCCAAATGTTAAGATCAAGCCAAAGTTGTTGTGAATGAGAGCAAAAATAAAACATATGCGAAATGGTTTCAGGAAATGAGTGACAAAAGGAGCACATAATAGTATCGCTTATTCCAATTTTAAATAGAAGAGTATTTGTACCTAATATACGATGTAATATTCTATACTGAAACCACTTAAGGGTACAATCATTAGTATTTCTATTTACTGCATTATTGACACTTTCCCACCATTTTTCATTCTCAAAAATTTGTAGTTCTATTTCCCATTTGAGTTCACTTCTTGGTCTACAGTAAAGATTGTTGATAAATAAGTCATAAAAATCTCTTGAGCCTTTATCACTTTTCTTTAAAATTTTGATATAATTTGGATAGAATGGTTGGCTTTGGAGGAAAGTTTCAATATCAAAGATCCAATGCAATTTTTTCACACTAAGTACAATACCAAAATACAGTGTAAATGGAGGGAAAAAGTTATATCTGTTGCAGAAGTCTTGGTACCTTAAGATTTCACCATTTTCATCTAAAATATCATATATAAAGTAAATTCCTTTTTCTATAAAGTTTTTATAACATAATGTTTCCCCATTTACTATAATTTGGTCATTATACCAAAGTGGCTGATAATAAGTTGCTTCAGTTTCTAATAATTCTCTTAAGTCATAGTAAGATAAAAACACATCTTTCCAAAATAAATTAGTGGTTATGCTTGATAAGTAACTCACATATGCATTGCCAAATTTAAGCATAGATTCGAAATCATGAGGAAGGGTACTGTTAAGAAGTTTAATCCATGAAATATTATCTTCAGTCATTATCATTCTTCTTACCCATGTAATTTTTAAACTTTTTATGAAGGCTTCAAGACAAATCATACGCAGCCCACCATTTTTATAATCCTGGATGATATTCTTCCTTGCAATTCTATCAGTTTTTGAATTCCATATATAAGAAAAAAATAATTTTTCTAGGTTTTTCAAAGTGCTATTAGAAGGATTTGGAAGGGTAATGAATAAATGAATTAGCTTTGGTAGCATAATGCTTTGTGATAATACTATTTCCGAAATTGAAAAATCTGAGTACTTTATTTATAAATTTCCAAGAGACGGAGTCGAATGCTTTTTCAAAATCTATTAACAATATTAAGCCTGGTATATTTGTTGAATTACATTCATGAATTATATCGTACATTAAACGTGTATTTTCCCCTATATATCTTCCAGCTAAGAAACCTTTTTGATTCTCATGAACAATTTTAGGTAGGATAGACTTAATTCTTTTGGCTATAACACCTGACAAGATTTTATAAGAGACATTCAGAAGAGTTATTGGACGCCAGTTTTTTAGATAACATCTTGGCTTATCTCCCTTGGGAAGTATAGATACAATTCCTAGTTTTTGAGTAATAGAAAGTTCGCCAAATTCAAAACTATGCATATATGATCTATGTAAGAATTCACCCAAGTCTGTCCAAAAAAACTTGAAAAATTCTGCCGTATAGCCATCTGTGCCTGGAGACTTGTTGTTTTTGCAAGCTTTTAATGAATCTAGGACTTCTGATAAAGATAATGGTTGGTCTAATGTGATTTTTTCATCTTCAGAAAGTTTTGGTACTTTACAATTCTCAAGGAGTACATTCAAATCGATATCTTCTAAGAAGTTATCCTTACTACTATATAATGATTTATAAAAAGACATTATTTCCTTCAGTATTTCAGATTGTTTTGTTATCTCTCTTCCGTCATCGAGTAAAATTCTAGTCACTGTTTTATTAGTATAATTTCTCTTTTCTAGATCGAAAAGTACTTGGTTGGTCTTTCACCATCCTCTATCCAACGAGCACGAGTTCTAATTATTAAACCTTGAAGTTCAGACTTTCTAATTTCTTCTAGTTCTGAATTTAATTCAGCTAAATGTAAAGAGGAACTATCAGTTGGATTTTGATTGAGTAGTTGTTTAGCTTCTGCTATATCTTTTTCAAGTTTTTCCTTTTTCTCATTTCTTTCTTTCTTCTTTTTAGAGCAATATGGTAATGTAATCTTTCTAATATTCAATAAAAGCATGTCGAGGAATAAACTATCATTAATGGTAAGTGGGAGTATATCATTAGGGATATCTACTACTTTTTCTTTTATGATAGGTATAGGTACATATTCTTGTTTTGTTTTTAAAATACAATCCTTAACTAGATTCACATATTCTATATCTCTAAGTAAGGAGTTGTTGAATCTCCAGAAACCTGGAGCTTTATCAAAATCAGTTACTTTTAATTCTAACTCTATATATGAATGGTCGCTTCTATATCCTGGGAGAATCTGTACGTTATTTACAAGTGACATGAGTTCGTAATTTATCAAAAAAAAATCTAATCTTGCCTGCTTTATGGGATTAATACGGTGCCAAGTATACTCTTTCTTTGAATCATTAAGGACTCTCCAAGGGTCTACAAGATTAAAATCATTTTTTAGTTTTTCTACTACTTTTCTGCTATTTGGGTTATTGTGTGTAACATAGTTAAAACAATCTTTTTCAAAATCTTGAGTGAGATTCCAATCTCCACAAATTATTATGAATTCATTGTCAAGTCTTTCTAAAATTTTATAAATTTCTTCATAAAAGGATGGAGTGTCTTTGTTAGGGCCATATAAGTTTATGAGAGAGACATTAATTTTATTACACAGGTTAAGTTCTATTACCAAAAGGTTTCCATCATCATCATTCATTGTTTTTAAAATTGAGTACTCGAAATTGTTATTAAAAAGAGTCAATACACCTCTAGCATCACTTCTGCCTTGACTAAGAATATGATTAAATCCCCACTGACCATGTACAATATTATTATCTTTCCTTAAAAGATGAGTATCTTGTAAACAATACAATGAAGCTTTTCTTTCTCGTAATTTTTTAAAAAGATCTTTCCTTTTTCTTGAATCTCCTAATCCTCTACAGTTAAATGATGCTATCTTTATTGAACTCTTACTCATAGTAATGATGTAAGTGTTTTAAGTCGAATAATTCTAACGTGCACATACATAGTTTTGAAAGAAGGGGAAATGCAAATAAAGAACTCTCACACTCGCATACATTCAAATGAAAAAACATGAAATAAGACATACAAATAGATTCACATAAGACAAACAGTTCACTTACTCAAGTATAAACTGGTACTTATTGAAAACCTGGTTATAAGGCATATTTAAAAAGCAAATTCAATCATCTGTGTGTAACGTTCGACGAATCAAATCGTGCGGGCTCATCAAACCGGAAATACACAATAATAAAATGTCGATTTAAAGAACCAAAACTGAGCAACACATTCCGGAAATGGAACTGACAAAATAAAATGTATTTTCTGTAATAATTTTCAACTACAAACTGTTTCAACAAAAATGTCCAAGAGAAATTAATTCTTACGTCTACCGCCTGTGATGGGAGATTCGGATACGCTCCGTGATATCGTCACTGATTTTGAACTTGAGTTTGCGTCCGCTACCATGAATTTTTCCATAGACACTACCATTGTAATACCAGGACGACTCAATCATCTCATGCTCGTTCAAGCGTTCCATTAATTTAGAGTTCTCACTTGTCACGTCATCTGCTAAGCGGATCCCGATTTTCTTCTGTTTGAAAGTGGCCCTCTGTCGAATTACACGACTCTTAACATCTGAGTTTTTCAGTTTCACAAGAATCGGACGGGCTTGATCGGGTCTTTTACCGGGAATCCTATGCGCAGCTACGATTTCATCGTGTTTCAACACCGTGTCGGCCTCGGACTTTAATAGCTCGATCACCTCCGCCTCAGTGTCTTCCTGATCCGCCTCTGGGACACCGTAAATCTTGACATTGTTCTTTCTGCTGTATTGCTCGTTATAATTAGCCCAGCTTTTAGCTTCATCTGCCTTTCTTTCTGCACTACTAGCTATCTCTTTAGTTTCATCAATTTCATTGCATTTCTTCACTATCATTTCTTGTAGTCTTTTGTTTTCAATGTTTAAAGCATCTATTTCGTCTTTAAGTTTTCCGCGCTCAGCTCTATTTCTACTTTCCGCTTCCTTCAGTCTCTTCTCATATTCATCCTTCTGTTCTTTCATTATATCCTTTACCATTGTGGATACAATCGGCTTCAAGTCTTCAGTTTTTACAGTCTGTTTTATAGCATTTTTTATTTCCTCTAATTCGCTAAGTATTGCGCACGTATCATCCCTGCTTGTATTAATACTGGAATTCGCTGATGCTGATGGTTGAACTTCACTTTGAGACCGTGTAATCCTTTCATTCTTATTCGTTAAGTTACCAGATACACTTCCATATTTTTTCGTATTGTTACTGAAATATTTGGACTTCGACCCCTCACTGGACATGGTTCGATTACACAATGAAAAGTAATCACGATCACAATGGAAAAATATAAAGTTGCCGTTTTATCACAAAATCAACCAATTTTTGTCGGAAAAACTCTATCATCTGATGCAGCAACACAATAACTACAGTATGTCCAATTTTTGTACAACAGTTTTCGATATTTACGCCTTAATTTCCAAATTTTCAACAGAGCGACACTTAGCGTGTGTACCCTATAAGCGCCATATTGAATTCATTGGGGTTAAAATTTAATTCTAATACATCAGTACAAAATTTGTTTAACGTGGCGCCCGATTTTTTTTCTGGTCGCGATTTTGCGAGTGCGTTTAAATTAAGGTCGCAAAACTAAATTTTCAGTCGCAAATGCGACCAATAAATTAGTCGCAACTTGGAGCACTGACAAAACGTCCTGCAGGGTATAATTGTCCACTTCAAGGCAGTTCTAGTTTTTTTGGCCTTGTATATTGTAGGCTAAGTAAAAAAAATTGTCAGCTTTTCTTTGCCAGAGATTACAACGAACAATACTGCAATGTGAGACTTTGGGGAGGGGGGTGTTTCCATTTTTGGACCCAAATGATTTACTTCAACGATGTGTTTAAACTGCTGTCAGAGACAAATAATTGGTTTTTCATCAAATATCTAATGTAATCAATAGAAAAGGAACTTTATTATATACGGGCTCCTTGATTTGTTACGGGCTCCTTGAATTTCATAACTAGGAGGGTATGGCTCCTTAGGAATTTCTCTGAATTTCAAGCCCTGGAGAGGTGGTGGGTATGAGGGTTGTTGAGGGGGGACAGGAAGGCCCAAAAAATTAAGGGCAGGAAAGTGTAGGAATCTCATCTCAGTCTCGTGTTTCATATAAAAATAACTTAAACAGTTTCAAAGTTTTTGTGCAAACAAATCAACTATCTTCAGGAAGTTGTATCAATCTGAAGAAATTTGACTTGTTTCCATAAAATTCTGAGAAACTGAGTTATTAGACCTTGGGCCACCATAGACCCCCCCTCCCCCCCATGTGGGAATTTTCAAGACATATATCATCTGAAAGCTTGGATCTAGCTCTTTCAGATTCCGCTTGTTGGACAAGTTTAAAATGATTTAAAACATGATTTTTTTGGGGAAAACCTATTTTTTCAAGCAAAAAACGTTGAAAATAGGAAAAAGTTATTAATATTTATACATATTGTTATTTGAAAAATTAAAGGGCACGAATATAAAGAATTTTTAATGCTCTTTCAGTTTATATAAGTTTTATGTTCCAAATTCTACTTTTTTTGGGGTAAAAAGTGTGCTTTTTTGCAAAATTTCGTAAAAAAATTGGAAAAAATTAACTCTTTATGCCTCGAACTTGAAAATATTGTTTATGTTATTTTTTTCATATCAGAAAAATAATTTCAAACTTTTTAAGTCTCCTTTTTTGTATCGTTTTTTTTTCTTGCAAAAATATCGAAATTTCCGTTTTTAGGCAGAAAATTGAGGGTTTTTCTTTTTATCAAAATTGGCTTATTTTTAGCTCACCTCGACGAAGTTGAGTGAGCTTATGCTATAACCCCATGCGTCCGCGTCCGCGTCCTCGTCCGCGTCCGCGTCCTCGTCCGCGTCCGCGTCCGTGTCCGCGTCCGCGTCCGGTTAAGAAGTTTGGGGTAGCTCAGTATCTGACAAAGTACTAATGCTACAGTAACCAAACTTGCACAAGTGATTCATCTTTGGATGCTGAGGTGAACCCATGCATCGGATGCAGCATCTGACCTACATTTTCCGCTTGAGTGACTTGGTTAAGAAGTTTGGGGTAGCTCAGTATCTGACAAAGTACTAATGCTACAGTAAGCAAACTGGCACAAGTGATTCATCTTTGGATGCTGAGGTGAACCCATGCATCGTATGCAGCATCTGACCCACATTTTCCGCTTGAGTGACTTGGTTAAGAAGTTTGGGGTAGCTCAGTATCTGACAAAGTACTGATGCTACAGTAACCAAACTTGCACAAGTGATTCATCTTTGGATGCTGAGGTGAACCCATGCATTGGATGCAGCATCTGACCTACATTTTCCGCTTGAGTGACTTGGTTAAGAAGCTTGGGGTAGCTCAATATCTGACAAAGTACTGATGCTACAGTAACCAAACTTGCACAAGTGATTCATCTTTGGATGCTGAGGTGAACCCATGCATGGGATGCAGCATCTGACCTACATTTTCTGCTTGAGTGATTTGGATAAGAAGTTTGGGGTAGCTCAGTATCTGACAAAGTACTAATGCTACAGTAACCAAACTTGCACAAGAGATTCATCTTTGGATGCCGAGATGGACCCATGCATCGGATGCAGCATCTGACCTACTTTTTCCACTTGAGTGATTTCGCTTTTAAAAGCCAATATTGAGCAAAGTATAAGTGCTACATGTACCAAACTTGCATATTGGATGTATCTTTGATCAAACTTTCATAAAATGACCTTGACCTACTTTTTCCGCTTGAGTGATTTTGCCTTTAAAAGCCAATATTGAGCAAAGTATAACTGCTAGATGTTCCAAACTTGCATATTAGATGTATCTTTGATCAAACTTTCATAAAATGACCTTGACCTACTTTTTCCGCTTGAGTGATTTTGCCTTTAAAAGCCACTATTGAGCAAAGTATAAGTGATATATGTACCAAACTTGCATATTGGATATATCTTTGATCAATGTTTCATAAAATGACCTTGACCTACTTTTTCCACTTGAGTGATTTTGCCTTTAAAAGCCAATATTGAGCAAAGTATAACTGCTAGATGTTCCAAACTTGCATATTAGATGTATCTTTGATCAAACTTTCATAAAATGACCTCGACCTACTTTTTCTGCTTGAGTGATTTTGCCTTTAAAAGCCAATATTGAGCAAAGTATAAGTGATACATGTACCAAACTTGCATATTGGATATATCTTTGATCAATCTTTCATAAAATGACCTTGACCTACTTTTTCCGCTTGAGTGATTTTGCTCTATAAAGCCAATATTGAGAAAAGTATAACTGCTAGATGTTCCAAACTTGCATATGAGATGTATCTTTGATCAAACTTTCATAAAATGACCTCTTCCTACTTTTTCTGCTTGAGTGGTTTTGCCTTTAAAAGCCAATATACATGTACTAAGAAATATGTTTGAATTGAATTTTGCTGTCACGAGGTGAGCTTCGTAATCTGTGATTACCTATGTTTTGATTCAAACTTTTATCCCAAATGAAGTCAATTATTTCAAGTTATTTTCTGGTGTCACTTCTTTATGCTGTTCTTTACATTATAATTGTTCTGTACATAATTTGTCCTTAAATTTTATTTTTTGGGGGGAAATCCATTTTTTTATGCAAAAAAGTGCTAATTTCTGAAGATTATTTATTGAGTCTGATGCATTCCTTGAATTCGTAAGTCGTATGTTTTTTCAACATCAGTATTTCAGATTTGCTGAAGCAGAATATGTTTTAAGTGAAACAGTTTTCTTTCTTCACTATTTTGGCGCAAATTGTCCATTTTCCAATGAAAAACAACAATTTTTTGGCAAAAACTAATAAGTCCATTATATTATCTGATAGCACTCTTACATGGCCAAACAATAACCCTATCAAATGAACGCAATTTAATTGGAAAAATTTATTAAATGTCCAAGGATTTTTTTTTTTTGCAAAATAAAAACCTTTTGTGTTTGTGAAACACGAATGCCCCCGCTGACATCTTTGTCAGGAAAGCAGCTTTAATATAGATTGTACTTCAAAGTCAAGGTCAAAAGGTCATTATTTTGTACCAATAAGTAGGTCATGCCACAATGAGTACACATGTGAAACATGAAAACCCTATCACCTACCCTTCAAATGTTATGATTCAAGGTTAATGTTTTTGTTTTTCAAAAAAATCTCCGATTATTTATTTTTTGTGAAAGAAGTATTTATTTAGAGAATAACATAATAATTTCTATTATCTTCTCTGAATGACGTAGTATAACTTTCATGAAATGCAATTTCATATGATGAATGAATTGCCATGTCATTTTATCTATGAAATTCAATTTCGTTTTTATTTTGGGAAAAATCCTTGTTTATGTACAAAAGTCACTCTGTTGATAATTTTCAGAACGTCTATCATATGTTGAATTGAACCAAGGGAGATTAGTTTTCAAGGATTGTTCAACTTACGTAGATGGTCTTGATGAGAAATCAATTGACATTTTTCATAATTTTGAAAATAAGACCATTTTTCGTTAAAAAATAATCAATTTCTGGAAAATGTCTATTTTCAGAAATGCTCCATCATCATGATAATCTATAAAATTCATACATGCTTTTTTGGTTATCTAATTATTTCTCCTTTCAAAAGTCATCCTTAAGTACCTTTTAACAATTTTATATGAATTTTGGGGTTGAAAATATTTTTTTCATTTAAAAAAAATCATATTAAACTATAAAGTTATTATCATCATCTTTCAAATCATCATTTTTCTTCATATATTATGCATTCCTTTGTTTGTGATATTATATTATAATTAAAATTTAAATTCTTTTAATCACTGTTAATTGTAATAATTATTTAGGTATGAAATTATGTTTCATATCAAAATTTGAAAAAAAAGATATTTGTTTCGAATCTTTGTCCTTCAGTTGCTAGTATTTTTCTTATATCCAATATGTCATTAATTATTTGTAATAATCAAGTTCATTTTGAAACTTCACTTATTTATTAGAATTATTAAACAGAAAAGCAAGCTGTTCATGAAATCTAGACTAAATTTTCATCAATGACATATGATCCTTTGCATCATTGCTAAGTTGGTTTTATTTTGGACGAATAATTTCCCCTTTTTGAATGAATGAATGAATGAAAATAAAAAATTGAATTGAAAGTAATTGAAATAGAATCCAAAAAGATATTCTTTGATATCATAAACCATTTCCTTCTTCACTTTCATCTTTACCTATCAATTACATGTATATGTTCTACATAAGAAAAAAAAAACATATGAGAAATTGTTGAAAATAGTTCATTTCAAATTAATTCAGTCATTTGATTCAAAGAATCTACTCCATTAATTGTCATAATGAAATAGAAGTACATGTTTGATTTCTTTACAAATTATTGTTGGTTATGACATAGTAGAGCTAGAATGTACATATATAAGGCAACAATTTCACTAAATACTTTTAAAAACTCTCAAATATGTTCTTTTAACTCAAAACATAACTCTCTCATCAAAATTCAATGAGACAATGCTTTTCATAAAGAGTAATAAGCAATTATACAAAACAAATGAGGAAAATGATGATCTGAAAGATGATTTATAACAGAAAAAAAATCCATGCATCTTTTAAAATGTATGTCTCTATAAAATATTGCAAACAATGATATGCCCTCAAATATGTGTCATTTCCTACATGATGAAGGATTTCATAATAATCATTTTTCCAGAAATAAGTGATTTTTGAAAGAAATAAGATCTTTTGTGTCAAATACCGATAATATAAATTGATTTTTCTTTTGGATCATTTCACTTTATCAGTGGAGTATAATTACGTTAAAATACAGTTGTCATATTTTCATGTAACAAAGGAAAGACAATTAAAACTTATCCACAGAAATCAGTTATTTTGTACTAAAATAAGGAAATTTGCACAAAAAAAGTTGTAGAAATTAATTTAAAAGATCAGTCAACATTTCTTTTCATTTCCCAGAATAGTTATATCCTTTCAGTTGTACGAGTCATCACACAGAAAAGAGGAAATGAAATTATAATGATTTTCTCAAAATATGTACTTTTTACACAGAAAATCCTGTTTTCCCATAAAAATTACGGATATAATGAAGTATAGCACTCAGTATTACTGTAATTTGACAAGATAATTGACTTCACATGTGAAAATAGTTTTCAATGTGTAATTTTAGCTAGTATTAAAAATTGATATTTTTTTACCAGAAATCTGTTATTTTTAATGAAAAATAGGAATTTCACCCCAAAATCATGAAGAAAATAGACTCAATCAACTTCAAACATGTTATTCATGAGCGAATCTGAGAACTTACATTTGAAAATGCATATCAGCTATCAATTCATGGAACATTTCAGATTTAATAAATTTCCTCCAGAAATAAGAGAATTTTGCATGAAAAATATGTGTTTTACCCCAAAACGACCAAATAATGAAAACAATGAATATAAAGCAGGTATAACCCGAAAGAGCAAACAAAGTTACACTAGAATAAAGATTTTTCTCATTAATTTTATGAGGAATAAGATTTTTATAAATAATATACAAAAATCATTGAATTTTAACTGAAAACACACTTTTTTGTCTAAAAACAACAATTTGGAGGCTTATGAATAAAATAAAGATACAAGATATATGTCATTTGAAAGAGGAGAATGTGGAATTATTTTTGAAATGCCAAGAACATGATTTTAGGCCATAACGTGAAACTGTGCGACAGATAAAAATTATTTTTCTTGAAAAAAATCCCAAAAAATAGCAAAAAAATCACTTTTTTACCCCAAAAGTCACATAAAAAGTAAAATTTGGAACTGCAAACATATATCATTTGAAAGAGCATACAAAACACTATACATTCCAATGTTTTTATTTTTTGAATTGCTATTTGTTTGAAATCTATTTGATTTTTCCTGTTTTATGTGATTTTTGCATGAAAAAACAAGTTTTTGCCCCAAAACACCTGTTTTAAATCACTTGAAAATTGTCCAACAAGCAGAATCTGATAGAACTCTGATCAAGCTTTCAGATGATATATGTCTCGAAAATTCCCACATGGGGGGGAGGGTTTACCCCACTGGCCCATGGTCTATATTTTGATATGACAAAAATGAAAGCACCATTCTGGTTTGACATTTACACCTTTCGAGATGTGGCTATTCAGATTTATTCCTTGTTGTACAGTTACCATGGTTACTTGCAGATTATATGTAGTGGCTTTGCCTATTTTCTGTTTCATTTCAAAATCTAATAATCATTTCTTATTCTTTTGTAGGGGCAGAAATGGGTAAGTGATAATCCTTTCTTCCTTGATTTTTTTTTTCGTTATTGTTTTTTTTAAAAGCACCTTAAATTATTTTAGCACAAGAGTCTTAACATAACTTTATGTTTGAGGGTTTGTAAAAAAATTATACTAAAATTCATTGACATATAATTCTTTAAATCTTGTGTTTAATACTACCTGGTAGTAAGGGTCAAACGTTCACACTTGTAAACAAAGCCGTTTTGTTTTGTGGCTGTGCACGTTTACATACCGGTACTTTCTAAACGTGTACACAGACTTCTATACATATACTTGAAAGATCGTCTCTAATATCTTTATTACTCTTAAAAAAGTGAATCAAAGACGGAGATTCCTTAGCGTAGTTAAGCAGCGGCGTCGATCATTTTGGAGATAATGTTTTAAACCAAAAGAAGACAAAATTGACACCCCGCTACTCTCTTTCATTGTCATTGTTGCCTAAAAATATTTAATCACGTCAAACAAGGTGATTCCTTAGAGTAGTTAGGTCGCAACGTCGACCAGAGGAAAAAAACAGAGCCAATATCTCTGACAAAATTGACAACCCTGCTATCGTCTCTTTCTCCATCGATCATTGTTGTATATGTATATTTCCCCCGTCACTGCTGCCTCTTTCTTCACGTACAATGTATGCATTTGAACCCTGAATCTGACGTTTTTGTAGCATGTACTTTTAAATTGTGGAAATTTTTCAAACACGTTTAAAATACTATAAAACTTTGATTAATTACAGATGTAATGTTTTCAGCTTTGAATCTTAAAAATTTGTTTTATTGTCTAGAAGCATCAGCAATATACGTCTTATCTTATTTAAGTTATGAATTCAAGAATTAAATCTAGTCAAGCATTACTAAGTCATATTTATATGTCAACTTTGACGACGTCTGCAAATATTAACACTACAAGAAATCACTTTTCACAATAGAATTACAAAGAAGCGTTTAAACATTTACATTTCGTTTACAGCCTTCGGTGTACACGTTTAGGACATTTAGTAAACGTTTCACCCTTACCTGGTAGTTATATACATGTATGGAATTCATGTCAAACCTGGATTGTTATCGTGTGTGGCAATCTTTTGAGAAGTATTTTTTTGCCGTAAATAGGAACAAGTTGTTTCCATTGAACTGATTTTGAAGAAATATTCTGAAATAATACATGTATACTACAATGTCATAATATACTAGGGTGTCATCATATACTAGACTAGAGTGTCATACTATAGTGTCACAATATACTAGAGTGTCCGTGACCATACATGCACTTCCAGGGATGATGTATCTTGTGATAAACGTTAAAGTTTGTTGCAAATCGTGTTTGACCTACATTTCTGACTGTGCGTGCAGATGAAGAAAAATTAATTTTATTTCCACTTTATCTCATAAAGTATACAATGTTATTATGTATATAACCATTGATGAATCGTTGTAAGAATAAACCATTTACTTTTTATTTACAGCGTATGCCTTTGTTGATTTTGAAGACAGAAGGGATGCAGAAGTAAGAAAAAATTAGTACGAGTGATAAATAACTCTGAAATAAAAAAAAAAAAAAATTGCTGTACAGAACCTTCAATTTTTGAAAATTTTTGCATGATAATGTAATGTTTTTGTCACATTTTAAAGAAATATGAATGTATTTGTAAATCATTTTATTTGCTAATTTTCGGGTATTGAATACTCTATGTAGTCACTGCTGCATTTTACTTATTGTAGATATATGTGTGAACATTTCTTTGCAATTTGAATTTTAGGAGTATATGGTGCTTATCATTGGCCACACAAGGAGCTAAGACAGCTTTGCAATGAAAAGCACTGAAAAGTGATCTTTATGGTGTTAAAATAAGAAAAAATAAGTTCACATTTCTGCCTAAAATTAAGTTGCTAAGAAATGGATACACAAATTGTTAGATATTGGTAAAACATGGGAAAAAAGTATTAACATTTTGACCTGATGACCCAAATTTTGAGTACACATTTTTATGAAAATGAAGATCAAAAGTATTTATCAAATTCTAGAAGAAGTGTTTTGTTTAACTGCTTTAGCCTGTTTCATTTCGCCCTTATTGCCTTATGATCTGAGGGCAAATTTCGGACTGGGCAACCTCAAAGCTATGAGAAGTTGTAAGAAAAGTAAATTTCAAGTTTGCATTATATAAATGCTAATTCATCGAGTCTAATGTGCAGCTTTGACACTAGAGTATGGATATGATGTGCTTATGTACAAGTATATACATGTTTAGTGAATTGTTATCACTTTTTGGCAACACTGTAACAGTGACTCCATCCCAAGTCAACGCCTTTCTTGGACATTTGCCAAAAAACTCCCCATGCTACAGCCGCCAAACAAGGTTTAAGCCCAGCCCCCAGCTCCACTGAGAGCCAATGGAATATGACTTGGAGAGTTAGCTCCACCCACTTGCCATTCTACAGCTGCCAATAACGGTCTTTGTCCAATCCTAAGCTCCATTGTATTCCATTGGAGTTCCATTTCGCTTCCATCCACCCGGTTCAAAGTTCATAGCTATCCTATCCATGCCTGTGGCCCCAGGGTGCAATAATGTACCCACTGGGCCAAGTTATATGTTCCAATCCATTGCAAGAGGGTAAAATACTTTTGTGATAAATGAGAATTTTTTTTTCTAAGATAAGAGATACTATCAGATTAAAATTTGAAACTTAAAGATAAATTTTGAAAGTACATTTAATATCAGATAAATGTGAAATGATAATGCAAGTGTTTATCTAGGACATTTGACATATACGCAGCTGTACAAATGTTTGCAAGGAAATTTTACATTACAGGATAAAAAGAGATATTTCAAGATGAGGGGTAGTATTTCCTATTGAAATACTTTAACCTACATTAATCTACAGTCATATTCCTGCTTGCTTTATTTAAAGAAGATTGTGTTAAAAAAATTCAATATAAATACACTGCATGCTGCCCCTGCATGTTGTTTTATTCTCAAATACCAGACAAAATGCTAATTTCTTCATTTCCTATAGGATGCATTGAAGTATGAAAATGGTAGAGATTTGTGTGGTTCCAGTATCCGTGTTGAATTTGCCAAGGGCAATCCGAGGCGACCATTAAGTGGTGGGCGAGGGGGTGGAGGAGGAGGAGGTGGAGGCAGGGTAAGTCTCAAAACATTCTGTTTCTTTTCCTTATGTTTATTTTTTGTATTTCCTAATTTTACTTGAAATTCTTCCTTATACCCCCCTTAAACTTGCTGGATCATAGTCCATCAACCTATCCTAATTGTCTATGTCTTGTATGCAGCAATCTTTTGTTAAGGAAATAAAGATTTGAGAGAAAGAAATGAATCAATTAGCAACATATTTTTATCAAATTTAATAAGCTATTCACTCATATCAGCATGGGCAAAAACAATGGTTGGTTATGCTTTCACTTTCCTGAAATGACTAATAGTCTTCAAATTTTAGCTATTCACAAAAAAAAATTCACACAATACTAGCTACATACATTTTACATTTGAATATGTAAGAGTGTGAAAGTGTTAAAAAGATTTTCAATGCAGTGTACATGTTCATGGATGTATTAACAGGGTTCCTATGAGGAATGCTACAGGTGTCGAAGACCTGGACACTTTGCTCGGGATTGTCCTGACGATCGTTACTATGGTTTCAGACGACCCAGAGGAGGCAGATATAGGTCACCATCTCCCAGACGCAGACGAAGGTACTTAGATTTTTTTATGAATTTTATCAGCATTTTGATTTGTTTATAAAATCTATTCTGTGCAGTTTTGAATATATATTCTGCAGATTGTAGAGACTTGAGGGATCTTATCTATTATTACGCTTTAAGGACATATACTGTTTATTCACTTTTAGGATAGATATCCTTTATATTTGAATCAGTTTCATCTTATTGTATGTAAAAGTAATGTGTAGTGACACTTGATGGGGTTACCATAGGAAACATTGAAGTTCTGAGTACTTCCCAAATAGACTCATGCAGAAATTTTCTCTTGCCAACTATGGCAAATTCACAATTATATTCAATAACTTTTTCATTGTTGTATGATTTTCCTTCATATTCAGAATACAATATATTAGATATTCTACTAATTGATTGAAGTGAAGGATTTGAAACCTTTCTGTACATACTTTTCTGTAAAATAACATAAAACTTTAATCTTAAAATATATTTCAAAGAACTTTATGATGGAAATCAGAGTTATCTTTCTTTGTACGTCAGAAATACAGAATACTCATCGATGTGAAGATTCAAAATTTTGGGTGCCGGATATGTCCTTAATCAAATGACCCATTTAAGCATTGTTTGGCGGGCCATTGATTTTGATGTAATAATCGAAATTCAACCAGCAAGTGTGAATGTAATCGGTATCAATGTCATTTTTTTTGCAGGTCAAGGTCCAGATCTCGAGACAGGAGAAGGTCAAGGAGTGACTCACGCAGTCGTAGCAGGAGTAATGATAGAAGGAGAAGGTCAAGGTCAGATAGTCGTGACAGGAAGAGACGGCGCACAGAATCTCACAGCAAATCACGCAGCCGGTCTAAGAGCAAGAGCAGATCTCCATCTAAAAGCCGGTCTAGAAGTAGGTCACCAGCGAACCTGAACGGCAGTGCACCAAATGAAGCAGGTTCAAGGTCACCGAACAGTTCAAAGGACGATCAGCCTGAGTGATCAATGCGCCAGGGTGTTTTTTTTTTTTTTTACAAATTTAAGTTTAGTTTTTTTAAAAACACAAATGTCATTTTGAAGGAAATACTTGAAGTTATTTGTTTGATTTTATAACATTTATCATCAACATTAAGTAGTGTTCAATACATGTATATTTGCACCTCTATAATATGTTATATTTGACGAAATAAAATTTTATCACAGCAGAGGTAAGCAATGAGACGATCCAAAAATCAAGACAGATTATGTAAAATGGCTGTATGAACTTATGTGTTGTATATTTCATGTTGTAGTACTGCTTTTAGTAGAACATTTTGTCAGGATAATGTACAGGCATTTTACTTATTTTAAAGTATGTCACACAGGGCAGATTTCGTAACACATTTCAATAAAAAATAGAGAAATAACTCAATTGCTTTGGTTTTTCAAGTTGATCAATATGATATATCAAAAAAAGTTTCTTGAATGAAGTATGAAGCTGTGTGTTGCTGATGGATGATTTCGTCCAAAGTCTATAACTTCAACCAAAAATAGAGAAATTTGACTTCATGTCTATATCCTACATGTGCTTAGTTTTCAATTTAGATTAAGTTCTGCAAAACTTAAACGTGATCTGAGCAAAATATGTGACATACATGGATACTTGGAATTCACCAAGTTTATGGGATGTCCAAGTTACATTTTACTCAAACCAAATATCGCTGTGAGACTACATGTGTATACATTTGTACATGTACTAGTATATACCAAACAAAGACTACAATAGGAAAATTTTCAGCAATGAAGACCTATATGAATGGTAAATGGATGAAAAACAAAATAGTATTATACTTCTTTATACCCGGGAGGATAATTAATAACATAGTCAGGTGGACATTTTGGAGTTTTACAGCATTTTCCTGGTGCAGGATCCTGTAGGGTACAATTGGTGGGTATATTCCAGCTTATACATCTGTTAATGGAAAGAAAATACAGATGAACATCGTGCAAAATGAAATCTACTGGCAAACATATAAAATTCTTGCTACTGAAAGATGCTCATTGAGAAAATTAATCGATTAATGTGTTACATACCACCTCCTGGCTTGCATTTATAATTCTGTGTCATAATCACTTGACCATCAAACAATGCTGCTTCAGGCCATTTGATTATGTCAAATGTATAATGTAAAAGTCCACACACTGATACAATGTCGGACAAAACATGTCATACCCTGGAGTTGATGGCATCAATAGACTTCATTCACTTCCGTAACCTTTGACCTAGTGCACTTTGAGATACTTTTTGATATTCCACTTTTAGGTTCCTTCTAACCAGTGCTTTGACATTGCATACTTTGAACAAAAAGATCTCCAACAAGACTTATTGCATGCTGCACTGATTACAGCAGAACACACGTAAGGTTGCAGCAAAAAGGGACATCGGACAAAAAACTTGTCATGAGCTAACAAAAAGAGACAACAAAAGACTCGAGAGCACCTACAACATGTGGACCTACAAACGATCAAAGTAGATCCATTGAAACATGAATGAAAACAAATAAATGGAGGTATACCTTTGTGCATTGGGCCAAATTTGGAGAGCCATCTGCTACATTTAAAGCAAATGATGTAGTTATCTGGATAACGGGCACATCGCTCACCTGAGTTGCAAACAAAAGAATGGTAGTGGACAATTCGGTGGAGGCCCTTGAGTACTTGCTTCTTTTAAAGTTTCATGAAATTGTGAACATCAGTATTGGAGATATCGAAAATGCGTCACCCAATCAAAGCCCTCGGCAGCCATATTTGTTGACCGATTGATTCAGGTTATGTTAAATGTGACAGGTCCATTTCCGGCCTATTCTAAGTCCTAGATCAATGAAAAAACCTTGTGTGGGTGATGTATCTGAGGATGCTTACTGAAATGCATTGTACAGATGCTGCATCTGACCTATATTTCACGCTTGATTGGCCAGGTATGGTAAAATTAGAATCTTCATTTCCACCCTTCTTTAAATTTTTTATCAACCAAACTGATGTGGATGATGCATCTGGAAATACTTTGTGCAATGTAGGTACAGATGCTGGTCATGGGACAATGATGCCGTCGAGGTGAGCGCTGTCATCTCTGATGACCTTATGTTTGACTAATGATACCATGCGGTTGATGAGAAACTGATACCTGAAGTTTTACTGTCGAGACATCATGTGACCAGGTGAAATGTTTTAAATATGCAAACGTTCGCTTGTTTTGTTGACATATACTTCAGAGCGGACTACTACCGATTATGACTGATGAATAAGATATGGCCTGAACTCTGTGCAGCGGTTGCAGAGGAGACGTCGAAAATGCGTCAGCCAATCAGAGCCCTAGGCGACCATATATTTGTTGACTGATCGGCTTACAAAACACAAAGTTGGCAGAGGACCTTCTTGCGTATAGTCATAATCAAGCAATATTTGTCCAAAAATAAGACAAAATAATGTTTTCCAAGGAATAATGCTGGTGAACTGTGCACAAGTCCCTTTATGATGACAGTATGATATTGATGATAGTTTCTTTAACAATTAACATGTGAATGGACATAAAAGCACTGGACATACGAAAAACAGTCTGAGCTCTGCTGGCTGAAGCAAGCTCATGATCAGTCATCTGAGAAGTATGAACATACCAAAGAAAGAATAATAAAGGACAGAACGTTCAAGTTTAGAATTCTTAGTATGACATCAGAACATATACTCACAATGAATTACAGATGAATTCTCCCTTATTATTCCGACAAGTACAAGTTTGCTTACAGCCATCCCTCCACGTTTCTCCTACGTTATACACCTTCCCTTTATACGAACATTTGTTGTTCTTATCCCCGACTGCAATGAGATGAACCTTACTCGTGACAACTCCGAAATCAAGAATAGCTTGAATATTTTAGAGTGTTCGAATTGCACACACTTTCAGTGACCAGTTTGCTAATGGAGAAATAGCATCCTCTGCGCCTAGATGATCTTTTAACTTTATCTGTGCTTAAACCAACGATTGTATCTGGTTTTTTAAAATTTACTTTATGAACTTTTAGTACTTTAGTTAATTTTGAATTTTCACTCACCTAAAGTCCAAGGAGCATTTGTGCTGTTTAAACTACATTCCACTTCGGAACAACATTTGTTTGGTTTCTGTACAAGGTTGCATTCCTTCGTTATTTTTGGAACAATATAAGTTGGACATCTGTTAAATAAATTTCTTTGTTGCTGATAAAAGTGTTCAAATTGTTATTCCAATGTGTTACTAATATTAAACGTCTTCAAATTCAATAGCATCATTTAAGAACAGCTAATTTGTATCATGGACCAGACATGCACGTTTCGGGTACTTTCCCCTATCAGTGATCCTCAATTTAAACAATGTACATGTAATATGGCCAAAGAGTGTGAAAGTTATTATGTCCAAAAATGTACAGAAAGACGTAGCAGGATGGGTGGGATGATGCTACAGGACCCACATTTTAGAAATTTCAAGACATTTTGATAATAGAATTTTTATTGAATGCGTCGAAGACACGATCAACCAAATCGAACTTGGCTACATTTCGGGGACTCCTGGTCCACCAGCAGTGACACTCATCAACTGGTACAAATGTTAAACGTCTTCAAATCCAACAGCATCATTTAAGAAAGAAATATAAAAAAATATTTTCTAATACTAGAAATTCATTTTCTTATATAGTAGGAAATTCATTTTCTAATATGTGAAATTCATTTTCTAATATTTGAAATTCGTTTTCTAATATTAGAAATTCATTCTCTAATATTTTAAATTCATTTTCTACTATTAGAAATTCATTTTCTAATATTAGAAATGCAGCATATTTTCTCATATTTGGAATTCATCAGAAAATGATTTTCTAAGATTAGAAAATGATTTTCTAAGATTAGAAAATGATTTTCTAATATTGGAAAATGATTGTCATATATTAGAATATGAATTTCTTATATCATAAAATGAATTTCTAATATTATAAAAAGTTCAATATTTTCTAATATTAGAAAAGGAATTTCTTATATTCGAAAATCATAGGTTATATCTTATATAAGAAAATCATTTTCTTATATTAGAAAACATTTTCTAATATAAGAAATACAGTATATTTTCTATTATAACAAAATGATTTTCAAATATTAGGAAATGTATTTCAAATATTAGAAAATGAATTTCTAATATTAGAAAATACCTATTTTTGTCCATATTGGCTTGCCACAGAAAGATGAAGACACAGTGTGTATGGAAGACCAAGAAATCACTACTTTTTATACAAGATACTTTTTAAAAGGAGTACAACTGACACAAGCAAGATACGGTGTTTCGCCGTATAACATTTGTGATGTTGACGTAAGGAGGAGGGGCGTAACCAAATTACAATGACAAAAAAACTAAGGGTAAGATTTCAACAGGAACTTATGAGCGTGTCTATATCTCCATTAAAGAAAGATTGAAGAATATTTTTTTTTAAACAAGAGGCATTAAAGGCAAAACACAAAGCTTCGCTATATTACGCAAGCATTAGCAAACTCCAGGCAGCTCAAGTTTACGTTCCGTAACCATACTCTACAACATCACTGCCACAGACTTGCCGCCATAAAGCATGTCTTAACGTAACGATGAGTTAGCACGATTCTGTTCTCCCTCGACCAGACCTATTTCCCGTGCTAACTCCCTTAATGGTATACCTTAATTGTATAATAATCACATTGTAAATTCTATACAAATGAATGGGCATATGTAAATATTAACTAATAATTACAGGTCCCTGCAGCGGTAGTATCCTCTTTTATCGTCTATACATGTGCATGTGCAGTTATACAGACATCCGTCCACCCATGTGTCACCAGTTTTATATGTTTTACCATCAGTGTATCTACACACGCCTGCCTGGTCACTGTCTGAAAAATGAATTAAGCCATAATGAGAAATAATTTGGCCTCGGCCATGATTAATAAGATAAGTGAATTGACATTTAGTGCTTCAGAGTTGAATGAATTTGAACTATGGAGGAAATTATGGAGCACTGAAGAATCATGTTTTCATTTCGATCAAATCATATACTCTTTATATATCCAATGATAATTCTTCATTCTTGATAGAAAGAATTTCTCAAATTATTTGCGTTATTAAAACAATGTTAATGGCAACCGCAAATTCAAATTGTTGTTAAGTAATTCCAATATTATGCGGAAAAATTCTGAGACTAGTAATAAACACAGCGAGGAAAACATAATCAAAATATTGAACTTTCTGGTCGATTAAATATTCCTAGTGTTTGGGGAAAATTACTTTTCAGTAAATTGTAGGACTTACTAAGGGAACAATTTTTGATGTTACTTCTCGATTATCTACTTTATTTATATGACGCCAAGTTTGTTCAGTTCTTGCAGTTTAATTTTGTGCTCTATTGTTGGTGCTGTTGAGATTATCGCCAGGATCTTCTTTAACTAATTTGCTTTCTCATAGAAAGGATTAAGAACCTTAGCACTTCACTTTTGCATACAGATAATTTGAAAACGTGCTCTTAGTTGATGTTGATCCCAATTTTGAGGATTCCCTTAGATATGAATGTTTTCTAAATTCTGTATACTAGGCATGCATGAACTACCTTAATTTATAATTTTTTTTTGCTGTGGGTGCTGAAACCGAGTGTTGTTGGAGACCCCCTTCTTTCTTCCTAAGTATATCCAACAGTTGGGGTTTTGCTGTGGGTGCTGCAACCGAGTGTTGTTGGAGAATCTCTCCTTTTTCTTTATTTTGGCTTCTTGTATTGGTTAACCTTTACGTATCAAATGAAAGGTCTCGACGGGTAGAATACAGTCCAGAAAGGTTCGGGGTAACGGAAGTATCCTCCTCCGCCGCTACCACCGCAACCCCACCACCGTCGCCACCACCACCGCCGCTGCAGCAGCAACAGAAATGTTTTAATATCCAACAGCAGAAAGGGAAGAACCCGTGATGGTGATGGTGGCGGAGGCAGCAGCGGTGATGGTGGCGGTGGCAGCGGCGGTGATGGTGTGTTGTCCCATGTAAGGTATCTGTTCCAGAATCCTCAGTAGTTCTCTACTATGTCTGGTCCATGCTGTAAATTTATCTGGTCTTAAATGATGCTATTGAATTTTAAACCGTTTAACATTTGAACTCTTGATGAGTGTCACTGCTGGTGGACCAGGAGTCCCCGAGGGCACATGTAGCCAAGTTCGATCAGCTTCGGTTGATCGTTTGTCTCTTCAACGCATTTGAAATTTTCTGTTACAAAATTCTTGAAATTTCTAAAACGTGGACCCGTCCTTTAGCATCATATCCCATTCATTCTGCTGCGTCTTTCGGTAAATTTTTGGACATTATTTCCACACCTTTTGGCCATATTACATCGTTTAGATTGAGAATCACTGACGAGGGTTAAGTACCCGAAACGTGCATGTCTGCAAATTTGTCTTGTCTTAAATGATGCTATTGAATTTGAAGACGTTTACCATCTAAGTCCAATTTATTGATAAAATGCATACTAAAAGTCAGATTTATTCTGACTTTTACAACTATACTTTATTTTACAACTATACACGCGGCCAAATATTGTGAAATTGTTATGAACAGGAATCGTGTAAACTTTCTTTGGTCAATTGAAAAATCAGGGGATGTGATTGACAAAATGAAATCAAGAAATTTTCAAGCAAATACGATTTCTTCATACAACTTTTCTAATATGTTCACCACGCTTCCTCGCGACAAAATAAATGATCGATTGTCCAAACTCATTAAATGGTGTTTTGATCGAGAGGGGAAAACTTATATTTGTACTTCTGAATCAAAGGGTTTCTCGTCCACCACAAATACAAATCATACAAATCATGGACATGTAGTGACCTGTGCATTGTCTTGTCCTTCCTTTGGACAATATTTATGTAAGATTTTGTGAGAAACTCTACAACCAGGTTGTAGGAATCCCTATGGGCACTAATTGTGCGCCTCTTGTTGCAGATTTATTTTCATACACGTATGAAAAAGAATTTATCCAAAATCTTCAAAAGCAAAGAAAACATGATGATTTGAAATGTCTCATTGGTACTTCTAGGTACCTGGATGATATTCTTACCATCAACAATTCTGTTTTTGAAAAGTATGAAAATGTTATTAATCCACAAGCATCGACTCTAAACAAGGCAAACATTACGAACACAGAAACACCATTTTTGGACCTAAATATCAAAATTGTTAATGGAGAGATCCATACAAGTGTGTATGACAAACGAGATGATTTTTGATTCAACATAGTAAATTTTCCCTGGCTTGACGGTGATGTTCCGAGGTTACCGTCATGCGGTATTTACATTTTACAGCTCATCAGGTATGCTAGAGCATGTACTGATGTTTTGGATTTTCAAATTAGAAATTCACAAATTACAAAGAAACCTTTAGGCCAAAGTTTTCGCTTTTATAAACTAGTAAAAACTCTCTGGACATTTTACAAAAATTATGGCCAACTTCTTTTAAAATTCGGACCCATTAAAGCAACAGAGTATATCAAATTGGGTATTTCAAAACCTGCATTTTTTGAGACATAATAAACAAAATAAGAAGGATCAAAGCTAGGTAGACAGAATGACCATCAAAATTGTGTTAGAATCATCAAACGCCTTTTATATCGAGGATATGATCCTTCTGTCACCAGACGGACACTTGGCTTGGTACTAGACCAATCTACAGCCTTGTACCAGCGCATTCTTAAGAATAACACTCTAACTGACTGTGACGACAGGACTCTATGACAGGCCCTGTCCAAACCTGTCCTCTCTGAATTTCAGTCGGACTGCTCGGGTAATCACATGCACGATCTCGCTACAGCCGACAGAGCACGGACTGTATTTCGTAGGCCTTTTGTTTTTTTATATACATTTACAAATCCATCTGTGTGTTTCTTTGACTCTGGCGTCATGATGTCTGTCTGAATGTTCATCTAACAGTGAGGTGATTATTTTACACCACAACTGTGCGATCTTCGAGACCTCTGGTTAATCGGAAAAGTGGGAGGGTTGTGCGCACGTAATCCGGATAACCACACCTTCTGCTACTTGCGTGGAAGATGGCCGTACAAAGTCGACACCGGTTGCCCATTGACCTCGTTGGTTAATATGTGGTCTTTTGTACTTTATGTTTCTAAGTTGTGGGTTGGTGTTCCTTGTCCCTTCTGCGTCTCTTTCTGTGCGTGTCTGCCCTGTGTTTTTGCGTTGGGTGTTTTGGAGTTTAGCTGTGGGTGATGCAACCTGGTGTTGTTGGAGATCTCCTTCCTTGTTTTATATCTTTTGAAGTGAAGAATTTTTCTCAAAATTTTCATCCATGACTAAATATGTATGACATTCTCTTTCTATTGGACTTACAGGTCTAGACACTGATAAAAACCATTTCCATTCTTTAGACACGTGCAGTTTAAGGCACATCCGTCCTGCCAAGCATCCCCTTGGTTATACCTCTGCCCCTTATATAGGCAGTAGTTAATTTGAACACTGGGCGGTGGTGCCGTCTGTATTCCTGTGTTTGGTTGTGCCGTCGTCGATCCTTCAGACAGAGAAAAAAGCTTACGGTATACAAAGGAAATTGCTACTTTTGTCCTACTTTTGTTACATCAACCTTTACTGATAGTATGACAAAAAATATCTACAGTCAATTAAATCGGAGGAATATCTGCAAGAAGAGGATTTACAGACGTCTATCCTTAGTGTCTCAGCATTTCAACTGTTTACAACACAGAATAAGCTGAACATTAGATATCAGTCATTTCTAACATACCTGGATGTAGGATAGGACTGAAGGTTATGATGAAGATAATTAAAGTAATTGAGAAGACAATAATTGAAGATAACGAAAATAAAGGTGATGATTCTCACCACACAGTCCACAGAATTTAGCACAATTGGTTTTGGCCCATGTGGTATACAGACCACCGCATGCCTGAGATCCGTACTCATCACAGTCTGGTAAAAGATCGTGGCATGCCGATGTCAGAGATGCTGAAAATAAAAGTTCAGAAGTCTTATTCAAGAAGTTCGTCTTTGTACAAATTAACGTGCCTTCGTCTTGACCCTTTTTTTTTAAATTTTGACTCTGATATGCGAAAAGATTACTTTTAGAATATCAAAAATTTCAACAATATGAAATTGTTGGAGAGAAAATTACGCTGATTTTTTTCTTTGATATACAGCCAGTGTGTCGATTTAGAAACTTGTTTGTATGATGCACTGCTATCAGAAAATAGTGTTGAGAGGGTTGCTTTCTTGCAGCAGATTTAGAATCTTCGTTGTCCTTAAAAGGACACTTTTGACTTTTACATGTTTACATATTACTTACGACATAATCCACAAAAGTCAGGGCAGTTATTTTTGGCCCATGACGTGTATATTCCTGAACATGCCTGCTTGCCGTATTCTGCACAGTCCGAACGTTTGTCATGGCATACAGCTTTTGTAGGGGAGGGACTTGATCCTACTGTTGAATGAATAAAGAATTAGATTATAGAGAAAATTATATGTTTCAAAATAGAAATTATTTAGCGTATTTTGGTATGAATTGTCAATATTGAAATATATGTTGAATCCAACATTTTCGACAGAGGTTCTTGGAAGAACATCGAAAAGAAATGATATTTCGATTTTTATTGCATGTACCATGAAGATTTAAGGAGGAAGATAATAGTATTTTTAGGAAATGTCAATTTTTGTCCAATTATATCAAGGGAAACTTAGTAAACCTATATTTTGGATTACTGAAATAAAAGTTATTGTGATAGAAAATATATTACAATATTGATTAGTTCAATCACTAGGTTGATTTCTCCGCTACTGGATTTTAGGTCACGTTTAGATTTTTTTTTCTCATACATATTCACTATTTGGATTTCCTCTCTTTCGGCCTCGAGAATCACTACTGATACATAATTTGTTTGAATGTGCATATGGTGCACTGAATTATTGAACAATATATCTTCTTTCTTCGAAATCGGCAATGATATACTGCATCAAAGGGTAGCCGCTACCAATCAAAGCAACATCAATAGTCGCCAGACTCACATACATAAAAATAGTCCATGTATAGATATATCCAAATGAAATACTTTAAAACTAATATCGATATATGGTTAATGACTTGCCACAAAATCCACAGAATTTGGCACAATGTTTTCTTGCCCATGCTTCATATGATCCTTTACATGCATTCTGTCCATACTCTCTACAGTCTGGTATATTGTCTTGACAGTCCGCGGCTTCTGACACCAATACTGTAAAAATAAGTGTCTTTTACTTCAATAAATGAATAAATAAGAATAACAAATAACAAATGAACAATTCCATCGAGAATATGCCTCATCGATTTCATAAAGGAATTATATGTCAATGCTAATCTTACAACAACTATATGGAGGGGGATTAGGGTCACAATGCTATTTGACTTGCTCACATGATTCATGCTATGTTGCTTCATTCAATGTTTGATTATTCCATGTTCATTTGTCTTGCTTTCATTTCAAATTAACCTTATCTTTCTTCTTTGTGTAGTTTTGCTTCCCTGCATTTTACATTTGTCCTTCGTCAATGCATAACTGTCATTATAACATGCGTTATGCCATCCTTCTTTCTGCCATTATCCTTTCGTCTTAATGCTATTATTGCTTCGTCAATGCTACCTTCAATTTTGATACCAGATGGCGCTTCGCGCGACCGCATGTGCCCGTTCCTTGAAATGAACTTTGAAACATCCCCTGTCGTTAGAAATTTCTTTTAAATTCTACTACAGTAATTATATTATCGCACGAGAGGACAGACGTAGATTGGCTGTATAAATATTTGAAAAACATTATGAAGTAATTAGTAACTATTTGATTTTGTATGCATCAGATTTTTGTTAGTTTTAACAGTGACTATAAATTACTCGTGCAGATGAAAAATCTCTGTGGAGTAGTGAATGTCACGTATGTCACAGTATTCTATTTTACACCTTTCCGAGTGGGTTCGAATCCCGGACGAGGATACATTTTTTCCCTTTTGTCAATTTTAAGTATAATGTAACTTGTCCATGTTGTCGATCTGCCCAGTAGAGGATGTAGAAAAAATTGGGGGTACTTATAAAAATGAAATGTTTTTATACAATTTTTTTTTTCAGTTTATCTTTGGAGGGGGGGGGGGTAATTGTTTTGGAATAAAATATGGCGGGCAACTGTACATTATCATTATTCAGTTGAAATAAAAAATCATTTTTAATACAAAACTTTGCAAAAGCCTCGTTGGCTCACTGTCGTCGCTGTCGTCGCTTGCAAGTCATCTATGAAAAGTCATAATTTTAATTAATTGCCTTTTATATGCCCGTCAATGTCGTTTCCATACCATAAATCGGGTGATTCTTGCATAAAAAGATAAGACTTCTGTAATAATTGACTTTGAAGTATGGACTTATGAAGGTCAATGTTCAAGGTCAATCCTTGCAAGCATCAAACGCTTGGTTTTCAATCTTAACCTTGATCTTGAGTCGAACAAGAGTGGCGGATTTAGGGGATGCTCCTGCACAGACCCAATATTTTCCCGGCAAAAAAAGGTACATCAGTAAAATTAGTAAAATCGGCAAAATTCACCCCTTGACCCCCGGCAAAGGAGGCACTGGATCCGCCACTGAACAAGAAGAATCTGACAAGTTTGCTATAGTGCAATCTAATTAAAATTATACCTAGCAAATAGTGTGGTTATCCGGATTACGTGCTCACAGCTCTCCCACTTTTCCGGATTCCGAAAGGTCTACAATTCTTCAGAATGCGCTGGTAAAAGACTGTAGATTTGTCCAGTACCAAGCTAAGTGTCCGTCTTGTTACATAAGGATCATATCCACAGTATAAAGGGCGTTTGATGATTCTGACGCATTTCCGATGCTTATGCTGTCTACATTTGGTCCTTCTAATTTTGTTTATCATATCATTCAAGAATCAATCAAAATCCGGATCATTTGTATCAGATGTATTTTTAGCGATGTCGTATTGTTGTTTTACACCACAATTGCACGTTCTTCGATACCTCTGGGTAATCGGAAAAGTGGGAGGGTTGTGCGCACGTTATCCAGGATAACCACACCTTATGCAATTTCCGTGGCAGATGGCCGTCCTAAGTCGGCACCGGTTGCCCATTGATCTTGTTGGTTTATGTGTGGTCCTTTGTGTTTGATGTTTCTGTGTTGTGCGTTGACGTTCCTTGTCCCTTGTGTGTCTGCTTTGTGGTTTTGCATTGAGTGTTTTGGGGTTTTGCTGTGGATGCTGCGACCTGGTGTTGTTGGAGATCCCCTCCTTTGTTGTATATCTTATTTCATCAACATTAGTTCTACAACGGTTTTTGTTTTTAACAGAGGGAAGTCTTACAACACTTTCATGTGTCTTCTTTTCAATTAAAGAATGAAGAACTATTATAAACATTTATTAACTCCAAGCCTAACCCTAACCCAAACCCTAACATTTTGGGGCTTCGAGATTTTTATATAATTCTTTTGGATTTCCCTTTCCCGGCCAATATCACTTATGAGACACGTTAAACACCTTCCTTTGCAATGTAAAAATCAAGATGTGGCAATAGAATACACAGGGAATCTAAATGTATTATAATATACATGTTTCTCTTTTGAAGGTCAATCAGGAAAAAGGACGAACTTCTTACAGATTTTGTATAAAAGCAATATTTCAAATATGAAATACTCTGGGAGTAAGTAATGTATGTAAACCCATGGATATTTTCACAAAATAGCATGATGCATATGGAAAGAGTCAATATTATATATATATGTGTCTCCATTTTAATTGGTGAGAGATAAATTGACTCCAATCGGGGTTCAAGCACTACCCTCTTACCTACTGAGCCAGCGCGAAACATACAGTTCTAGTAATTGGAATAAACTCTTTATTGTGTAGGCGACAGCAAAGAATGACCCAGGTCTGTCTTTAAATTATTTGATGCCTTGACCAGGAACTAATCTTGGTGACATTTTTATGACATTTATTAAAGTATTCTCATAAATTACTAATGCTTTAGATATTTCCAGTCTCAAGCAACACTGAAAAAACATTTCTGATTTATTTTACTGAGGAAAGGGAAATTTGTAATATGAAAGTTGAAGTCACTATGTTTGTCATTTATTGAAGTTTATAGGTAATCATTGTCGTCATTTGGTTATGATACTTTCATTAGCCTTTAATACAGATTGTACTAAGATAATCCACAAAAGTTTCATTAATATTTGAGTATCTGAATAAAGAATAGAAAGATGCGTTAACATGGTTTAGTGCGTTTATATAAATCCATGACGGACCAAGGGTTAAAAAAAACTCAGTATAGACAATATCAGTGAAAAGTGGAGCAAAGAATTCCTACAATTTACGGAAAAAAAAATCATCATCCTAACATCCTTCAAATATGTTTTCAATAAGAAACTTCAAGATTTTGATGACGTCTTCATCTGTGCATTTATTACTAGGAGAAGAGTCTTCCCATTCTGCAAATGCAGTTCACTTCTCTATTGGAAAAAAATTCTTGGAAATGCCAAAAGACGTTTCTCGTGGTTGCTATTTTCGCAATGCAAGGGTCTATTTTTCCCTCAGTCGGACAGAGATATCTACTGATTAACCCGGTCTGAGACAACTTTGTATCGCACCCCAGGATTTTTGTCTCGAACCCCCTATTGTAACATCATAGACGTTTACTTAGGTTTAGCAGTGTTTGATGCAACATTGAGCAACATTTAATGCAAAACAAGCAATGTTTATTCATGAATTATGTGAAAATATATGAATGAGAGAAAAATAATCAATCACCCCTTTGTACGAGGACAGGGAAATCCCACCCTCATATCAAAGATTTGCGACGTCCACGACTCGGCAAGTCTCGTCGTGGACTACAAATCTTTGATACTCGGGTGAGATTTCCCTGTCGCTGTACAAAAGAGTGACAAATATGGACAATGTCAATATCCCAATAAACAGTACAAAATCGATAATTCAGGAAACCACAAACCGAAGGCATACAAAATCAGGATAAAACAGGAACCAAAGCAAACAAACAAAAACCTCCACCATATGAAAAGAAGCGAACTCCCAGTTAGGAGTGAGACCAGGTGCCCAGGAAGAGTCAACATCTCCTGTTTGCATCAACACCCGTCGCTTCAATTCGGCATAAATATCACATCCGGTAACTTTCATTTCGGAAGATACAAGTAAAGTCTGTGGTTGGATGGTTCAAATGGTCTAAGACAGAATATCATTAACCATTCTGGAAAATGGAACATCATAGTGTATGAGGTCCCCGTATCGACTATAGAGCTTCCTCAGTGACGATGTTAGCGATCACAAACTTACCCCTGACTGAGAAGCTTTTCTGGAAGTCGCCTAGCTCTCAGAACAAAATCTGTATATTTGCTTCTTGCTCTGGCATAACGTATCAACTGGGATATGAATTAACCCGCCATAAGCATGCAATGAAGGGATATTGCTACTCAGAAAAGGGAAGTTTGTGATGCTGAAACTGAAGTCCTCACTGAAGTCATAGAGTGAGGTGTTGATGTGAATATCAGTGTCATAGGACAGCATTATGTCCAAATATGATGCTGCATTATTCGTCTCTGTAGTTTCTTTGACTTCAAGCTCCGACGGATAGATTCTGCTAAGGTAATCCGCGAATTTTGAATTATTGATGGATAGCACATCGTCTATATATCTGTTCTCCCTTCAGAGACCAAAGATTGAATGAATTCAGCTTCGTACGAGTAAAGAAGCATCGGCAAGGTGTGGGGCACAATTGGTCCCCATTGGAATTTGTTTTAAGACACTTCCTCCAAACACCACAAAAATGTTGTCGATCAGGAAGTTTAACATCTGAATATAACCTGTTTCAGTGTACTTATGTTCAGAATCGGACTTATCTTTTACAAAGTAAGTTTTGTCATAGTTAACAACGATATTTGTATTTCCGATTGCCGTTCTTGCTTGTAAACGCATTACTTATAATTTTTGCGAGTCTTTCTTTCAATTTAGAATGTGGGATTGTAGTGTAAAGTGTCGAAAAATCAAAGGCTTTAATCGAATGGACTCTACTAAAATGAGTGGACTTCAGATGTTCTAAAATGTATTAAAGAAAATCCTGACGATAATTTAACAGCACTCACAATTGAACACAAAATTGAGCCCTAGCAAGCTAGAGGTGGGACTAGGTGCCCGGGAGGAGTAAGCATCCCCTGTTGGCTAGCCGCACCCGCAGTCGATGTTCATGCACGAAAATGAAAACAATATATTAAATACACACACTGTCTGAGGTTATGTCTATATGGAAAGTGTTATAGCGACTATGTCAGGGAAAAATGTTAAAAACACTTACTGTCAAACCCCTCGCGGGGAACTTTTTTACGAGCTTTTTTAAGTGTGACACAAATGTTTTAAAGAAGTTCCTTCGAATTCTTTTAAATCCACATCTGGTTAATACCGCTACGAGAATTTACTGTGGAACAATATTTTTGAAGTCCAGATTTGATTTCAGATAAAACTTTGGTGTCTCGTAAGATCGCCTGCTTATGGCGTGTTCATATCTCAGTTGATACACGATGCCAGAGCAAGTACCAAATATACAGATTTTATTCTGAGAGGTAGGCGTCTTTCAGATAAGCTTCTCAGTCAGGGATACGTTTGTGACTGACTAACATCGTCACTGAGGAAGTTCTACGGTCGATATGGGGAACTCGTCATACACTTTGATGTCCTATTCTCCAGAAAGGTGGATGGTATTCTGTCATAGACCATTTGTACTAAATGGAAGTAACCGTATGTAACAATTCTACCGATTTGAAGCGACGGGTGTTGCATGCAAAAAGGAGATGCTAACTCTTCCTGGGCAACTGGTCTCACTCCCATATCGGGAGTTCGCTTCTTTTCATATGTTGGAGGTTTTTGTTGGTTTGCTTTGGTTCCTGTTTTATACTGATTTTGTATGCCTTCGGTTTATGATTTTCTGAATTATCGATTTTGTGCTGTATATCTATATTGCCGTATATAGGGATATGGTAATTATCCATATTTGTTATCGATACAGATCTGTTTTGGTAGAACATTTTGAGGAACCAACGATGAAACGTTGTTTGTAACTTTGTTTATTTTAAATTTTGGTTCCATGTAAAGGATTTCCTTTCTCTGTATTTGGGACCCTTTTTTAAACAAATCTCTCAAGTTGTCGGTCAGGTCACCAGTAATAACGTGTCCACAAGGAGAGTAGTTGAAATCCAATGAAGAACATTTGCAAGGAAATGGATGTAGTGAGGGATTACTTAAATCAATACACCGCAGGAATCGTTTGTGATTGTAAATTTTAGATGCAACCGTTGATGTGTAGCTGTATGAAATACAAGGCGTTTCTTTTCTTTTGAAATATGGTGGGATTTTTTTCTGTGACAGTTTTTGTGATTCAAAAGTTGACTAAGATTCAAGTTATCAATACCTTTGTTTGCAAGTCTGACTATAATGAAAGGGCGGTTTGTTTTCTCTTCTGATTTATCTGATCTAACTGCTTGAAATAAACGAAAAGTAGAAATGTCCATGATGACCCTTTGTAGTCTGTATTGTAGGGAACGTGTATCGGTAAATGTGAGGTCCTTTGAATATTCGTCCATTTCGTGTTATTTCCGTTAAGGAACAGAGTATAATTTGGCACGAATATGATGCAGGCCTAGAGGCTCATTCAAAAATGGAATCAAGTCATAGAAGGAAAAAGTATGTATCTCAGGCTTTTTATATTTATGAATGACATGACTTCGAGGTCTTCTTTTTGATATATTATATTAGTCTTTTTATTTATCCAGCAGACCCTTATTTCCTCTTTAAATCGCATAAAGAACGGATACTTGTATGAATCACAAATCACTGTGTGTTTTAGGACAATTAAAGTTTTCTACTATTACTTATGTTTACTCACCGGCTGCCGAAATAATAATGACAAGTCCAATGAATTCTGAAAGAAAAGAAGAATTTTATGAAAAGACTGTTGCAAAAGAGATTAAACAAGAGGACTGAGGGTACACAACGTTCACCTGATACCTACGTACACTCTTAGCTTACTGACTGCTGATTATCTAAACAAAAGCATTCTGATATTTGTACTTGATTATTGGTTGAAGAAAGACAACTCCTGAAAATAAATTACCTATCAATCTTTCATACTTGAAAATCCATATAAAATTTAAATAAATATAACAAAAATATCCCTATAAAGCATTTGGGAAGTTAAATGTGACAAATATTGAGCATTAGTGCACTAGAATCCTAGGGGGCACAACCTTCACCTTATATCGATGCACACCCTTAACATACAGACATATCATAATGATAGTGCCGGTGCAATGATTTTAACCCACAACCCAAAATTACCTATATTAAAGCCAAAATCTTCTCTTTTGTCGTAATCTTTGTCATCACCAAACAAGACTTACCCGGTGTGTACACCAATATGTACATCGAGACAATCAACGAATTTGACGTTTCCATGGAGCTGTTGCGACGGGTGTTACATGCAATCAGGAGACGCTGACTCGCATCTGACACTTGGTCTCACTTCGGAATTTTATTAATTCCGAGGTTCGCAACCGTTCTTATTGAAAATCTAATGATTTGGCTTTGCCATCTCGACTTTCAGATTGAATAACTGATCGGCATCTCTTTAATGTTTATTTGCCTGAATTTCTCCGTTATTGATTTTGATATCAAGATCAAAAACTCATTTAACTATCATCTGTGTCCGCTTTATTCAATGTTAACTCTGGTGGAAACTTAGATTTTTTATATTTTTTCTGATTCAAAATATCAGCAAGATACATAGAGGTGCCGTTGAAACATTTCAAGTCGTGAAATTTCTTGAGAGTTTGCATGAATTCTTTTTCGTATGTTTAAAAAACAAATCTGCAACTAGAAGCCCACAATTAGTACCCATGGGTTTTACAACAACTTGCCTGTATAGAGTGTTACCAAATCTTACAGTGTTGTCTAAATGAAAGGACAAGGCCTAGCACAACTCAGATCTGTGTCCATGGTTTACACGATTTGTAATCTACCGAGGAAAAGAATACTTTTGGTTCAGGAGTCATATAAACGTTTTACCCTCTCGATCAAAACACCATTTAATAAGTATTGATAAGCGATCTTTTATCTTCTCATGAGGTAGGGTGGTGTACATGTTAGAGAAATCGTAGGATGAGATAGATGTGGCTTTAAAATTAAATAATTTGAATTATTCGATTTCATCTCCAGAATTCTTTATTGACCAAAATAATTGATATCGCTTCATTGAATGAAGTTTCACAATGTTTTGAGACATTATCTTTAATTCCTGTTAACGTTGATGTCAGTACAATAGTGGGACGTTTGGGCGGACAGTAAGTAGTTGATACGTTTGATTTCCTTACAGAGTGTGGAAATGACGAAATTTCACCATGGTGCTTAAGTAACATGTAAGGGACAGTTTCATTGCTTTTTTATAAGTGTTGGTGGTAAAATGTTCCAAAAATAAACATAAAAGAAGTACCTGTCAGTTATTCAGTCTGAAAGTCCAGAAAGCAAGGCAAAATCATAAGAATGTCCATAGGAACGTTTGCGAACCTCGGAATGAATATTAACATTCCGAAGTGAAACCAGGTGCCCGGGGAGAGTCAGCGTCTTCTGATTGCATGCAATACCCGTCGCAACAGCTTCATGGAAACTTGTCAAATCCCGTGATTGTCTCGATGTACATATTGATGTACACATCAGATAAGTAAGTAATACTGATATGTAATTTTAACAATTCCTTAGTTCGAATCACCCAGCAGTATTTATTATGCTTGACTATCTCTTACTCATTGTAATAATGCGGAAGGACTCCAACTCTACACCTTCTTGAAGGATTTCTTATGCACCAGACACGTGTTTCGAATATTAAATTCTCATCAGTGATGCTTCCAGCCAAAGTGCTTTTCATAAGCCGCCAAAATTCATTTGAGTAAACGCCCTCTGGTTTTATGTTTAGAATCTTAATTTGTGTATATACTTTACAGAGAGTACGGGGCTTCAAATCCTGTAGGGTCGATTCTGGAGCATATCCAAATAAGATCTATGTTCAAAATAGCATTGAAGGGACGGTGCTTAGATGTTAACCTCCAATAATTTCGAAAATGTTTTTGGATGAAATGAGAAGTTTCCGAAATAGCCAAATAATATGTATGAATGCCAAAACAAAGCTTCTTTCAGGTGACAGAGCTGAGAAGAAGTAATTAATACACTTTAAACATCCAATGCCCCGGAGAACGAGTTTAATTAACTGCTCCACACTTTTAAACATTTACACGTTAGCCTTTTGTTATAAGAAATATGAATGTTTAAATATTAAGTCTGTCTGAATCTTTACAATTAGTCAGCTACATGTGAATTTTCATGTCATCTTTCTGTATTTAATTCTGCTTATTTTTGCGTGATTGCATTGTAACTTACATCACTTACCTTTCATTTTTGACCGATTCACTGTCAGGAAAATAAAGTACAATACTGCAGATAAATGCCAAAGAGACTTAATTTATACACTCGGCGATTAAACAGATTTGTATGATCCCTTGACCGACTAATCATAACCTCGTTAGGTACACAAAGAAATCCTCCTTTGTGTTTCTTATCTCCGGGATGACTTAGTGCTGATCTATGCTGGCTAAAATCAAAATGAGTGACAGAATTCTTTACCTCTCCCTATTTTTTCACCCTATCTATTCAATGCAGACCAGGAGTCCCCGATGGCACATGTAGCTAAGTTCGATCAACTTTGGTTAATCGTTTCCTCAACGCATTCGAAAAATTCTGTTTTCAAAACTTCTTGAAATTTCTGAAACGTTGGTCCTATAGCATGATATCCCACTTATCCTGCTACGTCTTTCGGTACATAATTAGGGACATAACAACTTTCCCATTCTTTAGCCATATTACATAGTTTAGATTGAGGATCACTGACGAGGGTTAAGTATCCGAAACGTGCATGTCTGGTGCATGCTACAGAATTGAAGACGTTTAACATACTGTACAATAATTGTGTCTATATAAAAGGAAGGCTAGGATCTCCAACAGAACTCGGTTACGATACCCTCAGAAAAACCCAAACAAACAAACAAACAAAAACAAAACAAAAACCAAAAACCAAAAACGATACAACCAAAAACAACAACACAGAGTGGACATGCATATAATGAAACATAAAAAGGCTAGGAAGACCGAACACGAAAGGCCACACGAAACACCAAACACAGAAAACCACACATAAACCAACCAGATAGATTGGCAACAGGTGTCGGCGTATAACATGTAGTAGGAAATTATGTCCTTGTCCGGAATACGAGCACACATCCTTCCCACTGCTCGGTTAGCCAGCGGTCTCACAGGACACACTGTGAATTGATGTGTACAATAGCCTAATCTCTGTAAAATGATGACATAACGAGACAAGCGAAGGAGTAACAAAGAAATGAATTATATTTATGGAAATGGATATCAAAAGTATAAGATCGTACGAAAATCAACCTCTGCCTACAGGACCGAGCTACAGCATACAATTCTCGACCGGGGACAAGCTTAGATTAAGATAACGTGTTCTAAACTCTAGAAAGTATCCTTGACAGTAAGTGTTTTGAATATTTTCCCCTGACATTGTCGCCATAGCACTTTCTATGTAGACATGGCCTCGGACAGTGCATGCATTTATATATTCTTTTCATTTTCGTGCGTGAACATCGACGGCGGGTGCGGCTAGCCAACAGGGGATGCTTACTCCTCCCGGGCACCTGGTCCCACCTCTAGCTTGTTAGGGGTCCGTCGATGCTCAGTTTGGTGCTCTATTGTGAGTGCTGTTGTGATTATCGTCAGGATCTTCTTTAACTCTCTTCTATGTTTCGAAAAATGAATTTTCATTAAAGGTGTTTCAATCCAAACTGATTTATTCCCAAATTAATTAGCCACTGCTTGACACGTGCATGTCGAGGATCCCCATTTTTCTGCATTACAGAAAATTACGCAAAACCTTCTCCACGATAAAAAAAAATCTGTGTTATCTGTGTTATCTAGAGCATAAGAGCCGACCATAAGTTAAGAATCAATAAATTAATACTTAGGTCATTTAACATTAAATTTGATTATATGCAGAACGCTTCTTCAAATTAGGTAAGGGTATGTCATGTAGTTTTCGTAAAAACACAATACAAATTTATATTTTGGAGCAGATTACAAAACCTATCTAGGAATTGATTATAATTCGCTTTGTATCTCTTTCAAATTCTTCAACAAGTAAAACAATGATGACAGACAACATCATTTATGTCTTTAGATGGGATATATAGCCGTCAGGATCAAAACCCAACCAATCTATTTGTGTATAAGTTTGATCATGTGGTTGACATTGGTATCAATTTTCTACAAAAAAGTGGCTTATAGTGTCTGGACTACATGTATGCTACAAATTTGTCAGTTCTTAAATGATGCTATTTAATTTGAAGAGTTTAACATTGATTGCTCTTAAGAAACGAATATTATACAATTATTTGCTTTTTCCGAGCTAAATACGATGGTTTAGCTCCCCGAGAAGACAATTCTTCATCGAGGGCCCGACGGACGATATGAATATTGTTTTCGATGGGAGCTAAACAATTGTATTTGCCGAGATAAAAGTAATATAATTATCTTATTACATGACGTTCAAAATCCTCTATATAAATTTTTCAAACTTTACTTTAAGACCATAAAATTAAGGGCCGGGTTAGCGCAGTGGTAGCGCGCTCGCTTCTCACCTCTAAGGTGCCGGGATCGAATCTCAGATTCGGTAAAGGGTCTTATGTGGGAGGGTAGATGGTCCCCCACCCAGGCCTCTGCAGGGGGTTTTTCTCCGGGTACTCCGGTTTCCTCCTGCTCCTTGGACCCCCTCACGCCAACATCTGAGCCAACGTGAGGCGTTTATATAAGTTGTGTAACTTGTTTGTCAAACGTTGTAAAATAAATAAAGTTTAAATTTAAGACCATAAAATTCTCTCTGATCTATTTTAGCACATGGGGAGTTATTGGAATCTTATATCTACCCAGGATGACGTCGTCGTAAATATAATGTTTGAGCGTTTCACCGAGCGGCTGTTTTAGCCAATCAGAAAAGGGGGAAATTCCCATGCATTGAATAAAACGTTTAATTGAGAGAAAACACTATCGTCGAGTAGGGCAAATAATTCAAGATTACTTTTACAAAATTTATATTTTCAAAAAGATTTTGTGTTTCATTTGAAAGCACATGATTCTATTTTTTATGAATATGTTTAATGTCTAATAAAATGCATGAATGTTTTCAACTTCCTAAGCTTACAGAAAACATTTTTAAAACCGTGGACAGTAATACACATTTTTTTTCAATCAATTCATTCATTCTGACAAATAATATTATTCATGGAACATCATCTCCATAAATAAATAACCAACATGCAGAATGTACATGTGAACATTAAAATCAGTACAAAAATATTGCATTGCAGTTATCTTCCAAGTTGATAGAGAATTGATCCTGAGTTCTACCACTGTCCTTAAAAACATTTTCCGTTTGTTGGTTAAAATGACGAAAATGATGTAACCCAATTTGCAGACAGCATATCAGGTCATTGTACCTTATTAAACTATTTGAATAACCTAAACTGTTGATGACTAATATGGCTGGGATTGTACATTGTTCCACGCAACCAGAGACTCGACAAAATCAGATTTAGGAAAATTTTCAATTACTGATCATATGAAGAGACAAGTCATATTGCAGAATACATTAGAGTTAATTAAGATAATTTGACAAAAACAAACTTTGAATCAATATCAAAAGGTTTTCATGAAAATTTTTGTTTGACCATCGTTGTTTTGTTCGAAAAAGGCAGATATGTTCTTATCTTGATCGTTCATGCTCGCTTTTTATGCTGGTTATTCAAATTATTCTATGAATCGAAGTCTAAAAAGAACAACAATGATTAAGGAATATTACATGTAATGTTAATTGGAAGGTCGGCATACATGTAGGTTATATTTTTGTCATTCAATATGATTCATTGAAGCTTCAAAGTTATATCGACTTAATCTTTAGTTTTTATTCCAGAAACGTTTGAAAGCAAAATGACCACACTTAGTTGTTTTTCTCTCAAACACATTGACAGAATAGTTGTCGACCGAATAAAAAATAAAGAAATAATCTATTACTACAGACAAAATAAGGAAGAAAAATAACATAAAAAACACCCATTAGTGTACGTATTCGTAGGTAAAATATAAAGAAATGTGTAACCACCAGGAACCCCTTTGACTTTGAGTGTGTTGGGGAGAGGTAGTTATAAGCGAATAAAATTGCTAATTTGTGCATTTTACAACAAAGAAAACAAGAAGGAAGGAGATCTCCAACAAGAACCCGTTGCAGCATCAACAGTAAAACACCAAAACACCCGATGCAAAAACACAAAAGACGAGTACAGCACGATACGGAAAAGAGACACACGACATGTAAACATCAAACACAAAAGACTACACATAAACCGACGAGACCAATGGGTAACCGGTGCCGACTTTGGACGGCCATCTGTCAATGGTGTGGTTATCCTGGATTACGTGCGCACAACCCTCTCACTTCTCCAATTACAAGATACGATATATATTGGATATTGGTACTTTTTGTATTGTATTGTTTCGTATCGAAATTTGGGTTCAATACCCAGCCCTACCTGATACCCATGCACACTCTTTGTATATTGGCAATGCTTAATGATAATACCATTGCCAGGATTTGAACCCACAACCTTTGGGTGTATATGTACATAAAAAAATTCATGAAATTCCAAAAAATTAAATTTAGTCATAAATATATATTTCACAGCATAAAGTGACAAAATGAAATAAAAAAATGGAAGAAAAATATATTTAAGCTTGTTCAATACTCGCGGATTCCTCACAACAATTTTTGAATGCTAAAGTCTTATTTTACATAAAAACATTCCAGCATGTAGCCAACGCATTCGAAAATTTCTGTTATCAAAAATTCTTGAAATTTCTAAAACGTGGGTCCTGTAGCATCATATCCCACCCATCTTGCTTCATTTTTTGGCACATTTTTTGACATAATAATTTTTACACTCTTTGGTCATATTACATTGTTTAGATTGAGGATCACTGACGAGGGTTAAGTACCCGAAACGTGCATGTCTGGTCCATGCTGCAAATTCGATGCTTTTGAATTTGAAGACGTTTAACATTTGAACTTTTCACAAAAAACTTTTTAAATAAACCATAGATTGTAGGGATATATTATCGTCTATAAATTCGAATGACCCAAATTTCAACATTACGCCCCATAGAAAAATCTAAAATTTCACATTTTTGAAACATTTTTTAAACCAAAACACATTTGAAACCTGTATTACCTTTACCCAATGTGTAAATATATCAAAGAAAATATGGGGTATTCACACCTAATGTTTCCACAATGTTGGACCAAAGGTACAATCTACTAGTATTTTAAACTTGGCGATATATCTAAGCAGGTTGACCTGACCAGATATTACCCTTGACCCTGAGATTTGTCCTTGATCTATTCTAGTACACTTTACCGTACCAAAACTTTATGAAATATCACACTGACATCAAAGTGTTGACCTTGACTGAGAGGATTGGTCTTAAATTACCCACACATTTGTCCTTGAACTTTTAGAGCTAATTTTTATTAAGAATTATTTTAATACAAACAGTCTGACAGACAGAAAGGCAAACAGATACATAGAAGTCAAACGGACTGGCAGATAAACAGATGAATAGAGATACGCAGACAGACACACATTTAAAGACACACAAACAGTCACTAATAGACACAAATTGTCAATATTGAAATATAATTCATGTTCTATAGTACCAATTTTGTTTCGGATATTTTAATCCTCGTCAGTAGTATTTCATGCTAAACAGTTTAAATAAAGCCAAAGTGAATTTTCCTGGCACCATCTACAATACAGAGCTTTAATTTCCTCTTGCCAAAAAGAGCGGCTCCAAATTTTGTGTAGGGTTTATTCAGAAACGTATTTAAGTGAAAAATATGGCCAAACATCGTTGGAGGGTAGGCGCAAGAAGCTCAATTCTAAACATGACCGAAAAAAAAATTATGCCGAAATCCAGCTAAGGACAGAGCTATGCAATGAGGGAGATACCCCTTAGTTTTAGAAATTTAGAAATTTAATGACAGGAAATTCAGAATATATTTCAATGCAGTGCGTAAACACTAAGACTATGTGAGCGATATCCTCGGGGACTAACAAAGACAGGCACCTAAATAAAGGTACACCAAGAAAGACACATGAATAAAGGGACACAAAAGACAAACAGGCAATCACATATTGATAAAGAGTCTGACAGACATGGCGACAGAGAGACAGAAAAACACAAAGACGGACAACTAAAAAGACCAACAGATAGATAGATAGATAGATAGATAGATAGATAGATAGATAGATAGATAGATAGATAGATAGATAGATAGATAGATAGATAGATAGATAGATAGATAGATAGATAGATAGATAGATAGATAGATAGATGGATGGATGGATGGATGGATGGATGGATGGATGGATGGATGGATGGACACAGGGATTCAGACAGGTAAATTAAGACACGCACAGACAGATAGAAAGGTAGAAAGGAAAGGAAGGAATGAAGACAGACACAGACATATACAAACAGATAGATACACAGACAGATAATATAAGACAACTTCAATGAGCATTTCAAGTTAGGTCCATATCATAACCAGTCGAAAATCGCAAAATGAATAAAAATAAAAGGTAAAATCCATACCAGTAACGGTAGGAGGGATCTGCTATGGGGGAATGACTACTATATACCAACTTTCCGCCATGGGGAACATCTACTATATAGCAGTTTTCCACGGGAGCTACTATGGGGGGAAACTACTATATAACATCGGCGCCAGGACTTTCAACCTCAACCCTTGGGTCGGTCCATGAGCACATTTAACAGATCTAATCATATTTAAAAAGAATAAAATCATAAAAATTCCCCCCAAGCAGAAGATATTAGCATATGATAAACAATTTTGATTAAGATTTACCATACTTATATTTCATACCTATAATGCATAAAAATCCGTACAAACAACGTTTCATCGCTGGTTCCTCAAAATGTTCAACTAAATCTGTATCGATCTTACTCATCAAAGTTTTAACTGAAATCAAATCTGGACTTAAAAAATATTGTTCGACTGTATATTCCCGAAGCGGCATAAACCAGATGTGGATTTTAAAGAATTCAAAGGAATTTTTAGAACATCTGAAATCCACTCATTTCAATAGAGTCCATTCGATCAAAGCCATAGATTTTTCGACACTTTACACAACAATCCCACATTCTTAATTGAAAGAAAGCCTCGCAAAAATTATACGTAATGCTTTAACAAGCAGAAACGGCAATCGCAAATGTAAATTTATTGTTGTTAATTATGACATAACCTACTTTGTTAAAGAAAAGTCAGATTCTAGAAATAAGTTTAGATTAAACATATTTATTGCAATCAAATATATCATTGCATCGGATTGGGCACAAGTTGTCCAACTTAGATTGCCCTTTCCGTTTAACATTGACAAAACAAAAATTACGCATGTAAGGTATCAATAATTATCAAATGACAAATATGGATAATGACCATATCCCTGTATACAGCACAAAATCGACAATTCAGAAAATCAGAAACCGAAGGCATACAAAATCAGGATAAAACAGGAACCAAAGCAAACAAACAAAAACCTCCACCACATGAAAAGAAGCGAACTCCCGATATGGGAGTGAGACCATGTGCCCAGGAAGAGTAAGCATCTCCTGCTTGCATGCAACACCCGCCGCTTCAATTCGGTAGAAATGTCACATCCGGTTACTTCCATTTCGGAAGACATAGAGTACAATCTTTGGTTGGATGGTTCAAATGGTCTTTGACAGAATATCATCCACCATTCTTGAGAGTGGGACATCATAGTGTATGACGAGTTCCCCATATCGACCTTAGAAATCCCTCAGTGACGATGTTAGTCAGTCACAAACGTATCCCTGACTGAGAAGCTTATCTGAAAGACGCCTAGCTCTCAGAACAAAATTCGTATATTTGGTACTTGCTCTGGTATAGCGTTTCAACTGAGATATAAATACACCATAAGCAGGCGATGAGGGAATGTTGCTACTCAGAAAAGGAAAGTTTGTAATGTTGAAATTAAAGTCGTCACGTTTGTCATAGAGTGAGATGTTCATGTGGCCATCAGTGTCATAGGACAACATTATGTCCAAATAGGATGCTGAATTATATCTCTGTAGTTTCTATGACTTCAAGCTCCGAAGGATAGATACTGCTGAGGTAATCCGCGAGCTTTGGATTATTGATGGACAACACATCGTCTATGTATCTGTAAGTGAAGTTAAAGTCAGAAGCTAAGTATCTTTTCCCTTCAGAGACCAAAGATTGAATAAATTCAGCTTCGAACGAGTATAGGAAAATGTCGGCAAGGAGTTGGGCACAATTGGTCCCCATTGGAATTTGCTTGAAGACCTTTCCTCCAAATTCTACGGTCGATATGGAGAACTCGTCATACAATATGATGTTCCACTGTCCCGAATGATAGATGATATTCTGACTTAGACCATTTGAACCATCCAACCATCGAATGTACTTGTATCTTCCGAAATGGAAGTAACCAGATATGACAATTCTACCGAATTGAAGTGACGGGTGTTGCATGTAAACAGGAGATGCTTACTCTTGCTTGGCACATGGTCTCACTCCCATTTTGGGAGTTCGCTTCTTTTCATATGGTGGAGGGTTTTTCTATTGCTTTGGTTTTTGTTTTATCCTGATTTTGTATGCCTTCGGTTTATGATTCTGAATCATAAATTTTGTACTGTGTATTGGGATATGGACATTATCCATATTTGTCATATAAAATCATTTAGTGACTTAAATATGACATAAATGCAATAATTGAATGCAGAAGACCATACATTCATTGAGTTATTCTAAGAAATAGGTAAAAAAAAAAGCATTGTTGATAAAGTCCAAAAAGATGTCAAAATGAGTTAAATGTTTAACTTCCAAGTGGAACTAAAAATAATGACACTTCTTGAAGACGATATCATCCGGATGCTGGAGTTTTTGATTGACAACATTTTTGTGGTGTTTTGAGGAACTGTATTCCAGCAGAAAGTAGGAATCCCCATGGGTACCAATTGCGCCCCACTGCTTCCGGACTTATTTTTATATTCATACGAAGCTGACATCATCCAGACCTTGCTAACGACTGGACGAAAGCACCTTGCATCTCAGTTCAATTTAACCTTCATATTCGTAGATGACGTGTTATCCATCAATAATCCGAAATTTAAGGACCATTTACATGAAATCTATCCTCATGAACTAGCGATCAAGGAAACCACAGAGAGCGACAGATCCGCTTCGTACTTGGATATACTTCTATCTTTCAACGCAAACGGCCATTTGAACATCTCACTGTATGACAAGCGTGACGATGTCAGCTTCCACATAACTAACTTCCCTTTCATGAGTAACAACATTCCGTCTTCTCCTGCTTAAGGTAATTTTGGTTCTCAACTGATACGGTACGCCAGGGCATGTTCCAAATATGAAGATTTCATCATTAGAGCCAGACGGCTTGCAAGTAAGCTACTTCTTAAGTCTTCAGGGCTATGTTACACAACGACTGAAATCATCATTGAGGAAGTTCTTCGGTCGCTACGTGGATGTTATAAAAGCATATGAGATCCCCCTTTCCAGAATGATCAGTGACATTCTACATTGTAATTGAATGGCTGTCATCATCACCAAACAAGACATACTTAACAATGTACCTGATATGTACATTAAAATGTACATCGAGACAATCACCGAATTTGACAGGTTTCCATGGTGCTGTTGCGACGGGTGTTGCATGCAATCAGGAGACGCTGACTCTCCCCGGGCACCTGGTCTCACTTCGGAATGTTGTTCATTCCGGGGTTCGCAACAGTTTCGATGGAAATTCTCACGATTTTGCCTTGCCTTCTCAACTTTGAGACTGAATAACGGTTAGGTACTTCTTTAATGTTTATTCAAACATCTCTCTGGATCATCCTGATGCTTTCGGTTTATCAATATGTGCTTCAGTTTTGAGTTTTTCAATGGAGGGTACCCTCCGTGATCTACTTTTGCCTGTGGTGGTACCACCTGTTGACGGATCCGGACGAAAAACAACACCACTTGCAGGGGACTATAAGAACTTCATCTTTACTAAGCTTCCTTAAAATCCCTTCAGTTGTTCTGGAGAAGAAAATGTAAAAAAAAGTTACGAGGGCGACAGACGGACGACGGACGGCACGCTATGACAATGGCTGCAGTTGCATGCAGTGACCGCACAGCTACTTGTGAAAAAGTTAAGGATCAGAAGACAGCGATCAATATTTACATTCTGAATTGTACTCCCCATAGACTGGGGCGTCACTCAATTTCCTTATCATTTAATTTCCATTGTCATTTTCAAGAAACGAAGATTCTGATTGGCTTAGAAATTTTGTTGATACATCGATCAACACAATTTTTCACGGAAGTATATTTATAGTTCTATTTTTAGAACTGGGGGTTCCCTCAAACACAAATGAACTCTGCTGAAATACAATCTGTTGATGTTTGCTTATCATTTCTAGGGTACCATTTCTTTTCTACTTACTCAAAAATTAACAGTGCATGTAGAATTTGCTCAAACTGGTCCTTATTCCAAAGATATAGAGAGACGATCGTTCGCTGTTTGAATCATAGCGGCTGCCATAACTTGTTTTAGCAGACGTATCACTGCAAAACCTTCCGACTTACGAACTATAGTGCGGTGATTGATTGTTTTTAGATCAAAGAAAACAGTTTGTTTTCCATAATTAAATGATAAGAAATGAATTTTATATTTTTTCTGTTGATGCAGGTATCACCCAAAAAATTGGACAGAAAACTTTTGCATCAACGCGCTACGCGCTACGGGTGATACATGCATCAACAGAAAAAATATAAGATTCATTTCTTAAGTGTTGTGGTGTTAATTATTTGTGTGATTTCCTTATGTTGTGGTGTTAGTTATTTATGTGAATTCCACTGGTTGTGTTAATAATTTGTGTGAATTCCACTGGTTGTGTTAATTATCTAAGTGAATTCCACTGGTTGTGTAAATTATCTAAGTGAATTCCACTGGAGCCCTAATTCAAATATTGCAGCCCATAAAGGTAGCAATGACAGGATATTAAAGTACAAAAGGTACAGAGATTACGTATAGAGCAAATTTACAACAAGTGGACATCATGAGAAAGGAATCCGTGTCTTTGAATACACACGTCAAATCATTTGTCGAATTAACCAATATGTTTTAAGGCAAAGCACTTCTGACTAAGAGTGTAATATATGCGACCAGATGGTAACTTATGTCCGTCCAAAGTCGGTGTCGGGTGCACATTAATTTTCCTTAACTTATTCTAAATAACCATAACAAGGATTCCCAAACATCCTTGTACCATGAACTATTTGCCGGTCCATTTTGTTTGGGTGTTGCCATATGTCCCGTTATTCTCTGTTCTCCATTGAAGTTGTTTCTATATATGACCAATGTAATCTTTCGGGCGTATTCCACTGTGATAAGTATAAGATGATCTCATTGAAGATATTTTCCTATCCATATTTGAAGTGTATGTTTGCGTCCGGGTTGTCTAGGTAGGGATATTTCTACATCCCACAATTCACGGAACAAGATTGCCTTTGTTATTATAACCATATCTAATTAATAACATGAGTGGAAACTGTTATTTACTCTTTCTGGGTACCTGGTCTCACTCTCATATCGGGAGTTCGCTTCTTTTCATATGGTGGTGGTTTTTGTTTTGTTTGCTTTGGTTTCTGTTCCATACTGATTTTGTATGCCTTCGGTTTCTGATTTTCTGAATTATCGATTTTGTGCTGTATACAGGGATATGGTCATTATCCATATTTGGCATTGATATAAATACTCCGGGGCCATATCGTCTGTGAAAATTGAAGTAAAGATAAAGTCTGGATTGTCTGTTAAAATAGCTTATATTATAGAGGAAAGGATGGAACCTTTAACAGGCTCGGTTGCAGCGCACAAAGCGAATAAAACCCTATACGAAAGCACAGCGTAGACAAGCACAAAAACAGACGAAAAAGGGACTATGAATATCAAAGACGACATTAAAATACTTATCAGAGAAGACTACACTAATTGGCAACAGGCGCAGACTTAAGATTGCCATCTTCCTCGGGGTCTCGAAGAACGTAAAATAGTTGTATATAAAAGCCCCTCACTTGGGGATGACTGTTCCGCAGCAACAAAGTTATCCCTTTAGAATATACCTCTTGCCTTGTAGTTTCTTAGTACATGATTACATGAATGTAGTATTGCCATCAGACCTTGCTTTCGAATAGCGAATCGAACGCGATATGAATACACTATAGGCAAAAAGGCGGTGATATCGAACACAACTCGGCTGCAGCACCCGCAGCGACACCCAGATCACCCAATGCAAAAACACAGAGGAACGCACAGAAAGAGACAGAAAGAAAGAAGGAACACCAAGTCATATCATATAGAAACATGAAACACAAAAGACCACACATAATGTGACGAAGAGGTTTTACTACTCAGGAATTGTAAAACATTTGTAATAATTGATAAAAAAACCAACAAAGTCTGGCATGTTTATTACACTTCTTTATACCCAGGAGGATAATTGATAATAAAGCCAGGTGGACATTTTGGAGTTTTACAGCATTTTCCCGGTGCAGGAGCCTGTAAGATACAATTGGTTGGTAAATTCCAGCTGATGCATCTGCAAATAGAAACACAATTATCATAGACCATCGTCATGCAAAATCATATATTTAATTTTGTTATTGAAAAAATTCAAAAACGAAACAATAATAATTTTTTTATTTTGGCCTTATGCTAATGGAAAAGCAATTAAGGGTAAAAAATTTTTGTATATGTTATTTGCTCGCTTTGTTAGGTCCTCTAAGTTTCGAGTAAACCTTATGGTGATCAGGTTTTTTTATGCAAAAGTTATGTGCTTTTGGAGGCCTCTGTGTCCCCAATAAGTAGGAATGTTGTGCGCAGATAATCCGGATGACCACATTATTCGCTATTATATTACTTTCTAATGTCGGCGCCTTGTCTAAACTGATCTATCTCAATTCATGCAATGCACCGTATCATTCTTGTGTTGGTTTGTTCAGCTTGATTCTTTAATTAGTCAACTCTTGAAGATGGTGTTGCGTTTCTCGTTTCCCTTTATATTGTTTGTTGAATTTCGACCAATGTAAGTTGATTGTTGCATCATGCAAATGTGTTCCGTTGTCAGTGCAGCACAGTCTTGGCGGAGAGATATACTCCATTTTCTTTATGTAAAGATTCCTGCTAATTTTGTTACTTCTATTGTATCTAAACTGGAAATTCTGTTCATTTTAACTCTGCTCACTTTGATGTACATGTGTAGAATCCCTGCTTATTTTGACACGTGCAAGTATAATCACAACCATCCTCCCATGTTTCACCTTCATTATACAGTTTGCCTTTGTAAGGGCATTTGATGGTGGTATTTCCGCCTGAAATTAGAAGTTGGGAAATAAAATACTCCAAAGAATGACTACTATTCTTGAAACAAATCAAAGCACTGAAGGTACTGAGTGCGAATAGCCAGAGTAATATCACCTATAATGTATGGCAAAATATTGTGTTTTCAAAGTTTTATTTGTTCCTGAACACCTTCGTAGGCCAGTTTATGGACGTATAAAGACAGAACTAAAATGCAAATGCATAATGTTGTTGTAATGAATTGAAAGATGATGTCTACAGTGAACATGAAAATTAAATAACATCACATTAAATCTACTCCTCCCCCCTAAAAAATACAACAATCCAATATGACTATCGATTGATGATTCCATATACAAGGAAAGAAGACGAATCTTATTTTCTAATTTGATCCCCACTCTCTCTTTAACCTTTTATGTTCAATGTTAGGTGTGTGCTAAGAATTTGAAGGAAAATTCACTTCTTTTTTAGTATATAAAAACATGATACATCCTAAACGGGAATCTTTTGATCTTTTATTTTTCATAATTGTTAATATCATATTTCATGATGGAAGTTCCTAATTTTTTCGTCGTATACAGATTTTATTTTGTGAAGCGGGACAAAATAAGCCTACTTGAAGTTAGTTTTACGTTTCAATGATTCAACTTAATATCTTTATCGATAGCACCGTTTCATTTATATATTGTCCACTAAAACAGATTCACCTGGTAATGGAAAGGGGTTTCCAACACACGTGTCAGCCTGTGTTCATCTCAGTACATTAACAGATGCAATTTTTCATTAGGTCATGCATATGACAGGGATATGGTCATTATCCATATTTGTCATGCACATAACTCGACAGCTCGATTCATATAGATATAATTCATTGATTCAGACAGTGATCAGACTTTATACCGATCATGACGCTGAAGCAGTCCCAAGGTACATGTAAACGGAGTAACATCGTTTATACATACTCAGTAGACGGGGCTCCCATGAGTGAAGAAATCAGGCAATCGCTATGTGCTATTCGCACAAAAATCACTACGATCAGAATCACTGGTATCATACTATGAGTCTGAATATAACTTAGATTTATTAAGAAATTCAGAAGAATAATCTAAATTCACATAACTCGATGGATTTGGCTAGTATTGTCATTTTCTGCCAGGCCTACGTGACAGGTATTCATTTAAAGTCCAAACAGTAGATGCATATTCTCCCTTGGCAAATGTCCTCGTATACATTCTGTGTTTTCTTTTGCTCGTCTGCAGAATTATGTTCTTTTTTGTTTGGTTTTTACATTTTCCTGGTTGAATATAATTGTTTGATATGACTTTAAAATTCTTCATTTGAGGCATTTAGATTGTTCTTCACCCAACTTTTTCATCAGAGTCTTACGCCATTCATAGAATTCTTACTTGCATTCATTTTCAGTGAGAACTCTTTCTATGAATGAAAGTCAAACACAAAAGCCGAAACCAGATTCCAAAAACCACAATCGAAATGCTTAAGAATTTTGGAAACATACAAAACAGTACTTCCCAAAGCGAAAAAGAAAATAGGACAAACAGACGGAGACAATGATACATGTACAAGCTCCACAGAAACACGTAGGACAACTTATCTAATGAGCCATCTCCAGCGCAAGTGCGTAGGGCATTGCAGAATACATTGTAGGTGGCGCTGTCGTGCTAATTATTTCCATATACATTGTATCACATGAATCATGTAACTTATTCAATGAAAGTATAGTATCCAAACAGGAAGGACCAGAAATGAACCCCATAGCACATACCAATTTCTGTAATAGTGTAACTCACTGTTTCGCTGCTTGGTCACGGAATGACCAAAATTAATAGTAAGCAGCGCGCCACCCTGAGTAAATTCGATAAAGAAATAGGTGTCACTATAATTGATAAATGCAATTTCATCGAAACTTAAGCCCACCAAACATGACAACTCCCTGCGGAATGTGCCACATAAAATAGAAACACAGCGAACACTAAAACAATACAACAAACACATTTAACATTCCACATGTCTTAATATCTTTAAATGAGTTTAAGAAGATCCTGACGATAATCGCAACAGAACTCACAATAGAGCACCAAACTGAGCATTGACGGACCCCTAGCAAGCTAGAGGTGGGACCAGTTGCCCTGGAGGAGTAAGCATCCCCTGATAAAAACAATAATACAAAATTTCAAACTAATCAGGAGAGAGTTAAAGCTATAGCACTTAACAATTGATTTCTGCAGCACTACCTACAATAAATTATATCGATTCTACAGAAACTTCTATTGAGATTTAAATAATACAACCAACTTTTAAAACATTCAAGAAAAGCAAAAGTGAATCCCAATGGAGATGAGGGACAGTAAGCATAACCTGTTTGCTAGCACCACCCGTCACTTAGGCCGTGCAGAAAAAAGGTCATATCCGGTAAATTATTTAATTGGCAATTTAGATTCGACTTTGCACTCGTTCTGAACCCGTTCATATCCCTGTTAGATTAAATCTTACTTTAAGGTGGTCAAGCATAAAGGACAAAGTTAAAGATTAAGCATACCTGTTCTTTTTAGGTCTAGTAGCTAATTTCACTCACCTAATGTTGCGTTTGTCAGAACAGTATTTCCAGTGTTGTTATAATTACATTCTACTTCAGGACAACATTTGTTCGGTTTCTTTATGAATGAACATTCTTTAGGGATCTGAGTATACGTTGGGCATCTGTAAATGATAATTCTTAGAATTAAGTCATCTTGAGATAATAGTTTGCACTTGAAATGTTTATTTCAAATCCAACAAAAACTTAAATAATACAAATGTTCTTACAAGTATTCAAAGAGAAAGCATTTAATCACACGTATTGATTATTTCTTATACTTCTTATGAACATAGCTTAACACTATCACTCACTCACTCTATCTTTATATCAATTATAAGATTTATATCCAGTTGCTTTATATCTATTTCAGATTTTAAACAAAATTATTTTACATGTCCCTGCAGCGGTAATATCCTTTTTTATCGTCTACACATGTGCAGTTATACAGACATCCGTCCACCCATGTGTCCCCAGTTTTATATGTTTTACCATCCGTGTATCTACACACGCCTGCCTGACCACTGTCTGGAAAAGAAGATAAATCAACATCACGGAAACTTCTATGACACATTGTCAAGGAAAGGAAGGGATCTCCAACAACACTAGGTTGCAGCACCCACAGCAAAACCCCAAAACACCCAATGCAAAAAACACACAACAGACACCCACATAAAGAGACGCAAAAGGGACAAGGGACATCAACTCACACCATAGAAACATTAAACATAAAAGACCACACATAAACCAACGAGACCAATGGGCAATCGGTGCCGACTTAGGACGGCCATCTGCCACGTTAATAGCAGACGGTGTGGTTATCCTGGATTACGTGTGCACAACCCTCGCACTACTCCGATTTCCCAGAGGTCTCGAAGAACGCACAATCAAGTCTTGCGTCCAAAAAACCTCATACTTTGTATATTTTTCATTTTACATTTATATTTAAGTTATTTATGTTTTAGAAAGAGGAACATGAATAATACGGAAGTGATCCATCTCTATACCTTCTTGAAAAAAAATTTAAACCAATTTTCATGCACCATTCTCATCAGTGATGCTTCCAACCAAAGTGTTTTTCATACGCCGCCCGAATTCATTTCACTAGCGCCCTCTGGTTTTATTTTTAGGATTGAAATTTCTGCATTTACTTTACAGAGAATGCGCGGCTCCAAATTTTCTGTAGGGTCGAAATAGGATTCAAAATAGCATCGAAGGGATGGTGCTAAGACGTTAGCCTCCTTTAATTTCGATGATATTTTTCGATGAAATGGCAAGTTTTTCGAAATAGCAAAAAATAAATATATGATGTTAAATCGTTAAAGGACCAAAACGAAGCTTATTTCAGGCGACAGAGCTGGAAAGAAGTAATTAATACACTTCAAGTCACGGGGAAATATTTTAACTGCTCATCACTGCAGACGAAGTCAAATATAGACATGTAATGACTATATCTTTCAACTGACCCTTCCAATTGCGGGAAAATAATGAAAAATTTCGTAACGTCACAATGCTTTTACCTCGTACAAACAAGCTTCGAACTTCGGTCAAACATCGAAATTGCATTGTGACGTCATGGAATTTCTCATTTTTTCCCGCGTTCGGAAGGGTCAATTAATAGATAAAAAAATTATATGAATTATTATCTTTCTTCATTCTTACGAACGCCCTGAGATTGCTGTTTAGCACATAGTCTCCTTAGGTTTAGAATGGTGTATTTTAAGAATTCAATCTTTTCAAAAATTTCAAAAAGGGTCCATTCACAGGCTTGAGGATAATTAAGAATTTTACAAGTTCAATTTTGGGTCATCAAACATGCATGTTTCGGATGATTTCTCATCACTGGTAGATACATGATGTATACATATATGATTCAATAAATTGAATTGGAATGAATTAGAACAATTTATTGATATACTGTACGCCTTTATCATAAAAGATCCATATTCTTTGTGTTTTGTTCATCATGACTGAATTTGTCATTTGAACCAATGAATGAAAGTTTAAAAACACAAAACCCGAAACTAGATTCCAAAAACCACAATGCTTTACAAAAATGTCATCTCAGTAATTGTCTGACAGCCCATATACCGGTACTATGCATGTAATTTTTTCATTATCAAACATGTGCTACTGTCATCCTTCGTTGGAATATGTATGACTGTTGGTAAAAATAATATGTAAGATATCTATTTTCTATAGATAAATTGTACAAATTGACAAGTACTCGATATCGTATTTTATATTCGCTTTACCATTTCAGACGTAGTCTCCAAAGGAAGTAAGCCCTGTGCATCTGAACATTGACCTTTGAGATTGAAACAATAAATAATCTTAACAATTCTAGCATACATAGCACATTTCTATGTTTTCCCGTAGGATTATGCACTTAAAATCCTTCTCTAGCTCTTACAAAGCTTATAAGCATACCAGGGGAACAGCTGTCATTAGGTTAGATATACTTAAAATAGTTTATTCATCTGCAGCAGTTTAATTCAATGAAATGATAATTCATTTTGTTTTTATATCTGTTGCTTTTTTACTCAATTAATTTTCTCGAAATTTCTGAAAAGTGGGTCCTGTTGCATCATATCACACCCATCCTGCTTCGCCTTTCGGTATTCTTTGAACATAACTGTGTCTTTGTCCATATATATTATTGTTTGGATTGAAGATCACTGACAAGGGTTAAGCACCCGAAACGGGCATGTCTGGTCCATGCTGCAAATTTATCTGAATTTAAATGATGCTTTGCATATGAAGACATAACATTTGAATATCTAGATGCTCAAATAAAGAGATGTTGGTCCCACCTCTAGCTTGCTAGGGGTCCGTCGATGCTCAATTTGGTGCTCTATCGTGAGTGCTGTTGAGATTATCGTCAGGATCTTCTTTAACTCATTGCTATTTGCACATACCTTTTTGATTCATTGTTTAGCAAGGAACATTTAAATTAATTGCGATACCTTGAATGATTTCTTTTAAAAGCGGGCTTCTAAATGAATGATGCTTACTTACTTGGAACTGCTGAGTCGTTGCAGACTAATTTAGGACAGCACTGACCATCGACTTTCTGGTAGCTACAAGCTGGAGGTAGATTCAGAAAACGGAGACATCTGTTAATTTTAAAAGAAGATAACAGATTATTTAGACACAATGATACATACACGAAACAAAGGAACAAGCACAGTGTTTCTCCGTCACAAAATTGTAATGCAAAACTTTCTAAAAGTAAGAGGTATCTCCCTGATGACAAAGCTCTGTCCTGCAGGTTTTAGCAGAGATTTAGGTCAAGTTTTAGACTTTTGCTACTGAAAATATCATATTATTCGGATTTCCTCTTTCGGACTCGATCATAAATTGTTAGAATGAGCTTATGGTGCACTAACACTTTATAATAGACAATATATTTCAATAATGACAATACAAGAAGTTTACATTTCCCCTTCCGTTTGAAGAATGAGACTATATTCTTATTCGGTAGCCAGAAATATTCCATAACCAAAATATTGCACAATTATTTGAAGCGAACTCACAAGTAGAATTTGAAATAGTGGGTAGTTGTTCCTATTCTTTCATCAAAGGTTAAAGTAATAGAATGTTTAGTTCTATTACATAACATCAATATGTGTATGAAAATTTATATTCTTATTAGTCCCCTACCGGCAACGCCGAAGGGGACTCTTAGTTTTTTTACTTACAGATCTGCACACTGATAAAATCCATTTCCATTCTTCAGACACGTGCAGTTATAGGCACATCCGTCCTGCCAAGCATCCCCTTGGTTATACCTCTGTCCCTTATATATACAGTAGTTAATCTGAACACTGGATGGTGGGGCTGTCTGAACTCCTGTGTTTGGTGGTGCCGTAGTTGATCCTTCAAGCAGAGAGAGACATGTGGTGTGGTATAGAATAATGTAAACCAAATAATAGAGAGAAAGGTCAATAGAAAAGATATGCATATCTTTACTTTTTATGACAACGACCTTTACTCATAGTACGACAAGAATGGCACTGACAAATACATGTAGTTATTGACAGTTAGATCAAAGGTGGATCCAATAAGTATAGGATTTAGTGGTTAGATACCGAATGCTTATTTTCTCAATGCCAGGATAAAGGATTTAAGATATAAGTATTGCCGTGTCGAAGAGATGATCACAACAGGAGGATTGGTGAAAGATTCGGGTACAATATGATACACATTTCATCTGATTAATCCATGCTTCAATAACTTATGAAACTCTTGAGATGTTCATATGGTTTAGAAGGAAATTTAGCATTTAGATTTAGTGAGGGTGAATCAACGATAGAGTCAAGTCAACAACATACAAAGGTCACTTCATATCAAGGTGCAATTTTCTATGAAACCATTAAGAATAATCATTAACCAAAAACTTTATTTCGTTTTCGGCTCACATTACTCAAATGAGAATTATAATGCCTACCACAGAGTCCACAAAATTTGGCACAGTTTGATTTCGCCCATGATGCATATTCACCAACGCATGCCTGTTTTCCATATTCGTCGCAATCAGGTAAAAGATCGTGGCATGACGACGTCAACGACGCTGAAAATTAAGAATTTAACAAGTATTTATCTGATTTTTTTCTGGTAATCAAATTGTACTTTGACTGCTTACAAATGTAGCAAAAAGTAATCAATCTGTTTATCTGTTCTCTTTTTATATCCATTTACATATTCATCTGTGTTAGTGGGGCCCCTGCGTTTTACGGTCTTGCTTGTGTGTGGTCATCTAACAGTGTTTTACACCATAATTGTACGTTCTTCGAGACCTCTGGGTAATCGGAAAAGTAGGAGGGCTGTGAGCACGTAATCCAGGATAACCACACCGTCTGCTTCTTACGTGGTAGATGGCCGTCCTAAGTCGGTACCGGTTGCCCATTGGTCTTGTTTGTTTATGTGTGGTCTTTATGTTTCATGTTTCTATGGTGTGAGTTGGTGTTCCTTGTCCATATTGCCCTCTATCTGTGGATGTCTGCTCTGTGTTTTTTGCATTGGGTGTTTTGAAGTTTTGCTGTGGGTGCTACAACCGAGTGTTGTTGGAGATCCCCTCCATTCTTAAATGATGCTTTTGAATTTGAAGACGTTAAACACAGTAAAACATACTGAGAGAATATTGGGCATTCTGTTCCCGGTTTTTATTCCCACAAAAACAACAGAGCCAGTTCATGAAAATCATGAAGGATTATGTAACAAAACTCGATTTCACGTGAAATGAAGACTGTGTGATTTCATCCTACGTATAAAAAGATGTACATGTATTAAATACAGTCTAAGATATTTTTCCTTAAAAGCAAGCATAATGTATGACATACGACAGAATCCACAAAAGTCTGGACAGTTATTTTTAGCCCACGACTTATATATTCCTGAACATGCCTGCTTGCCATACTCGGCACAGTCTGATAGTTTGTCGTGACATACTGCTTTTGTTGGAGCGGGGGCGCTTCCTTGGCTTGATCCTACTGTAAAAGAAAAGAAATGTACTTTATGATGACGAATGTCTTTTTCTCCATAAAGAGTACAATCAAATGAGTTAAAGACGATCCTGACAATAATCTCATCAGCACTCACAATAGAGCGCAAAACTGAGCATCGACGGACCCCTAGCAAGCTAGAGGTGGGACCAGGGGCCATGGAGGTAAGCACCCCCTGTTTAGCAAGTTCAAGCACAATCAAATATTAAAAAGTTTTATGCGAGAAATATGGCACCATCTGTGCATCTAACCCATATAGCAACATCATTTGCTACTTGTAAAGCCATACAAACTCAGCTCTGATGCATTTTTGGTATTCCTCCTTTTATTTTCCGCCTTCCTGTTTCATGTTTTCTTTGATGAATTTATGAGGTTCATGATCTTCTTAAGGAGGGTGTTATCTTTTCATTTGTTCGTTGCCGCCGTATGTATTATTGCCCTTGTTTTGCGTGGTGTACATTATTTGTTGCAATTTTGTGCTCTTATGTACTCATGGATGCTCCAGAAATAATTAGTGCAGCCTGGGAAAAGATGTATGTTAAACGTCTTCAAATTCAATAGCATCATTTAAGAACAGGTACATTAGTAGCATGGACCAGACATGCACGTTTCGGGTTCCTAACCCTCGTTTACAATCCTCAATCTGAACAATGTAATATGGCCAAAAAGTGTAAAAGTTATTATGTCCAAAAATGTACCGAAAGACGAAGCAGGATGGGTGGGACATGATGCATGAGTCACATGACATAAGTTTTACACATGAAATCAATATTTCTTAAATAATAGCATGTTTTGACCGTGTGATAAATGTATACACAACATGCAGATAGCCAATAAGACACAAAGACAAAAATCGATCGACTTTCACAGTGCATTTTTGTGGAACAGACGTTTGTGTAAATTTTCTATATAGGTATATGGTTGTGAAGTTCAATTAGATTTTTTCAGAAATCGGTATATTTAGAGACACATACAAAGTTCTATAGACTTTTAGAAAGATAAATGTTTCAAATCTTAAGAAAAATTGTTTTCTCTGACGAAAGGTTCTATACGTCCGTTAATTATTGATGCACGCAAGTCTAGCTTGCTACGTCTTTCGGTACATATTTGGACATAAAATATTATTTTCACACTTTTTGTCCATATTACATTGTTTAGATTGAGGATAAGTACCTGAAACGTGCATGCCTGGTCCATGCTGCAAATCTATCTGCTCTTAAATGATGCTATTGAATTTGAAGACGTTATTGGACATGTGAAAATTACCATCCATTAGTTGGATCTTGCAAAAGGCATCATGAGCTCATAAAACTATTGCAATCAGGAACTAACAGTATAACTTGCGACAAGACAATTAGAAAATCACAAATTCAGGAAATAAACAATGTAAGTTTACGGCTTAATTATTTATTCAAGAACCTTCCATTTTTGTCGAATGATATTAAGTGGAAACAAATGGCGAAGATTCTCCCTTGATATTAATGGAGAAAGATGTCACTCTCCGTGACAGTTATAGCAAAATTAGTTAAATGTCAAAATTTACGAGTTCACTTTTTTCACGATAGTTCATTGGTTTGTTTAGCTTCCAAGTCATGATTTATCTCCATAAATATGGCTTCAGAACGAGTGACCAACCATATTCTTAATAGTAAAGATGGACCATGCTGTCGTTATATATTTGACAACTAATTTAATGAAAGATCTCTTTTTCTCCAAAAAAAAAACCCCACTTAAAGTGGCAGCTCTTAATTTACACCTCCCACTATCTCATTATTCTAATTTCGGAATGTCACGCTATACTATTTGTTTAAAGTAAGCAGAAAAGTTATTTGTCTGTAAATATAAATATATGTGGAAGGGCGTAAAACAGATTTTACTATTCATAATGATTTTTAACGTCGCTGTTTGTCTTGTAATGAATCATATAAGCATTAAGTAACTAATTCGTGACAAAGTTTTGACTTAGAAATAACATTGTCGTGTAAACCGTTAAACAGAAAAGCATTTGTTTTCTTCCTCGATGAAAATAGATTTACCACTTAAAAAATAAACTTGGTTTAATGTATAGCATGTGCAGAACATAGCAAATACAATATGTTGTATATGTTATCTTGAATATTTGTAAAATTAAATTATGGAAGTCATCGTACATGAAGACACACATTAAATGAGTATGGAATTCTGTTTACTAATTTGACATTGAGAAATACTTGCCGCAAAATCCACAGAACTTTGCACAATTTGTTCTTGCCCATGCTTCATATGACCCTTTACATGCATACTGCCCATACTCTCTACAGTCCGGCAAAGCGTCTTGACAATCCGCCGCTTCTGACACCAATACTGAAAGATATTGAGACGTTGTTAAATCTAATAAAAGAAAACAGTGTTTATATAATTAAAACTGATTTATTATCAAAATATGAATCTCGATAAAAAAAACAAAATACATTTGTATAAATCAATAAAAATACTAATATTCTTTTAATCTAGAATGTTTTACTTCTGAGTGAACTTCAAACAGATATGATATTGATATTTTCAATAGCTAGTTCTTGAAACAGATATGATCAATACAAATATTATGTCAAATGACAAAACTCTTAAAATACCTGTAACCCAAGAAAGAACGAAGAGTCGAATGAAATCTGAAACAAACGAAGAAAAAGATTATTTTTTATCGACTTCCGCGATGAATCCATGTGCATTCACATCAGCCGATTGACTTTTGTGAATTTATGTTGCAGTGAGAAAATTTATAATACATGTATGCATACACTGCAGATTAGTCTGCGACGATATTCCAATTTTGCATGAGGTAGAATTAAGCGCTTTACAGTACACCAGTTAGCCATCATAATTACTTAGTAACGTCTATGTTTACCAAGGTGGATGTGGTCTCTCTTAGTTCTATGTATTTCTTGATCTTGTCGAGGTCTCTCAGTGGAATGCATTGAAAACGTTTTTTAAATTTTCGAAAAAAAGTCATGAAATATCCTATCAATAAAAATTCCACACTTTTGATTAAAGTTTTTATTTAATGACGACAAAGACTTGTCTCACTAGTCTTAGGAAATGGACCCAGACAGTCTAATTCAGGTATAGTTGAACCAATTGTTCTAGATTACTTTATACCTTTTGTACGTTTTCTTTTGTTGTTTGATGGAAGTCTGATAAGTATATGACATTATGATCTTCAGGGTTTTTTTATCAATAGGTAGAATGTGAAAAAAATGTACTCGTAATTAAGAACGTTGAACTAAATATCTCAGTTGGTAATAAAGAAGAAAAATTGTGACACTTCAATACTTCATCTAAATCAACGTAGCCCCGCAAGCGTATAGTCTAGTATATTCCACGTGTAACATATACGAAGGCTGATTGATGAGTTTGGAGCCTCGGTTCTCTAAGTTGCAGAAGGTATTCACTGGCGAAGGTTGAGTACCCGAAACGTGCATGTCTGGTCCCTGCTGCAAATTTATCTGTTCTTATATGATGCTATTGAATTTGAAGACGTTTAACATTTGTACCACTTGGCGATTGTAATTCGCACACAGTAGCGGGAAAATATTACACTTAAGCGCCGCGGAAAGCTCACTAGTTAAAGATGTGTTGTACCATCAGGACAACGCTCCTGTCCACAAGTATGTAACTGCCATGGCTGTCATTCATGATTGTGGCTTTAATTTGATTGAACATCCGCCTTATTCAGCTGATCTTGCTTCATCAGACTTTCATCTGAGTATTTCCAAATTTGAAAGCAGCTTTTTCTGGCAACCACTTTAAGTCCGATGATGACATCATACTTGCAGTGGATTGCTTTCTGACCAGTCAAAATAAGGAGTTCTTAAAAAGTGGTATCGAGGCCCTTAAACACTTCTGGCAAAAGTGTATAGGTACTGAAGGGGATTATGTAGAAAAATAATACAAAATATCAGAGAAAATTCAAATTCTTAGATACAAGGCTCACAACATATCAATTAGCCCACGTAGAATATATATCTTATCTAAATTAAACGTATGGAACTCTACTAAATTCATGAGTCTAAAGTACTGTAAATTGGTTTTTATTCGTCAGGTACTAATTTTCGTCATTTTCGTCAGTGCCTCCCTTGACGAAATTACGTATCAACGAATATAAATACTCCTGACAAAATATAGGATAGAAAGGAAAAATTTAATCTTAAAGAGTTAATACGACAGGCAAATGATAATTCAATGAAAACTGAATATGCACACAAAGTCGCGCATATTCTTGTAATTACCAAATGATATGTTTTCACAACAAGCTAGGTAGTATACATGTCTCGAATTGTTTGTTTACCAATAATTGTTAAACAAACAATGAAAACAAACACATACGGCCTGTACCTGAATGTAAAGTTGGCATTTGAACATACGAATTTATATTTTAGGGACCCTTAGATGACGAATTTACGTACTGACGAAATGGTCATTTTAAACAAATTGACGAAAATTGGTACTGACGAAAATAAAGCAATTTACAGTATCAAAATTTGTCGCCAATTGCACCGTCCTGTTTTGTTTTAAGGTATCCGTTGTACAATCGAGTCATCTTACATAGCTTTTTAACCATCTCCATTGCAAAGTATGGTAAATTCTATGCCTGGTAAGGTACTATAAACTATATATTTTCTGAGAGATAATGATGTCCCGAGTACAAATATAAGAATCCCACGTCTTAAAACTTTTAAAAGGGGAAAAACTCTTGTACAACTTGTTATTTTACATATGTTATATAGAGAAAATAGACAATTCAAATGCTTCATCACTTATTCCCCTTTGTTTTTTTTCTGGCTCCGAAATTACTATTTTTGAGCAGTGGACATTATAACCTTTCAGAAAATATATAGTTTATAGTACCTTACCAGGCATGGAAAATGCCCTATTGTACATCGGATATCTTAATTTCCATTTGTTGTTTCTCCCTATTACATAACATCAATTATCGATTTTGTGCTGTATATAGGGATATGGTCATTATCCATATTTGTCATCGAAGTTTCTTACCTATATTACATGTATATCAGCGATTAAGTATCCTAAAACCAAAACAAATGATGAAAGGGAAACTTCCAATAAAGACTGAAATGCATTTACCTATCATTGTAGCTCAAAGAATTCTAAAACAGAATATTTCGGATGAATTGTTGACCGCTGATAACCTTATACGCACAAAAGGTTATTCCTTTACCATATGGTACTGCCTTATCTTCGAATTCACCAGGTACTAACCTACATTGAATTTAACCTTAATCAACCATAACAACGAGAGAATCATCTATTCTTCGTACTGCTGTCTTTGTAAGTTTAGAGTCCTGATAAAGGAGGGATACTTAACGAAAAAAAAACACCGTAGCAATGGGAACAAATATTTTGATGGGAAACAAACACCATGCTAGGCAGTTAAATATAGAAGTAAGAGGAAGGATTAAGATCTGATAAAGACAAAAAAAAACAACAACAAAAAACAAAAAACGAGGAAGCCAAAAAAGAAAAAAAAAAGAAAGAAAATAATAATAATGATAAATAATAATAAAAAGTTAGAATCTAGGTATCAGTATTAGTTTTGTAAAATGACATCCTTCATATCTGACAAAACAAGTATAAGGTTACAGCATTATTTAAGAACAAATAAATTTGCAACAATGACCAGACATGCACAATTCGGGTACTTGATCCTCTTCAGTGATCCTCAATCCAAAAAATGAAATATGGTTCTTTACAGACTTTCTGAATAATTTAGCTATTCTGATCCATCCTTTATACATATTACTTTATCAACGTACATGAAGCCATTTAACTCAAACTATATAGTCTGGGATGTATCACTGGGTTGGGTGCACCCCCCCCTTGATCCTCCAAAACCGGCCTAACTTTGTAGCATTTTTTGCGCTCTTTCAGATAAAAATTTGTCTCATGGAAATTTCCATTGCAAAAGTGGTGTTTTTTGGGAAAAACATGTTTTTTTAGTCAAAAATCACTGAAAATAGGAAAAAAATTATAACTTTTATATGGTTGAGGTTTTTAAAAATTGAAAAGTGTAAATATATAGTATTTTTGATGCTCTTTCAGATGAAATAAGTTGCAAGTTCCAATTCCTATTTTTACTGTGTGTTTTGGGGTAAAAAAGTCAAATTTTTGCCAAAATTCACAGAAATTTGAGGAAATTTTAATTTATTTCTGCTTCTCAGCTCCTCAATATTGCATATGATCGTTCAATGATGATTTAAAAAACATCTTTAAAGTCTCCTCTTTCTAATGACATATATTTTATATTCTTATTTTTTTGCAAAATCCTCGAAATTAATTATTTTATACAGAAACCTGTATTTTCAATCAGAAATCTCAGATTTCTGTATATTTATTTAAAGAACCCTTATTTGTTATGAAAGCAATGATTGAAAGCTATTTTCTAGTGTAACTTTTCACACTCTATCAGATTATATATGTTTTACTAACATTTCATTCAAAATCAACGTGTTTTTGGGGAAAAACTTATTTTTTCATTTAAAAATAGCTGATTTCTGGAGAATAATTATTGAATCTATAGAAGTTCTTGAAATGATAGCAGGAATGTATTTTGAACTGTAATTATTTAGGTTCACTCATAAATTACATGCATGAAACATAAAAGGTATATTTTCTACTTAATTTTGGGGCAAAATGCCTGTTTTTTGTCTAAAAATTACAGATTTCTGGAAAAATTTTATCAATTCATTTTCTTTGCTAAAACTATACATTTAAAGCTATTATCATCATTGAAAGTAATCATCTTGTCAGATGATTGTGAAATTAAATGTAATAATTAATTAAAACCATCATTTTTGGGTAAAATATGCATTTTTTATGCAAAAACCACTTATTTTGAGAAAATAAGTACTAGCTCTTTTAATTTGCCTAAATTGATATGTTTTAGCTTTGATATTATGCTTTTTCTTATTATAAATGGATAGAAATGATATTTGATAACTGAAATTTAATTAATATCTTATTTTGGGGCAAAATACCTTATTTATGTGAAAAATTCACTTATTTCTGTTAATATTTTTTAAAATTTATATTTCTTATTTAAGCAACAATGCAGAGGTTTCATATAATTGGATGGCATAAATGTGATCAAGTTAAATGAGTTAGAAGAGATTTTTTTGATTATCTTGCTATTTTGGTTGGAAAATCTCGATTTTTATTTAAAAATCGCTAATTTCTGGAAAATCCTTATTACTATGAAATCAGACGTTATTATTTATATTCAAAAGAGTTCCTGGGTATATCATAGCTTGTTTTTGTAAGTCATATGCATTTGAAATATCCTCTGTAAATTCAATTGATATTTTGGGGCAAAAAACCTAATTTATGTGAAAAATTCACTTATTTCTGTGAAAAATGTTTTAAATCTATATTTTTCATTCAATCAAAGCTGGAGAGGTTTCATATAATTGGATGGCATAAAAGTGATCAAGTTTAATAAGATAGAAGAGATTTCTTTGATAATCTTGCTTTTTTTGGGTGGAAAATCTCAGTTTTTATTTAAAAACCGCTGATTTCTGGAAAATCCTTATTACTATGAAATATGTTGTTATTATTTATATTCTAAAGTGTTCCTGGGTATATCATAGTTTGTCCTTGTACGTCATATGTTTTTGAAGTATCCTCTGTTAATTTAATTGGTATTTTGGGACAAAAAATATGTTTTATATGAATATATAGCCTATATCAAGAAACTTAATATTGAAAGTCTTATATTTCAGTTGAATAGGAAATACAGAGGATAATAATCATAGTTTGAAATATGAGACTTTCTATAGTAAGTTTCTTGATATAGGCTATATATGATTCATAAAAAACATATTTTTGGCCCCAAAATACCAATTAAATTAACAGAGGATACTTCAAATACATATGACATACAAGGACAAACTATGATATACCCAGGAACACTTTAGAATATAAATAATAACGACACATTTCATAGTAATAAGGATTTTCCAGAAATCAGCGGTTTTCAAATAAAAATTGAGATTTTCCACCCAAAAAGCAAGATTATCAAAGAAATCTCTTCTAACTCATTAAACTTGATCACTTTTATGCCATCCAATTATATGAAACCTCTCCAGCTTTGATTGAATGAAAAATATAGATTTAAAACATTTTTTCACAGAAATAAGTGAATTTTTCACATAAATTAGGTTTTTTGCCCAAAAATATCAATTGAATTTACAGAGGATATTTCAAATGCATATGACTTACAAAAACAAGCTATGATATACCCAGGAACTCTTTTGAATATAAATAATAACGTCTGATTTCATAGTAATAAGGATTTTCCAGAAATTAGCGATTTTTAAATAAAAATCGAGATTTTCCACCCGAAATAGCAAGATAATCAAAGAAATCTCTTCTAACTCATTTAACTTGATCACATTTATGCCATCCAATTATATGAAACCTCTCCATTGTTGCTTAAATAAAAAATATAAATTTTAAAAAATATTAACAGAAATAAGTGAATTTTTCACATAAATAAGGTTTTTTTGCCCCAAAATAAGATATTAATTAAATTTCAGTTATCAAATATCATTTCTATCCATTTATAATAAGAAAAAGCATAATATCAAAGCTAAAACATATCAATTTAGGCAAATTAAAAGAGCTAGTACTTATTTTCTCAAAATAAGTGGTTTTTGCATAAAAAATGCATATTTTACCCAAAAATGATGGTTTTAATTAATTATTACATTTAATTTCACAATTATCTGACAAGATGATTACTTTCTATAATGATAATAGCTTTAAATGTATAGTTTTAGCAAAGAAAATGAATTAATAAAATTTTTCCAGAAATCTGTAATTTTTAGACAAAAAACAGGCATTTTGCCCCAAAATTAAGTAGAAAATATACCTTTTATGTTTCATACATGTAATTTATGAGTGAACCTAAATAATTACAGTTCAAAATACATTCCTGCTATCATTTCAAGAACTTCTATAGATTCAATAATTATTCTCCAGAAATCAGCTATTTTTAAATGAAAAAATAAGTTTTTCCCCAAAAACACGTTGATTTTGAATGAAATGTTAGTAAAACATATATAATCTGATAGAGTGTGAAAAGTTACACTAGAAAATAGCTTTCAATCATTGCTTTCATAACAAATAAGGGTTCTTTAAATAAATATACAGAAATCTGAGATTTCTGATTGAAAATACAGGTTTCTGTATAAAATAATTAATTTCGAGGATTTTGCAAAAAAATAAGAATATAAAATATATGTCATTAGAAAGAGGAGACTTTAAAGATGTTTTTTAAATCATCATTGAACGATCATATGCAATATTGAGGAGCTGAGAAGCAGAAATAAATTAAAATTTCCTCAAATTTCTGTGAATTTTGGCAAAAATTTGACTTTTTTACCCCAAAACACACAGTAAAAATAGGAATTGGAACTTGCAACTTATTTCATCTGAAAGAGCATCAAAAATACTATATATAAACACTTTTCAATTTTTAAAAACCTCAACCGTATAAAAGTTATAATTTTTTTCCTATTTTCAGTGATTTTTGACTAAAAAAACATGTTTTTCCCAAAAAATACCACTTTTGCAATGGAAATTTCCATGAGACAAATTTTTATCTGAAAGAGCGCAAAAAATGCTACAAAGTTAGGCCGGTTTTGGAGGATCAAGGGGGGGGGTGCACCCAACCCAGTGATACATCCCAGACTAATATAGAATATCATTACATGTACTTGTTAATGATAGAGGGTATAGAAAGTATTTTCTGATAAGTCAATATTTTGCTAAAATTTCCTGGCTCGCTACCACTCGCCAGACATTTATTCAATGACATGTACTTAGAATTTAGAATACCGCCAGAAATGTTAAAATTTGTGCATGAAATCCCATATTTTAAAATCTCTCACCCCCCCTTTAAAAAACAATAAAACAGATATAGATTATCTTTGTGTAGTCAATAATGTACCCTTTAAGGTATTATTGCAAAACAGAAGCTTTTGATAGTATGCATTCAACATTCCCCATTTCAAAATCTTCACTCCCCCCCTTGAAATATTCCTAGATCCGCCTATGAGGAGTCGCTATATATATACTACTCACAAAATGAACATCCAAGACTACAGCCTGCAAAGAATTTATTGTCTACATAAATATTTGTCGACATAAATATCTTTTTCTGAAGAGAGTTGAAGGTATTTATTGGATAGCAAATCAAAATGTAACGACTAGGACATGAATAAAGTTCATTTCAGTTTCGTTGGCTACCGCCCTTATCTGATTTACATCACCAAAAGGGGTTTTAAATCATACTGATAAGGCAATATTTTTTTCTTATGAATCTGTTCAAAAAGGCACGTTTTCCTTTTTTGTATAATACATAGCTTAGCATAATAGTTTGAGTACAAAACCAACAATTTTTCAAACGTGATAAATGGCGAATTTATTTTTTCTTGACTTTTGAAAAGTATGAAAACTTTACCATATTTGACTTGTCTGCAGACCACGAAATCTATCAAGAACAAAAAGTGCTCTCATATATCAGTATAAAGCATATTACCCACAAATGCACGTCCCACTCCCATATAACTCCCATATTGGGAGTTCGCTTCTTTTCATATGGTGGAGGTTCTTCTTTGTTTGCTTTGGTTCCTGTTTTATCCTGATTTTGTATGCCTTCGGTTTATGATTTTCAGAATTCTCGATTTTGTGCTGTGTATTGGGATATGGTCATTATCCATATTTGTCAAGACTACATCCTACACAATTTTTTTTCAATGATTATTGTCTTATCTTTTTTAAGAAAGACAGTATTCATTGGACAATAAGTCAAAATATGATTACTGTCAGTCATGGTATACATTTTTGTACTGCAATCATTCATGACCTACTCGCACAGATAAAATACCTCTTAGAAATTTAATTGGTCGACAATTGCAAAAAATGAAAAGATTCGTCTGGGTTATTCAAACTCTTTCATCACTAGTGAGTCTTTGGTGACCTTATAATTGAAAGTCATATCGTATCAATGCATTTTCTTCCGAAAGATGCATCGAAAAGTCCTTGTAGCGATACGTCCTAGAACAATCGCACATCCGCGGAAATTTCTGTCGCTTGAATCGGAACAAATTTAAATACGGAAACCCCCAGAAATACGATAGTAACAAAGCATTATGCGGATCGCGTTTTTCGATCTTTTTTTCGTACTAGAATTTACAACATTTAAAGTAAGCTTATTGACGGCAACGCAGCACATTTAACGAGGCCCTGGACAAAACGTGTGCGCATCGTTTCGCGCATTACCGTAACCGGTTCAATCTTTTATCTCTACATCGCACCTAACGCACTGTAATACTATGACGTCACAATCAAATGACGCGACAAAGCATTTAACGCCGCGCTAAAAATCAATAGGCTAGTAATCTGTGTTTGTTCGTAATAAACGAAGATTAATGCAAAGCATGGTTAGATGATGAGATCGTCAGACTAGGATGGACTCAAGGTTTTTAATATTATCATTATTTGGTGCACCTCCTCTCACTAAATAGTTATTTTATTCTAATATGAATCAAGGCAAAGCCTTTTTGTGCGAGCGGAGAGAAAATAAATATGATTTTAGACTATGACGGTTTATCCTATCTTACAAAACTTTCTGTTTGGTGATTGCCAAAAAAAAAAAAAAAAACAAGGCAGTATAAGGCGAGTGGAAACACAGAGGCATTTGTAAAATTGGTCTAGACCAGCAGATGAACATTTTAAGGAGGGGGGTCTTAAAATATGGTTCTTTCTACGTTCCTGTTTTGGCCTTGACCGGCAAATATTAGATTAGGTTGAGGGGGGGGATTCCAGTCAAATTTACAGAAAAATACGAGCAAACACAAAAGGTGTATGATTTTGAAACTTTATATCAACGATCTAGTTTAAAGAGCTCAGCTAGAACTGGTCAGACCAAGGATTTATAAACAGACTTGGTTATATTTCCTACATGTGATTTTTTTTTATTTCAAGCCATTTTAATTTTGTTATAAAACGGTTAAATGAAAATAAATAACTCATTGCATATCGCCCAAAAGAAAAAAATCCATCTCGCCGATGTCAGATACAATCGTCCAAAGCCTGTTTCATAACATTTCAATAAAAAAAACCACTTTAATATCGGAAATCAAAATTATAATTTTGGAGAAATGTTCGGATGCCTCCAAATATTATCGTAAAATCCGAGTAGTGTTCTGGATTGAGAAACATAATAACGTGAGCCATCCGGATTGAACACAAAATCGCCCATGGGAATACTTTGGCCGGTTTATTGACCTTTTTAGAAGCGTTTACGTCAAGCAAAATACGTCGATTAAAGGAAAATCTTACAACGTCAAAGTGACTTTAAGAATTTGGCGCGATGACGTCAATGACGTCATAGAAGCACTGTAAACAAAATACTCAAACGAAGAAGTCGGCTTTCCTAAAAAGATTCCGCGGTTACGCCGAGTTGTCGGTGCTATTTCGTAATCTGCTTTACGAAAAATTATGTCAATAAATTTAACTTGTAAACAAAAATTGAGTATAACATATACGTATACTCGGAGTCGAAAAAAAAATTAAATGGCAATATTCAGCATCTCCGCAGTAACTCTGTCTGCGAGGGACGAAAGTTTTTGAAAGCATAGTAGTACATTCTCATTCTTTGATTCAGCATATTTTCTCACTAAGCTAAGTGTATACGCGTTACCATAAGGGCGAGCTTCGCTCGCAAAGGCCCTTCGGGCCTTTGCAGCGAGCTCCGCTCGCTATAACGGGGGCCTTTAGTAAAAACGAGAAACAAATAGAAAAATGAATAGAACTTCATCGATCAAAACAATTTTTAATTCATTAATTTTGTTAATAACAAAAAAAAAAAACAAAAACAAAAACAAAAACAAAAAAACCCAACAACAACAACATGTACTTTCCTGATACTATGTACACATATTTTTTTTGCATCATAAATCATCGTATCATAATCCCAATGCTTTGGGGGAGGGGGGTTGCTAGCTAGTCATATGCACGGCACGGAAGCACGTGTTTTCTCATCATCATTACTTTTTTTTGTTCAGAAATGGCTTGATGTTCCTTTTCGTCTCATCGAGAGAATTATCAGCCAAATTGCAGCAAGTAAATCGTCTCACCTTCCTCGCAAATGTCATAATCAACAACGCTGACGAATCTTCATTTTACTTTAATTTCTTTTTTGTTTTTCCCTTTTTTTTTTTTTTTTTTTTTTGCTCTCATGAGGTCGGATGACATTGTTAAACTAGAAAATTTTGCAAGGGACCTGCATACCTCTTATGATCGAGTAGAACATATTCAATTATTAAAGTTTTATATTGAATTATTTAAAGTATATTTTAAATATATCCTCGTAATACGTATGAAGGTAAGCAAATGTATTTTACATAGATTCATGTCATTTTCTTTTTTTCAGGGGAAAAAAGGGGGAAGTACTCAGATTAAAGTCGCTACATGATTTTTTTTCTCAAGGTTTCACGAGGAATTTATAAATATAACATATTAAATAAAGTACATTAATTCATTGAAACGAGGCGCTCCGGTCCTGCAATCAGAAAAAGTATCTGTATAAATATATAGTATGCATTTTATTTTCAGGGTTTCATTCTCTAAAATTGAGCCGGAGCGAAAATTCACATTTACTTATAAGTTTTAGAAGTTTCCGAGATATATACATTTTCCGATTCTTCATTTTTGGGGGTTAATTTCAGTATAGATACATGAGCAAATTTTGAAGGGGGCGCAAAGGGCGCACGTCCCCCCCCCTTCTGAAATCGTCGAAGTAAGGTATTTTGGGGGCTTAACCTTTATGTGTATACTCATTTTCAGGCTGTTTTGAGTCGAATGTCGGAAAATTTTCGCTGGTTCGCTGCCGCTCGCCACCTAACTCAATTTAGATTAACTTCACACCATTTGCTAAGCATGACCATTTCATGCTAAAATAGCCAGAATTATAAAGTGATACTACGCCTTCCAAACCTTTACTTTACTGTGACTATTTGGACGGTCTTTTTCTGACATATGTACTAAGATTTTAGTCAACAAACATGTACTCTTGCAGCAAAGGGGATGCCATTTGGGTTGTGTACCCCAACCCTCTCTAAAACAATTTTAGAAAGTTCGCTGGTTCGCTTCGCTCGCCAGATATATTCAATAATACATAGTTTCAACGTTTTTGTATGAATTATACATTTTCCATTCTGGTGGTCAAAGGAACCCAAAACATGACTTCGTCCTGGACCCACTGGGGGAGGGAGGAAGCGGTCCTCAGACCCTTTGCCTTTTTTATATTCATGGCGCCCCTCTAAACCCAAATATTGTATTCGCCCCTGAGATAACTCTTACCAATATATATTGCGGTTCAACCAGAGAATACTTTGTCCTACAGCATACTCCATTCCATAAATGATTATTACCACGATGATGGACGTATCATTGTCTTCAACGTACATTTTAGCTCAGCGATCGGATAAAATTGCATGGAATAGAAATATATCAGAGAGGGTGAGAGGTGGTCCAGCTCGGTCATTGCAACTCATTTGATCCATTTTATGAATTTAAAAATATTATGCGCAATAATCGGGAAAAGGGGAAATAGGAGTCGCTCATAAACAACTCGACCCAATCTATTCCCGCGCATGGGGGTAGCCCCTTTCCACTTTCCTTATTCTTTTGAATTTTACTTTACATTTGGTACATGTATCCATCCATGATCTTTTATCGTATTTGAATTATTTTTGCAATTTCGCGTGAGCATGCAATACTATACTTAATCTTGACAGTGGCGTAGCTAGGGTGATTTCTTTGTGGACGTCTAGAGAAGGATGAATTAAGTACATCAACTCCTCCCTCGGAAGGGGGAGGGTCACTGATACTAGGGAGGGGGGTCGTTTACGGGAGAGTATGGATTTGGGTTGGGCCGCCTTTATAGTATAGTTAAAACGCCTATAGAAACGCTTATATAGATGCAAGGGGAGCATGCAAAGTTTAAAGATTAATGTGTGATATATGAGTAATCCATGTAACTTTTCAGACGTTTCCCCCAAAATACGATGTATTAAAGTTTTAGAATAGTGATATAGATAGCGATATTGCTGAATCAAATTGGACAAAAGATAAGGCAATAAGAGAAAAACGCTTTGTTCATTTTATCTTCGAGACTTGCAAGTACAAGTTATATGTTTTAAAATTACACAAATTTGATTTGAGATTGTCCCTTACATACATTTTGTAAATTCTGGCGATAGCATTTGGCTGTCTTTCCCGAGAGGGATATGATACGTCGTATTATCACGCCTCAAACTAATTTCAGCCAATGACGTCGCAGTATTACGGTCACATTGTGTCCTACCTTGACGCCGAGTTAGGTCACTAAATTTTCAAACGTTAGAATTACACAGAGTATGTTACGAAATGGTTCTCGGTATGATAAATTCGTTATAGGGTTTGTTCCTGTCACACTTCCTACTCAAAGTACCTTGAGTAGGAAGTATGACAGGAACTAACCCTATAACTATTTGAGCACATTCGTTCTTTATTCAAAATTAAGGGAAGATATGTTAAAAAAAATGATTTTGAGATGTTCCCCGAAGCTCACACAAAACGACTGGATATCAAACTTGAAAAAACTTGATATATTCTGTCTTATGTTTCTCTTCATAATATATAAGAATATGCCATCAAATTCTCCGTTTCAGTTGTTTTTTTTTTAATTTAACTTTATATCTGCGAGTACAAGTTATGTGTAAAATTGCAAAAATATGCTTTTAAATGGTCCCTTACATATTTGGCAATATCATTTGGCTGTCTTTTTCTGGATAGGTATATGCTAACGAATATGATATGCCATAAACAATAAATATACGAGCACGTTCATACTTTATGAGGCCTTCTTTCATAATAAAGGGCAAATATGCTAAAAATATGATTTTGAGATGTTCCCTGAAGCTCAACCAAGCGGTCAAAGTTGTACAGAACTTGATATATTCTGGCTTATGTTTCACTTTTCAATGTATGAACATGTCATCAAATTCTCTATTTCAGTTTTTTTATAATTTCAATTGTACTGATAAAGACAGAATACAAGTTATGTGTAAAATTGCAAAATATGCTTTGAGATCACCCCTGATATATTTTCAGGATTGAATTTTGTTGTCTTTTTCTAGAGAAATATATATTAACAAACATTATATGCCGTAAACAAGAACTATAAGGACATATTCATCCTTTATGATGTCTTTATTTAAAAAAAAAAGGGCAAATATGCTAAGAATATGATTTTGAGATGTTCCCTGAAGCTCAACCAAGCGGTCAAAGTTGTACAGAACTTGATATATTCTGGCTTATGTTTCACTTTTCAATGTATGAACATGTCATCAAATTCTCTATTTCAGTTTTTTTTATAATTTCAATTGTACTGCTAAAGACAGAGTACAAGTTATGTGTAAAATTGCAAAATATGCTTTGAGATCACCCCTGATATATTTTCAGGATTGAATTTTGTTGTCTTTTTCTAGAGAAATATATACTAACAAATATTATATGCCGTAAACAAGAACTATAAGGACATATTCATCCTTTATGATGTCTTTATTTCAAAATATAAGGCAAATATGTAAAAATATGATTTTGAGATGTTCCCTGAAGCTCACACAGACGGTCAAACTTCCACAGAACCTGACATATTTTGTCTTATGTTTCTCTTTTCAAAATATGATAATCCTATCAAATTCTCTATTTCAGTCTTTTTATAAATTGCAATTATAATGCAAAAAGTCTTGTTTTTCTATGAAATCATATGGAGAAAACGAGGAAATTTTTGAGATGGTCCCCCCGAAAAACTAAGCGGTGAAATTGATTCATTTTTCACCAATCTCTTGTATATAAGTAAATGACATTATGATATGAATTTAATCAAAATCTCTATTTCTGTTTTTGAGTTATCTTATTGTCCAGGGCCTCGTTAAGGCCTTCCATAAAAATGACGTAGATATTTTTTCCGCCAAATAACGTAACGTCATATGACGTCATGGACCCCGTGTCGTCAGGTTAGGTAGCAACACATTTATTAGCTTTCGTTATCGTTGATTCCTTTATTTACAAGAGAAAATTGCATTTATACAAAAAAACAAAACATATTACTTCATCACTGACACATCGCCGAGTTAATATACTTTTGAGAAGACCCCTTATCTATATCTGTACTCTGTGACCCCGTACACCGAAGAATGCGATCTGCGTTACTTAGAAGCTTGATGACGAACAGGTGCGAATCAACAGTTTACAGAGCGGGTAAAACGAATAAAAAGGCAGATTTTGGTAAGTATAAGCGATATCATACTTCAATAACTGGTGCTTTTATGAAGGAAAAGTCTTAGAATTAGTACAATTACATCATGAAATCAATTTATTCATAGAAATAAACGCAAACTCGTTGGATTACCAAGAGACATGTGTGAATGTATGTGTAAATGACAGAATTTCAACGCGTTTTACTGTTATTGCAAAGCTGAGTAGTAGCTATACTTTCTGTGAATAGTTTAGACACTTGTAGATTATGATATCAGTTCGTACGAAAGTTGAATGATGAGGGAAAAAGGGCGAATGTGATACTTATGTGCCCTTGCCCATGTATCTTGTACCTATAAAATGTTTACATTTGTACACTTGTACAGTAAGTTATACTTGCAGTAGTATGTGCACCGAAATATCGAAATATTCAAATATCAATTATTGTTGTTGTTGTTTTTTTTTTCAGAATGTTAACTTAGAATGGATTTCACACCAGCTGCTGCATGAAAAGAAAATATTGTCACACACTGTGAAAGTTTCAGAAACACATGTATCATAGCCACACTGTGACACAGTACTGTTCATTTTGGATATTTTTGAAGGTACAGAAATTTTAAATTTATGTGTAGAGTAACATTTGTTTTGCCTATTTAGGCATATTATAATGATTTAACGAGGCCCTGGACAAAACGTGTGCGCATCGTTTCGCGCATTCCCGTAACCGGTTCAATCTTTTATCTCTACATCGCACCTAACGCACTGTCATACTATGACGTCACAATCAAATGACGCGACAAAGCATTTAACGCCGCGCTAAAAATCAATAGGCTAGTAATCTGTGTATGTTCGTAATAAACGAAGATTAATGCAAAGCATGGTTAGATGATGAGATCGTCAGACTAGGATGGACTCAAGGTTTTTAATATTATCATTATTTGGTGCACCTCCTCTCACTAAATAGTTATTTTATTCTATAACGGGGGCCTTTAGAAAAAACGAGAAACAAATAGAAAAATAAATAGAACTTCATCGATCAAAACAATTTTTAATTCATTAATTTTGTAAAAAACAAAACAAAAAAACAAAAAACAAAAAAAAAAAACAAAAAAAAAAAAAACAAAAAAAAAAAAAAAAAAAACCAACAACAACAACATGTACTTTCCTGATACTATGTACACATATTTTTTTTGCATCATAAATCATCGTATCATAATCCCAATGCTTTGGGGGAGGGGGGGGGGTTTGCTAGCTAGTCATATGCACGGCACGGAAACACGTGTTTTCTCATCATTATTTTTTTTTTGTTCAGAAATGGCTTGATGTTCCTTTTCGTCTCATCGAGAGAATTATCAGCCAAATTGCAGAAAGTAAATCGTCTCACTTTGCTCGCAAATTTCATAATCAACAACGCTGACGAATCTTCATTTTACTTTATTTTCTTTTTTTTTTTTTTTTTTTTTTTTTTTTTCCTTTTTTTATTTTTTTTTTTTTTTTGCTCTCATGAGGTCGGATGGCATTGTTAAACTAGAAAATTTTGCGAGGAACCTGCATACCTCTTATGATCGAGTAGAACATATTCAATTATTAAAGTTTTATATTGAATTATTTAAAGTATATTTTAAATATATCCTCGTAATACGTATGAAGGTAAGCAAATGTATTTTACATAGATTTATGTCATTTTCTTTTTTTTCAGGGGAAAAAAGGGGGAAGTACTCAGATTAAAGTCGCTACATGATTTTTTTTCTCAAGGTTTCACGAGCAATTTATAAATATAACATATTGAATAAAGTACATTAATTCATTGAAACGAGGCGCTCCGGTCCTGCAATCAGAAAAAGTATCTGTATAAATATATAGTATGCATTTTATTTTCAGGGTTTCATTCTCTGAAATTGAGCCGGAGCGAAAATTCACATTTACTTATAAGTTATAGAAGTTTCCGAGATATATACATTTTCCGATTCTTCATTTTTGGGGGTTAATTTCAGTATAGATACATTTTGAAGGGGCGCAAAGGGCGCACGCCCCCCCCTCTGAAATCGTCGAAGTAAGGTATTTTGGGGGCTTAACCTTTATGTGTATACTCATTTTCAGGCTGTTTTGAGTCGAATGTCGGAAAATTTTCGCTGGTTCGCTGCCGCTCGCCACCTAACTCAATTTAGATTAACTTCACACCATTTGCTAAGCATGACCATTTCATGCTAAAATAGCCAGAATTATAAAGTGATACTACGCCTTTCATACCTTTACTTCTTTACTTTACTGTGACTATTTGGACGGTCTTTTTCTGACATATGTACTAAGATTTTAGTCAACAAACATGTACTCTTGCAGCAAAGGGGATGCCATTTGGGTTGTGTACCCCAACCCTCTCTAAAACAATTTTAGAAAGTTCGCTGGTTCGCTTCGCTCGCCAGATATATTCAATAATACATAGTTTCAACGTTTTTGTATGAATTATACATTTTCCATTCTGGTGGTCAATGGAACCCAAAACATGACTTCGTCCTGGACCCACTGGGGGAGGGAGGAAGCGGTCCCCAGACCCTTTGCCTTTTTTATATTCATGACGCCCCCCTAAACCCAAATCTTGTATCCGCCCCTGAGATAACTCTTACCAATATATAGTGCGGTTCAACCAGAGAATACTTTGTCCTACAGCATACTCCATTCCATAAATGATTATTACCACGATGATGGACGTATCATTGTCTTCAACGTACATTTTAGCTCAGCGGTCGGATAAAATCGCATGGAATCAACTTCTCTGTTTCGGTTTTTTTTTAAATTCACTTTATATCTGCGAGTACAAATGGTCCCTTACATATTTGGCAATATCATTTGGCTGTCTTTTTCTGGATAGATATATGCTAACGAATATGATATGCCATAAACAATAAATACACAATCACGTTCATACTTTATGAGGCCTTCTTTCATAATAAAGGGCAAATATGCTGAAAATATGATTTTGAGATGTTCCCTGAAGCACAACCAAGCGGTCAAAGTTGTACAGAACTTGATATATTCTGGCTTATGTTTCACTTTTCAATGTATGAACATGTCATCAAATTCTCTATTTCAGTTTTTTTATAATTTCAATTGTACTGATAAAGACAGAGTACAAGTTATGCGTAAAATTGCAAAATATGCTTTGAGATCACCCCTGATATATTTTCAGGATTGAATTTTGTTGTCTTTTTCTAGAGAAATATATACTAACAAACATTATATGCCGTAAACAAGAACTATAAGGACATATTCATCCTTTATGATGTCTTTATTTAAAAAAAAGGGCAAATATGCTAAAAATATGATTTTGAGATGTTCCCTGAAGCTCAACCAAGCGGTCAAAGTTGTACAGAATTTGATATATTCTGGCTTATGTTTCACTTTTCAATGTATTAACATGTCATCAAATTTTCTATTTCAGTTTTTTTATAATTTCAATTGTACTGATAAAGACAGAGTACAAGTTATGTGTAAAATTGCAAAATATGCTTTGAGATCACCCCTGATATATTTTCAGGATTGAATTTTGTTGTCTTTTTCTAGAGAAATATATACTAACAAATATTATATGCCGTAAACAAGAACTATAAGGACATATTCATCCTTATGATGTCTTTATTTCAATATATAAGGCAAATATGTAAAAATATGATTTTGAGATGTTCCCTGAAATTCACACAGGCGGTCAAACTTCCACAGAACCTGATATATTTTGTCTTATGTTTCTCTTTTCAACATATGATAATCCTATCAAATTCTCTATTTCAGTTTTTTTTATAAATTGCAATTATAATGCAAAAAATCTTGTTTTTCTATGAAATCATATGGAGAAAACAAGGAAATTTTTGAGATGGTCCCCCCGAAAAACTAAGCGGTGAAATTGATTCATTTTTCACCAAACTCTTGTATATAAGTAAATGACATTATGATATGAATTTAATCAAAATCTCTATTTCTGTTTTTGAGTTATCTTATTGTCCAGGGCCTCGTTAAAAAAGAAGTTAAATGAAATGAATTCATAAATTTACTATCTATAGTGAATAATCTAAAAATATAGCCATACCAGGCTTATGTAACTTTATATATCAATGCGAATTCTTCGTTTGTAATTTATGTCGCTAGTACATACATATATATATAACTAATTTGTAAAATTATGAATTTTGTTTCCAAGCTGTACCATACAGTTTGGATTTTAAAAGATAGATTTATGTAGTCAATATTTTTTTTTTTTTCTATTTCAGATCCTTACCTTGAAGAGTGAATGCTTGAATAATAACTTTGAACAACCACACACATTACAGATGAAGAAATGTTACTTTGAATATATAATAAAGAAAATTCATCATAAAATTGATCTGTACTAGATTTTATGCTCAAATCTTCAAGAGGGGGGGGGGGGTGTAAATTGCTTTTGTTTTGATAGTTTGTCTGCCTGAAGCATTTAGCCGAGCATGAGAGGGCTTTCAATGTCAACATGTATGAATATTTCTATGTGCATGGCAAGAGCAGATATGAAGATATGAAATTTAAGCTTGACTTTGCTTTCAAAAGATACATATGTAGCTACTGACACCTGCATGGTATGTAACAAGGATACGTAAATAAATTATTGCTGTACTTGTAGAGCATCTCGTACAAGGTGGCTGTTAAGGGAAGGTCCCATAACACCAGTTATTAAAATGTCGGTCCCTCTTATGGTGTCGGGAAAAAATGACAAATAATCTCAAGCTCCTGGCAAGAGTTATTCACACACAATTTGTTCCAGCTTTACAATTATTTTATTTGAGATCTACAATGCACTATTGGGTCATCGGTAAATAACAAATTTATAATGCTGAAAATATTCAACAAAGTTGCTTAATGTTTACATCAAATTTGTCATAGGACAGTCGTTTATCTAAATTTTGGTGGATCACTTTGTCTGTTGTCTCCCCCCCCCCCCCCCCCCCACCCCCAATCATGTTGTCACGAAACTATCGGTAGTAATGAAACAATGTAGAATTGCTGCTCGACCATTCCGAGGTACATTTATTGATCATATACATACAAATGTTTGGTACGACAAGGATCCGATATTATAATAAAGGAGTAACCTTTCGAATTTTTTTAAAGGCGAAGGGAAACACGATTGCTGCATGAAATCCGGCTATAGATTTTTTACCCAGAAAATCTCTGAATTTTGCATCTGTTGCAAATAATCATCCTGTCTGGACGACTATCAAATTAATTCATGATCTGAAAATGCAAAAAAAAAAGAAAAAGAAAAAAAGAGCAAGAAAAAAAAAAAAAAACCCACCCAAAACAAAGCCGTTATCATACATACACTGAAAAGTCCTCTTGCTCGACCCAACCCCTTCCCCGGCCCCATAAATCAATGACCGCTCTTTAAATTTTTGTCAAACGCACTACCATGTATATCGTCGATCTCATGAAGAATCTATAAGTGTTAATTAACTTTCAGGGGACATGGAATTCAAATAAAACATATGAAATTTAATTAAATAAAATCGAGCAGAAGATTTCCAATGTCAGTGCACCGTGGGCGATGAATAGAAACTCGAGGTCACGCTTTACTTTCAATTTTCATCAACTTTTGTAATTGCAAGTTGTCAATTATAATGTTTTTCAATGTCAGCTATAGAAAATATACACTGAAAAATGTTTGAAAACAAAAGAAACAGTGCCTATGTGCCTTCTGACACATTAAAATCACTTTTTTTTTCTGCTGGGAAGCACGCAGTTTTAATTATTTTCTATTTTTTTTTTATTTTTAACCCTTATTTTTTTCCGATGTCTAGACAAAAATAATATTGGATCTAGAATTACCTGTTGGAACATAGGACTAGTATATAGTATATAAGGTTTCCTTTCTTAAAAAAGGAAATCAGAGAATCCATAACATTAAGAAATTTTGGGATAAAAAGTAAAGAATTTATGTATGCTATCGATCCTATTGCGCGGGTCAAAGGGATTAGGCCTCATAAGTCGAACAATTATTTTTTCTTTAATGATTATTAAAGGGAGTATAATGTATGTAAATAAATATTACGAATTAATATAATCAATCCATGCAATTCTAATGCGTGTCCGATATTAGGCAGCATCATTTAAATTTCATGTTCATTGGGTTCATGAGTTAGTACGGAAACCAGCACGACCGACACCACGGCGTGGCGCCCCCCCCCCCCCCCCCCTTCTCGCGATTCACCGCTCAATATACAAAAAAGTGAAATGAAACTTTAACAGACTTGAATAAATATTGCTTGATATTTTTTCATATGTTGAAATGAAAATTTTATTCAAATTTTAAAACATTTATTTGAAAAATTAAAACGTAATTTACAGAGAGCGCGATTACGTCCCTTGAATAAATCTGATTCCGCAGAACGTTTATTTGCTAAACGAACGAACTACCGATAAGCACCTGTCAGAAAAACTGCAACGGCGCAAGATGTTACCGTACATAAATTAAAGTGAAATTTTGCACACATTTTAAGTGATAGGTGTTCTTCAATAATTAAACTGGGGGAAACGTTTACATTCTATATTTTCTTTAAAATTTTCTGCCGTTCGTGCCAGTGTCGATAATATTTTATGAAATGGGTATATTTGTCTCGATTTTTCAAGTAGTCGTTCTTTATCAAAGATTTCCCCAGCAAAAAATAGGTAATTGAAATCCCCCTTTGTAGTATGGTATCAATATTTTCTATGAATGATAAGGTTTCACCTTGCGCCATCTGATTTTGTATAACCAATGTTGATCTACGAAAATATACGTGTCACGTGACAACCCGACGTTCGGGGAGCATATATCAATAATTAACAGATAAATTATGATATAGCATCTATACTGATACATAAACTATTTCATTCCATCTCATTTGGACAATTTAATAATTCCTTGAAAATAGCTATCAAAACTGATATCAAATGTTGTCAATGACGTCACGGAAGGCCTTAAATGTGCTGCGAAGCTTTTTGTAAAAGCTAATACTTGTTACATCTAAAATCAACCCTACTTATTAATGCCATATTTCAGTCACATAGTGTACTCGTAATTTGTTCAACCCCCATTTCAGTGGTTATGATATAAGAAAAAACTATAAAGATAAGGATTAAGGAAAGACCAATAAACATCGAAGAAGCACCCATTTGTTATTTCGTCCCAAAGTCGAGAAGGCTAGGCAAAATCAGCAGAACCCTGGAACAAACAATACTCCGAAGTAAGACCAACCAATTATACTCAGTGTTAGACTTTCCTTCGGAATCCTTAAAGGCCACAAATGTGTGGGGTTTTTATTATGCTGATGAGCCTTTAGGCTTAAAGCTAATAAACCATTAAACCATTATTAGCGTACCTGAGCGAAGCTTAAGTGAGCTATTGTATCAGCATGACGTCCGTCGACCGTCCGGCGTAAACTTTTTTACATTTTAGACATCTCTTCTGCAACCGCTTCACAGAATTTCACGAAACATTACAGGAAGCAAATAACGAAGGTCCTCTACCAAGTAAGTGTTTTTCGTGCCGATCGTTCAACATATATGACCACCGAAGGCTCGAATTGACTGATGCATTTTCGACTTCTCCACTGCACCTTCTGCACAGGATTTCACGAACTTTTACAGGAAGCAAGTACTCAAGGTCCTCTACCAAGTTTGTGTTTTTTTTTCCAGATCGGTCAACAAACATGGCTGTCGAGGGCCTTGATTAGCTGTCGCATTTTCGACTTCTCCTCTGCAACTGCTGCACAGAACTTCAGGAAGCAAGTGCTCAAGGTCCTCTACCAAGTTTGTCTTTTTTGTGCCGATCGTTCAACAAATATGGCCGACCAGGGTTCTGATTGCGGATACATTTTCGACTTCTAGTCTGCAACGGCTCCACAGAATTTCATGAAACCTTATAGAAAGAAGTACTCAAGACCATCTACCAAATTTGTGTTTTTCGTGCCTGCCTATCGGTCAACAAATATTGCCGCCGATGGCTCTGATTGGCTGACGCATTTTCGACATCTCCTATGCGACCGTTGCACAGAATTTCACGAAACCTTACAGGAAGAAAGTACTCAATGTCCTCTAGACCAGGTTTGTGTTTTTCGTGCCGAGTGGTCAACAAAGTTGGCCGCCGAGGGCTCTGCTTGGCTGACGCATTTTCTGCTTCTCCTCTGCAATGGCTGCACAGTGTTTCGCAAAACTTTACAGGAAGCAAGAACTCATGATCCTCTACAAAGTTTTGTGCCGATTTGCTTACACGGCCTACACCGAATTGTCCACTACCATTCTTTTGTTTACAACTCAGGTGAGCGATATGGCCCCCTTGGGCCAGTAGTCCTTTTTTTCTCAACAGGCAGCGAGGCCTTAAAAGAAGTCAGGGTAATGTTTCCATATCCTCAATCTGTCCAAGGTCAATTTTGATTATTTATCTGTCGCGGGGATATAAAATTTTCACAATTTATCATGTTCTAAATTGTTGGTTTAATTCTCAAACTGTTCTCTAAATTTCAAAACGTGCTTTATGAAATGGATACTTATCTAAAAGAGAGGTATTTCCAAATTAATAGCCTTCTTTTTTAATTTGGTAAATTTTTTTTTTCGTCATAACAATAAAAAAATCTAAATAGGGCGGTAACCAACTGAAACAGAACTTCCGAATGAATCAGATACCGGTACTAGTAAGTATTACGTTTTTTATGTCCATGTCTTCATATTTTGATTTGCTGTCCAATTAATCCCGTCTGTGCATTAGAAAAAGATATAGTATTCATTTTCATAAATAATATACAATGAAGGTCTTACGTAGTAAATTGAGCACTACGTTGTAAAACTAATCCAGAATTTGCACTTTAGGTCTCAGATGCTCATATTTGCTAAATGAAAACATTTACAATATTTTCATTTCGATATGTGCAAAAGTTATGTTAAACCTGATGAACAAATAAAATATAATTCGTGGTTTCATGATCATACCTAGAACTTAAGGTGTTTGAACTTTAACATTGGACCCTATGGGAAAAATAAGAAAAATCTCTTTTAGAGGAGATAAAATATAACTATAAAGTTTCTTTTACCAAAACCTAATTAGTTTGATAATCTGAACAATATTCTGAAGAGAAAAAAAAGGGTATCCAGGCAAAAAATTACCAGCAATTCTGACCTGAGTGATACTCTACCTTAAGGTGCATCATTGGTCACGATTTTGGACCATTCTTGCGCATTTCCTGCTTTAGCACGCATTGAGCTTGAATTTTATAGATATTTAAATTTATTATGGCCAATATATCATTTCTGACTCTATTTAAGACTTTGATTCATTACACACTTAAAAGCGGACAAGTTTGAAAATTTGATCCAAACTGAATGAAGTATGCGTAAGAAAATGTTTCTCAGTAACTTCTATAAAAATTGAGATGGAGGTACTTTTTTTAACTGTTCGGATTTCTCTTACCCATGAATTTTGTTTTGCGTATGGGATATTATTGATTTAAACTCTTTTATAAGGTCAAGCTGATGGGTATCAAAAAATTATAAATTGTTTGAATTCTACCCCAACTAAGGCAAATTTTACCACTCCGACACTTTTTCGTGTAAACCACAAAATGGCACTATTTGTGAGCATTTATTCTCTCTTATTTGAACACGGACATATATTTTTTCAATATTTTGAAAAGTCGTCCCTAGGAGCACATGTTACTGTGTGTTTGATAAAATCGTTGATATTCAGTATGATCTGTGAAATTTTTACCTTAACTTGGATGGTTTTCGTTATTTTTGTGTTAAATCGAGGAATTTTAAAATGATCGGTGAAGTTGGAACCTAAGGTAAAACTTTATCAAATTCAAGTTTTATACAAAGTTTCTAACCTGTTTTATTGTATATTAACAAAGAAAACTGAAATAAAAATCAAATGAGGGCATTCTGACAATTTTTATATTTTCTTTACAAATGTGCCATTTTTAGCAACAAGTTTCCGGCATTTTTACCCCGTTTTTCAAATAAACAAAAATCTTGATTTTCATCACGGACGTACTAATTTTCCTTCATAAAATGATTAATTGACACGAATACTGTACAATTTCATATGATTATCAACTTATCATAAAATCGTTGAAATTCCTTCATTCAGAAATGACATGCCTTAATTTAACTTAAATTAGAAGCATTCGCTGTGCACCTGTGATATAGTTCCTTTCATGCCAAACTATGTCATTCCTTGGCACCTACACATCATTTTTCTGAACCCTTTAATCTCTATTGATATTGCTGATGACTTGGGTCGACCTAAAGTTGAGATGTGCACATCCGGACCCCCAAAATATGAATGACGTTTACCTACATTATTTAATATTATGTATAATTATCTTACTTTTGAAATGTAATTTGGCTTTTTGTGGTCTTTATTGTCTATAATGTGTCTAATGAAGATTGAGTTTACTTCATTTCAAAAAAAGCCAAACCTTTCCGTATGTTTTTAACACCTGTTTAATTTACTAAAAAATAATATATTTCTATTTCCTGGTTTTCTTGTTTTTGTTTGAGGTTAAATAAATGTTCTCTTTCATTTGAATTCATTTTTAATAATATTTACCACTTTAGTCATATCCAATATATATTCTCATGAAACGCCCAAATCGTAAAGACGAATACTCAGCTGTACATCTCACTAATGCCGTGTTCTCAATATAGAACAATAAGAAGTAATTTTGACTCCCGTCTCCCCTAGAATCGAAGGCGATGGACATAAATGTCCTTAATAATTGTCTAAACACCAGTAAATAACTTCTGGACAGAATGTGTCAATATGAGCGACGGCCGACAAATAGAAACCATCGCCGTACACATAGGAAACTATCGTGAGAGGAACTAGTCGAAGGTCAATATGTACATTCCCATGTTCAAGGTATAAACATATAAATAAAACATGAGAAATGTATTTTACAGGAACTTGGTTCAGTTTAATGAATTAATTACCCAAAATAAGAATTTTAATTGACAAGGCTTGAAAGTCGAGAATTTAGATTGAGAAAGTTGAAAGCATTTGCTAAAACAAAATGTTGATGCTTCAAAGGACAAAAGAAATTGAAATTGTCATTATATTACATATAATTAATGAAAAAGAGTTTCTTATTTACAAGTTCTCTCTAAGATTGATTGTTATTTAAGTTAGACGAGCAAATCCCTACACGGTGAATGATTCGCCTGCCCGTTACATGTACAAGAATTTCTATTTCAAATGACTGAACAAGCATTTGTATATGCTGTAACTTAGCCGCACGGTCCATTTGATATTCAGGGGGGGGGGGGGGGGGGGGGGGGGGGCTTGGGTTTTTTGTCGGAGCAAGATTATTTTTTTAGCCCCAGACCGGGGCAAAATTATTTTTTTCTTGCAAAGTTGGAGCAAGGAAATTTTTTTTATAACAATGGATGTGAAATATATTAAGAACGTTTGCATTTTTTCAATAGAAATTCTTTATTTTTACTTAAATTACTTTAAACATTACTTTATTGTTATGTAAAACTTGCATTCACTTCTAAACTGAGAGAGATAAGATTTTTACAATATGTGATATGTAATTTTCAGTATACAAAATGTATATAACATGTATAAGGTCATGTAACATGTAAGAGGGCCTGATGCAAGTTTTTACATGTAGAAATGAAAACTAGTGAAAAACTTAATCAAATTCTCCTTCCAAGCTTGTCTATGATATTAGACACTATGGTGATACATGTATCTATAAATAATAATAAATTACATTGATAATGTATTTAAGCATTTTAATTGCTTCAGTCACATGCATATATATTTTTGTACTTAATTTGATATTTTCAAATATGAACTTGCCATTACAGAAGAAAAAAATGGCAAGCGAAGCGAGCCCAAATTTAAAAAAAAAAAAGTAAAAACTGCGGCGAGCGAAGCGAGCCGAAAAATTTTCAGGAATTTTAAGCGAATTTTATGGTTATTCTTCAAATTCAGATTACTTGTAAGAGCAAGATTATTTTTTTCTGTCACACCATAAGCAAATTTATTTTTTTCATCAAAATTCAGAGCAAAATTATTTTTTTCGAAAAAAAACCCAAGCCCCCCCCCCCCCCCCCAGAATATCAAATGGACCTTGCCTTAGCTGTAAGTTTATATGTTCAAAACTGGTAGGAAGAGTCTAGAGTTCCCTGAAGACCCAACAGGTTACTAGTAAACACCTTTTTCGGACTGTGATTCACTAACGAAGAAATGTTTCAATACTTGGCGGGTTTTTTTGTTGTTGACACAATGAAGAAATTCTTTGCCTTTATTTTACCTTCTCTTGCTTATAAGAGATATATAAGTCCTCTGTTTTACATGAATCTGCCAGCATAAAACCAATGTATGACAAACTATTCGCAATATGAAGAAAGGAATGGAGCAAGACTCAATTGCCACTCACACTATAAGTTCTGATGTGCTGTGTCAGAATATCTTCATTGCTTAACAAGGACTTGCTCAGTATGCCAAGAATGTTGTCCCAGAGAAACAGTGAAGATTGGACTCAAACCATGGTCAAGAACATTTTGTGCCAATGTTTACTTGCCACTCCGCGATTATTTTTCTTCGAAATTTAATACTACGCGACTATAATAAATTTTGCTTATCTTTCGAAAAATTGAAATTTTGTCCAAAAGTAAGTCGTGAAATCATTTGATTATAATTTCAATTTCTAATTTTAATTCAACCATTTAAATGAATCTAAACATGAATTATGGTTTTCACATTTAGCCTCTGTGAACACTCCTGCCAATCAAAACGTTTTGCACTTTGTACAATCAGAATACACAAATACCTACATTACTTATATAAAAGCATTCTCCAGGTAGATTTGTCCCTGTCGTATTTGTTCTTACATTGAGGTAAACAATTAACAAATTATATTAAAGGTCAATATTGCATTAAATTGTGTTTTATGGCATTAAGTATCTCTCAGCTGTTATTTTACGTTACCAATGACAGTCGGGAGTTACCTACGTTACCGATATTCTATAATGGACGTAGGTGCGTAATAATCCATTTGTTACCTGGGCCGGGGGCGAGCAGGTCGACGTTGTCCTTACTGGGCTATCCCCACCATTTGTCTTATAAAATCTATAGAGGAATTAATCATAGAATGCTACATAGACATCTTAAAGATATTACTTGAAGCATTTTTTCCGTGCAGCAGATTTTAGATTTACGGAAATCATCTTGCATAGCGGAAGGTGAGTACGGATAATTCAGTCAAATTCTTTTACATAAAGTCGATCGCCATCAACATGATCGGCAAACTGTGTTCTTGCTTACTGCAGATTTTTTATGCATTGATGAATAGAGAATATCCTCCAAATTTTTAAAATTACATCTCGAAAATGTAATGAAAAGCCGTTTTTCAAAGAGATTGCGAATACTTTATTTCGTGTATTATTTAATATGCATGATTGCAAGCGTTTTATCTAGTGTCTACATAAAACATTTGTGAATTATAAAAAGTCAAAATAAATATTCAAAAGTAGTTTATATTGACACTAGCACGTGAAGAAAGTACTTCCCACTCTTGTATACCTGCAAGATCCTTGTCCAAAATTCATATTCCATCTTTTTGGTTTAGTCACATATCTATTTATTTTATTTATTTTGTTTTTGTTTTTGTTTATGTTTTTTTGGGGTGGGGGTGGGGGGTGGGTTGGGGGTGGGGGGGGGGGGTTGGATATTTTTCCTTTTTGCTCTGATATGTTTTGTTTTGTTTTGTTTTTTTTTTGCTACCTAAGAATTTACCGACTTAAAAAATGCTTGACTTGTTTTATATACATGTAAGCAAAGGGGTGAGGAACTATCGCTTGGTCACAAACACTTTCCTCAATACAGACCCTTTCCTCTACAAGTTGTAGAGGAAAGAATTTGTGCTGAGGAAAGTGTTTGGTGCCAAGCGATGGTACCTCAACTCTGTGGATGTTAGAACACATGGTTAGTTCCCACAAATTTGTCAAAACACCTCTGCTTTCATAATTGAAATAAATCTCGCATTGCTTTACATATGAAATAGATTTTCCTACGAAGGGCAGTCGTAAATTAAATTTCAAGTTCACAACGTCAAAGTCCGAGGCAATCAACATCTATTTACGTCTAACATTTAAGAAATAAAAGTCAAAACTATAACGTAGATAAAAAATAACATACCAGCTTGTATACATATCATTTAAGTATACGAATATGTCTAAGAAATTTACTGGTATTAGAAGAAATTTGACATTTTATTAATCACTGTAGGAGAGATTAAGGGGGAGGGCGCTGTTTGACTTATTTTTATAAATTAATGATTATTTAACACATACGAACTTTGGACATTTTGGAATATGCTTGAACTTTAAAACAATCGAAGCAACAAATTTGAAAACCATAAATCAAATGATTTATCACAAATTTATACTCTTTTTCAAAATGAATTCATAATTTCATAAAACATGGTCTGAGTTCTGAGATCCAGGTACACTAAGGGACCTTACAAATATAGACTTAAAGTTTGGCTGAAAGCTTGTACACATTTTTAAGATAAAATGTTTGTATTAGTGTGAATGTTTTAGTTCTTGTACTTCAGTGCTTGCAAGTAATTTTTTCTTGCTTTTTTAAAAATTATTTCTCAGTTTCCCCCATCTTTTCTCAATCTGTAAACGCGCTATTACCGTTTTATATCTGGATTTTCCTTCCTCCCTCTAAATCCATGTTTCTAACATATTCAATTCAGTTTTCGTAAATGTAATTACCAAACGTCTAGAACTGTTTAGAACTTGTATCATCAAAGGAGGATTGGGTCTGATAGTCAGACAAAAAAACAAAAAACAAAGACAAAATACGGAAAAGATTTCCAAAAACGGCATTAAAGTGAAACATCGAAAGGTTGCTAAAAACCAACAGATACCCTGCAAAACAATTATTTGCAACATCCGCGAAGATCACTGGACAAATAACAGCACTAACATATATAATAAAACTTGAAACATGAGTGGCAGCAAATAGAAGGAAAGATACCAGTCTGTACCTGGAACTAATTTTGGATGGTGTAAACCATTGTGTCGTAATACGGATAACAGCTAACCACAAAAATGGACTATAACACTTTTCTCGATAGCTTTTTCCAAAACGAAAAGTTTTGTTGGCCGTTAATAGTCTGATTTTAAGCTACAGTAAAGTCGGTTCAGTGGTTGGGTATATATTTGTCTATATATATAGCATAATTTTTAAATGAATATCAAATAAATCTGACGGTCTTATTAATGTTCTCCTTTACTTCCGGGCCAGTAAGTCGAAAATGGCTAGATTGAACATTGAGAACTCCCTTCTGAAATTCAGATAACCGATCGCTGGAAGAAGTTTGCATTGGGTAAAGCTTATGTAACGGGTTTTTTTTTTTTTTCGATGAAAATATTTAAAGTTTTATACAAAATTTAGAAATTTGAATTAACAGACATGTGTCAATAACTTTGTTTGGAAAATGGATAAATTTCTAGAAATTGGTCAGATAAAGCAGGGATTTGGATATTTTGAAAATTGAAGACAAGTTTCCTTAAAACGTAAGTTGAACACGGAATGGCGGATTCCACTGTATATTCTTTACGTCATGTGTCATATGTCTCCCATTTTAGAGAAACAATTGTAATATTCATGGTGCCGTGGTCTAGTGGATAGGATACCAGGTCGGCAACCTCAAGGTTGCTGGTTTGAACCTCACTAGGACCAAGAGTCGGCCGACATATACTTCTCAGTATGTTCTGTGTTAAATACAAAACAATGTCCTTGTCCAATGTCCACGAAGGCCGGGTTAGCGCAGTAGTAGCGCGCTCGCTTTTCACCTCTAAGGTCCCGGGTTCGAATCCCAGATTCGGCGAAGGGTAGTGGGCCCACATCCAGGCCTCTGCAGGGGAACTCCGGTTTCCTCCTGCTCCGTGAACCCCCTCACGCCAACATCTGAGCCAACATGAGTTGTGTAACTTGTTGTAAAATAAATAAAATTTAATGAAAAAAGTGTCTTTGTCTGTGGTGTTTTTCTAAAAAATGAAATATTTATGAAGAGTGCATGGTGTCCATAAGTATATTGTACACCATGCCTAAATCTTCTATGCCTTATAATTTATTTAGTATCTTTATCTTTTTCGGTTTTTTTTTGTCGATATTTCTGAAGTACCGAAATGATAAATTCTGAGGTTTAAAAGCTTTGATACTTCAACATTGAGGATTGATTTAGTGGAGAAAGGTGACAATAATTTGACACAATAGTAGGATTTTTATACTTTAAGGAATTAAACATTCGTGATTACATTAAATTTGTAATTTATTTTCAAACAACAAAACAATGGAATCTGTCACGGAAACAGGTAATTCTAACCACTACAGCACATAACTGACATCCTAACTTGACTTGTTGGAATTGTATTGTTCAAGAGAAACCTATCATGTCTATTATATATGAAATCATATGTTTTCCTATAAATTTCATCTAATAAACTTAACAGACTGATTGATTTCAGATGGTAAGAAAAGATTCTTAAAAAGAATCAAATAAAACATTTCAATTCTGACAATGTCAAAACTAACAAACAAAATATCAAACATACACACTGTATCAAACTATGCAAATATGAAAAAATATATCTACGCGAGATTAAGAGATGCATTAAACTAAAATGAAATGTTTGTTTAATATTAACTTAATTACAAAATTAATAAACACTATAAATTTACAAATGAAACTGAAAAGCATTAAGATTTCAACTTATTTGTGCAATTAAAAATGTCAATGTGTCTATTAACTTTTGATTGATATCACTTCAATAATTATTTTTTGTTTTTGAAACAACTGAAATGATAACAAGTGACAAGTACGATTTGCTAATTGGAAAGGTTTGGAGTGTACAAACTGACTGCATTCCTTTTATCCTTGTTACTTGACGAGCTCGTAAATATTTTCAATTAATAAAACCATAAGATAAATGCATTTTGTATTTCCAAAATTTGTCTTGGTACTACATGTATATCCAATTATAGTTCGTAAATTCATAATTTATTTATTTTGACTGAACACTCACATGCGTGAATCAGAAAGGGGAATTCAATGAGATATCACCTGCGAAGTACCCCGCAAAAGTCATCAAAAGACATATTCCTTCTAAACATGCTGACAGTCATAGCCTTGATTCTGAATGGCCCCACACCCTTCCCTTGGTAGCCGAACTTGACCCCCTCCCCCCCCCCCCCCCCCCCCCCCAATGAAAGACAGTGGTGACTACCATCGAAATGCCTTCTTTGAATTAAGATTTTGCTGGAAAAAGTAAATGACATAGTTGTTAAAGTTTATGTGATCTGTGACAATTGCAAAAAAAAAAAGGAATTCAAACAATAGCATTGATAGAAAACGAGAATATGATTATAATAGCATTTTTGCATCAGAATTTGAAATCTCTTTATTGCACTTTTCTTCGACAACAAATTAATTCGACGTCATGTTTGAAAACCTGTCTATTTGCCTCTGCATTCAAAATAAGACCCCCTTGCACATTTTCTTCAACGGTTTTCATTTATCACGCTTCTGCAGCTTGTTTCACAAAAACCTAAAATACTTACGAACAATTGAAGGAATTCTCGTAACTTTTGATTGCTCAGTTCGACTAACTTACTTAATTTTGAAAAGTTTCGTTTCTTAATTTATATTTTGTATGTAGAAATGAGATAACATGATGCAATCTAACTATAAAACATTTTGAACCTTTCATTAATGGATGAAAGTTACAAAAAATCCTTAAAATTTCCGTAAGAATTTTTGTGAAACTGGGTACTGGATAGAACCTGACAGGATATTTGGAGTCAACCACTGAAAACAAAAATCAAATCTTGATTTCAAAATGGAGAACAGCGAAAATGACACATGCGAAGGAGATTGCCATTTTGGGAGGGGGGGGGGGGGCACCATTTAAGCATTTAGACCTGATGTACAGTTCTTGTCCAAAAGACCGTTCTCTTGCAGCAGACTGATAGGACACTTTGTTTCTCTTTGTGAAATGTGTTTAATATCAGAAAAAAGAAGGAAAAACCCTACAATTTTGACAGAATTTCCTCATCTCTTGTACTTAAGGAACAATAAATTAAAGTTAAACTCTCCAGAATAGGATTCTATTGATATATTCTTGTGGCGCCACCTATATATGATAAACTTCTTGAGGAAAATTCAGTGGAGGCTAGTTCCGACTTTAGTTCACATTTTCTTCAAAAATAGTGCGATGATTTGGAAGCTCTGGCTGAACTAAATTACAATCTGCTTTGACCAGATCTTAATGAAAAAGAGGCAGGGATTTTTATTGGTTCCCCAGGGCCGAAATTCGGTCCCGTTCCTTATGCTGAAAAACAGGCAATTTCCCAATTTCTGAGCTTTAAATTTCCAATTTGAAAAAAAATTCCAATAAACAAAGTATAAAAACCCTTTGATATTACCGAAAATATATCTATTTTCATCTGTTTTGCAATGTACATTATCTGAAATATAATATTCTTGGTACTACAGGTGTCTATATGCGTTTAATCGTATTAGTAGCTAATGTCAGGATATCTTTTTGCTTGTTTTCTCAATTTATTTGTATAATTTTTTTTCCCAATTTCAACCAAATGTCGCTATTTTTCCCAATTTTGAAGGCCCAGGCCCCTGGAATCAGAGGGTAAAAAAAACTCCAGGATATTTCATAACTGTGTTGTACAGTATGTCTAGGTCTGTTTAAAATATTCAGTAGTTCCAAATATTCCTTTTTAAAACCACTAACTCGTATACATGCGATATCGTTATTTTACTTTTTTTCTACTTTAACAATTTTTGGCACAACAGATTCATAAAAGTCAGCAAGAAACCAAAAGATGATGTTAACAGAGGGTCAGAAAGACACAATGTCGCCAATGAAAAACCAAAAGCTTTCAGAACCGTCAAGTTATAAAATAACTTTTGGAAATAAGTATAAAGAAGCGCCTTTGTCAAGATATAAACTTTCACATTTGTTCGCAAGACACGTACCTGACATTTGAAAACTTATAAAAACAATAATAACACATTTTTCTTCCCTAAAAATGATAGGTAATATCCAAAGTCCGTGTAATGATAGTGCTTTTAAAACATATTTTTCTACAAAATGACAGTAACTCGTTGAAAATTGAGATATTAAGAGTAAAACATATATGTATGCCAACTTTTTCTAATTGTCTCCTTTGATTTCATAAAAGACATATTGTTTTCGTAAAAGTCTTGGGCTTTATATCAAATTGAAGGGGCAATATGACATATATAGACTTGAAATAAGCCAATGACGGTCTCTCTTTCTCTAACCTGTCCGTCTCAGTGTGACAGTTTGATGGAAGAAACCCTCGTCCAGAATCCATATCAGTTCATAATTAACACATCATTTTGCCATCGTCAGATTCACCTTAGTTAACAGGACATGTCCTATTGCAGCATGTATTTGATTATTATAAAAAAATGCAAGAAAGAGTCTTATTAGCTTCACTCGTGTTGCAGTTTGGAAGTACGTTTTGAGAATGCACCGGCAATTTTATTTCGTTTTTAATTCTCCGACATTTCTGATATTTTTTTTTAAAGTGTTATTTTGTTCAAACGACTATGTAACGAACGCTCATCTGAAGTTGCACATTCTCAAGTTTTAATCTTCCGAACACTTTTCGAAATTTTGATTGAATAACGTGACATTTTAAATTTAAATTTTATCTATTTTACAATGTTTAAATCAAGTTACACATAATTATTAACTTTACAATTATTATAGAAACCGCTTTCTATTCACGAGTAGCATTTATATTATTGAAATAATAGAATGTGTTGCATGCATCAAATACTCAAATTGACTGAAACTTTTCCTGTGTTCTTCTACAATTTTTATTTGCTAAACAGCCAAATGAAACAGGAATTCATCTAATTTATTTAAATCTTGTACATTTTTGTTATGCCGTCCATCACATATAACATTTCTATTGTCTTAGCCCGAACATTTATTTTTAATTTTAACGAGCCTCAAATATGACAGATATTACATGTAATTATAACAACTCGACCACAATTAGTTGGTATTTTTACTTTTAAAAGCTTTTTTCTTGTATAATTGTATTTTTGATTCATAATATACAAGAAAATATAATAAATTTTGATATTTTACATTGGAAACATGATTATCTTGTATCGGATCGTGAAGATCGATGTTAACATCTGACGATGTAATTAATTCACCATAACAGTGAAAATGTTGGCACTTCATATTTATCATTAAACCAAAAATATGTTCTTAACTGATATAAACGATTTTTGTCCTTTTAAATGAAATGATTAAGGATCAGTTGCCATTCCATTTGTCATATTTGTAGCATTTACTTATCTAGGACGTTTTCCAAGAATTGCTAGTTTACTAGAAGGTGGATGGTCTGGACATATAAATATTCAGACATCGTATCCGCCAGTGTAACGATTGGGAGAAAGAATTTTGGGAATCCTTTTCAGTTCCACTGAGCTCGAATTCTTTATTCGAAACATATCTATCTGGTGAAGATTCAAAAATATATATTACCGTAGCCCTGAAGGTAACTCTCCGACCGCAGAGATGAAATTTTCTCAAGTTCTCATTTGTTTACAATTGCAAAGTCGATTATTTAGGTTGAATGCACCTTCGATGAGTGGCAAAGTATAGATTGCATTTGGCTGCGATTTTGGATTTTATGGCCAAAAATGTTGCAGTCGGTAGTTTTGGAAATGGTTAAACATCGGCATCGCAACTTTGATTCTGAAGTTCACTACATTGTAGGCATCAAGAATAAATGCTTTTGCACATGCAAGAGGAAAAAAAAAAGATTTTTAATCAAAATGAAAGGCCTAAACTGTTAGATGTATTAATTTCGCCCCCCCCCCCCAAAAAAAAATAAATAAAGGAATAAATTTACGCCTGTAACTAAGTGATTTTCTAAACTGTTAGATGTATTAATTTCGCAAAAATAAATAAATAAATAAATAAATAAATTTACGCCTGTAACTGATTGATTTTCCTTTTTTTAAAGCAGATGTGTGATTGACACGGTCCAGCATCAACCAAACAAAGATGATGCGCATAATAATGTTTATTTCGGTGGCATTGGTGGGAGGTGTCTTATCACAAGAGGAAGAGGGCGGGGGAGGAGGTGAGATGGGGTACTCTGAGGGAAGTCCAGAGATGGATTTCTCCGTGGCAGAAGGTGACGGTGAAAACTTTATACCTCAAAAGTTTGAGTCTTCTTCGCCCTCCAATGTCTATACCGAGGTGCAGCCTCTGGGTAGTGTTGAAGATGCCGTGACGGAGGAAGGTCCTCAAATGGCTGCCTATACCGAGGACAGTGGTGATGGCATGTCCCTCGGTATAGAAGAGTCTCCGCCCGAGAGTGAGGATGCTTTTTCAGAATCTTTGCTCGGTGAGAATGCAGAAGACACAAAACCTGGATCCGTTGCTGGCGGCGGATCCAGTGCCGAGTTCACACCAGTGGAGTCAAATTCTGATGATGAAGGGGAGGGGGGCTTCGATGATGTGGGGTGGGGAGGGGACGATGGTGATGAAGAGGAGGATGGAGGTTTAGGTGCCCAGCGAAGATGGTCAGAGGATGACGAAGATGATAAATCTGATACTAGTGAAGAAAAGAACGATGACGATTCGGGTATTAATTCATCATTTAACGCACCAAAACCACCTGAACTTGGTGACGATGGATGGTGGGCTAATGATAATGATGGCGATGATGATGACGAAGATGATGACGAGAAAAAGAAAAACGCTAGAATAAACTTTCAATCATATTATGACAGGATGAAAACAGAAAAAGATGACAAAGAAGAAGACAGCGATGATGATGACTCATCAGAAGAAAAATCAGATGAAAATAGTTCCGAAGAAAGAAAGGATAAATGGAAGTATTACGTCAATGACGATTCCGGTGAAAACAGGAGAAAGAAACAATGGTATCGCAATGAATATTTTGATGATTATTGGAACGGGGAAAACGGGAGGAACGATTGGCTCGATGATTATTTCGTCGATTTTGACGATTCTGGAGAGAACGATGGCGATAATGATTCTTCAGATTCAAAAGGTCAGTGAACGCGTGACATACTTATATGAGTTATTGCACTTCCGTGTAGGTCTATTGAGATTATTTTTTGCATAATTATCATAATTGTCTAACATTTTTACCTATATAAGTGAAGTTAAGTGTATATCTAAAGGTATCAGTGCCTATTGGAGCTCTGTATTTTTGACCACATGACAAAGTCTTTCACATCTCGCAGCATTTTTGAAATATATATGTGGTCTGGGAAAATGTCAATTAGTAGAAAAGTCTCATTCATGTGGTCAATGATTTGCAATTAATAGTGCAATAGATAGCAAAATATTTGGACTCGTCGGTGTGGTATGATTATTTTTATTTCCTACGCTGTCCAGTGTTTATTTGTCGGAGAGAGGGTGTGCGTGTAGCGATAATCACAAGACACGACATCTGACGGCCAAGATCATTAACCTGTCCATCAAGGGCAATAAATCAGTATAGACTTCTTACACTGTAAATAAACACCTCTATATGGTTAGAGTAGGCATTTACATAGTGTTAACATATATAAGAACAGAAATTCCTGGAACGGACAAATTGTGTACGATATGGCATCACATACAAAAAATAAAGGAAAGAATGAATGAAGTCGCGGTTACCCAAAAACCAATGGTCAAGGAAGTAATAAAAAGACTACAATCTATACATACGCCCAAAAATATAACTGTAGTCTGTGAATAAAATGTAAGCGGCACGAAATTTTGCATGAGATGGATCTTTACAATTCAGTCATTTTAAAAGTACAAGAAATGGGTCGTTGATATTATTTAAATAAATCAGATACTAGTACGTCATACAAATATGTGTTTTGGTCTTTTCATTATACAGATCTATACTACACTTTCATCAGAAGGAATGACAAGAACATTTGTATGACGAGTTTGATTTATCTAAATAATATCAGCTCAGCGGCCTGCAAGATAAGATATCTATTTTGCAATACACATTTTACGTTTTCGAATGCGTCGGGGGGGGGGGGGGGGGGGTCACAAAATTGGTCAAAATCACTTATATTACCTATTTTCGTATGTTTTCTCTGCAAAATCATAAACAGTAACCTTCCCCTGGCAAGTCTGGACCTTCCGGGAAAAATTCTCCATTTAGATGATTTTAAGTAAAATCCTTACCAAGATGATTTTATAATTACAGAATCGAGCGAGGAAAGAGATGACGACGACGATTACATATTCATACCTCCATACAAGAAACGTCTAAATCGTCTGCAGAAATACCTCGAAAATATAGACAAAAACACTAACGATAAATGGAGATACAATAATATCTTCTGGTGGAGATTCCGTAATCGTAATCAAAACCGCGACAAGAACCAAGAGCCCAAACAACCCGGACCTTATCAAGAAAAATATGTACCTCCGCCTCAGAACACAAACCAGGATCCTCCCGTGACGAACGAAAAGATCAACAAAACGGAACCACCATCTCTGAAAGAGATAGGTCAGCATCCTTGGGACTGGGTGTTGAATGATATCCCTCCGCCAGACTATGGACCGACTTCCCCTAGTGTTACTCCGCCATTTGATATGGATTTCAGCACTACTCCGCCAACGACGTGGGAAATACAAACAAACGTCACTAATAGAGAATGGACAGTGAATAATGGTAGGGATTTTTTCCCTAGAAAGCCCTTTTTCAAATAGTATATTTTACTAGTATTGTTAAGAAAGAAAAACATCACGGATTCTAATGAAAACAAAAATCCAGAATTTGAAATAACTGCTTGTTTGATTTTCGAATGAATAAGTTTTAGTATATAATAACTCTTTATAATTTTTATCATTATTGGACCCTTTCATCCCCAGAATGTAATAGAAGAGTAGACATAGTAGCTATGGTCGACGGAAAGAGTAACGAAGCTGATTTCGAACTCCTCAAAGACAGTCTGACCAAACTGTTATATTCTATGAGGATTTCTGAGAGTAGAGTGAGGTTTGGGCTTGTTCTGAACAGCAACGATGCTACTACTCGCTTACCATTGGTGGGCGACAGAGGGAAGTTGTTACAAGGAGTACGGGACTTAACCAGACCAATGGATGGAAGGAGAAGTGATAAAGGTACCTCGATTATAAGAGCGTCAAATAGAGAGAGAAATTAATTGAGATGAAATCTTGAAATGAGTATTTCGTATTTGAATCTATTGATAATTGATCAAAATATGCAAAAAGCATTTGGCGATGCGATAATTGGAATGCTGACTTACAGTATTCGTTTGTTCAGGTGAAACTCTGGATCGGACCTTATTTCATTCTGCATACATTTTCTTGGAAGTTTCTGATATAAACATGATGATCTCAAAACATAGTAACTATTTTCAAGAGTGATAGAAATATACTCATTGTACAGTATGTAAATTTTTTTTGCTTGATATCGTATGAATATTCCAATATCTGATCTTATTCCAGGTCTAAGTGTAATGAGAGGGATGTTTCGTGTAAGAGGACGATACGGTGTACCTAAAGTAGGACTGGTGATCCTCAACGACAAAACAGAATTCCCTCAAAAGACACTAGAACAGGCGAAACGATCAAGAGACGAAGATGTTCGTGTTTTCACAGTAGGTATAGGGAAACAAATCAACACTGTGGAAGTTACGTCCATTGCTTATAGTCCGCAATATTCACATAGTCTTGGAGACTATAAAGATTTGAAAGGTTATATCTCAAACCTGGCTAAAAATATATGTGAGATGTCCAAAACGGTGGGAAAGGTGAAAGGAAGCTGGGGTAGCGGCACTAGTGGGGGCGGAGGTGGAGACGAAGGGGATCCGAATGGACCTAGAGGACCCTCTGCTGGACGAAGAAGAAGGCAGAGACATCACGGTGGATATCATGGATCAGGTAGGACTATCTAAATTCTTCAATTTTTAAGCAGATAGAGTAGAGTAAATCAGACAGGCTGGACACTATAAACGTGTTTATATTATTTTCTCAGAGAAATGATTTTTACAGATGTAGCATTTGATTACAGGACCTTGTGATGGTTGTAAGTTGCTGAATGGAGCCGCCTTTAACAAACATCCTACGGACTGTGATAAATACGTCCAATGTTACTTCGTAGCCAAAAACGAAATCAAGGCTGTGTATAGAGATTGTCCGTGGGGAACATTCTGGAACCAAACCGTCCTGACGTGCCAAGACCCAAGTGTGGCAAAATGCCCCAATGGTAAGAAACGAGAAAATTACAAATCAATGCAACTCTGTACTTGCTTAAATGATCTACAAGATCTCCGACCGAAAAAAAAAACAACAACAAACAAACAAACAACAAAAATAAAACCTTGCAATGACCATAACGAAGAACATATGCATAAAGCATATAAATGCAGTGGGGAAAAAGACAATTAAAGACAATCTAAAAAGAAATTGAGATTTAGCATAAAACAGCCTATCAAATCAAGGATGATATATACTAATTACTAGTAGGTGGCGCTACTGATTTAAAATGGGAAACTTCCGAAAACCCATGTACACAGGGATTTATCGCGCTTATAACTCATAGTACATCAAGCAACCAGGAAGCGTGGTAAATCCCTGTGCCCTTGAAGAAGGTGTCCTGACGAAGTTTCTCTAAAACCACAAAGAAATACCCAAATTGACTTTGAAAGAACCTTGATACTATATGAACAACGGATGTAGATTAAGAATTTATATCACATAAAAAAGATTCTTATCAAGTGTCATGCGTGTAAATTTAAGTGTCAAAAAACGTATCCATTTACCTACATTAAAGTTTGGTAGAAATATGGCGGAGGGTTCAAAGATTGAAGTGCATTTGATTGTGTCTCCGTATGTAAATAGTTGACTCATTCAACGGTCATTCAGAAAAGTAATTCTTTGAACTAAGAAAGAGACATGCATCTACCTCATTTGTATGTCTCTGATGTTATTTGATTTATAAAGAAACGAATATTTATCATTTTAATGGCGAAGGAAACGAAATAAAGGTCAGAAGAAGGTCTGAATGACATTAATCTATATCAGAAATAAACACTTCCATATTCACTTTGGTATGCCTTAATTACCAATATCAAATATTTGAAAGGTTGTTAATGTTAGGTGAAGGGGAATTTAAATAAAGAACGAATCAAACTGATGATGAAGCATTAAAATTTTCAGTCATTGAGATATTGATATAATTGATTTGTGATTTTCCCCAAAGAATTAAGTGAATTATTTTCCTCGCCTAGAAAATTAATAATCTTTTTTTCAATCTCATTTTCCCTTAATCGAGAATACTTATGTCCATGAGCGCGCTTGTTTTCTTGTCTGACTGGAGGATATCATTGCAAGATAATTCTAACAACGTGAAACAAAATATTCTATTTCTTTGGCTTTAAAAACCATATTTAAGAACCATATTGCAAATCTCTATTTCATTCAAATGATCAGTATTTTTTGTTAAACATTTTTGCAGATCCTTGTGTTTTTTCAAGAGGCAAAATCCGGCAATACCGGAGTAAAGACAGCTGTCGTTCGTATTGGCAGTGTAACAGTCACTCCCATTTGAAATGTTGTCCCCCGGGGGAGCGGTATGAGGAAGACCAAGGGTGTGTCAAAGACAATGGTACCTGTACAGATGCCTGTCCACCCAGAAAAGAAGAAGTGAAAGTAGAACCAGTAGTCAAAGAGCCAGTGGATGTTGTTGGAAGTAAGCTCAAGACTGTCTCCCGGTTGTCTTGTATATGTGCATATAACATTTGACGTCGTTAAACTTTCCTTCAATTAATACATTTGACGTCAAGCTCAAGTCTGTCTTGAACTTTCCCTCAATTAATGCAAATGAAGTCAAGCTCAAGTCTGTCTTCAGCATTCTTTTCTAATTACTAGTAAATGCATTTCTCTGATGAATTATATGAAAATACCCAAACTTTTTAGTTTATACATGAGTAGTCAAGCTGTCTGTCTATCAGTCTATCTGTCTTTACACATTTTCAAAATGTTCATCTCGACATAATCGACGAATAGAAGGTAATATAACCTATTTATTCAACTCGAACGTAAAATAACAACGGTTCACTCTTTCATACTAGTATGTACTATATATGATAATGTACAATAATTACATCATTCTTTGACAAGTTATATAATTATATATTTAAGGTTGTGATAAAAAGCCAGTTCTGAATAAGAAAAGGTTCTACGACCAGTATGTACGTGGACACGGAGACATACGTATGCCCTGTCCGCCAGGAACCGAATTCAGCCCTGTCGACTGCGCATGCTCTATAATATCTGTGTACGAAAATCCAAGACGTGGTAAGAATATTTCTTCTTCTTCTTCTTCTACAGTAACTCTTCTCTTTAGTTTCTTTAAAATTCAGTTTATGAATCTAATTGATGAATAATGAATCTTGCTCTGACACAGCAATTTTTCTTGGGACGGGCTTAAATAGTAAATGTATGTTGGTGTAAATTTGTACTGAATCAAAAAAGGGTATTTTCGGTCGAGCTCTTAGAAGTTCAGCAACTTGATCTTGACTTCTGCCCAGGTACTGGATCTATGCAAATGACCTTGACTCGTGTCAAATGACCTCGATTTTGTCCTCTTGTCGTTTTAAAACAATAATATGGTTTTTGTGTCGCCTGCGAAGCATAGCGACACTTAGGGATCACTTTGTCCGTTGTCCGTCTGTCCGTCTGTCCGTCCGTCCGTCTGTCAGTCTGTCTGTCTGTCACACTTTGGGTGTCACAGCCCATAACTTTTGATTGGTAAGTGATAGGGCTTTGATATTTCACATGTGTATTCCTTGTGACAAGACCTTCCTACGCATACCATAATTTTTGACCTAGTGACCTTGACCTACATATTTGACCTACTTTTCAAAAAAATTAAGATTGTATATATCTTTTGATTTGTAGGTGATAGGGCTTTGATATTTCACATGTGCAATCCTTGCGGCAAGACCTTTCAACACATACCATAATTTTTGACCTTGTGACCTTGACCTAGATATTTGACCTACTTTTGAAAAAAAAGATAAGATTCGCTATATCTTTTGATTGGTAAGTGATAGGGCTTTGATATTTCACATGTGTATTCCTTGTGACAAGACCTTCCTACTTATACAATAATTTTTGACCTAGTGACCTTGACCTACATATTTGACCTACTTTTAAAAAAAATTAAGAATGGATATTTCTTTTGATTTGTAGATGATAGGGCTTTGATATTTCACATGTGCAATCCTTGTGGCAAGACCTTTCAACACATACCATAATTTTTGACCTTGTGACCTTGACCTAGATATTTGACCTCCTTTTGAAAAAAAGATAAGATTCACTATATCTTTTGATTGGTAAGTGATAGGGCTTTGATATTTCACATGTGTATTCCTTGTGACAAGACCTTCCTATACAGACCATAAAATTTGACCTTTTGACCTTGATCTAGATATTTGACCTACTTGTCAAGAAAAGTAATATTGGCTATATCTTTTGATTGGTAGGTGATAGGGCTTTGATATTTCACATGTATTTTCCTTGTATTAATGCCAGTCTACAAATACCATAATTTTTTTACCTTTTGACCTTGACCTAGCTATTTGACCTTCTTTTCTAAGGTTGTAAATTGGCAGGTGATAGGTTTTTAATATTTCTTATGATGAGACCTTTTTGTTACCAATTTTTACGTAGTGACCTTGCCCTAGATGATTGACACTCTTTTCTGAAAATTTGAGAATGACCATATCTTTTAATTTGTAATTAAGAGGTCTGATATTTCAAATGAATTTCATATGACAAGACTTTTCTACTGATACCAATAATTTTGATCCACTTTCTAGAATAATAATCAAACCGCTTCGCAGGCGACACAAGCATTCCTTGGATTGCTATTTTTTTTCAGTAAAAGGTTGCCAACCTGAAATAATAATGGACTTCGAAGATGGCGTCCGAGACGTTTCCGGTAGAATGTCTTGGATTAACAATCAGGGAGTAAATACTCGTGATGGACTGGCAGTCTTTGATGGAAAGAACAGAATTCTTTTACCAAGATTCAACAGGGCTGAATTTGGCAGCACCTTCATCGTGCGATTACGGTATAAAGAGACGGGTCAATTCAAGGGCAGATCTGCAGTACAGGCTCTCGTGAACAATGGGGACTGTGGTCAAGAAGGATCCATACAAATATACACAAATAATGAAAAAGTAGGATTTGTGGTCAAAACTAAAGAGGAACCTGGAATGCGGGGAATGGAAATTCCTAAGGTAATTATAAGCCGTTTATGTGCACTTTCCAATGTTCCAATGTTTTGTATTTGCATATAGCTTGCTAGCACCTCTAACAAAAAAAAAAAAAAAAGAAAAAAAAAAAGAGGCTGCTAGGGGTTTGTCAATGCTCAGTTTGGTGCTCTATATTGAGTGCTGTTGAGATTGTCGTCAGGATCTTCTTTATCTCATTTGTAAATTATCATACGCCGCTCATTTGAGTATAACTTTAGTTACATATATGTATTATGAATATAACACAAATAAATAAACATTTTTTTAAAAGGGAACTGGGTGGAAGGAAGTCGAGTATGCTGTGATAGAAGGAAGACTGGAGGGAAGGGTTCATGGTGTAGCTTATACAAAGGAAGCTAAAGGTAACATTACTCTCAAAACAGGATATAAATTCGCGAAAACAAACCCACGCGAACATTCAAAAACCTATAAAAGTTTTTTAATCCGTTGTCATTTTCACCTTTGCGGTTTGCGAATTTAAGTTATTTTTTATACTGTAGGCGACATAGAGACGAGGAATTGTGCTTTACAAATTGGATACGGGTTTGGCTATCATAATTTTGTTGGTCTCATGGATCAGGTAAAAATGATATACGTGTACTTTTAAAATGGGCATTTCTCCTATATTTGAAAATTCTTCATGAAATAGTAATTTCTTTCATTAATTCCTATGAATTCTGATTTTACTAACCTAGCTTAATTTTGTTCTTGCAGATTGAGATTTACAAGTGTAAACCAGAGAAGAAATTTTCTAGGTCATGACAAAGTTATTTAGATATTGTATGATATCTGCCAAAGATGCGTGAAATCCATTCATTCTGACTACATACACATTGACCTCCATCAACATTGACTTACATTTTATATACAAAATTACGAATGTTTTATTGAAATGTGAATATATTTTAGTGCTTTGCTTGTCAGAATTTTCAAAATGTTAAACTTAAATGCGGTAACTATGAAATAATAAAGATTGCCACTTGTAGTCATACAAAGATGGCAAAAAAAAAACCAACATTCTTTTGGACTTGTCATATTTTTTGGAATACAGCTATCAAGAATAACGTCCCACAAGCGAAAGACGAAAAAAAGGGAATGGGCTTTTATATGAAGAATCCATACAGATAAAAGTTGTCAATTTCTTCTATTTTTCAAGTGTAAAAAATTGTTCTATGTGTAGCGGAATACTAGTATATAGAATCTGGAATTAATTTTCAGCAAACTATGCCGTGACCTAGAAGTTATCTACTACGCCATGAGAAGTAGTTCCACATCGAAAAGATTTTCTATGCGTAAAGAGAAAAATATTTCAATTTTATTTCATACTGTAATGCAATAATTATTTCAACAACAACAATTTTAATCATTGATATTAAATTTGCATATGACCGATATTTGAAAGGTCACGTTTGTTACAGTGTAGGTGATAAGGCTCCAATCTTGACCAATCGCATTCAAGCAGAGCGATATGTAACGTGTTATCATATAACATTTGATTATGGAATGGCTTTATGAAACTGCATAACGGGTGTATCATCGATTCATGTGATAAAATAAATTATACAACAGTAAACGATATAAAGTTGTCTATTTCTAGACAGTGTGTATTTCCCACTTGAAAGCTTACAATAATTATATTTGTGTAGTACAAAATAAGACGACTTTCAGTTTCCGGATTGCGCAGTTTACCGATTATATTGATAGTCAATTTTTCTTTTTTAACTTTAATCACAAAAGGGGAATGTAACATAAAATAGATCAAATTTATGTACATTAAATGCATTTTCATAGATTTTCGTTCGCTATTTGACTATTTTGACATTAGTACCCCCTACCTCTTCAGCCCCTTGTAATAAAATCTTGCAGCAAATCTTTTTAGATAGTATAGTTAGATTATCCTAGTAAACATTTTCCTTCAAAGGATGAATAAATAGCACGAGAAATATTCAACTGATTTCAGGGCTTAATGTTAAGCCCTTATTCTTACAGCTCCTTTCTTTGATTCAAGTATAGATCTGCGTTCAGACGGTTTTCCGAGAATGGTAGCATCAAACTTTTATTAAGAATAGTGAACTGTAGTAGTTTGATTCCAGAAGAAGAGTTTTTATAGACAAGAAAAGAGCTAGTGACCTATCGGATATCAACAGAATCTTTTTTGATGATTGACCTCGTAGAACTACGTAATGCAGATGACAGCACTTATTGTCAGTACAACAAAGTCCATGTCATTTCATATGTTGTTCATCTCGCATTTCACATTCTCTTTCACAGGTTGTAAACTCGTTAATGTCAAATGTGCATTACGATGTATTGGTAATTCATGTACATACATTAATTTTGCCCATACCATCTCATGGTAAAGTTCGTATATCTAAACGTCTTTGTTGTTGACCTCAAACGAGCACAATGTTACAAATACATTTGGTGTAATACGGCCGACTTCATTTAGGACAATTGTTAGTTAAGAAATAACAACTTGGTAGCCTTGGTTTGTTCTCCAGTAATTCCTCGAGTCGCATGAACCAATTAAATTATCACCGAGCCGCGAAGCGGCGAGGTGATAATTTGATTGGTTCATGCGACGAGGGAATTACTGGACAACAAATCACAGCTACCTAGTTGTTATTTCTGTTCTAATATTGTTCTGTGCGAGATCGATCGATCTTTAGCACGTGAATAGGCGGAGCTTAGCGAACTGGAAGTTTGTTTGAGATTTTACACCAGGCGAGATCTATAGTGCATATATCTATAGGGAGAAATCCTCAAGTCATGTTAGAATAAAGGACAACGTATCGACTCTTGTCTTCTGTACATAAGTTATTTCAGCTGGACGTACCATTATCCGAAACATGTCTGGTTCTAAGTATTCAGAATTTTTCATCTAGTAGACAGAGATAACATATGGGACAATTTGTTTTTATTTATTGAACGTCAACTCCATGCTGAAAGTAAATGTACTAGTAATTGGTTTTTAGGTAACCGATCGCTGGTAGCAGTATAGATACACCTAAGTTCTAATTGAACAAGTACAAATGATACCGACTAACCAATCTTCAGTTCTCTTTATTTTGTAAACTACATAGACGTACTCTACGAAATAAAGAGAGCTGCATGAATTTTAATTAGATTGGCCGACTAACGTACAGTCATGCCGTTTGAACTCTACCCGAGACGAACTCATTCGGTTAACCCTGTGTAGCAATGCGCATGACAAAAAAAGTTATTCTGGCGCATTGATTTAAAAATAAATTAATATTTCAGTTCCATACGTAACAGGCATTATGAAAAAGTACGTTTTCCTTCGCAATTTGACTTTACTTCTGTTTTCAGATTTCCGGGTTTCTTTTTCTGCAGATTGGAGATGAAAATTTTAGTTTCAGTTGACCGATTTTTAGAAAAGTTATGAGCCTTCATTTTCTCGCACCTGTTGATTCTTCAATATAACATGGCTATTGACCAGTTGAATACAATTTTGACGTTAACCTCTTGTTAGTTCAAAATAATTTCATTTGGGCTGCAGGTGTTCATTTCTTTTAGGAATTTTGAAAGTATAAATATGATGAATGGACAGATGTCATATTTTATACATGATTGCAAGCCAACATATCTTATCAGGTGTTTTCGTATTTATACATTGTTCTGAACAACTGATTCTTACATTGTAAAGATTTTGATTGATTCAGTTTTTGAAACTTGTGTGGACATTTTTTGAATAATTTAGAAAAAAAAATATGAAAAATTGTGTATTTATGTTCAAGTATCGAAGACATATGATTGTTTTTATCCGGTATGTCTTGTTTGAAACTTTTTGTCATAAAGTTTGAACCTGATCAAATACAGCTTAGATACGAAACGTGTTAAATCAAGGGGATACATACAGATTTTGTGTCGAAGTTGTTTTAAAAGATGCACGGTAATAGTACCCTGCAAATTTTGTTGACAGAACACGTATGATTATAGTAGACAACTGAGTGATGCTTGTTGTAAAGTTTGGTCCCATTTTATCATTTTTATGTTTCATTGTTCATGTTCCCCTTGATTTATCTGCAAACTCGCAAAGGTGTGACATCCACTTCGAAATCCGACATTTTGGCCTGTATAGATCTTCTGATGTTAGGAATGCCACTGTAGGTGAAATTACCAATCATTATATATCTTTTTTGTATCTAACCTATCCAGAAACCAAGGTGGTTCTTCACTTAACTACACTTTTCCCCATCAAAATCAAGATATTTCAACTTCATAATCACACCGTCTGCTACTTGCGTGGCAGATGGCCGTCCAAAGTCGGCATTAGTTGCCCATTGGTCTCGTTGGTTTATGTAAGGTCTTTTGTGTTACATGTTTCTATGGTGTGAGTTGATGTTCCTTGCCCCTTTTGCGTCTCTTTCTGTTGGTGTCTGTTCTGTGTTTTTGCATTGGGTGTTTTTATAATTAGAGTTTTGCTGAGGGTGCTGAAACCGAGTTTTGTTGGAGATTCCCTCCTTTCTTTCATGTCAAGTACCACCATGGTTCAGTAGGTGGCATAATGACACTCACTTGTATGCCTTAGATACTTTGTCCCTAACCCTTTGACCTCAACGTTTTCAGGTCATTACACTATAGACAAAATAAATATAACTTGCAGAGTTAGGCACGGTCCATTTGATATTCTGGGGGGGGGGGGGGGCTTGGGTTTTTGTCAGAGCAAGATTATTTTTTTCGCCCCGGACCGGGACAAAATTATTTTTTCTTACAAAGTTGGAGCAAGGAAATTTTTTTTTATAACAATTGATGTGAATATTAAGAATGTTTGTGTTTTTTTCAATAGAAATTCTTTATCTTTACTTAAATTACTCCAAACATTATTTTTATGTAAAACTTAATACATAATGTATTCACTTCTAAACTGAGAGGGATGAAAGATTTTTACAATATGCGATATATAATTTTTAGTAAACAAAATGTTTATAAGGTCATATAACATGTAAGAGGGCCTCATGCAAGTTTTAACATGTAAAAATGAAAACTAGTGAAAAACTTATCTAAATTCTCCTTCCAAGCTTGTATATAAAATTAGACACTATGGTGATACATGTATCTATTAATAGTAATAAATTCTATTGATAATGTATTTAAGCATTTTAATTGTTTCAGTGATATGCATTCTTTTGATATTTTCAAATATGAAGTTGCCATTACAGAAGAAAAGTATGGCAAGCGAAGCAAGCCAAAATTTTTTTTATAGAAAGTAAAAACTGCGGCGAGCGAAGCGAGCTGAAAAATTTTCAGGAATTTTAAGCAAATTTTATGGTTATTCTTCAAATTCAGATCACTTGTAAGAGCAAGATTATTTTTTTCTGTCACACCATAAGCAAATTTATTTTTTTCATCAAATTCAGAGCAAAATTATTTTTTTTCGAAAAAAACCCAAGCCCCCCCCCCCCCCAGAATATCAAATGGACCGTGCCTTACATGTATGATACTGAATTCTCTTGTGCATGCATGGTGGACAACAGACATGGTACAATAAGTACTTCAAAGGGTGTACTAGTAACAAAGCTGAGTAGTCATCAACATATTCAATGGGTGACTTGTTCATACATCATTGCAAAAACAAAATATTTTTCAATTTTTTTTTTCAAAAGTACAAGTAGGTAAAACTCCAAATTCAAGGTCATTAGATCAAAACTTTTCGAACATTTGTAATGTCAGAAAGGTATTAACATAATGAAAACACGTGTGAAATATGAAGTTCCATCCACTTACCTATCAAAAGTCATGATCAATACAGTTTTTGCAGACAAACAGATAGATCATGTAGATTGACAGGCAAGGTTGATGCCAAAATCTTTGATTCTCGGGGAATAAAAATTAAGATGCTTGTTATTATAAAATTAAAATACACATGGTTTCATAAACATTTCTGGTTTAATGTAAAAATTCAAATGGACAGTAACACTTGACTAAGAACTTCTAGATGGAATCATACTAAAACAATTGAAAATGTAAATAAGAATTCAATTTATATAGATGAAATGCAAATTCAAAATATGTTTATTCATAAATGCATGTATTAACATGATTAAGAAAATAATTCTATTATGGGCATAATGAATGATCATGAATATTTGAGCAATAGTTTAAGGAAAAGGAGAAAAAAATTGAATATGCAGGTGTTGAACCTAAATTACTCTATCTTTACCATTTGTTCAGCTTGACGCTTTTTTTTAATTTGTGTCTGACCTTTACACTATGATACCAAAAGTGACATCATAGCCTCAAAAACAGAGCATACATGTACAGTAACATCAGTACACAGCTATAAATATAATAATTATATACGTTACAATGTAAAGACTGATGTAAGACATTCATTATTATACCATTTTATATTTGCAAATACATGTACCTTTTGGACAAACTTAAATCAATGTACATGTACACATGCACTCCCATTGCTATAGATGAATCAAATTTCAGACAATTACATGTACCTCCCGAAGGAAAGAGTAAAGAGAAGACAAACTCGCAATTATATCAATTTTTGACTTTGTAGAATAGAATAAAATAAATAATAAATAATGAAAGGCACATTGAAATCATAGCTCCATGTACCATCATTCCATCTTCACCTTGTTTCCAAATTTCATAATTACGACACTGAGTCCAATTATAATACAAATATTGTCAATTATTATTCTTATTTGATTCCATATGTGCATATGCTTACTTTTTACCCAATAGTCAATGTCACAATCAACAAACAGGGTCAATATTGCAAAAACCACAACTAACGAAATCGATATATCCCGGAGAAAGTGTCCAGAGAAGAAGCACACCGCACCTGCCGCGAGAATCAAGGTGACGGCATATCGACTCCAGTCATCTCCCGGAATATGCGCTAAAAGTGCACGTCTATCTTCTGGGCTATTATTGAGCATGTAAGTGTAGGCTATCAAAAAGAAGCCAGTAAGTGTCTCTGCTATTTTCCGTAAGTGTTTTGACTGCTTTGGATCGTGTAGAGATGACAGGAGAATAAACATGGCTGCACATCCTGCTTGGTGAACTGACATCCTTAGCTAAAGATAGAAAATATACAGTACATGTATACATATATGGCAGAAATCAATTTTTCATGGAAAGAAATATGTTTAGAATACATGTATCTAAACGATAACCACCAAATTTTTATAAAGAAATTCCAAGCATATGATGACTCTGGCAACTGATATTTCTTTGATGTTGCTACCAGTACTTATAATGCAATGAAAGCACAAGTCAGCTTTACCATATATTACCTTCATGGACAACATACTGAGATTTGATTTATAAGGCAAATATATACTGTATTTCTTTTCAACATTAAATTAATGTAAGAAATCCCTTATGCCAAGTTATGGCTTACTGTTATCCCTTACTTGCTACACATGTGACATAGGGCACAGAAGGTGTGTCAAAATGATCACATTTCTGCCTAGGCAGAATTATTATTACATTTTTGCCTAGGCAGGTTTAGATTTTTGCTCATACATTATTATTTATGGATACCCGGTACATGTATTTATAAGCAATATCAAAATTAAAACTTACTCTCTGCCATTTTGTGTATCCCATGCTCGGATTTGTATACATATTGTAAGCAAAGAATAACTGCTGCCCTGCATACACTAAGCAAATCTCTTTCTTCCATACTTTTGCTGAGAGGAAAAATCCAGAGAGCAGAAAGGCACCAACATTGACATATATAACATTAGGAGGGATTGGAGGGTGACTGAAATAGAAAAAGTTACAATTTTAAAAGTACTGCACATCTTTATACAATAAATGTCTTTGGGAGTGTGATTATACTATGATAACCTACAATGGATCCTTAATGTGCATTAGCACACTATAAGTAACTTTAAATCCACCTGTTCTATTATTTTTAAGCAATGGAGAACTATCGCAAGAACTTAAGTAATGGACAAGATCCATGAGAAACCTATCAGCAGTGAAGTTGTATTGTTGAAATATACATTAAAACATTTCAAGTTTCTCAAATACGTTTTTACCTGAAATTATCATGATTATAAGAAAAGATGATGTCGCCACCTCAATTCGAAACCACTCTACATTCAGTGGCTCTACCCAAAAGTGTTCCTTTCTACCAACTGAGCTATTAAGGAACTGAAGGGAGAGGTTTAATTTGGATATATAAAATATATATAACTTTAATAAATATACATAATTATATAATATGCAGTATACCGTGAAATTATAATAGATACAGTAAACTTCACCTATAATGAATAGGTTTATGGCAAAATGCTGCTTGTAACGAAGTAAAATGAAAGTCCCTGCAGAAGTCGTATTACCCTCCATTGATTTTTGTACGCCTGTAACGAATTTGTATATAACGAATTACCGGCTTTTACGAAGCCACCTCGTGGTCCTAGTTTCTTCACTATTTCCACATGATGTAACCAAATGTCCTCCAGGTATTAACACACCTGGGGGACTAATAGTTACTAATTATCAAATAATTGCTCTCTCTCTCTGTCTGTTGTCCCCACACTAATTACCTATTTGGAGACATGTTGTATACACAAGAGAAAATAATTGCCGGTCATTTAATACTCTATTGGCATGTCAATTTAAAGAATGCTCTTGAATACTGGTCTTAACTTTCATTCATTGAATTCAAAACAGCCGCACCAATGAAACGTCTATAGCATCAAAATGTATGTAATGAAATATGGCTATAACGAATTTGGACCTATGGTCCCCTTGGCTTTGTTATATACAAAGTTTACTGTATAGTGATAAATTAATGCATTAGTATACATGTATACTGAGGTAGTCGTTGTAGTCCTTTGGCGGATTTTAAGTAGGCAAAAAACAATAGACCTCAGCCCCTTTGGTCCATTACTTTTTAAGGAATGGAGAGTTACAAGGACATTGTCCCTTATATAATTCCTGGATTCATAATGTAGGTTATCTTAGTGTAATCACATTTCAAGAAAACAATTTTTATAGATATTCACATTACACTTTCCAAACTTAAATGACGTTTAAATATGCGTTGTTAAGGCTTTGTCACTATTATGAAGTCATAATTCAAATTGAGCCATTGGATTTGGTTTGAAATGGACTTTAATTATAATTTATGGATTACTCTCTGGAAATTTTGTGCACTGCATCTTGATGCACTTTCTCTATTTTATTCAACATATGCACATATACATGTACAAAACCAATTTTACCAATGTTTTGTGCATTTCTTGTCATTGTGAATCTTTCTGTGCTTATGAGAATATGACATGACCTGATTCCTCTACACATTTGAGTAGTACACTAGAAGATCAAATAGCAGACGTAACGCATGTGAAACGGATTCTAAAATGCGTATAGGAATATGCGATTTTATCAGAAATATAATAAATTGTAATGAATTTATGAAATTCATTCAATACTTTGAAATATCTTAATCTGTTTCAGTGTAGCAATGTGTTTTATCACAAGATATATACACTTATTCAAGAAAAATGAAATTTTCATGCACATTTTGTTCCCTTCTCATTCCTTTTCACCCTGGATTCATTTATTGAAAATGTATCATACAACGATTATAAAACCTCAAATTCTTACAAATGTATCTGCATTTTGGAATCTGTCTCATGCACATATGTGCTCTTTAATCAGGTAATGAGGTAATAACTTTTGTTTGATTGGCATGATTGGGCCAGTTTTACTAAAGGCAGTGGCTCCGGATACGAACGTTCGTATATCATTAGACCTGTGTCTCGGCGTACGAACAAGTTTCTGAATGGCCTGTAAGGTCACATAACTTGGGTCATGTGTCCACAACATAGAATTTATATAAGTTGGGATTTTTTTGTTATTATATCAACATGATCGAAGTACACCAGTTTATTCTGCATACTAGCTAGTAATGCCACTGGGACAATTTTAAGCCTTTTTTCTATGCTCTCTATCATTAAAGTGATCACTTATCTGGCAGTAATAGACACGTACTTGTTGGCTACCATGAGTGCTGACATTCTGCATTCAAGCGAACGTGGAAGTTTTTGAAAGTAAAGTGAGCAGATAACAAATACATTTGTACATACATGTAGATGTAATTGTTTTTTACTTATTCACTTTTCAGAATATTTCACAAAAAAGACACTATTTGAACAGAAGTTGCCATAAAAAAAAACCTCCATCGAATCATTTTTATATGGGGTAGCTAACTACGATTTATGTTTGTACGCGGAGATCCAGCTCTAAAGACACGAATGTTCGTATCCGGAGCCACTGCCCTTACTAGAAACAGTAAACAGGTAAAACTGTAGTTACAGTGCAACGGAGAAGTGAAGGCACAGCAAAATATCCCTTCTCCATTGCACTGTACATGCAACTAGTAACAGGTCCGAGAGAACACCAAAAATGGCTATTATAACTATGTTACCTGTAGTATATATGGCTATATATTTTAAGTACTAAAAATGAAAATTTTGGAATTTTTACCTAAAAATCAAAATCACACATCTACTGGTATATGACCATCTAAACAACACTGAACGCTGAACAATTGCTGTGTGTGGGCCAGCTCGATCTGCAGGAGTGGAGGCAGAACCCTGCCAGGGGTTGGAGAGTGGTCACAGCGGGGTACAACCACAGCCCTCAACGAAAAGGGGGAAGGGTGTAGTGGCTTCCGGTAGTAGCAGGTACCGATAGTTCAGCACGAGTTCCAGTGACTGAGCTATCGGGATGTCCCTTTATGGATGGCAGGTGTGGCTAGCAACATTGACGGCGGGTGCGGCTAGCAAACAGGGGATGCTTATTCCTCCCGGGCACCTGGTCCCACCTCTAGCTTGCTAGGGGTCCGTTGATGCTCAATTTGGTGCTCTATTGTGAGTGTTGTTGAGATTATCTTCGGGATAATTAACCGGGATTTACTTTAACTCATTAGCTCACTCATCTGAAAGTCTGACTATCACCTAGTCCGACTTGCAGACCTACGACGGTGTTATCTGTTTTTTCGTCTTCGGTCCGACTGCTATGCATAGGCAAAACTTGAGAATTTCTGTGCGAAAAAAATTCGGGAAAGTCGTCCTTTTTTGACAAATTCCAGTCTCTTCAAGCAAAAAGTAACTCACCCAGTCCTCATCCCCCTAAAAAATCCCCTCTAGGCCTGGTTTCATCTCTGTGCACATGACAAACTGTCGTCGATCAGAGGAAAATCGGAAGAGAAGAAGAGGTGAAACCAGGCGTTAGAGGGGATTTTTAGGGGCAGGAGGACTGGGTGAGTTATTTTTTGGTTGAAGAGACTGGAATTTGTCAAAAAAAGGACGACTTGCTGAAATTTTTTTCGCACAGAAATTCTCAAGTTTTGCCTATGCATAGCAGTCAGACCGAAGACGAAAAAACAGATAACACCATCGTAGGTCTGCAAGTCAGACTAACTATCACCTGGACGGCCGGGGTTCGAGTCCCGGAACGGGCACCTGCAAAACTACTTCAGTCACATAGATGCGAGATTTTGATTTTTAAATGAAAAATTCCAAATTTTTCATTTTTAGTACTTAAAGTATATAGCCATATATAGCTATTATAGCCATTTTAGCTATTATACCCTTTTTTGGTGTTCCCCCCGGACCTGAGTAAACTAGTAAACTGTAGGGTGATAATAAATAATGTTCTCATTCTCAATGACTTGACGATATTGAACACAAATCTATTAAGTTAAACATACTCTTCATCTTTTGCACGTTCCCCTAATAGCATCAGCAAAGTAAATGCATTTAGAAATGGAAATCTAGCTAGAATTATCTCGGGAATATTTCTAACTTTTGAGTCCATCATGTGAATCAATGTTACAAAGACGCTCGAATTGTAAGTTTAAGAACGGTACTGGATAGAAGTTTCCGTATTTCTTCCGTAGTTCTATCAGGACTGGATGTTGAAAGAAGGAGAGCTGAATTTTACTTAGATTTCGAAAAGTTAGAAAAAACGCAAAAATTTCACAGAAGATTTTAGGTTCTTATGTGGAATAGAACATGAAAAGACAAACAATGTGTCATTTGTCACGATTTAGTCCATTCTTGTGCATGCATCTCCTGTTTTAGCTGTCATTGAGCTTAAATTATAAAGATATTTCAATTTATTATGGGCAAGGTATCAGAAGACTTTAATTCCTTACATACCTAATAAGAAAATTTGATCTATATAAAAATGAGCTGCAGGTCTGTACTCTTTTGAACAGTTCGGTTTTCTCTTACGTATGTGGAGAATTTCGTTTTACATATGGAATATTCAATGATTGACTTAAAACTGTTTTATTTGATAGAGCTGTCATGTATATCGAAAAATTATAAATTGTTTAAGTTATGGCAAATTTTACCGCGCTGACACTTTTTCAAGAAAACCACAAAATGACACCTAAACTTGAATGACTTTCGTAATTTTTGAGTAAAATCAAGAAAATATTGAATGACCTGTGAATATTTGGTACCCAAGGCGAAGCTTAAACAAAAGTAAGTCTTAAACAAAGTTCCTAACATGCTGTATTGTATGTTAACAAAGAAAACTAAAATCAAAATCAATTTTATTGCATTATAGCACTTTTTTGTACTTTCGTTACAATATTTAGCAACAAACCAGCATTTTACCCTGTTTTCCAAATAAATAAAAGACTACTGACAGGTCTATTAATTTTACTTCATAAAATGATAAACTGACATGAACCTATAATTTATACACCAAATTATTCTACCATACTTTTTATCTTTAAAACAGAATTTGTTGCGAAGTATATTGAATTAAGAAAACATTTCCCATCAAATGAATATTTATGGAAGTCTTGGAAAGTTGCTAAAAACAAAGAAACATCTCCCCAGCATTTTCCCTTTGTCAATGTTATGAATATACAAGGAACATTTAATTATTGTTTCACACATAAGACGACTTCAGTTTTCCACACACAGTACAGTTTCCCTGTACACGTCTTCTCTTTGATTTGGGATCATGGAAAATCTGTAGATTCCTCGTGTTTGTCTTTTTCTTGCAAGTCACACAGTAAAGCTTCTCCCTTTCCATATCGAAGTCCTGAATTAAAAAATAAATAAAAGATGACAGTACATTATATGAAATATAAGCAAAATATCGTTTCCCATGATTTAGAACAAAGTCGACCGATTTTTAAATGAATTGAAAGAAGGCAGCACGGCAAGACAGCCATACTTGTATATGGGCAATCGAAGTATCCAACCAAAATCAACAGGAATCTTGCAATTCTCGTCAGTTGTTCTAGAATTGAAACTTAATGAATTTGAGAGAGGCAGGGATCTATGGAAATTTTAAAAATAATATCTTACTTAAAGATAAAGATTACATTACCAAGGTTAAGGAAACAATAGATAAAGTAAAGTATCAATATGCCAATATTTTATACATTTGTATAGGGAAGAAGCTATAAAAGATATACGAAATGAACTACTATGCCTTTCAATCAGTGATTGCAGTTTCCTAGAAATTCTACTCATGGAAATCAGGGGTGTATCAATCTCATATTCCAGTTTTAAAAGAAAGGAAAAAGATAAAACTGAAAATGGTTTGATCGACGATATTGTCCAATGCCTTTAACAGTTGAAAATTCTATTCTTTTAGATGAGAAAAAAGTACAATTAGAAAATCTGAGAAAAGAGAAAATCCAAGGTAATATTGTACTTTCCAAAGCAAATTAGATCGACCAAGGCGAAAAACCTACAAGGAATTTTTTTATCTTTAGAAAAAATAAATTTTACAAACAAAACAATCTATAATTTGGAAACTGAAAATGGAGACCTTGCAAGGGAACAAGGTAAAGTACTCTCTGAAAAACAAAATTTTATAAAAAAATATATGAAAATAAAGAAAATGATCTGGATGCTGTAAACCTTGATCTACTCTTAAACGATTTTAATGTACCAAAACTAGATAAATGTAAATCAGATGAACTAGAGGGATCCATTACAATAGCTGAAATATCGGCAGTTCTTAAACAACAAAAGAATAACAAGACACCTGGAAGTGATGGGTACAGCTCTGAGTTTGTTCTTTTAGTTTTTTTGCCAGATCTCAAATATTTCATCACTAGAGCTATAAATGACATTTTCCTTCAGAATAAGCTTCCTATCTCTCTTCGCTTAGATATTATCTCCTGTATTTCTAGATAAAAAAGACAAACCAAGACACCTTATAAAAAGCTGGCACCCTATTACTTTACTGAATGTCCTTTACAGAATTATTTCAGGTTGTGTAAGTAATATCAACAACTCAAACTGGTTTCTTAGTGGTAGATACATTGGTGAAAATACAAGACACATATACGACTTGATGTCATACACTGAAAATAATAATATTCCAGGACTATTGATGCTATTAGATTTGGAAAAAGCTTTTGATACAGTTGCTTGGTCTTTTTTGTATAAGGTTCTTTACTTCTTTGTCTTTGGGGGATAATCTAATTAAATGGGTTTGGATATTAAATACAGAAATTAAAGCAAGTATATTACAATGCAGGTTCCTCTATGAACAGTTAGATATACAGCGTGGTTGCAGGCAAGGCGATCCGGTAGCACTTATCTTTTCATTCTTTATGCTGAAATTCATTCGATATTGATAAAAAATAATTAGGGTATAAAAGGAATAATTATTCAGGGTAAGGAAAACAAAATTTCACAGTATGCCGACGACACTACTCTTCTTCTTGATGGTTCTAAAAATCACTTTTTGCTGCTATTAGATTTTCTTTCCCAAAAATTTCCGGTCTTTTAAAGTTAATTTGGATAGGCTAATTAGCAATCAGGTCTTCCATCACACCAGATGGAAACTTGATTGGAACTCTACCGATTTTTGTTTATCAGGTCTTCATTTTTCTGTAAATCTCAATATAATGGTGGAAATGAACTATAGTAAACAAATTCCAAAAATGAATCATTATTATGCTCTAATTTCTACTGAACAAGAAAAATGTCAAACCTCTTGGTCGAAACCTCTTGGGTTTGAACAAGAAAAGGCAGAAACCTCTTGCAACCATTTTTCTTACCTTCTTCGGACTGAAGAAGGATGCGAAATAAAAAAAAGTCGAAAAATCGAACACAGACATTCTGATGTTCTAGGAATTTGGGTCAAAGGGGTTATCAGTCTTACCTGAGGGATCCTCTAGAGGGTTACAACAAGACATAAAGGCAACCGAGAGGATAATATCTACATCTTTACTTAAAATAGACATGGGGGCGCTGTTCAATTTGTAAACGATCAACAAGCAATCAAAAGAGCATTTTCTTTCTTATTTATGTAAATTGTCACAAATTCAATCGGAAATCATTTGTTATATACATGTTTATTTCATTACCTTCATTAATGTTATGAAACATAGGTATATTATACAATTATTGAATGGGGATGACATAATTATTTTGTTATACCTGTTATACCTTCCTGTTTAATTGAATAAATGTATTTATTTACCTTAATTTATTTGCAGTTTCCTTTTTTCTGATGTTTTTCTTCCTGGTCGCCTTTCCACTTTTATTTTCGTTTTATTTTCCAGTGATACATCGATGACAGATGTAAAGCAACATAATATAGTATTTAGAAAATGAACAGATCTAGGAGGAGATATATGTGCCCCCTCTCTCCTATAATTTTTGTTTTACAAATGCATGCCTTTTTAGGTAAAATGTATCATATCATGAACTTTGGCCCCAGTGGTCGCGCTGGACATCCACTGGATTTTTTTTTCTAGATCCGCGTATGTATAGTTGCATGTGATGTACAAATTTTAAAATACTTGTACATACGTACTGTAGATACCGCGCATCAAATGATTACAGAGTGATATCATACACAAATAAACAGGTATAATAATTCAGCAAGGCGTAATTTTAGGAGACTTTAAAAAATACAGTACTATCATGATCATCATGGAGATTCAAATGACTATCATATTTCAGAAAATACATTTGTTCATTGGTTTAAAAAAATGAATGTTAAAAATCCAAATAATTGGCAAAATTCAAATATAATAATTCAAATATAATGACATGAGTATTTGCAATAAAGAGGCCCAAGTGGACACATAATATATAGTTTAGAACAGATAGATTCAAATAGGTTACTATGTATATTTACATATCAGGACAGTAACTTAAAGCTCTATGCAGCAAATTCATCATATAGAAGGCCTTAAACTTTCTAATGTATCTAACTTCTAAGACTGAATACCGATTTTTCTGCGTGAAACAGTTTTATACACCCGTCTTAAGATGGGACGTATTATGTTATGGCGCTGTCCGTGAGTCCGTCCGTCCGTCCGAGGTCATGTTTTCTGGACTTTTTTCTAAAGCCTTTCAAGATATTGTATTGAAACTTCACACATGACTTCATACCAAGAGCAAGTTCGAGTTTCAGAATAATTGACCTATTTTAAGCAGAGTTATGACCCTTTAAACTAGTCATTTTCAACAATCTTACAGTTTTCCGGACTTTTTTTCGCAGCCTTTGCAGCTATGGAATTGAAATTTGATGTATGCCTTTATAATAAATAATTACAGATCCAGTTCGAGTGTCAGAAAAATTGACCCATTTTTAGCAGAGTTATGACCCTTAAACAAAGAAATTTTCAACATTTTTTTTTACAGTTTTCCGGACTTTGTTCGCAGCCTTTGCAGCTATTGAATTAAACTTCATATAAGCCTTTATGATAAATAATTAAAAATCCAGTTCGAGTTTCACAAAAAAATCCTATTTTTAGCAGAGTTATGGCCCTTGAACATAGAATGTTTTTACAATTTTACAGTTTTCAGGACTTTTTTCGCAGCCTTTACAGCTATTGGATTGAAACTTGATATATGCCTTTATAATAAACATTGTCGAGAAAACTATTGATGAACAACAAAAAGTTGCAGGGTGGAAGACAACATACATTTTGTAGACCAAATATTTCATCTCCCATCTTTAACAGGCGTGTGTTTACATCGTGATTTCCAGAACGGACCGAAAAGCGGACTTCGCCCTGTATGCATATACTCTTAATTTAATTTGTAAGTATTTATTTTTTCCATACATACATGTTTCAAAACATTGTTGTGTTTTTAAAAATTGTTTAATTGTGTAAATCACATCAAACCGATTGGTCCGATACCCCCACGCCTCCTTTAAATGATGTCATCGATTAAAATGATCGATCTTCTCGTTGACTAAGAAACCGTTTCGTGTGGCTTAATTATGCTTGCGTATCTTACAAGTAACTCCGGTCTTTCGTTTAAAACTGCATATGACCAGTTCAAATATCAAGACCTTATTTCTAAAATATTAAAGACATAGGACATTATAAGCTGTATATACCTAGTTAATCGCCAAATAAAAACAATTTTCACGAATGCAATGAGTCTTGAAATGTCCATTTTGGACTTGACTTCAAGACCATGGGCGGAAAAGCAAAACGATTAAAAAATAAATAAAAGTAATAATAAAATTAATAATTACAGATCCAGTTCGAGTTTTAGAAAAATTGACCTTTTTCGGAGAGTTATGACCCTTGAACAGAAATGTTCAACAATCTTACAGTTTTCTGGACTTTTTTCGCAGCCTTTGCAGCTATTGAATTGAAACGTGATATATGCCTTTGTAAAAAATAATTAAAAGAAGGGAGGAGAACTCCAACAAGACCCCTGTAATATCTTAGCTATAGCCAGTCACGTGATTATGAAGCATCTTATCTGTATGCATGCCCACGTGCTGGTCAGTCTGCCAGCTAGCGTGTACCTCTGTGCAACTCATAGTACCATGTATATATGTAAATAAATACAGAACTTAGAATTCAGCCTAGTGATCTTTTAAAATCATGACTTTATATTGTCTGTGACAATATTACATTTGGTGAAGAGGATAAACTGGATTAATAGACAAACTCGAGTTTTAACAACCGTGTAGGACACTTGTTGTTTAAATGCCGAAAATGTCTCTTCCAACGTTTCCAAAATTTGGCATTCATTCCGATGAAAATTCTGTGGGAATTAGATGGACAAAATACGTAAATCAACTTGAGAATTTATTCGTTGCTATGGACATTTCTAGCAAAAAGAGAAAAAAAAGGCACTACTCTTACATTACGCAGGAGAAGATGTTTTTGATATCCATCAGACCCTTCCAGATACAAGTGCAGAAGACGGATATGATCAATCAAAATCATCTCTGACAAACTATTTTCAACCACAAGTAAATCGCGAGTTTGAGGTTTTTGAATTCCGTCAAATGAAACAACTCCAAGAGGAAACCGTAGATCAGTTTGCAACCAGACTTCGACAAAAATCTAAACACTGCGACTTTGCGGACAATGACGGAGAAATCAAGAGTCAGATAATTTAGAATGTTCTAGCTTGTCTACGAACATTCTCCATTTATCTTGGTGCTGTACGTAGCTAATTTCATTCTACATGACCCCTCTTCCGTTAACCCCGGCGCAAACCGACCTGGGGTTCAATCACTTTGATGAAGCCGTTTTACCGGCTAGACGTATTTTTAGATTGTCCATGGAAAAATTTTGTGCTTTCTTACTTGAATTGTTTTGTTACTTACATGCTGGATATTATAACTTGGGAATTTTAATTTTGGTTTGTACTTGTGCCTTTGTTGGAGAATGTTTCATCTAGACGAGCTGAGCGCTTGAAGAGGACCAATTCAAATGCTGTGGTATCGTTCCAATTGTTCTTTCGAGGCACAAACATATGTTATATTAAGCTGCGCAGTGTCGATATTTAAAAAAAAAACCACATTGAACATAATCAGTTAAAGCAAACGCATACTACTTGAATATTTGTCTCATTTTTGCTAAGATATACGTCTTCCCTTTACCCCCAAATACGAGTAACTTATGACCAACAATCTTTAAATTGTCCGTGTACGTAGTATCATTTATGAGCTTTAGCAGTTTACATATTATTATTATATGTAAATTTATGTACGCGTTGATTAGTTATTAATGAATAATTTGGCATGATCCGATATCAAACCTACATTCATTCATCTTATGTAATTATAAAGGAATCGAATCTTGAAATAATACATATTTTGTGCCTCATATCAGTTACGCATACATATTCTTTATTTGATCACTAACAATTACCACTATTATGTATTCACCATTGTGCAATATCATGTCCAAACAAATATCACCGAACTAATCAATTTATTTATATACTTCTTTTCAGTGTTTTTGGTATATTTCATACGCTAAGTACTATCTGGGATACTTTCAGCGGTTTATAATCAGATAATAATGCACGTGTTTCATACAGATGTACGTGGGAACGGAATTTAACCTAAACAAATTGTAGTAGGGCTCGGCAGAACCAAAAACACTATCACTCAATTTCACCTTTTTCTTTAGGTCGTGTGGTTTAAATCAGATAGAGTTAATTGAAGAGTAATAAGATACTTTCAGAAAAATAAGGCAATTAAGTTACACAAATTGACGATAGATTGATAAGGCACACGTCCACCTGTACCATTATTAGTTGAGGTATATGAGAGCAATTCGCTGGAGTAACAACCCCTCCCTCCTTTCTTGGAACCCGGGACACAGAATCGACCCTTCTTCGTACCAAATTTCTAGATGAGGTTATCAATACAACATGTCATATAATTAATCATAACCTCCTATACAGATAAAGGATAAAGGAATTACGATCAAATAAGTCAAAGAGCAAAAAAAAATAAATAAATAAATAAATAAATAAATAAATAAATAAAATAAAATAAAATACAGAAATCGTAATATAGATAAAGGATAAAGGAATTACGATCAAATAAGTCAAGGAGCAAAAAAAAAAAATTAATAATAATAAATAAATAAATAAATAAATAAATAAATAAATAAATAAATAAATAAATAAAAAATAAAATAAAATAAAGTAAAAAATAAAAAGAGGACAAAAGATAAAAAGACAGAGAGAGAGTACAAGACGTATAATAAACAAATACATGTACATAGATAACATTATTAAATCGCGGCCATACATTGCTACATGTATATACAGATTAATAGATAGATAAATAGACGAATAGATAAATAATTAATCAATCAATACAAATATAAAGCATTTAACAGATAAAATTCACAGATAAAGTAATTATAATCAGCAAGTAAATAAATAAATAAATAAATAGATAAATAGATAGATAAATAAATAAATAAGCATAGTAAATACCTGAATTAATAGATAAAACTAATAGATAGGGAAGATAAAGTAATTAACAAAAAAAAAACAAAAAACAAAAAACAAAAAAAAAAAACAAAAAAAAAAACTTATAATACATGTATATGAACGGAGGGACGTAACTAGAACAATACAATGATAATGATAACACTGACGACGACAGCGACACGATGAAAATGATGATGATGATGATGATGATGAGAACGGTTGAGTAGATTTTCAATACTGATCAACTTATGGAAGCAATCATTAAATTCTTGTTATGTTTATGATGCATAAGAGGATGATTAGGATGACGGCATCGATATAGATAATACATGTATATGAACGGCGAGACGAAACTAGAACAATACAATGATAATGACAACGCTAGCGACGACATGATGATGATGATGATGATGATGATGATGATGATGATGATGATGATGATGTTGATTAGGTATATTGTCAATTATGATCAACTTATGGAAGCAATCATTAAATTCTTCATTGCTTAGGACGGTAAAAAATTAATTTATGACTTCAGCAAGAATTTGAAATAAAAATAAATCATGTGCATTGCCTACGATATCACAAGATTTGTGATATTTGTATTTATACGACGTATCTTCCCTCTTTTATTTTCAATGTACATGTAAAAATGTACGTGAGTCTCACTATGGTATCACTTGGTTTGTCCATACTGTTAATATATTTGACAGTGGCATTCTACTATGTGATATTTGTATATGTAACTGCAATCTTTGATTAGAGTTTTGTAATTTACATTATTGATGTCCCACATCGCAAGGCGATATCATGAATACAATAGCAATTTTGTTTGAGATTTGTGATTCTTGTTTGAGATTTGTGATTTTGTGATTAACATTATTTTATTATTTATTATTTATTAACATTATTTTATTATTTCTTTTTGTTCTACATCGCAAGGCATTCTCCGGCGATACCATGAATACAATAGCAACTTGTTTGAGATTTGTGATTTTGTTAAAGTGGTTTGTCCATGTATCGGCATTCCACATTTTGTGAACAATATTTGAAGCTACAATTGAATACAATAACAATTTTGTTTGAGATTTGTGAATTTGTGATTAACATCATTTTATTATTTATTATTTCATTATTTTATTATTTATTAACATTATTTTTTTTATCTATTGTTGTTCCACATCGCAAGGCATTCTCCGGCGATGTCGTGAATACAATAGCAATTTTGTTTTGAGATTTGTGATTTTGTGATAGTGGTTTGTCCATGTACCGGCATTCCACATTTTGTGAACAATATTTGAAATGTGTGATACATATAAGTGTACAGCTATATATGTACAAAAACCGGCATTCCACGTTTTGTGAACAATATTTGAAATTTGTCATAAATATTTTTGTACATTTATATATGTACAACCCCCCCCCCCCCCCACAAAAAAAAAAAAAAAAAAAAAAAAAAAAAAAAAAACTTTGATTATTACAAAAGAAAAAGAGAGAAAATAGATGCGGCAGAAATGGATAATCCTGTCTCATTTAACGCCCTCAAATGGGGTCAAACATTGATACAAACAATAAAACCCGGGTATGATAAATAAAAAGGAAAATACAAATATTGAGTGCCTATAATATTGAGTAAATGAAGAAATAGATAAATGAAAGAATTGAATAAATGAAGAAACAAATGAATGGATAACAAACGAACAAAATGGATAAATAGATAAAGCTATTTTTAGCAATAAATATAGAGCAATTACTGGATTGAATATATAAAGAAACGAACGAACAAATACATAAAGAGAAACATACGTATATTATGCAAAAAGAAATGAATAAGTAGATAAATAAATAAATAACTATAAATAAATATAAATAAATAAATAAATAAAAATAAAATTTAAAAAAAAAAAATGAAAATAAATAAATAAATAAGTAAATAAATAAATAAATTTATCAATTAATCAATTGATGAAAAAACAAAAACAAAAACAAAAACAAAAAAACAAAACAAAACAAAAACAAAAACAAAACAAAACAAGCAAATACAAAAAAAAAAAACCCACCGTAACATAGACAAATTCATAAGTCGCTTTCGGCCACCTAAATTTCGTAGATAAACGAACAAACCGCACACATAGTATACATGAAACATTGCTTCAATTATTCATGAAAATATTAGCTGAAAAAATATGCTACACGATGACAAAGTAACTCCCTCTCTCCTTTAATTATCCTTACGACTTACGTCGTATAAATAATCGAGATTTATAGTATAAACGAATTTATCCATTATTTAGATCTGATGTCATAATATTAAAAACTCTAGACTGCTGTCCTATATCAGGCCGCGGTGGGAATCGTTAATTATTAATGTACTGTAAATAACGGATGTCAAATAAAATCATTACATGTATTAAAAGGTCAATCCTGACAAAACAATTTTTGACGGCCCATTCAATTAGTTCATACATCATGGCCAGCCAAAGCTATAACCTTTTGGCGGGCTCCATTTATATCTGGTGCCACGCAGTAAATACTTTTGCTACGGCAACGAAACGCAAATATAAGTGTATCTTTCGGTACATTTTGGATTTTATTGACATTCACACTCTTTGGTCGTATTACATTGTTAGATTGAGGATCACTGACGAGGTTAAGTGCTTGAAACGTGCATGTCTGGTCCATGTTGCAAATTTGATGCTATTGAATTTGAAGATGTTTAACAGGACAAAAAGAAACTTGTTTATTTATAAATGAATATCTATTGATTGGTTTTCCCCAACATTATTAATAAAATATGTTGGCGTGATCATAGATCATGTGGCGTAAAAACCACTCAATATATATTCTGCATGTGGATTAATTACATTTTGTACATTACGTTCCAGCTCGCAAGGCATTCTCCGGCGATGCTGTGAACATAATGTCAATTTTCTTGGATTTGAATTTTCTGGTTCGATGATAGATGTCATCAGGCACGGCATTCAACTTGCGAAAACTTGATTCAAACAATGACGTCATATGTATTATGAGACAATTGGTTTTATGTGTATTGTAAAATAACTTATAATTTATTATCATATTAAGTTAAAATAGTCATATTTAAAACGTTTGCATAAATCAATTTGATATTTCATATATGATTCATAATTTGTCATAATTTTAATTCATAAATTTGTCATATCCACCGCGGCCATACATTGCCAATAAATATATAAAAGTATTTCAATTCTCTTTATTTAGAATATAAATAAACATTAAAGTAGTACTGATCGGTTATTCAGTCTTAAATATACATGTATATTCAGCAAAACGAGGCCCGCTCGTTTTTCCTGAACAGGTTCTATTACGTACAGCTTCCGAGATAATTTAGAATGTTCTAGCTTGTCTACGAACATTCTCCATTTATCTTGGTGCTGTACGTAGCTAATTTCATTCTACATGACCCCTCTTCCGTTAACCCCGGCGCAAACCGACCTGGGGTTCAATCACTTTGATGAAGCCGTTTTACCGGCTAGACGTATTTTTAGATTGTCCATGGAAAAATTCCCGCCCTCCCACCCGGTAATGATACAATTTGGGTTCAGCTACCAGTATAATTAATCATTAACTCAGGTTATTTTGTTTTTATATCTTTCAGTTATGGTTAGGAAAATGTCCATCTTCGACGTACTGACTACCCTTGAAATCAGTGAAGATTGGTCGACGCCATGGTTGTTCCGAAGACCCGTATACCACAGATCCCTTAAGAAAGACCCATATGTATTACCACAGACCCCTTTAGACGAAAGCATCCCCTTGACCCGTCGCGGTGGATCCAGTCCCCAATAGATGTCCAGTAAAAATAAGAACTACCGCAGAGAACCAGATAAGAGCAAAACTTAAGTGTCTCAAAGACATAAAAGCAAGATTTTGTCTATCTTGAAAATCTACTGTTTCGTACATCGGGTTCCAGTTCGCAAGGCTTTCACCGGCGGTATCGTGGAACTCATTTAGCGGAAAAGTATCCTGATAGCGTAGTGGCATAAAAACCACTCAATATATATTCTGCATGTGGATTAATTACATTTTGTACATTACGTTCCAGCTCGCAAGGCATTCTCCGGCGATGCTGTGAACACAATGTGAATTTTCTTGGATTTGAACTTTCTGATTCGATGATAGACAAAGGCGTAAAAACCACTCAATATATATTCTGCATGTGGATTAATTACATTTTGTACATTACGTTCCAGCTCGCAAGGCATTCTCCGGCGATGCTGTGAACATAATGTCAATTTTCTTGGATTTGAATTTTCTGGTTCGATGATAGATGTCATCAGGCACGGCATTCAACTTGCGAAAACTTGATTCAAACAATGACGTCATATGTATTATGAGACAATTGGTTTTATGTGTATTGTAAAATAACTTATAATTTATTATCATATTAAGTTAAAATAGTCATATTTAAAACGTTTGCATAAATCAATTTGATATTTCATATATGATTCATAATTTGTCATAATTTTAATTCATAAATTTGTCATATCCACCGCGGCCATACATTGCCAATAAATATATAAAAGTATTTCAATTCTCTTTATTTAGAATATAAATAAACATTAAAGTAGTACTGATCGGTTATTCAGTCTTAAATATACATGTATATTCAGCAAAACGAGGCCCGCTCGTTTTTCCTGAACAGGTTCTATTACGTACAGCTTCCGAGATAATTCAAGGCTGTACTTCAAATGATCTGCGACGCAAAGCTCTTCGTGACAACTTGGATTTAACAAAATTATTATCAACAGCAAGGGCCATGGAAATTGCAAATAAACAAGCGGACAAAATGAGGAAATCAGAAGAAACGAATGCGGTAAGGCAAAAACCTTTTTCTAAGCCTAACATTAAGCAATCTAATTCTCAAAGCAAAGAAAGAAAGAAGCAAAAATGTAGGAACTGTGGAGGACGCTATCCACATCGCTCATCATGTCCTGCGTTTGTCCAAATCTGTGATTACTGCAATAAGGAGAATCACTTTGCCTCTCAATGCCTGAAACGCAAAACTAGAGAAAGACGAAAGGTACAAAATGTCGACGAAAACAGCGCATCAAGCAGCGATGGTGAAAATTCGTTTACATCTTCAAAAAGCGAGGATGAAACTACGACAAAAGGTGCATACTCATTTGGAGTTAAAGCCAAAGTCCATCAAATAGGGAAACTACCTAAAACAGAAATCCGTCTGAACGACCACAAAATTAAAATTATTGTCGATACGGGTAGCTCAATCAACATCGTAGAAGAAACCACGGTAAACAAAATGCGAAACAAACCGAAACTGTAGAAATCGGATATAAGTGCGTTTGCTTACGGTCAAAAGGAAAAGCTCCGTATAAGAGGCAAATTTTCTGCATCCGTTGAATCAAAGGATAAGATCGTAACCGCTTCATTTTAACGTTGTGTCGGGAGATTATGGAAAACTGTTTAAGTTACGCAACAGCAGTGGATCTTAATATTATACCGGTCATCCAGAAGAATATCGCGATGTGTTCGAAGGCTTCGGAAAATTAAAAGATAAAAGGATCAAAATACACATCGATGAAAATATCGCACCTGTAGCAGAGCCTTACAGGAGAATTCTGTTTCACGTGCGAAACCAAGTAGAAGAGGAATTAAAGCGACTTGAGCAACAAGACGTCATAGAAAAAGCCGTAGGACCGACACCCTGGGTATCGCCTATCGTCGTAGCACCACGAGCGAAAAATCCGAATCAAATAAGGATATGTGTCGATATGAGGAAAGCTAATAAAGCTATTGAACGTGAGCGTCATCTTACACCGACTATAGATGACCTGATAATGGATCTTAACGGAGCTAAAGTTTTCTCCAAATTGGATCTAAGAAATGGATTTCATCAGCTAGAGCTCGAACCCGAGTCAAGGTATGTCACTACCTTCTCTACACATGTAGGATTATGGCGCTATAAAAGACTTAATTTGGGTATTTCTGCAGCTCCTGAAATATTCCAAAACGAAATTCATCAAGCGCTACATGGTCTCAAAGGAGTCCGTAACCTAAGCGATGACATAATAGTATTTGGATCCGACCAGAAAACTCACGATGCAAATCTCCGTGCCGTTCTTTAGAGGCTAAGAGAAAAGAATGTTACTCTCAACAAGGAAAAATGTTCGTTTAATCAGAACAAGATATCGTTCTTCGGATATGTATTCTCAGCGGAAGGAATATCAGCCGATCCAAAAAAAGTAGAGGCAATCAAGGACGCAAAGAAGCTATCAAATCAATCAGAAATCAAAAGTTTTCTTGGAATGACAAACTACGTGTCCAGATTCATTCCGGACTATTCGACTATCACTGATCCATTGCGAAAATTACTACGGGACAAGCGCTAGCTCCTTGGAAATGGACAAGTGAACAGGATAACGCATTCGAGGAAGTAAAACGTAACCTCACAAGTGACCGTGTAATGACATTCTTCGATCCTAGAAAACAGACAGAATTACACGTGGATGCAAGTCCAGTAGGTCTAGCCGCAGTGATGAGCCAAGAAAATAAAATAGTCGCTTACGCAAGCCGTGCGCTACTGAACGCGAAACACTTGCAATTGTTTGGGGATGCGAACATTTCCACCTGTATCTATTTGGAAAACCGTTTACTCTTATCACGGATCACAAACCTTTAGAATACATTTTTCAGAAGCCGAAAGCAAAACAAAATCTCAGACTAGAAAGGTGGCGCTTAAGGTTAACAACATATAACTTTGAGGTCAAGTACATGCCTGGGATTACTAATGCCGCCGATTACTTGTCTAGACACGCGCTGACCGAGTCCAAGGAATGTAATCCAGATGAACATTACATAAGGTACGTTACCGAAAATGCCGTACCAAGATCTATGCAACTGGACGAGATCATCAAAGCATCCCAGCATGATCCCGTAATTCCGCTCTTTTAGAAATTTCAAGATTTTTTGATAACAGACATTTTCGAATGCGTTGAAGAGACAGACGATCAACCGAAGTTGATCGAACTTGGCTTCATGTGCCCTCGGGGACTCCTGATTTACCAGCAGTGACACTCACCAAGTGGTTCAAATGTGAAACATCTTTAAATTCGATAGCATCATTTAAAGGCAGATAAATTTACAGCGTGGACCAGACATGCACGTTTCGATTACTTAACCCTCGTCAGTGATCCTCAATCTAAGTAATGTAATTTGACCAAAGAGTGTGAAAAATACTATGTCTAAAAATGTTCTGAAAAACGTAGCAGGATGGGTGGCATAGGATGCTACAGGACCCACGTTTTAGAAATTTCAAGATTTTTTGTTAACAGAATATTTCGAATGCGTTGAAGAGACAGACGATCAACCGAAGTTGATCAAACTTGGCGACATGTGCCAGCAGCATAGGCGGATCTAGGAATTTTTCAAAGAGAGGGTTGAAGATTTTGAAAGGGGGGATGTTGAATGCATACTATCAAAAGCTTCTGTTTCGCAATAATACCTTTAAGGGTGCATTATTGACTACACAAAGATAATCTATATCTGTTTTATTATCTTTTAAAGCAACGGCGTAGCTCTACCTGAAAAAAGTGGAGGGGCACAACATCCAAAAATTTCTAACAAGCAAAAAAAAAAAAAAAAGGTGGCGGTAGGAGGACGAGATTTAAAAAAGATATGGGGTTTCATGCACAGATTTTAATATTCTGGCGCAATTCTTAATTTTATATTAAGTACATGAATAAATGTCTGGCGAGTGGTAGCGAGCTAGGAAATTTTTTTAGCAAAATATTGACTTATCAGAAAATATTTTCTATACCCTCTATCTCATTAACAAGTACATATAGTTGAGTTAAAATTTAATGTCTTCATTTACGTTGAAGATGGATCAGAAGTCTATAAAGAACTGGCGGGCGGTAGCGAGCCAAAGAAAGATTTTGAAAATTGACCGAAAAATTGTAGATTTATGGTACAGAATGTTGCTATTTTAAACAATGTTGATGCATCATAAAATATTGTGATTGAGAGGGGGGAGGGGGGCATTTACCCCCGCTTCTCCTAAGCCCTTGTAAAGTAAACACAATTTCCTATTTATAACTAAACACGCATCGGAGCAAATATTATTTTATAACTTATAAGCCTCAAATCTTCAACATTATAATATTCAGACTTCATGTCACAAATGTTGTACACCTTGGTGTCGAAAGCTTGTTAAGTAAGAAGGACAGAGATTAAGTTTTTTTAATATAAGCTCTCTCTCTCTCTCTCTTTGTTTGTTTTTTTTTTATCCGACCAAAGGGGGGGGGGGGTTGCAACCCCCTATCCACCTCGCTAGATCCGCCAATGAGCAGTGACACTCATCAAATGGTTCAAATGTTAAACGTCTTTAAATTCGATAGCATCATTTAAGAACAGATTAATTTACAGCGTTGACCAGACATGCACGTTTCTAATGCTATCTTGAACATAGATTTCATTTGGATATGCTACTGAATCGACTCTACAGGAAATCTTGAGCCGCCGCACACTCTCTGTAATGTAATGTACAAATCTAACTTCAAAAAATTAAAGAGGGCACCACTGACATTATTTTGGTGGCTCCGCTGGAAGCATCACTGATGAGAATTTAATATTCGAAACACGTGTCTGGTGCATGGAAATTGATTTGGAATTTTCTTCAAGAAGGTATAGAGTTGGAAACCTTCGACATTACTTTAAAAATATAACGGACAATTGCAAGTTTCTATCAAAGTGATAATCTATCGTTTACTTCTCCTATCAGCAACTGTCAGCTCTAAGAATATAACGGAAATGTTTCTATCATCTACTATTATAAGTGATATCTTTGAAGTAAGTTAGTAACAATGTGTCTGAATTTGTGAAATATACAGAACATGAAACATGTATGAATGAACAAACGAATGATACACGAGATCCATAGATGCATACAAGAATGCCCAGGAAGAGTCAGCATCTCCTGCTTGCATGCAAAGTTTATCTTAATCATAAATTGAAAGTACCTCAAAATGACAAAAAAATCATGTTCAGAATGGAAAAACTTAAGATGAAATTATAAAGAATTTCGAATGATGTCCTTATTTGTATACCCATAGTTAATTATGGATGGCAGAGTATATATATACAAAATTGATGTAAACTGATAAAACTAAAGGAAATGATCAATTCAGTTATCCGAAAATAATTATTCTTTTTAATTATACTAATTTGAAACTGACGTTCTAAAGAGTTCTTGTAATCAAATATTGCATGTACCAGATAGTAACAACGATATATTTGTTTTTGTCTAATTGCAGAGCATTGAGAAACATGGTTCGATAAAAGGAATCAAGTATATAATGACTTTGGATGTGGTAACGGAATCTCATGACGAATTTTAATTAATGTCAACTCAAGTTTCAAGTGTTTGAAGTAATGAAATACTCTGCGTGATCAACTCCTCATTTCGGACCAGGTTTTAGTAATTATATTGTATCCCGGAATTTAATTCAATTTATCAAATGTAAATTAATTGTTCCAGCACTAATGTTAAGAAGGAAGGTTTTAATTCCATGTATCTATTTTCAAGTATTTCCTACTGTGCTTCCTGTATGTTTTATATATAATTTGATAGATTTATATCCATGATTTACAATTTTTATTTCTGCAATAGAAAAAAAAGTTTGGATTTTGAAAATACAGACCACAATGGACAAATTTGCGCTTACACCATCACTGCCTGCGACCATGTCAATAACTGTGAATACGACATCATTGGAAGAAAATACGTCATTCACAACTAATGGGAAATTACAGATGTGGAACCAATATTACGCTGACAAATTTCGACCCGCATCAATAATCATGATGACGCTTTTAATTTTAGGAGTTTTAGGCAATGTTTTAGTAGTGAGAGTATACATGGTATGCTCTGCACTGCGTACCACCGGTCGATTTTTTATTCCTTACTTGGCAATTTCGGATATTTCCTCGACAGTTTTTGGAGCCAGTCTTGGCTTAATTAAATTTTACAGACATGTGACTTCTCCAAGCGATGCTATTTGCAAGATATTGTCTTATTTAACATATACCTCAGTTTTCACATCGTTGTTCTTACTCCTTTTTATAGCTGTTCAGCGATACATAATGATTTGTCGTCCTTTCGGTCGTCAACTTTCAAAGTTTGAATTTCGAGTGTTTTTATTACTTTCATTTTCTATGCCTGGTGTTTTTTTAATACCATTAACAGTGTGGAGCGGAACGTTTCAGGTTACAAACAATGAACTTAGAGTAGAAGGAACGAAATGTGGATACATTCCGGATTATGTGGATAGAGCATCCGCTTATAGGAAATTATGTGGTGGGATGCCCATTCTCGAGATTTGCATCATGACTTTTATATACTATAGAATATGGAAATATATACCCAAAACACAACTAAAGGGAAAGACGAATTGTTCTGATCCTCAACAAGCAAATGAAAGCACAACAGACATAACAAATACTATTTTGAAGACGCAGCACTCTATTGAAGAAACAGAAGTTGCAGCAAATCGAAGAATATCTGATGAAAAAAATTCAGTTAAACCAGACCAAGAAGCATTACAAGACGATGGAGTACAAGGGGGATTAATGTGCCATGGTCAGAACCGTCAAGAGGGATGTGTGTCTCAAATCGATTCCAAAAGCCAGAGAACTGAAATTTACAGTAAATCAAAAGAGGAAGACGATAACTTCGTCGCTGGATTGGGCGGAGATACTCATTCCAGTCGATTTGGAAATCAAAAATTATGTGGATATCATACTGGTGGAGGGAACTTCAGTCGAACAACAACCATTTTCATAATTATTTCCGTAATTGCTTTCTTGTCCTATGGGCCATCAGCACTTCTGGTCACAATGGAAACGGATGATCATGAGATCTTTGATAAGTTTTCTCCACAAATGTTCACCTTTTGTTCAATTTTAAGAGTAGTTTACCTTTTCAACCATGCAGCCAACCCGTTTATATATGGGATCTTTGACATAAAATTCAGACGCGAATTGACAATTTTAATTTTTGCGCAAAACTCTATCTAGCTAAAATATGATAATGATTGAAATTCTATACATAAAGTTGAACTATAGATGACATTTTCGTTTTTCTCTTTCTGATGGTACATTTTGTACCATCCTTTTTACTCTGTGTTAAACGACCTTTGAATAAAGTGTCTTGAAATGAACAGGAGTAAAAATGATAAGAATAATAAGAATAAAGAAAAGACATTGCAATAACAGAAAGGATTCCGACAGAATAGTCGGAATCCTTAAAAAATCAATTTTCCCCGCTTTTGGGTATTTGTATGAAATGCTTTCAGAACAGACCCCCTCCCCCTATTCTTTTAAGTCTGCATAATATATCTCGTGTATTGTCAAAATTCTAAATATCAAAAGATTAAACCCCAAGAAAAGGTCAAAAGGTCAAAAACTTTTGTTACCAAAGGAAAGGTTGTGACAAGGAATTCACATGTGAAATATGAAAATCCTATCATTTAATTACCATCCAATAGTAATTGTCGATGTTGAAGTTTTTAAATTTGGGTCAAGCTCCAAAGAGGTCACAAGGTCAAACTTTAAAGTTTTTGAAAAATAGGTTTAACTCCAGGTAAAGGTCGCATGTCAAAAATTTTGGTATCCATGGAAAGTTCTTGTCACCATGAATACACATGTGAAATGTGAAAGCCCTATTACTTACCATTCAAAAGTTATGGTAGGTTAAACTCCAAGGTTAAAGTCACAAGGTAACAAAATTGATATCCATGGAAAGGTCTTGTCACAAGGAATACACATGTGAAATATGAAAGCCCTATCACTAACCATTCAAGATTTATTGACAAGGTTAAAGTTTTTGTAATTGACGGACAGACATACAGATGGACGGACAGACAGAGGAACCGGTTATGTCCCCGCGCTTTCGCGAAAGTAGGGGACAAAAAAAAAATGGGGGGAAAAAAAGAAGAGAAAATCTATGATCAAAAGTTCATGCAGGTCCTTAGTACATCACAACACGGAGATAATCACATAAACGGATATTACCAATTAATTATGTAACCTTAATCCGCGTTCGTTTTAAGGATGCTGCATGTCCAGTTTGAACAGGAGCGGAACCCGAAATGAACACTGGAGCTCGGACTGGACATTGGATATTTAGTACGTATAGTAACATGGAATCAATACTTTAATATAAATCTGTCTCTGTTTTAATTTTCATTTGGTGTGAGTGTGCTGGGGTGTTCTTTAAACTTATTTTATTTTTCGCTTGAGTTGGCTACATTTAGTAACATTACCTACTCAAGTGCAATTGGTAGGCTAAAAGATGATAGCTCACCGTAGCCGCCATCAAAACATTCTTTGTACCACCGTATGGTCTATGGATCCGCCCCTGAAAAGTCAGTTCTGATCATCAGCATTTGGATGCGTTATGGTAAGACATCATTCAGTTTTTTTACCATTTGGCGGAGTTTTTTTTTTTTATTATTTCGGAAATATTGATATCACTGACAGTCCCAACCAAACAAATCAAGAACAAATACAGTTTTAAGGAGAATGTAAAATCTCATCTTTTAGACATAGCCAGACACAGAGAAAGTGATGATTTCATAAATGCATGAATGAATCATTTTATTATTTTTTCATATGTTACTTCTTAATTCTTTTGTAAATATTAAATGTTACTTGAATACTTGAATATTCCTGGCAACTTTTAATAAATATCAATATTAAGAAAATGATTTAACGGACTTTAAAGAACACATGAACATTATAAATTAGTACATTAAGTTTTTAACATTCTTAAATTATTGATTTGATATGTTCCATCATAAGGGGACCCCAATGGAAATAAGCGACAGTAGTTGCATCTGTTCTTTGCACTTTATCTGTGATAACTGATGTAAAATCCATAGTCATTCAGCATCTGTGATATAATAATGATAATTGTTCCAACTGTGATTCTTCAATATGTGCTACCATCAATTATATGTGATATTTTTTTTTTTTTTTTTTTTTTTTTTTTAATTTTTTTTTTTTTTTTTTTTTTTTTTTTTTTTAATTTTTTTTTTTAAGTGCTCAGACGTTTGGCTCGTACTCATATGTCCACTTCCAGTTAGTATATTAGGTATTAATATATAGGAAGTAAAAAAAAAAAATTAAAAAAAAAAATAAAAAAAAAAATAAAAAAAAAAAATAAATAAAAAAAAAAAAAAAAAAAAAAATAAAAAATAAAAAATAAAAAAAAAAAAAAATAAAAAAAAATTATATGTGATATTTACCGTCTGTGATATTTATGTTGTCTTATGTGATACTCAACACAATCGATGCTATTATTTTTGTTGACAATTAACCACACTGATATGCAAATGTGTCTTTGTTAGATTATTATGGTGTCATTGTAATCATTCTATTGCTTGAATAAAGAATAAACAAAAATATATCGTCACTCATTAAAATGGCCTGATCAACATAAATATTTTTGATTGCATTCAATTTTTCAGGAAGAAAGTTGTAGGTATAATTCTCTGAAGCACTTGAAAACAATACAATGCAAAGAGGAATTTTCTGGAATCGAACAAATATGTCCACAACAAGACGGGTCAATATGGGTGGCACAAATAGAGAAAGTAAGCTTGATTGACAGTGACGGAAGAGAAATAAGGTATATAATATTAGATCTACTACATTCAGTATCTAAAACAAGATAAGATGCTATCAAAATACTGTTTTTAAGAAGCGACAGAAAAAGTTTTTTTTCGGAATTTTTGGTGATAATTTGTTTATAAATGTATGAGAGGTTGGGGGAATGTACGTATGCATGAAAAAAAAAACCACATAACAGTACCCGAAGGGATTTTAAATATTTTAAAAGCAGATCTACGTTAGGCTGTTTTTGTTTTGTTAAATCTTTATTTTTTAATGCAGAATCGCAAAAGAAGTCAATAAGCCCATAGCCGCATTTCCTGACGGAAAGCTACTAGCAACAAGAAAATCTAGGACTATAATTCAAGTGGACCAGGATGGTACAAGAAGAATATTTGCAGAATTTTGCGCGCATGTCCACAGCATCCACGTGGGCGCGAGGACAGTGCTGGTGGCATTGTGGGACTACAAGGTGGAACCTCAATACGGGTTTCTTGTCAGAATGGACTTTAAAGGACAGGAGATTCAACAAATAAAACAAAGACCAAATGGAGCATCTTTGTGTATAATGCCAAAATATGTCATAGAAAATGGTGAGGATATATGGTTGACTGACACAGACGTAAAAACAAACGAAGTGTTGGTTATTGGCAATGACGGCAGGTACAAGTTCTCCTATAACGACGTAGAAAACCGTTACACACAGATAGGAGGGATCACAACATGCCCACACTCCACGGTGGGTATTGCTTACTACGACTTCCAACAACTTCACAACAGCATTCATTTAGTTGACAAGATAGGGAACTTGGTACAGAAAATACCAACGCTGGATTTTGGCATTGAATGCCCCTTAGCTCTCTCCTATGATGATAAGAAGAACAGGTTACATGTTGGTGAATTAGGGATCGGAACTATATACATATTTGAACTTGCTAAAGACAAATAGTTTGAGACAGTATAATTAATCAAAGCAATATTTAATGAATCTAACAAACATAATCAACAAAATTACAACATTGTGATCTAACCCATTCTTAATGTAAAATATATGTAATTCAACATAACACAATTTGTGTGTGGAAAATCAACTGAATATCTATAAAAATTGTACATAATTAAATTAGTATAATGCAAATTCTTGAAATTGTTTACTTTTATTCAATTAATTCAAACTCATCTTAGAAGGAAATTTAAAAGTTTTCATTTTAAGATTGAATTCAATTTTCCTTTATCATAAGTTTAAGTTGGATACTATTTTCATCATTCAGACAAACATACTTAATTCAAACATGATACATGTTTATTATGATTTGATGTTAGGTATTATGGTGGAATTTCACATAGATGAAAATTACTAATTAATCATTAATTTTGCATTCCATAGGGACAATTAGTCAGTGATATCAGAAGTCATGAAATCTAAAATTTTCTGGGGTCAAATTCATTTTGATCTAAATATCAAAATGTTTTAAAGTTTTAATATCACTTTTTCAAAAAAAAAAAAATAAAGCCTGTGTTTGTGAAACACGAATGCCCCCGGTGGCATCTTTGTTAGTATGAACACTATTTTCTGTTAAGTACATGTATGTGAGGTCACTGGGTTAAAAGGTCACAGGTCAAGGTCACGAGGTCAAAAATTTTGGTATCAATGGAAAGGTCTTGTCACAAGGAATACACATATGACATATGAAAGCCCTATCACTTACCATTCAAAAGTTATGCCAAATGTTAAAGTTTTTGAAAAGTAGGTCAAAGGTCAAGGTCACGAGGTCAAAAATTTTGGTATCAATGGAAAGGTCTTGTCACAAGGAATACACATGTGAAATATGAAAGCCCTATCACTTCCCATTCAAAAGTTATGCCCAATGTTAAAGTTTTTGAAAAGTAGGTCAAAGGTCAAGGTCAAGGTCACAAGGTCAAAAATTTTGGTATCAATGGAAAGGTCTTCTCACAAGGAATACACATGTGAAATATGAAAGCCCTATCACTTCCCATTCAAAAGTTATGCCCAATGTTAAAGTTTTTGAAAAGTAGGTCAAAGGTCAAGGTCAAGGTCACGAGGTCAAAAATTTTGGTATCAATGGAAAGGTCTTGTCACAAGGAATACACATGTGAAATATGAAAGCCCTATCACTTCCCATTCAAAAGTTATGCCCAATGTTAAAGTTTTTCGGACAAACAGACAGACAAACAGACAAACAGATAAACAGACAAACAGACGGACAGGCCAAAAAATATATGCCCCCGAATCTTTGATTCCGGGGGCATAAAAAATAAATTACTGTATCCATTTTTGAATGTCAGTAATATAACATAGAGAAATTTCTTATTCAGTACAATTACTCTCCCTTGTCCATCTTCATAACGTTCATCTGATTTCAAGGATTTCTATACAATTGAAGATTTTGAGTTTTAACTGAGTTTTAAATCTTTAGGATTTTTTTTGTCTTTAAACTGTTTTCTGTAGTAATTGAAACCTTTCATTGTAAAAATTCATGCATTGCTTTCTGACAAAAATAAACTGATTGATAAGGTATCTTTAATTTGAATTGAATTACAATTTATACATATAAATTTAAGAATATATTAGGCCATGCAAAAAAAAATTTTCTGGTTCTCAGATAATTGATCTAAAAAATATGGGTAGGTAGGTAGGGTTTTTATTTTTTGTTTTTATTTTACGAAAACTACTTAAGCACAATTTTTTATTCAGATATTATAGAGACTGTGATCTATAGTGACTATATTTGTTGTAAATGTTCACCATACTCAACTCTTCTCATTTTTACAGTGCCAAGAATGCTTCAGCCCAGTTCGATTCCAATGGCAATATAATCCACGGCACGACTGTGTTGCCTTTAAAATTCACCTTCAAGCTGACAATCACTCGTTCCTCCCCCCCGGTCGCCATTTTTCATCTTGTGTACAATAACAAAGTACAGTATTTCCCTCCACAGAAGTCAGAGCACCTAAGCGTCTTGGTCGTGTAAAGTCTTAACAAAACCGACAAGCGCCGTTAAAACGTAAAGCGCTGTACTGAAACAGACATTTCTACTTTTCGTTTGTACAGAAATCCCTGTTCTATTAATAGAAAATTATATTTATCAGCATGAGAAATCTGGCGGGCGGCGGCTATTTTTTTCCCTTCCCACGATAAAAACGTCTCAACGGGAGGAATTTTGAGCGCGCGGCGGTGTCTGAGAACCAGGATTTTTTTTTATATGGCTTTATCCATCTGCCTATTTTTTCTTTGCCTACAGTATATATGAATCTAAGTTTAATTGAAAAGCCCTAGATCTGAGTTCACATTTGATTTGAATTTCAATTATAAGTTTCTTTATGTTAGACCATTTTTTTTACAGATTTTATCAAATTACCATGTTTAAGTTAGCCTTTTCAAAGTTGAAAAATATTTCCCAAACACAAAAAGTCATGTATTTAAAAAGCATCATAATGCAAAATGTTTTATTTAAACAAAGTTACTGTTCATTTACAGATCTTTAATCATGCAAGATAAAGTACAAATATTTTTTCATACTTTATTTTACTTTTTCTTCATTGATGTCAGTTTTAATACGTTGCCACACAGATTAATTCTGATATTTGAACATTTTGCAGCCCATCAGACATGGAAAAATACCATTGTAGAAATGTTACAGACCTTTTGACATCCATTCACGATAATGTGAATCATCATTACAATACTTTTGTCAATTGGAAAAAAACAATCTAAAATTAATTTGTATAAAACAATCTATTACATGTAGTGATATTCATACGTGATACAGTTGTGAAGCAAAAAGCTTCATATCTAATATAGTATAGATTCCTGCCAACTTTGAAATCTTAAAAAGAGGGAGATCTCCCTCCTTGGCACTCAAAAAAGAAGGAGATTGCGTGTGAACCCATTTTTCTACATTTTTAATGGATCTCGGCATTTTGCGCTAAACAAATTTTCAAATTGTTATTACATTTTCAATGCAAAAACATTTATAAACAATGAAACTTGTATTGCATTCTATACATCTTTTCTTACATTTTGTCATGCAATTTCTCATGAAATGCTATGAATGTCTCTATCTAGAGTTATTCTTCTCTGGTAAATTATGCCAGAAGAGGGAGAAAAAGGGTGATTGGGCTGAAAAGAGAAAGATTTTGGTCTCCCTTGAGGGAGAAATGTCAAGATTTCATATTTTAAAATAAACATGGAATTTCCCTATTCTTTGTTTGGTACATGTATGTAATAGTTCCTTCATTTTGAGAAAAACTCATCTACGATAAATAGGCCAATACATGTATATCAAAGCACCAATAATCAACAAAATTAGGAAGTTGATATTTTATAAGCTACACAGACAGGCCACTCTGACACAGTTCCATACAATATGAGAAATGCCAGAGAATATAAAATTTCTTCTTATTATTAGATATTATATCAATGTATGGCTACAAAAAGGATTGGGGAGGCTAAAAGGGGTAGGGCCACGAGACCCCTAAATCGGCCCTTGATTTTTCTCTTAAAATAAATTTCATGAGGAATACTTGATATCTCTCATGAAAATACACGAATGTTTACCACTTTTCATGAAAAGAATAATATCACCAAACAATGTGCCATTTAACTGTAATGACGTCATGAAGTGACGTCATTTTGACGTTATTGACAAAATATGGCGAAAATTGCTTGGAATTTTGCCTTTTGTCGTAGAATTCAATGTGGCCGCATGCGTTAACTGAGATAAAACTTGACAAGAGGATATAATGATAATCTTTCACATATAAATTTTCCATCATAGTTAATGCATGCGGCCATTGCTAATTTAATAGAAATATTGAGTTTTTGCATCAATTTCGCCGAATATGACCTATTTTGGTGTTTTCAAAGGGCTAAAAGGTGTTGATAAAAGCAATGTTTACAAAAAGTAGATTCGTGATTCAGTAGAGAACGTTTCAAAATGTCAAATAACACTTAAAAATTCTATGAAGTACAATGTTCAAAATTTATCAAATTTAGGGCCAATATCGGGCTTCGTGGCCCTACCCCTTTCCAATAAATTCATGACTTGAAAATGGCTATCTGCCAAATACTGTTTTCAAATAAGTTATTACACTACCATGATGAATACAATAACCTAACTAAAGTTCCTTATCTTTATACTTGCCTTGTTATTGTTAAATGTGAAAGGATTTTGATAATTAATCAAGAACTGCAAATGTTTAGCTCGTCAAAAATATCTAAAAGAATATCTTTCTTATAATGAACTGAAGTTCAAAACAGCATCCAGGGCTCTCACATCCAATTTTGGGACTGGGGCCAGGGCCTTTGAATTTGGGAAAAATAGCATTTTAACAACAATTGGGAAAAACTCTACTATAAATTTTGATGCGTTTTCATTAGAAATTTTGTATTTTTAACTCATTTTCATGAATTTTTCATGAGGTTTCAAATTAGGAAAAATAGGTCAACAAATTGGGAAAAAAGATACTATTTTGCATTGGGAATGGGGCCGAATATTGGCCCCAAATCAGGCTGATCAAGTGCCCTGGTATCATAGAAAATACATGGTGACAGATTAGATCTGCTAGCTTGTTCAATATAACAACTACCATTTGAGTATACTTATCAAGAAACCTTCACAAGGATCTTCAGCTGAACACTTCACTCTTGCTACAATGTGCACGTACATGTTAACTAAACATTTCTTCCTCTACTGGTTTTGATACCCATGGCCCATACTTGTACTCTGCCATCTTGCTGAACAAAACTTTCTTGGCGGACACAAAATCATTCGCCTTTAATTTGGCATCGTTATAATTAGAAGCATCTAACAGATCCTGCCGGCTGAATTTCTGGCACACTTGTTGGAAACTGTCATACAGGGACCTCTTACTGCATCGTGAAAACAAGGTCTTCTCAATACTGAAAAAAAATTAATTACTGCTAATCATCATGTATTTCAAGTGTTGATTTCAATTCAGTATCATGGGTGTATAGTTCTGGTCATTAGCAAATTTTCCGAGAATCAACTTGCACTTCACATTATTTGCACATAACTGAGCATAATTAAACATCCATGAACGCACAAAGTGAAACAGTAATTTCTTCGATAATTTGACATTGAAATGATTTGAAAGTACATGTAATTCAGATATGATGTACATGTATTTAGGGGGAAACCTCCAAAAAGGCCCAGTTGCAGTCATCACAGTGGAACACGTACAGATGCCTAAAATTCAGACAAATTCACAGAAAACTAAATCCGGCTATTCTATAAAGACAAACCTAGTAAAGCATAATCCCTTTGTCCCATTGGTAACTTCTGCCTTCGTGTCACCGTAGCACCAATTCAGACTGAGTGATTTAGTTTTCTGCGTCTCCCTGGGAACCTCACATACTGTGACCCTGCCGAGCCATGGATGGTTTAACTTGTATCCTGACGGCAGAGTACCGTTAACGTCAGCTCCATCCTTGGCCACTCTACAGCACACAGCTCGGGATAGGTGACGATGATCATACAGAGTACCTGATGAATAAATTGTGTACTTGTACATGTCTTGTTAAAACATTTGATAATGAGTAATGTTTATCAAATTTGAGAAATAAAGGTATTAATTGTAAAAACACTAAGTGTTACTGCAAGTTAAAACACAGCGTTTACATTATATACCTACATCTCCTATTATATCTATCATCAGACCACAATATGCCAAACTTAGAAATGCAATAGAAGTTATCAAGACACATTGAATAGCTCTATTTCAATTTTAAGTATTTAAAGGATACGAAATAAGTGATATTTCTAAATGATACAAAAGTAAACAATTTATTGACCCAGACAGAAAAATCATATTTAAATTGTACTATGGTGTACAAAAGTCAGCTTTAACTATTTCATAATAGACGATTTTCACATTACTGCAGTTGACTTGTATTTTACACATCCTAAGACCAGACATGACAACATTTGATGTAACTTATAACTGTAACGTCGTATCTGAATTATGACGTCACAATTAGAAATAGCGTCAAAAGTAGTGATGTCGGGTCTTGGCGTGTCTAACATGCAAGTCTAACGGTAAAATGAAGAAGGTCTATTCCTTTATCTTATTTTCACATCTTGTTGAGTTCCTTTGGAAAGCTTTAATTAAATAACACTAAATATCTATGTGTACAAGTTGCTTATATATACTTGAAATACAAAATAAATTTTACTGTATATGACATTGCATGCTAAATACCAAGTGTGAGAGATTCCAGGTATATAGGTTCTATAAAATGACTGAGTAATGCCCCTTGCAATCCCACAACATTCCACCGGCAGATTTTGTCGGAACATGACATGGTGCGTAGCCTCTCTCCTCTCTGTATTCCGTCAAAGGTTTGAGCTACAAAGTCTTTCTCAATAGGAATGGTTCCCTCACCTGTGGTTTGAACAAATGTCATTATTAACATTTTAAGTTACAACTGCAGTTGCCAGAGAGCAGGGACTATCAAAGAAATATAAATCATCAAATGATACAAATTAAGTTTAATTATGAATTAATATTGTACAGTCTAAGAATTATGGACTTTTTTTTCTAAGATACTCAGTAGTGATGGGCCGATTATCGATAATAATCGATTAGCGGCGTGTTGAAGTCATCCGATTTCGATAATCGATTTTAAAATAAATAATCGATAGCGTGAAAGTACAGAAAGGGGGGGGGGGCGCTCAGGGATCAGAGGAAATTCTGTCCAATTGTCTAAAGTATTTCCAATAATTTCTCTACTAAATCATTGTTGTTATAATGTTGTAGAGTAACAGAAGCTAGCAGCATGAAATTAGAGAGAATAAATGTAAAAGCTGGTAAATCATTAATTAATTTAATGACAATTTTCACACCGGACTTTTAGGGATTGCCGACGGACCGACGATGACGGTAAATTCTTCAATTCTAGTCTTTCTTTTTTAGGTAAACTGATTTTATTACTTGATTGAAAATAGTTGAAGATAATCTTGTTTGATGTTACTGTTTATGTTGACAGATACTTTGCGAATACTATTATGAACCCCCCCCCCCCTCCTTCCTTTCCACTAGCTCCTCAACGAACACATTAACTGAAAAATGATTGTTTTTTAATACTTTTCATGCATTTTGTTATGAAACAATGGAAAAGGTAAAGGGGGTTATTGTTACATAGATTAAGTTTATTCAAGATCAAATACATCACATGATCACATATGCATTGCATACCGGTCCGGTATGTTACAAATGTAGGTTTTGTTTGGATAAAAAATAGTAAATTTGAGTAGAATGTGATAAACCGAATATAATCGGTAAAATCGCATCGGATACACCAACCGATTCTAACCGATTATCGATTATGTTTCTAAACCGATTTCCCATCACTAATACTCAGTCCATTCAATCTTTTCATGTGATATTGGGCTTTACAAAACAATATTTTGTTACTGACCTCCCTCAATTTTTGTTCGTAATAACCCCTGGACATCACTAGTAAAAGCTGGATCGTGTTCCATTCCCTTCACGTTCTGTGGTGGGGCACTGGTGGCTGCAGCATCCCTGTGAAAGAGTTTTATGTAGACAAGTATGAGATTAGAATATTTCAGGCATAAGAGGGGGAGGGAAGGGTGAAAGGGAGGGGGGAGGAAGGAGGGAAGAAGGGGCAGGAGGGGGAGAGAGGTACCCCTGTCTGCCCCCCACCCCCACATAATGATTTTCTCAGTAAATGACTTTAAATTATGCTACGCTATCATAAAATTAAGAACCTATAGTTTTACAATCATGAGTAAAAATATCAGAAATCCAATATACATGTATATTGGAAAAATCATCACCGATACATACCTCGATGAGAATAGTGCACCGTCCCCACATGGAGCTGTAGATATATATAGATGGAAGGAAATACCGTCTCTAACACGCAGTTTACCAGACGAAGACGGTACAAACATCTGTTGAGATTTGCTGGGTTCGTATGACAAAAGCTGCTTGTATAGGAACCTACAAATATGTCCAAGTTTGAATTTCACTGATACAAATACATGTATAAAATTTGTACATTTTGTCAATAAACAGAGAATAAGATCAGTGGTGGATTCAGGGGGTTGCAGAGGGGGCTCCCCCCCCATGACCCAAAATTTTCCACAAAAAAACCCCTATATTTTGGCCCATTTTCAGAAAAAATTGGCAAAATTTTCCTTTTGACCCTCCGGCAAAGGAGGCGCTGGATCCACCACTGAAGTTAGCATACATTAATAAGAGTTTCATTTCAAAACTTTTACTTTTGATTGCTAGATAATACATTGAATAAAAGTTTGAATTTCAGCATTTTATTTCATCTTCGTGTATCAAAATTATTTTTCCAATATTATTAAATACATGAGTTTGTACAATTAATCAAAAAAAGTTACTGATCATGATTTCTTGCATCCAGATTACAGATCACAATTAATTTTGAATGTTCGTTGACCACGCAAATAGTTCCTGATTATTTCAATCCCTCGTCTTCTTACATTTAATTTCTACGACTCTTTTTACACTAGATGATTCGTTTTTTACGTCAATGAGTCGCAGATGAGTTGAAAAAAAATATTCTAGCATGTTGAATGATACTGCATCATTCTAATCGCGGAATGACAGATGTGTTATGAGGCTCTAGAATTGATAGATTGTAGAACATTAGAGCCACAGATACCCCCTTTCGGGTTTAAAAAGATATCAAAAGTCTACTAAGCGACAGATTTTTGCATGAATCCATTTCTGAGCTTATTTTGATACTATCTAGCAGATATAAAAGTTTCAAGCAAAAAATGGTGGTGCGATTCAAGTATTTAATCGTCATATTAGTACGTTTTACAAAGGAATATATAGGAAAAAATAATTGGGGTCTGATACCTCCAAGGGATTGCTAAACCAATTTTGACTATAAATTGCACCAAAAGCATAGTATTCATGGGTCATTTGTGATATTATAATCTGCAGGCAATTGCTTTGTTAGACACACAGTAATCAAGCAATTTTTAAGAATCTCCATACTTAGAGGAAGTTAGTGGAAGTCCAGTAATTCTCAAAGTTTCATTTAAGCAATCAATTTATTACCTGATATGATTGGTTAATGTCACTTGGGAATTTCTGAACATGAAACCACATTTATGAAACTGTTAATTCTATTCTAATATTCTGTAGCAGTTAATAAGCACACACTAAAGTGGGCTGCTGAGCTTTGAAAAACTGTCACATGTAATTTGTTGTATAATTATGCCTTCATAAAATATATGGCAAATAGAGAGTCAAATAAGAATACCTAATAAATCCCCGTCTGGTGATAATCTCTGCATGAGAATCGTTGACGGTGTTTCCTTCTAAACTTAGCTCTGTGCCAGTGATACAACGATTCCCTAAATAACAAAGCAAAAAAGCTATATACATGTACATGTACATAACAAATGGAATTTTTAGGATAAATGTATTGAAATTGTCTTATCACTAACATGACATTCTCCATTAAAGTCAAGACTGCTCACGCAGCTGAAAATCAATTGAAAATATATAAATCATGCTTTTTTATATCCTTTATATCGGACATGTTGAAGATATTAAATAAATCAAGACATTTACATTGAATTTAAAAGCATCTAGATATATTATGAAAGAAACTAGCCATTTAAAGTTCTTTTATTCATACATGTATATCAAGTAAGCATTTGAGATATAGTAATACAATATTACTTGCCCTATTTTTCTTCTTAAACTTGTAGAAATTCCATATTTCCTATTTGTTTCAATATCACAGGTAAATAAATACATGCATATTGCCTTTCCCAAATGATAGAATCAATATTCCTTAAAATTCCAAATTACAAAACATACATACCTGTACCAATGGCAATAACAGTACCAGGATCTTGTGGTGTCTTCATGACTAATCCAGCTATAACTTTACGTCCAGAGAAACTCTCAGCTATCGTGACTGAGAGTGTGTTAAATGCCTGGTGAGTCAGGGCTGCCATTTTGTCAAAGTGTGTCATCTGACTAGCAGGAATCTGAGGCTTAGAAGGCTACAAATAGAAAACATACATGAGAAAAGGTAGAACGTAATGTATGAGACTTAAACATTTTGGAAGTTATGTTTGTATATATAAATATATACATGTACTTGTACTCGTAAAGACTGCATTGGGTGATTTATGTGTAAAAGGTCCCATAAATTTCATCTTACAAATTGACTACTGACATAGTGTACACAAATTACAAGTAACAATTTTTTTTATTCAAATTCTGTAATTTCAAGAAATAAATTAGATAGAATGAGGAATAAATGTCAATAAAGAGTGAATAATTTATGTATTCTAGAAAAGATAATTTATTAACATTCTGTATAGCTTACAAACTTAATTATGAATTTTTTCATAGATTATCCCTTCTTTTCAATAAATATACAGAGTTAATTCCCATTTGGAACCGTACCAGGTAACCTGAAATCTAAGAAATGCATTATGACATAATGCACAAGATGCAACTCCTACAGAAATTTTGTAGTTCAAGTATGTTTTCCGATTTTCATAGAATTGGATGATGTAACAACAGGTTTTCATCGATTACAATTCCAAATTGGAAACAACTCTGTATACTGAAAAGATCTATAATAGTATCCTTACAGCAGAGTCCACTTTATACTGCCCGGCAGCTATCAGTGCCCTCAGGGCTTTATCGGCTGCTTCCTTTCTGCCATCTTTCTTGTTTGTACACGTCACTTCTGACAGCTGCTTCCCACCAATAAATGCTCCCATCACAAACCTGAAATAGAGAATCTCTCTCATTTGTATGTGCATATGCATAGATTCTGAGGAATGTCTTCATATATACTAAAATTTCCAAATTTTTGACGTAAAACTGTAAAACTTAATAACAGAATAAAAAACATGTGTTTGTGCAACATGAATGCCCCCGTCGGCATCTATGTCAGTAAAAATTGTATAATGGTCAAACTCCAAGGTCAAGGTCACAAGGTCAAAAATTTTGGTATCCATGAAAAGGTCTTCTCACAAGGAATACACGCCATAGGCATAAAAAGTTTTTGCAGACAAACAGACAGACAAACAGACAGGACAACCAGAAGTCTCTGATGAGACTGAAGCTCTCCTGGTTGTTTGCTTAAATTAATGCTAAAAGAATTATCTTTCTATCAATTTTACTTTCTGAGAATTGGTGCTCACAAGATTACATAGAGTTATATAGGAGAAAATGACCAGACTCATTTTCCAAGACCCTGGGGGTCAGGGACTCATAGAAAATATCAGGTGCTCATCTAGACCACAGACTGAGAATAAAGCAAAAACAATTATCTAGTCTAGTACAAAAAATTGGTACTATAGAACATATATTTCAATATTGACATTTTCTATCAATTATACTTTGAATTCTAAGAATTGGTGCTCACAAGATTACATAGAGTTATATAGGAGAAAATGACCACACCCATTTTCCAAGACCCTGGGGGCCAGGGGCTAAAAAAATATCGGGTGCACAAGTAGACCACAGACTGAGAATAAAGCAAAAACAATTATCTTTCTATTAATTTTACTTTTTGAGAATTGGTGCTCACAAGATTACATAGGGTTACATAGGAGAAAATGACCACACCCATTTTCCAAGACCCTAGGGGTCAGGGGCTCAAACAAAATATCAGGTGCACATCTAGACCACAGACTGAGAATAAAGCAAAAACAATTATCTTTCTATCAATTATACTTTCTGAGAATTGGTGCCCACAAGATTACATAGAGTTGTATAGGAGAAAATGACCACACCCATTTTCCAAGACCCTGGGGGTCAGGGGCTAAAACAAAATATCAGGTGCACAACTAGACCAAAGGCCCATAATAATGCAAAAAGAATTTATTTTGTACTATTCACAGATTGAGAGGATTCGCGCTCACAAGAAAAGTTTAACGGACGGAGAGACAGACAGACACACGGCCAGACGCCGGATACAGGGCGATCGCATAAGCTCAACTGGTCTTAGACCAGTAGAGCTAAAAACTATATGCCCCCGAATCTTCGATTAAGGGGGCATAAAAATAATGAAACAAACTTTCAAAAGAGATTGAACACACAACAATACCTTCACATACTAGATATTATACAGTTACCTTGGTTTATGGGATGGCCCACTTTGTCTTATGACCTCAATCGTAGCTACACTCTTCCTTGATTGGGCATACTCCATTAAAGCGCTGACAGGATTTTTACTTAGTGCTGCAAAACTTTCAGAGCTGATTCCTATACTGGCAGGGCCTGATGGTAAACTTGTCATTGCTGGGCTTGGCATTGCAGGCAAAGACTGAGGCTGATTCGGATAATGACCTTGACTTTGCATTGAAATTTGACCTTGACCTTGTAGAAAATTACCACTACTTGGTTGGGCCATTTGAGTTCCAGAGTTCCCTGTTGAAGATGCTTTGGACTGATGAAAACCTTTTGCAGCAGCATTTAGCAATTTTTGTATGCCTGCATTTGCAAATGTTTCACACACAACTGGCATGGAATGTCCCCCTCCAAGAGATGGCTTACTTTGAGGGTGACCTATAGATGATCCTTGGTTTGTTGACATCATACTTTGGCATACTGGTTGAGAGAATCCCGCTGGGCTTGAGTAAGAGTTTGGAGGCGAGATGTCTGTCTTTTTCATTTTTTCACTGAGTAACTCCATAGGTGGAGGAGGCGGTTTGAAGCTTGTACTACTGCTTCCTTTGTTCCGATCAATACCTCTTGTCTGCATTGAGGTATAGTAGTCATTATTCTGGGATTGACCAGTAAAACTGTTTGAATTTGAAGGCAATGATGTTGACTGAATGCTCTGTCTAGATGGCATGTTCATTGAATATGAGCCTGGACTGCTTGTGTAACCTTCATGCTGCATAAATGATGGTGCACAATAAGCCCCAGGTTTACTTGGGGGAGGTTTGACATCGATGGACATAAGTGATGGTATATCTGATGATGACGACGTTAATGACGATGGACTTGAACTAAACGGTGATCTGTTATTATCAGTTCTGTATCCCATAGCTGAAGAATTTATTGAAGTTGACGGCTGATAAGAACCCGGTGCTAAAGACGGCGGAAGAGACGAAGGTGCCATAGCACCTGCACCAAAAATAGAGGAAGTTTTGGAGGTTGAAGGCTGGTACGACCCAGGTGCTGAAGGTGGTGGTAATGATGAAGGTGCCATAGCACCTGCACCTGTCAGATTACGAGGTGCACCTACATTTGAACTGTTCTTCAGTGTAGATATATTTCCTTGATAACTTCCAGGGGCACTTCCTGAAGAATATGACTGTCCAGATTTGACAATGTCAAATGGTGTAGGAGGAGGGCCAATAAATTTCTTCGACAAATCTCTAGCAGGTGGTGGGGCAATATTTTGTCTCGGTGCAGATGGTAGAGCATCCTGTTCTATTTTCGTTTTGATATATTTTTCTCCTTCTTCTGTCAGCATCCAAAGTAGTTCATTTGTATCAACAAATCCACGTCTTAGACATTCTTCAAGTATATTTTGGACCGTTTTTAAGTTTTCTTGCGGCTTCATTTTTGTACCAATGACGAAGGATTTTGCTTTGTAGTTCGGGCAGAGCAGCATGGCAAATAACAATCTGTCTATATCACTAGAACTTGACGTTCCTTCTTCTCTGCTGACTGACTTAACGGGTATTTTTTTGACGGCTATATTTACAGAGTCATTTCTACGTGTATCATTAGATGAGACATCGACACTGTTCATGTTACTTGTGGAATCTCTAGCTGGCTGATCTGACCAATCACCAACATGAGCATTATTAGAAATGTTTAATCCTTCAGCAAAATCAGAGCTATGGGGAAAGCTTTGGGCAGTGGCTTCAAACCCATCTACAATTAGAAATTAAACATGGTATTTTACATTGAAAGAAACATCCGACAATTGCATGTTCAAAGTGCTTTAATGGCAGAAATCACTTTTCTTTTTACTTACAAAATGCATTTTCTAAAGTTCTAACATACTGTACTTCACTGTTCTCCAAGCAAAGTTGAGCAATTTAGTAATCCAAACTTATTTAACATACCATACAAAATTAACCATAAGAAAAATCATAAGGAATTAACCTTAAGATCTTACTTCGTAATATAACTGAATATAATGTATGCTTGCATTGTTTTATCATTACAATGCCATGCCTGAACTGCTGAAAATGACTAGATGAAAAATTTTGTAAAGATATGAAGAAAACATACATTTTCCCAATCTGAATCTGCATTTCATTAAGTTCCAAACAAGATATTATTGAAAAATGTTAAATAACATGTATGTGACAACTATTATGATAATTGTCATGCTTATATGATGAATATTACAAATGTTGAAAATTCATGTAGATTTTTCTTTGCTTTTTTATACTGTAAGCAAAACACTTTTGTACCTCTTTGATTCTCAACATCTTCAGTATCCATACTTCCTACATGATCATGTCCATACTCCTCCCCTGTATTGTATGTATTAAAGCCTGACCCGTCATCTCTGACTCTGCACCATAAAGCTGGCTGGTGTGATGCTTGTCTTATCAGATTTCTCCGACACAAGTTATACAAAGTGGGGTTTATTTCTGTGGAGGTGCGGAACCCACAATGTTTAGCCAGATCTATCGTTCTGACTGCTTGGTCAGTTGATTGCAGATACGACACAATTTTTGGGATTAATTCTTGATTTGGTGGTTTGGCAAACGGTTTCCGTGAAGTTCCCTGCAGTAAGAATTTAAAGCACTCATAATAGAAAACTAAGACACATGGTTATGATATGAAATTGCATTAAACATGTTAAATAAAATAAAATAAAAGTCAAGTTTTTAAATTGAAAGAATCCTTATTCAATTCTTCACAATCGTCTTCCTTATATAGGCCATTTTCTTCGGGTATTTTTTCCCCTGTTTTGCATCTGTCATGTCCATGTGCTGATTGGCTTTGAGCACAGAAAACAAAAGAAAATTACAAAAGAAAATATTACAAAGTCCCTTTCATTAAATTTTAATCATCAAAATTCCAATGTCACAGAAGTGAATTATTTTAAATTCATAAGTGGCTGTTTGGTTTTATAATAAACATGATAAAGCCTCAAATTTTTATCAAAAACACTTCATAACAATTGTTTCTTTTAAAACATTTTGAAATTTCTTAACCATATTAACAAGTATGAAAGATCCTACTATCAAAATTTACATAATGGAACTTTTATTCAAGATCTTCGTAACTCATTTTTTCCTGCAACATACCATGATAAAAATCTCTGTACAAAAAAGGTTTCAGTACTGAAGATCTCAGAACCTCTACTAATAATATTTTATGTCCATGTATCATTTAAGCAAAAAATTTTCAAGAATATTTATGATTGTGAGCATTTATAAACATGATGGCAAATTCAATTTGGGTAAAAAATTTTCTGCCTGTACTATCAGTCAGGGGTGCTACTTCAACAAGTAATTAATGAATTACTTCTACAAGTAATTATCTGACTGATATCAAATGTACCCATGATTTTACATAAAAAGTTAAATAATGTGTTATTTCCTATGGCAAGTAAGAAAGTACAGCAGTTGAAGGCAAGAGCACTTCCATTATTTTCAAATGGAAATAACTTTCTCAGAAGAAACTGTTTGAGTTAAGAAAGATAGCCGAAATTGTAGCCGAATTTCACTTAAAAAGTTGCAAATTTGTGCAAGTTTGTAACCTAGTAGATCTTTAAACAGAATTTTCATCTCAATAGCAATAATTTTTCCTGTAAATTCAGACTTTCCTTTTCAAAATAAAATTTAAATATCATTTACGATAATTGCTTAAAGCTTTACTCCTTTCATTTAAAGATAAGCCCTTTTCAATAAATATTACTTAAACAAGTAATTTTAAGGGAATGGTTTTACCTTGATATTTCTGTTACTGAAGCAATTATTACTGATATGAGTAGCCCTTATAACAATTAAAAGCTAGAGAACTTTAAATGTGTATGCTACAATTATTACAAACCATCCATTGCCTTATTTTTTATGTATATTACTTGTATAAGTAATATGTTGCATGGACATCGCAAGTATATCAGTTACTTTTAGAAGTAATTATTTTAGAAGGCAGAATTAGAAAGTTACTTAAAAAGGTGATTTTTTTAATTACTTGTTTAAGTAGCACTCCTGACTGACTATAGGCTCTTGTTTAAGGTATGCTTGGATACAATTTTCGCTTCTATTTATGTGCATATAAATGGATTTGGCAAGGAATGCTTGAAACAAGCACTTAAAATAAATAAATTTCATCATAAATATTAAATATGATCAACCATGTATACAAAAAGGAATGAAAAGAAAGTGAAAGTGTATATATTTCCAGATATTCTATTTTTGGTTGAACATATAAATTAATTTTGGAATGAAATAATTTTACCCATTTCTTTTTTGTTACTGCCCCTTTTGATCGAAGATTTGATTTAGGAAAAGCTCGAACACTCTCATTACCGCCATGGGAACAAACTGACCACACGGGAGGGGAATCATTCACTTTTTCAACTGCCCCTTGTCTCCGCAATTTGTAGAGTTCTTTGTTAATCAACCTTTTGTCATTTCTGGTCCCTTTAACAATATCATGTAAATTGCAAGTCCCATTGCCCTGGGACAGGATAAAATTGATAATTTGTGCAGACAAACTTGCAGCCATCATGTACTTTCATTTCCAGTGTAGATATCGAAAGTGAAAGTAAGAATTATATACTTCTGGGTTTTTCGACGAAATTATGCGTTTTCTTAGATCATTTGGAACAATAATTCAAATAATCTTCAATTTCAACTGCTGAAACAGGTGTCACATCGAACATTTGAACGAAATTCCAAATTTTAAATTGTTTAATTTAAAACGGGATCGGTCGGATTTTAAATTTTCCAGAAGTTTCTCAACGAGCCACATTGCGCCGGGATTTCCAACTAGAAAGGAAACTTATTTTGTTCATTTATCCACAAGAGTCCGTCAAATATGACGCAGAACGAATTTCAGCCAACCGACATTACCCCAAATAAGGACGGTGGGGTTATCAAACAGATAATTAAGGAGGGAGAGGGAAATGATAGTCCTGTGCCAGGTGACAAAGTGAAAGTACATTATGTTGGAACACTGGATGATGGGGCTGAAACTCAATTCGACTCAAGTAGAGATCGAGGAGAGCAATTTGAATTTGATCTTGGAAAAGGTAATACTTCCTCTTCTTCTTCAAGTTTCCATTTGAAAGATATTTAGCTAGCAGTTGTCCTGCAAATTCAAGACCTTTCCTATATACAGCCTCATGCAACTAATTCTAAGGAAATGTCTGATGAAGGTTCTCATTTGTCGGATGTCTTTGAAAAAAAAGTTTTGTGCAGACAGTTTTTAAAAAAACATGTCTTATCCAAATGCAGTCATACTTCACTTGTAAGTTGTACACGTTGTATGTTAAATATTTTAAAATAAATTCTAAAAATTATACTTCAAATTTTCAATTTATTTGGAAAGTAACAGTAATTGATTAAGGCTATTAATTGAGGATATTTTACAGAATCAACAGGTTAAGAAATTCCTAGAGCAGGCAAGAACTTTGATCCTTGAACATGCTAAAGGATTATATATATTACAGTACAATATATACTCCTATGTATTTCATTTGTATTCGTTGGACATGAATAATGGTCCACAAATTTATGTTTATATGTTTGTATTTTAGGCAGTGTAATAAAAGCATGGGATATTGGTGTTGCCACCATGAAAAAGGGGGAGATTGCAAAACTCACCTGCAAGCCCGAATATGCCTATGGTGCAACAGGTGCCCCACCGAAAATCCCAGCTAATGCTACTCTTATCTTTGAAGTGGAGCTATTTGAATGGAAAGGTAACCCTCCAAAATTGTTAAACTAGCTGAATAATTATTGTTAGAAATAATAATATCTTGTTCTGTTCTGATTTGATATTGATATCTGAGTTGTTTGAGCACTCCAGTTGGACAAAACAATACACAAATTAAAAATAACAAAGTACCCCAGATCAGACAATTGAAACTATGGTTGTTATACTTGAAGAATTAAGTCATATTGAACTCCCAATTTATACATAATATGTATTCGTTTTGGTCAGGGGAAGATATATCTGAGGAAGAAGATGGTTCTATAATTCGCCACATAACAACAAAGGGAAAAGGATATAAAAACCCAAATGACAACGCACTGGTAAAAAGTAAGTTTGACTGCAGAAGAGAATCATAAGGAGTGTTAATACTTTCAAGATTTATCATATCTTATAAGAAATTTAAAAACATGTATATACTCATCATATAATTATATTTTCTCACATCGTGAGACAAAAGAAAAAACGTAGACGTAGCAGTTTGAGATTTCCATGTCTCATACGCCACATGACTTCTATTATGACGTCATAGAACATAACGTCACGCCATTGTTAGATTTGTGCAGGTTTGTAGGTTGGTATGGATTTTTATAGTTTTAAAAATCATTATAGTGATGATAAAATGAGGTGAGTAAGAAAAATAATCAATCACGACTTTACGACTGAGACAGGGAATCTCTTCCTTGTGCAAAAGATTTGCTACATCCACGACTCGGCAAGCCTCGTCGTGGATTGCAAATCTTTTACACTGGGATGAGATTCCACTGTCTCAGCCTCAACGTCGTGATAGATTCTGTTAATCTGATTGATCAGGATCATGATCTATATTTGACTCATCACCTATCCTCCATACACAAATTCAAATTCAAAAATAATTATAACATTTTCTTCCATATAAAGTGAAGAACTGCTACTGTGGCATTCTCTCATCGTGATTCAATGTAATATTTTTGCTCTTTTGGTTGAAACAGTACATTATGTTGGCCGATATAAAGAAAATGTCTTCGAGGATCGAGAGGTTGAGTTCACTATGGGTGAGGGAGATGCACAGGGAATAGTAGAAGGGGTGGAGGAGGCAGCCAAGAAAATGAAGGAGGGAGAAAAATGTCGACTTGATGTCAAGGCCATACGGGCTTATGGCAGTCAAGGGAAACCTGAGTTCAATATACCACCAGATGCAGACCTACATTATGATGTGGAGATGCTACATTTTGAAAAGGTATCACATTGTCATATATATTTGTGATATGAAAAGAAGGCAATAGGCTCCATGGTCATTTTATCTATCTAGTACATGTTTAAAAAAATAATATTCAAACTATTTAAAAAGACTGATATAGTAAAAATCCAAACAATAAATATTTGAAAAAGTAATTTCCAAAAAGTGACCTGGATTGATAATAAAAGAGCTAACAAAGGACAGAACTGTGTAAGAAGGAAACCCTTGTTTTAAGGTAATTTACTAAATTTTATCACAGAAATTCAATGTTTGTAAAAATCTGTGAAAAAAACATACCTTTATCATGTTTCATACAAACTCATTTAAAGCTATTGTAATTTGAAAATAAGCTTTCTTGTTTCTGTACTTAAAGGCCAAGGATTCTTGGGAAATGGATATCAAAGAGAAATTGCAGCAAGCCGAGGTTTCAAAATCAAAGGGAACAAAATATTTTAAGGTAAGACATTGAAGAGTCACAATTATCTTGCTCAGCATTAATTATTTTCATTAGATCTGTATTATGAACCTTATTTGATTTGAAAGTGAAATTTTAATGTAAATGATACCTGTATAAAAATACTATGCTGAGAGATATGAAAGTACATGTATAACTTCCTCCTTCATTTTTCTAGAAAAGAGGACAAATTTTTTTCAAGCATATACTTGAATTAAGTGTTTCATAGATAAGATAATAGATCACATTTCCTTTTTCCTATTACAGGAAGAAAACTTCAAGCTTGCATGTAAATGTTATGAAAAAGTTATAAAATATCTCGAATTTGAAACTGTCACTGAGGAAGATGATAAAGCCAAGAGGAGAGAACTCATGCTTGCAGCACACCTTAATGTTGCCATGTGTAAATTGAAAACAAAGGAGTGGTATGACAGTAAAAAACATTGTGAAAAAGCTTTAGAATTTGATCCGAACAATGTGAAAGGCTTCTTTAGGAAAGCTCAGGTATGAAATGATTATGTCAAAAAGTCTATATGCAGCATGTGCTTTTTGGACAAATATACACTTTTTTTTATCTATGATGAATTGTATCTATGATTTAAGAGTTTTAAGAATTTTTTTTTTTTTTTTTTTTTTTTTTTGATTTTTTTTTCAAATTCATGTAATGGGTTTGATAGTTGTACCTATATAGTCTTGACACAATTTTAACATTCCTTTTCACAGTTATCCAAATGTTCCATCTCACTTATCACTACTTTCTTTTGAAAGTTTTGTTTGATCAGACAGAAAATGACATGAATTGGCCCATTCCCTCAGTCTTTGCCAAAACTATTTGATCCACTTACTCATGTTACTCCCAGGCAGATTCTACCAGCCAATTTTATAGTTTGTTTGTCAATATCTAGTAGCCTGGCAAAATTTCTACTAGCGTAAGATGTCCATTTCTAGTGTAGTAGCCTGGCAAAAGTTCTAGTAGTGTAAGATGTCCATTTCTAGTAGCCTGGCAAAATTTCTAGTAGTGTAGGATGTTCATTTCTACGGTATTAGCCTGGCAAAATTTTTAGTAGCGTAGGATGTCCATTTCTAGTAGCCTGGCAAAATTTCTAGTAGTGTAAGATGTCCATTTCTACGGTAGTAGCCTGGCAAAATTTTTAGTAGCGTAGGATGTCCATTTCTAGTAGCCTGGCAAAATTTCTAGTAGCGTAAGATGTCCATTTCTACGGTAGTAGCCTGGCAAAATATTTAGTAGCGTAGGAGGTCCATTTCTAGTAGCCTGGCAAAATTTCTAGTAGTGTAAGATGTCCATTTCTATGGTAGTAGCCTGGCAAAATTTCTAGTAGTGTAGGATGTCCATTTCTAGTAGCCTGGCAAAATTTCTAGTAGAGTAGGATGTCCATTTCTATGGTAGTAGCCTGGCAAAATTTCTAGTAGTGTAGGGTGTTTGGCTAGTGAGTTTTTGTGAGGTAGCAGACCTGCCTACTTTTACGATTTTGGAGTTATTTTTACGATTTTTGATCTTCAAATATGCACTATGCTTTTGCTGCTCATTTTTTCATCTAAAACGTATTTTCAATCAGAATTACATTTTAAAATATTTAAAACAAATGGATAGACTTGACTATATAAATTCATTGTAAATTGAGGGTTTGATATCGTATAAGCAGTTGTGTAAATGATTAAGATTTGTACATGTCAAAGTAGGGAAAAGATGATGCTTTTTTCTCTCAAAAATTATAATCAATTGATTATTTTAAGCTTAACTTCCCTAAATTACACTTTCTTTAGCAGCATTTTACACTTTTCTTAAGAAATAGGTAGGCAGGTCTGAGGTAGTACACAGAGTTGTAGGAAAGTGTCAGTTTTTTGGACTTGCCGATAAAAAATTGATTGGTCCGATAAAATCTTGCATTGTAACTATTATTTGGAACTATAAAAATCTCAAAATGTCCGATATTTCATTGAAGTTTTCAAGAACTCTGAGTTCCCTTGTGTTATCCTTACCCTGCCATAAAGCTACTCTTTGTAAAGTTGTACATCTGAACTCATGATATATTGCAGGCAGAATATGAATTAAAAGACTGGAAAGAATCAAAAGCTGATTATCAAAAAGTACTAGAGCTTGAACCAGCAAACAAGGCAGCTAAAAATGGTGTCATTAAATGTGAACAACAGGAGAAAAAAGATAAAGAGAGGGAGAAAAAATTATATCAAGGGATCTTCTCAAAAATGGCAAAAGAGAACCAAGCAAAGGTAAGTGACATTGTTTCTTTGATAAGAAATTCCAGTTTTAATTATGTTATTATCCAAAGTAAATTTTGTTTCTAATCATGCTAATGAGAAAAACAAAGATGTCTTCTTAAGAATGATATGAAAATCTTGCTCATTCATGCTTTAAACAAATTCTGTTTTAGTGTAACATTTGGCCGTTTCCTCTCAAATCTAATTATCCTCACAAAAACTTTATTTCATTTTATAGACTTGTTTAAGGGAAAACTGATGTACATGTATATTTTCTGACTATTTTATGCCATGACTATAAAGTATTCCATTAGATTAAGAAAAACTATTTGCTTAATTCTTACTTACAAGAATATGGCTTCTTTGTTGTGGTGTAGGGGAAATCCTGTTTATTTTGAAGGAAGAAGGTCAAAGGCCAAGAGAGTTGATGAGAAATTTGAATAAACATTTTCCTAACTGATGTTATAGTAAATTATCTAAAGGGAAATCCCCATCGGCATGGGCTGCATCAAATACAGGACATTGGTTTACTTTTATTTCAGAAATCTTTGTAATATTTTTTTGGTTGATTGAAGTATCAACACCAAAAATTGAGGGCATTGCCTGGTGCAAGATGCAAAAGTTTCCCCTTCATTTTTGATGTTGATACCTTGATCATCCAAAAAAAATTTTCATCGATTACTTATCATTTATTTCATTACGTTGCTTTACAAGGTTTATTTGCAGCTTTGAAATTGTGTTGCTAATGACATTGTTTATGACAATGCTAAGCGCATACTTTCGGTTTCTGTTGATGCAGGTATCAACAAAAGTTCTTGGCCAATCAGCATCATCATTTCATAGAAATAACAATGGAAGTTGAAGTTAGGAAAAAATAGCGGCATTTTCTCAAAAATTAGGAAAATATATGAATAAGTGTTTTCACTTGAAAATTAGAATGATTTTAAATTCATTTTGTACAAATTATTCATAAGATGTCAAATTGGGAAAAATGGTCAATAAATTGGGAAAAAAGATACTATTTTGCATTGGGACTGGGGCCCAAATTAGGCAGATGGAGAGCCCTGTTAAATGATTCTAAAAGGACAACAACTTTTTACAAAAGTATTGTTGACTTACTGTTTAATGCCTCTTCAATTTTACTTTCTGTGAAATGAAGTAACCCATCTATACTTCACATTAGGAATCAGAACGTCCCCAGGACGGATTTGCAGAGATAGGGGAGTGGGACAACAGCATGGCTAGGGGCATGTTGCCATTAGATAGAGAATGTGAGGCATTCGGAGAGAAAATGCCCGAGAGAGCCATGTCTGATACATGTGCCAATGGCCTTGTAGAAAATGATGTGGATTGAACAAGGTAAATATCACCTTTATCTCGGCCTATTTTGTTGTATATTTCTGGGGCTGCATGCGGTTTAATGTATTGTGACATGTACATGTATTTTCCTACCAGCCTGTTTAATTAAAAGTATATTGTGAATTAGAATTTACCTCTAACTTAGATTATTCTATTACTAGAAAAAATGAAAGCAGTTGATTCATGGTTTGAGATCCTATAGAAAATTTTAGGGTAGTAAAAGTTACAATTGGCCGAGATAGGCGGATATTTACTGCTTGTGCTTCCATTTTGCATTTTATTTTGCTTCTGCAATATTTTTAAATTTATATCCTATTTTGATAAAGTTTTTTCGATACATAAGGAAATCTTTAGTAGTGATGCAGACTAAACATACATTCAGTGGTTGGGAACATTTTATGTGAGTGGAGATGACCTTGCCCTTAATGTCATCTATCGATTTCTGTATGAAACTTGACAGTATTTCAGCCTATCTAATCCAAATGTATTGCAATTTTTATGGTAGAGGAATAACATAAGTTTATGTACCTATTAATTTGGTGTCAAAGTTCAAGGTCAAGTGAACATAAATTATTAATTTTGTTTCCAGATATTGGCTCGTCAACCTTGCACTAATTTTAATTAAAATTTAGATTTATGGATATTTAGCTGGATGGAAAGGTGCCTTCTAATTTTGGGGTCAAGGTCACAGCTGCTAAACCATGAACTTGGTTTTCAGATGTTTATTCAAGATCACTTGACCCATCCAAATATGTCAATTATCAAGGTCACAAATGCAAAATGATGGACTTAATTATTGGTTTTCAGCTGTTAACTGAAGGTCAGTTGACCTATCTAAATGAAGTGTGGATACATAGATGCTAAGCAGGAGGGGAGGGAATTTTTTTTACTGCAGGCCCAAACAATCAAAGGTCAAGGAGTCAATGTCACTTATTGTTTAATTGAAGGCTGTTGAAAGAGAATAAGTTCTGCAGCATGATCATATGTTTTACAAAGCTAACATTCTCTAGTTTTATCCGTTTTAAAGTCATTCCTACTGCATTACAGTTACTCTTTCTTTCTGATCAACAGCTGGTGTTGAATTAGAATCTGGCTTGTTTAAAGTAATCAATTGAATGAACTGTATATTTGACCCTTCTGAACACAGGAAAAATTTGAGAAATTCCATGGCATCACATTGCAATTTCGATGTTTGACGGAGGTACGAAGCTTGTTTGTCGGAATATAAAAGCATTGTGACGTCACAAAATTTTGCATTTTTTTCTCGCAATTGGAAGGGTCAATTTTGTAATACAAGTTTTAAATTCTTTATTGCTCATTCTGCGCACATTTGTCCTGGTCCTCTTCTCCATAAGGAAATTCTCGTTGCAGTCAAGACAGGGTTCTGTCTAGCCCCTGATGCCAGGGGCCAGAGTCAATGAAATTGGGAAATTTTGCGACATTTCAACCTAAATTGGGAAATACATGTAAATAAAGAGATATTCATGAAAATTACAAAAAAAATTTATCTGTAAGCTTTTTTTCACCTGATATTGAGCATCTTTTAATTTTTAGCTCACCTCGACGAAGTTGAGATGAGCTGATGCTATAACCCCGGCGTCCCCGTCCCCGTCCGCGTCCCCGTCCACGTCCAGTTAAAGTTTTTGGGGTAACTCAGTATCTGACAAAGTACTGATGCTACAGTAACCAAACTTGCACAAGTGATTCATCTTGGGATGCTGATATGAACCCATGCATCGGATGCAGCATCTGACCTACATTTTCCAGTTGAATGACTTTGTCAATGTCTGGTTAAAGTTTTTGGGGTAGTTCAGTATCTGACAAAGTACTGATGCTACAGTAACCAAACTTGCACAAGTGATTCATCTTGGGATGCTGAGATGAACCCATGCATCAGATGCAGCATCTGACTTACTTTTTCCGCTTGAGTGATTTTGCCTTATAAGGCCAATATTGAGCAAAGTATAAGTGCTACATGTACCAAACTTGCATATTGGATGTATCTTTGATCAAACTTTCATAAAATGACCTTGACCTACTTTTTCCACTTGAGTGATTTTGCCTTTAAAGGCCAATATTGAGCAAAGTATAAGTGCTACATGTACCAAACTTGCATATTGGATGTATCTTTGATCAAACTTTCATAAAATGACCTTGGACCTACTTTTTTCGCCTGAGTGATTTTGCCTTTAAAGGCTTATATTGAGCAAAGTATAAGTGCTACATGTACCAAACTTGCATATTGGATAAATCTTTGATCAAATTTTCATAAAATGACCTTGACCTACTTTTTCCACTTGAGTGATTTTGCCTTTAAAGGCCAATATTGAGCAAAGTATAAGTGCTACATGTACCAAACTTGCATATTGGATGTATCTTTGATCAAACTTTCATGAAATGACCTTGACCTACTTTTTTCCACTTGAGTGATTTTCTTAATATACATGTACTTAGAGATATGTTTAAATTGAACTTTGCTGCTGCGAGGTGAGCTTCGTAATCTTTGATTACACTATGTTTTATAACCCCCTTCCCTACCCCCCTTTCCCTCTTTACACAAACAACATTCTTGATGATTGTCATCTCTTGGTGTTGAAATCACCATAGATGTGAATTTCAGATTCAGAATTATGCTTTGATACACAAATATTACATGTATATCCTTGGACTTTTAAAGGGAAGTGGGGGTGCTTTTATATTGTTTCAGACTTAGGAAGACAGATTTCCTCCGACTTTGATAAAGTAGGACAATCAGGATACATTAACAAATCAGACAGTGTTTCAGTTTATGAGCCACTAATCTGAAACGTCCTTATCATACCATTTGTCTATAATTTGAATCCCTCCTAGAGTTAAACTTACACAGCATGTTCTACTTTCGCTTTCCTTTTTAGAGTTGATGATACGTAAATTGGAAATGAATTTCTCGTTTTGGAGTAAAGATTTAATACAGAATTTTTAGGTCTAAATTGGGAGAAAGTTACCACTACAGACCCTAAAATATACCCTGCAAGACATATATATTTTTCTCCAAGAATCTTGCAGACATTTCCAGGAAATATTTTATTTGAAATTAAATACTCTTAAAACCAAATGTAATGTAATCCTGTTTCCAAGAAAAAAAAATTAGATATGTATCGTAAAGTGAAAGCATTTTATTATGTCTGTCTAACATTGTTCATTGTCAGTCTTTATCAATATTGTTTTTCTCAGATTCAATCTGTACATTAATTATTTAATTGTTTCTACTGTGTAGCATCATCATGCAAAGAGGAAGAAGACTCCGGTCAAAGTTCAAGGCTGCAACTAATTGCTAACCTTGATCTCTGTCATAACTTGTCATTCTATCTTATTGTTTGAATTTTGAATGAATTCATTGTATGTTCATTTCCTTGTCAAGTTTGTTGCACTCAAAAAATTGTAATACCTGTTATCTACATATTAGAATTGCCCACAGTGGTATCAGCCCAGCCCTATCAGTTAAGGTATCCTATGTACAAATATAAAATATCAAGTGTACATGTACAACATAAAAAAATGGTTTCTATCATCAAAGGTCAACATGCCGACCGTCGCTCAAGCCATGGAAACTATCAAGACACTGCTGAAGATTACCGAGATAATTTTGACACTGTTTAAATGGACGAGACATCGGCGAGATCTCCATTTGTACATTGGATACGTTAACAGCATTAGCAAAACTTTCTGCTCAACTCCTAAACATCTATATTGTTTAAAGGTCACAATAAATTTTGCCAACTGAATCTACAGTTTTCGTCAGATTAGGATCAAACTTGATGAAAATGATCTATGACAGTTTCCATGTATCAAGGTCAAATTTACATTCAAGGTAACAAGGTCAAATTTACTTTCAAGGTAACAAGGTCAAATTTACTTTCAAGGTAACAAGGTCAAATTTACTTTCAAGGTAAGATCAGCTTATAGAATCAAAAGATTTGGACCGTGAGCAATCAAACTTCACACAAATTTCCCTCTCAACATTCTCTTCACCTTGACCTTTGTTCAAATTCACATAATAGGGTCAAGGTCAAATTTTCATTCTCAAGGTCAGAATGAATTTCTGTATTAAAAAAAACTGTTGTACATGTGAGGTCCTGTGTACATACATGTACATGTATGACTGGAATGTGTTTATGCATATATGTTAATTTCTTAAAAATGTCCTTCATTTATTGCAGAAACAAGAAACACCAAAGGAATCCAAACCTGAGCCAGCATCAGCAAATGGTGAAACAGAAAGTAAACAGGAGGGTGACACTCCTGTTTAGCTGCGATTTTTGTGGGGAAGAAACATTGTAAAATGAAAGTAGATATACGCAATCAACAGCTGAATTTGTACTTTCTGAAGATTTGTGTGATTCATTATGAATATGATTCAGTAATGAAAATATTTAAATTTAAAAACTTAAACTTTTTGTATTTTGTACTTATATTTAGTTTTGAATGTAATTCAAGCACGGAAAGATTCCGTACTGTTTGTAAATCAATCTTTATGTATTTTAATGTGTGAAGCAATGAACAAATTTCAGATTATGAACTGTCAATAACTGATTGAGCAAAGGCTTGATTCTTCACAAGGATGTAATTAAAAGGAACAAGAAATCATTATTCTAAGAATTCATCGTCATTATTATTACTATTATGAAATATTTGTTAATTTTTTTATTCATTGACAATTTGTTATTGTATTTTAAGTCTCTAACAAGTAAATTTTGTGAATCAAGATTTTAGTCAAGATTTTCTTCTCTCTTTTGAAATTAACAATGGCTGCATCTATATTTACACTACAACTGAGGTACATGTATTTGAAAAAAAGAACTATATTTGTGGTAAGGGTCTGAATTGGACACCATTTTTTCATCAGTCAAATGTTCCTTTTAGAAATATCTACTATTGATTTTTGGGTCCAAAGGTTTAGGTCATCCGACTTTGATACAATGTAATTAAAATGTGTTTCCATATTAAAACAGCATGTGTAATTCAATGATAATCATGAAATTAGCCAGAAATACATGTATTCATAATGGTATAAAAAGGTTCTGTATTTAGATCAAAGGTCATAGGACTTTGATTAGGCCATGTAAAATAAAATCTATGTTTCTCAGACACCGCCGCGCGCTATAATTTTCCGCCGACGAGACGTTTTTATTGCAACTTCAGAAAAAAATATACGCCGTGTCTCTTCCTCGATCGTTGATTAAAAACGAAATATCCATTTATTTCATTGAACATGTTTATTGTCCTTTAAAATCGTCAAAACTGTACCCGATGAATAAATACTTTTAAAAGCCTGTAAAAGTCACGGCGCGTTCAGTATTTACGTTACGGGTAAAGACTTTATCCACGCGTCGTTTAAAGGGAATTGTTTAGGATATACTAACAACGTGCCGCGGATGTTTAATACATCGAGTATTACATATTAAAACGTTCATATAGTTTTCTTTATTGATCTCCACAGCATATGTAAATACCTATGCCGAACAATAGCAAGTGTCCATTGTAATACTTCCCAATCTATTAATAATGACATTCACATTGTAAAAAGTATAAGCAAGGACCGCTGACGAACGCAAGGGAAACGTAGTTAAATCCTCAAATTATGAATAAAAGAATGTATATTGTACCCGGGCCGTGTACATTATTTTTTCAGACGATGATTAATGCTGAACACTTCATTCGATTTCTAAAGGTTCTGCTTCATCCAGACTTGACTTCCGAAGATATACGCTATCGGCCAAATTTTTATTTACCATATGAACGGATCCATCCGAGGAAGTGAGGGGTCGTATTTAATTTGAACTGGGTTTAAACAAGATGTGAGCAAATACTGTAACAGCCGTCGAGTCTCTTACGCGATTCTACTAAATACTCACGGCAATCAAAACATGTCATAGTTCGTATATCAAATTTTGAATCGATTAGCTTCTTCCATTCAGACAGATGAGCTACGACTCCCCGTTCTCAGAAAATAAAAACTTATTTACAGGAGAAAGCCATATATCTTAATGTACATGTACCATTGAATTTGAAGACGTTTAACATTATTTTGACTGACGGTTCAAAGACAGTTTTCTATGAAGAAAAACGGGGAGGGGGGATTTTTTTGCCTTACATGAATAATGGGGGGGGGGACAGGAAAGACGACTTCTTTGCCTTACATGAATAATAAGAGCACTAGTACTCATGATGAAAAAAACTAAAAATAAAAACCCTACCTACCTTGCCACCTTTTTAGACCCAATTATCTGAGAAACATAGAATTTATTTTACATAGCCTTAGTGAAAATGGTATCAAATGAAAGGAAGGGATCTCCCACAAGACTTGGTTGAAGCATCTACAGCAAAACGCCCCAAGTAAAAAATGGGTGTGTCACTTAGATGAATTTTACCATACAACCAGGAGGGCTGTAGTTTCGTCAGAGACTTCTAGTTATAACTTCATTTCTCAAAATATAGATATTTAACTCTCTAAAAATGACAGCAAAATTTAATTTTGGAGAAGCTGATAGTATTCAGTATGTATTCAGTCGATGAAATGAAATTGTGCATCTTCATGTAAAAAAAATGTGTCTTTTGCATGACTTGCCAAAATTTGAAATAGAAGTTAAATATAGAGAAAACTGAAGACTTGGCCTTTGTGCGTAGCAACAAATTGCCACGACAACAAATGGTAATGGGCAATGAAAATACTCACAAATAATATTAGACTAAACAGCGTAAAGTAATTGCACTGAAACAAGAAAGACAACACATTAATAAAAATAGGGAGACCAATATGTGTCGTGTCCTTTTGTAGACGTTCATCTTCGAATAGCAGATGGTGAATTATACGGATTACACCCTCTTACTTAGTCGGATACACAGAAGCCTTCCAAGACGCATTTGTTACGATTGCATAAACAATAAAGACAAAAGCAGTAAAACTGATGGATGCTCCCTGAACATAATAATTTTGATACCAAAAGTTTTGACCTTTCAGAAATGATAATGAATGACCTTGACTTTTAACCCTTATATAACCTTGAAGTTTTTTGTCTGAAAGCCCACATCATGCAAAATAGTTTGAGAAGTTTGAACAAATTATCCTCATGAAGTAATGTGTAATACCCCCCCCCCCCTTTTTTTTTGGTACACAAATTGTCATGAATGCAAAAAAAAATTCTTAAAATCTGTATAAACTTAATATAAAGGAATGTGATATTTAACGAAATGTTATACAATTTTGAATTGATGTTGATTTTTGAAATTCCTTAAATTTCCACACAGGAATGCAAATGACCTTGACCTTTATGAAAGTCCTTAAGTGACCTTTGTCTTGAAAGGTCTATCCTAAGGCCATAATAGTTAAATATTTTGTTTTATGCTCCGTACATTTTCTGAAAGGTACCCTCCCGTCAGGCAAGAAAACACACACACACACAAATTATCAAATTCGAAGCTTTCAATAAGGGATTGAATAAGGCTAGAAAAATGGGAATTTCTGATAATAAACTTGAAAATGTTAAAATTGTTTACAAGTAACTCCATATAGTGAGGCAGATGAAGACATTTTTGGTCTTAAAGATACTCTAAAAAGATTTGGTTTGGTTTGAAATTAAATTTTGATTTTTTTTTTCTGGATGGCAAATTGGATGTTTGTGTTTGCGTTTTTTTTTTCTTAAGAATTCTCCGAAAAAGTATACCCTCCATGGGACGTAAAACAAAATATTTTATTACTAAGGCCTGATAAACAATTTCTGGGATCTATGATGGCATTCTCAAATTCAGCCTACATATAAACTGTACATTGTTTATACATTTACCTGAAGTTATGTGTAACACATTTTCTCATCAACCCAATAAAAAATCTCAAAACCCATATCCCTATACTTAGTACAAAAATCATAAAACGAGAGTGTACAAAATCAGGACAAAACGGGAACCAAAGCAAACAAATAAAAACCTCCACCGCATGAAAAGAAGTGAACTCCCAATATGGAAGTGAGACCAGGTGCCCAGAAAGAGTCAGCATCTCCAGCTTGCATGCAACACCCGTCGCTTCAATTCGGTACAATCGTCACATCCAGTTACTTCCATTTCGGTAGATACAAATAGATTCAGTGGTTGGATGGTTCATTCAGCATTCTGGACAGTGGAACATCATAGTGTATGACGAGTTCCCCGTATCGACCATAGGATTTCCTCAGTGACGATGTTAGTCGTATCCCTGACTGAGAATATTATCTGAAAAACGCCTTGCTCTCTGTAAAATAAATGCAGAAATTTAAATTCTAAAAATAACACAAGAGGGCGCTAGTGAAATTAATTTGGACTTTGGCTGGAAGCATCACTGATGAGAATTCGAAACACATGTCTTGTGCATGATAATTGGTTGGATATTTTCTTCAAGAAGGTATAGAGTAGGAACCCTTCCGAATTATTAATATAAACACTTATTTCTTGTTGCAGTGTGGAGCAGTTAAAATCGTTCCCCGTGACTTGATGTTTGTCAAGTGTATTAATTATTTCTTTCCAGCTCTGTCGCCTGAAGGAAGCTTTGTTTTGGCCCTTTATCAACGTGACATCATATATATATATATATATATTTTTTTGCTATTTTGCCATTTCATCGAAAATATCGAAATTCAAGGAGGTTAACATCTTAGCACCATCCCTCCAATGCTATTTTGAACATAGATTTTATTTGGATATGCAACTGAATCGACCCTACAGGAAATTTTGAGCCGCGCACTCTCTGTAAAATAAATGCAGAAATTTAAGTTCTAAAAATAACACAAGAGGGCGGTAGTGAAATTAATTTGGACTGCTTATTCAAAGATAATTTTAAAATATTCGAAACGCGTGTCTGGTGCATGAAAATTGGTTGGAAATTTTCTTCAAGAAGGTAAACAGTTGGAACCCTTCCGAATTATTGCTTTGACATAGCGTATCAATTGAGATATGAACACGCCATAAGCAGATGAAGGGATGCTGTTACTCAGAAAAGGAAAGTTTGTGATGTTGATATTGAAGTCGTCATGTTTGTCATAGAGTGAGGTGTTTATGTGGCCAACAGTATCTATTTGGACAACATCATGTCAAAATAGGATGCTGAATTTTTTTGTCTCTGTAGTTTCGTTGACTTCAAGCCCCGAATGATAGATTCTGCAAAGGAAGTCTGCAAATTTGGATTATTGATTGAAATGAGATTGAGATGATGAATAATATAATTAATCCCGTAGTGTCTGAATAACGCCTATACAAACGCACACAGCCAAATTTCATCTATAGCTGAATAATTTAATTATCTCCGTAGTGTCTGTATAACGCATACGTATGAAGCGAAATTTTACCTATAGCTGTATAGACAATGTCGCCTATTATGACGCCACTAACATCGAAGAAGGGAGGAGATCTCCAACAAGACCCCGTTGCAGCATCAACAGCAAAACACCAATTGCAAAACACCCGATGCAAAAACACAAAAAAACGAGTACAACACGAGACGGAAAAGAGACACACGACATGTAAACATCAAACACAAAAGACTACACATAAAGTGTCGCTACATAAGGCTTGTTCAAATATTACGGCGCCAGTTTTGAACTTGAAAATCAACAATGCTAAAATGCCGTCAACTGCAAAATAAACTAGATAATTAAATAATAATTTAATTAAATTATATTGTTTGTGCATCGGTTTTGGTCTATACATCGATAGACAGAAAATTTATTACAGTCATTTCTTATTGATTTTTAAGTTCAAAACTGGCGACGTAATATCTGAACAGGTTTAACGTAGCGGCGCTCGACGTTAGAGACGTCATAATAGGCGACATTGTCTATACAGCTATGAATAGAATTTCGCCCCGTGCGTTTATACCGGAGTCATAGAGATACCACGGAAAAAATAACTTAAATATTATTTGTCACAACATGTGAATCTTGAGTATAAAAAGGCTCTGTTCTGTACGTTCTGCGAATAGAAAACAAAGCTTTGGTGAGACCTGAGGGGTCAACTACCTCATATATTCCCCAAGGTCAAAAGAATAAGGCAAGCATGTAAGCGTTTTTACCTACTTTGATGTGTTCCTTACTTTGCATGTTACATCAATTGTCAATTCGGTAATTAATTAACGAATAGATTATTTTATTACGTAATGAGGGCATTCCTATAGATTTTATTAACCTTTACAGATATATTAAGTACTGTCATTTAATTTGTAAACAACGATCACGGATATAAATTGCATCCTGTTTCTACATAAACATGACATTGTCCATGCACTTTTGTTGAATAATGTATTAATTCTCGTTTGTATAATTGATTTTCATTGCATTTTGTTTACTTCCTTTAAAAAAAGCGTTATCGGTAAGGTAATTTTTCATTGCACTACGAAGTGAGAGAGAGAGAGAGAGAGAGAGAGAGAGAAAAAGAGAGAGAGAGATCTTTACATACTAAGGTATCAAAGACCGAAGAACTTGGCACATCATCCACTTGGCACATCATCCTGTGTTTCTGATGCAGGAAGCCAATTTGCACCCTATCTTCACTAGAATATTAATATCCGAAATAATTTCATTATAATGATGCCCATTATATTGTTGCTATTTTTAAGAGCTGATAATTGGGGTGTCAGTTTATTTGTTTGTTGTCATGTACTTACAGTATTGATCTTCTCCCTATTCTTCCTTAGTATAGCGTATCAGAACGTTAAACGTGCTCAGGTCGTGTTTAGGTGACAATATTCACATTTTCATAAAATTTAGAAGGGTTGAAGTTTTTTCAGAGTTATGAAGTTGTAATATTTAGAAAACAAATCTGTATAAGAAGAGTTCAATTTTTTTTTAAAAATCATGACGTTATGACGCCAAGCTAAAAAGAAAAATCTTCCAAAATGAGATTTGTAGAGTATGACCCTAACTTTGTAGCAAAAGTGATATTTGCCTCGCGCTCCTTTATGGTAAAATCGCCTTATGATTTCAGGTAAAGATATAAAGGAAAATACATAAATCAATAGTTTTTTTCTAATTTTGTGACATCGTAATAAATACATTTTTTACATAAAATTATCGAAAAAAAAAATTCAAGGAGGTTAATATCCTAGCGCCATCCCTCTAATGCTATTTACCTCACAATGCTACAGGAAATTTGGAGCCGTGCACTCTTTGCTATGTAGATATGCGTTAAAAAAAAACAACCAGAGGGCGCTACTAAAATTGATTTGGTTTCGTCTGAAAATCACTTTGCCTTAAAGTACCACTGATGAGGATTTACTACCCGAATCACGTGTAGATTTTTTTGTTCAAGAAGGTAACGAGTCCAAATACTTCAATCTTCTTAAAATGTTAGGGATAAATCAATAAAAAATATTATTTGAATCAGTTTAATAAACATATTTTTTACAAAATTTCTTCAAATTTATGAAACCTTGGTCCTGTAGCATCATATCCCAGCCATCTTGCTACGTCTTTCGGTGTATTTTGAACATAATTTTGATAGATTTTGGCAATATTTCATTGTTTAGATTGAGGATCACTGACGAGGATTAAACACCGAAACGTGCATGTCTGTTACATGCTGTAAATTTATCTGCTTTTAAATGATGCTAATGAATTTGAAGACGTTTAACATTTACATAACTGCATTTAATTTTTCATCTGTTCAATCGTCGCCATCCCTTTATATATGAAATTTTGTTTTGTGCATATTTCAACAAAATGATAAAAAAAAAAAACCTCTTTCATTTTGTCCTTCCTTTTGTCTGACCTTCAGAAATTGCACCTTTTCCCTCATAAACATGACAATTTCCATGCACTTTTACTTTTGTTCAATTAAAACTGTGTATATAATTGATTGTCGCTGAAATCTTTTTAGACTCGGCAAATAAGTTTTTGTTTAATATTCGTTATTCGTTGGGTAATTTTCCTTGTGCTACGAAAAAATGAATCGACAAATGCAATGCAAGTTGTATTACCTCTAACATAAAAAAAGTTATCTGGATTGAATTCAAAGACATTTTAGATGATAAATAAAACACTAACATAGCTTTAATCCAGAACGGTTTATATTTGATATATACCAGGGAAACCAGTTAAATTTAATATTTTTTTCTATTCTTCTAAGAGGTGCAGATGTACAGAAAATTTAGTATGGGATGCATCACTGGGTTGGGTGCAACCCCCCCTCCTTGATCTTCCAAAACCGGCCTCACTTTGTAGCATTTTTGGCACTCTTTCAGATAAAAAATTGTCTCATGGAAATTTCCTTTTCAAAAGTGGTGTATTTTGGGAAAAACATTTTTTAGTAAAAAATCACCGAAAATAGGAAAACATTTATAACTTTTATATGGTTGATGTTTTGTAAAATTGAAAAGGTGTGAATATATAGTATTTTTGATGCTCTTTCAGATGAAATAAGCTGCAATTTCCAAATAACATCGGAGGGATGGAAGTAATTAATACACTTGGCAAACATCAAGTCACGGGGAACGATTTTAACTGTCCCACAATGCAACAAGAAATAAGTGTTTATATTAATAATGCGGAAGGGTTCCAACTCCATACCTTCTTGAAGAAAATTTCAAACCAATTTACATGCACCATACATGTGTCTCGAATATCAAATTCTCATCAGTGATGCTTCCAGCCAAAGTGCATTTTCAGAAGCAGTCCAAATTAATTTCACTAGCACCCTCTTGTGTTATTTTTAGAATTCAAACCTTTTATACACAAATATATAAGATATAAAAACGACCTTTCAAGTTATATTTTTTTTCTGTCATGAGAATTTTAATAGCCATTCTCTGTATTGACCAAAATCGAGTGGCACGGCATGTCATGGATTTTGATAATTTTCGGTATAATGGATATATATTAAGTACTGACCATGAAAATAACACTTTTCGGCCAATGTGACCTCTGGTTGCCATGGTAACGAGGTCATTCTATTTATATCACTTTTGGGACCATGAATAAAGCCAGCTCCGGATACTTCGTTGCCATGTATACAACTGTAACAGCTTGTTCATTTTTATATAATCTATTCTTCTTTAGTTCCATTCTTACTTAGTATACTTAGTTATGTGCTATTTATTACAGGAAGCTTATTGTATAAAATGAAGCGAAAAATAGAGGTGAAAATAAGGGCCAATTTAGTGTATTTTTGACCATTTTCAATCTTAAATATAACAAAATGCACCAATAGGAGACCAGTGATTTTCATCAAAAGAAATATATGTTTCTTAACAAATAAAATAAACGAAAAATTGGAGTGGGCTATTTAAGAGTTTTATCTCAAATCTGTCGACAATGACCGTTGCCATGGCAACATTAGACCTTTTTGCTTGTTTCATATTATCTTTGAAATTGATTTTATTCCTCTTTAGAGTTAGATAAGAGTGTCAAAATGTATGCATGTATAGATATGACTTAAATCTTTTAAGAACAATAAAAATGTTCAAGGTCATTGGCTTGATGTTCAAGGTCATTTCTACTTTGAGACTAAAATTTTGCAAAAAAATATTGAATTCTTTAATATATTCATATTTTCATAGGTCATTTTTACTATGAAAGTGCATGGATATTAGAAAGAAAAATCTTAGACTTTATTCAACTGTAGCAATTTAGTAGGAAAATATTTTTCCGTAAAAAAAAAACAAGAAAATACAGATTTCGTCCATTCTTTTTCAAAATACTCACCAAGAATTTAGATATTCACAGATGTGAAGAAACGTTATCAATAGTTCTTAAAAATTAGTAATAGATTTATCATTTCAAGGTTTCTAAGATATTGGTACTTTCATTTTATGAAAAATCAGGATTTTTGTCAAATCTGGTCACTTAAAGTTTAATGACCTTTGAAATGCATTGGGTGATCTTGAAATATTTTGAAGGTCATCTTTATATTTAAACGCCTCTGATAGATGTATACATGAATATCTGTTCCAATATCATGCGCAGATAGTTTGATAGAGGCTTTGTTTAAATTCATCGTATGGAAACCTTTCAGCCGATTGTTGCCATAGCAACTAAATGTGAGACTGCTTTGCATATAAAAGGACAAATAAGCCCAATCATATTTTTATACTAATGCATAGTTCAAAGATGATACTAATTAGATAACTACAATTTGGACTTCCATGACATGTCGTTCCAACATGTCATTGACATTCAAGTAACCGGATGTGACTATTCTACCGAATTGAAGTGACGGGTGTTGTATGCAAGCAGGAGATGCTTACTCTTCCTGGGTACCCGAAACGTGCATTTCTGGTCCATGCTGCAAATTTACCTGCTCTTAAATGATGCTATTGAATTTGAAGACGTTTAACATTTGTACCACTTGGTGAGTGTCACTTCTGGTGGACCAGGAGTCACCGAGGGCACATGTAGCCAAGTTCGATCTCTGTCTCTTCAACGCATTCGAAAATTCCTGTCATCAAAATTTCTTTAAATTTCTAAAACATGGGTCCTGTAGCATCATATCCAACCCATCCTGCTATGTCTTTCGGTACAGTTTTGGACATAATATATTTCACACTCTTTGGCCATAATTCATTGTTTAGATTGAGGATCACTGACGAGGGTTAAGTACCCGAAACGTGCATGTCTGGTCCATGCTGCAAATTTACCTGCTCTTAAGTGATGCTATTGAATTGGAAGACGTCTAACATTTGCTTTGGTTTTTGTTTTATTCTGATTTTCTATGCCTTCGGTTTATGATTTTCTGAATTATCGATTTTGTACTCTGTATTGTGATATGATCATTTTCCATATTTTTCATTTGGTTCTTACAGAGAATTGCTGTTAAAAAGCAAACGTATACACGTGATTAACTATATGTATTTTAGTAATCCCACAATGCAGCAAAGTTCATTCAAGCTACTGGCTGATTGAAGTAGCGCGCTCCCTCTTACCTGAATTTGGAACATATTTACATACTGTTCATGTAAATAATTTCCCAAAGTTGCTTTGTATCCCAGAATAAAAACGTCCTTAAAACAATAATTTCATACTTGATAAATGTAAGTAATATATAGATGCTCAAATGGTAGTATTTGAAACCATTTTACGGTAAAATTTCGTTATGGACAATTTAATCCCTGCGAAAGATAGTTTTTTTTCAAAAATGAGATTCGTAGAGTATGTCCCTGGCTATAGCAAAATGATATTCGAACATCAATAAACTCCCAAATGGTAAATTTGCCCCTTCTACTTGAATATCATTTTGGGTTCAAATATAGAATTTTAATGGACAAATTGAATAAGTCATTTATAATAATCATTTAAATTATTCTAGTAGATAGATATTTCATTATCATTACTGTATTTCAATTTTCATCCGTTTAAAAAAGTCTCATTTGATTTGTCGCCATCCCTTTTTATATTAAATGTTGTTTCTGTGCAGTTATAAACCCCTCCTTCGTTTTTCCTTCAATGCCAACTTGATGTGGCCGTGGTTTCTGTCAAACCTTCGGACACATTTGCATCTTGTCATGTTGATTAATGCAGTTTACGTCATTTGATTTATGAATGTCGGTGAGTATTTATACGGTGAACTTTTTTAAATATCGATAGACCTGTGTCTCCAATCAAATCGTCAACATGGTGAAATATATCTGTATTATTGCAGTGGTTCTTGGATTGATCTTGAGCTGTGCACAAGGTATATGTCTTCTTTTTTTCTCCTTTTTTATTCTTGTTCAAATTGGTAAAACATTGAGACATTGAAATTCTCCCTTTGATTTTTTTAATAGCTTCAGTCTTCAGAAAGCAAGTATTAGATGTTTTCAACATTTTTTAAAAGGAAGTTTATGAAGTTCTATGCTTTGGTATGTATATATATGGAGGTGATTGAGGGCGTTGATATAAAGCTATCGTTGATTTTCACTTTCTTCCAGGTCAACATTGTCCACGTGACAGATTAGAGGTTCCCGGCAATATATTCTGCCGATCTAATTTTGATTGTCCATACTACTCTTATTGTGAAACATCTGGACCATTCCCGCGATGTTGCCACAGTAAGTATGCATGAAAACTCCTGCTTCTATATAAATCTTATTTTTATAAGGAATCCTGATAGATCAGTTTATGGTAAATAGTGCAATGGAGCGACAGTACGTGTATTGGTATAACCTAGAGCGATGACGCAATAGTGCGATTACACAAGAGCGCTTAAATGGTGCATTAACAAGAGAGCAATGGTTGAAATGACGCGATGTTGCCATTGCGTCATAGTCATTGCGCTGGCGTGTCAGCATAATAGTCATCAGACTCTAGTCAGCTCAAGTTTACGTTCCGTTACCTAACGCTGCAGCAGCTGTCAACTGTAAAGAGAAGACAACTCTGCTCGGGGAGTGTATAGATAGTGCGCTATTGCAACCGCACTATTATACATATTGGTCGGACCATTTCTTGACCTGCCAAAGCTCATATCTTTGTCTTTATAATGTTTCCACTTATATTGCAAAAAAAAACATGTATGTTTCAGAGTGTCCAATCGGTTCAACCTTGGTACAATCTCGATGTAATAATACACCAGGCCTACCACGCTGCTTTGGAAGATATGTGACGTGTGAGAGAGATCCTGTGTATCCGAATAACCCCAGATTCGACGCCTGTTGTTTCCGATGTATGTATTCTTCTTTTTATAGTTTTATTTACAATGCATCAATTACGTTTTTATTCATTCTATTTCTGAAAAGAGTGAGGCATTTCAGAGGGATTCTTTTTAAACCTAGAATTGTATCAACTGACTCTACGTATTGAAAAGCGGTAAAATCTGTGTCGTTGAAAATAAATAGACCAATTTTATTTGATCTTTTGCTGTCAATGACTCAGTGTGATCGAAGATCTTAATCACAAACCATTGTCAGTGTAAAGAATATTTGATATGCGGTGTTGTTAAATGAAATGAAAAAACAAAACTTCATTCAATTTACCTTCTGATATGTACAAGTTTCAAAAACACCAAAGAAATGGTACATGCACTAGAATAAAAACACAAAACAAGCTAGTGATCAAGGAAGATTTTATTTTCTTGGACTCTTAATTTATTCTTCACATACATAACTCCCCTTTATGTATGTCGATCTTAGATTCCTACAAAAGTAATAATATTATGCCTTCTCTAAAATTAGTCAGTACTTATCAAATACTAGTTATAAAATAATTAATTTTCTTTCTTGTGAATTGCATATTAACTTTCTTTTTTCTTATCATTTATAATTCATCTTTTTCAGTCCCATTTTACGGATAAAATGCATTGGAATGGAAATGGTGTATTGTAAATATGAATAAAATATATTAAATTATGAATCAATTTGTTACACTCATTTGAGCTTACCGCAATCATATTGTCTTTATTGTCTAGTAACTTTGCATATGAATTCAAAAACTAGACAGCATTTCAAAGTGAAATTGCTATCTATGCCATATAGGAGGAAAACGCATATAGACAGAATATGTAAAAAAAAAAAAATGGTTGTTATTAAGAGTTTTACTTATTGTATTGGAATTTTCTTCCAAAACACAAAGTAGACAAACACAAAAAATGTGCAAATTTTGGATAACCAAACCATTTGCTTCTTACGTGGTAGATGGCCGTTCTAATTTATGTCAGCACCGATTGTCCATTGATTTCGTCAGTGTATATGTGGTCTTATGTGTTTGGTGATTTAATGTCGTATTTGGTGTTTTGGTGTTTTGTGCCGTGTTTTCACATGAGGATGTGTCGTGCTTTTTCTGTTGATGCTGTGACCAAGTCTTGTTGGAGATCTCCTCCTTTTTGAGTTGGGGTAGGTTTCAAGACATCCTAATTACACCGTGAAATTTTGAGAAAGTAAAGAGATTATATTGCCCTTAAAATCTTAAGCGAATAGCAACATCTACGAACTCATTCCTGCTTGAGCGTTAAAACAAATAGACTGAACTACGAAAGGAAAATATTTCTCACAAAGATATAAACTATGTTGTCAACCTAAGTATATCAACATCCATCGTTCCTCCTCAAACGCTACCTCATTCAAATCTTTGAACAAGTATACTATACTCATTACCACAAATTACGTTGTTTATATTTACACATATGTTTTTATAAGTAAAGGCATTACTTCAGTAGATCAATTTTATGGTCACTAGATTTGTATACACCAAGGAAAATAACTCTTGGCGTGAATAAAAGAACATCATCAATGGAAATAGAAATGACGACAACGCTGTGCAGCAACGGAGGACATCACAATGTCACGTAGAACGTCATAACTAGCTGTTAGATATCAGGCATAACTGAATGAAAGCACACCCCGGAAACTTCTGGGTGTTATTACGATAGCTGATTTTCTATTGTGTTTCAAAGCATAGGACTGAGTGTAATACCGGACACCAGATCACCAGGCGTTTTGTATCAAGTACAATTGTTTTTGGCATTTTACCCCAGTCTTTCAATGTTACTCTGAACGAATGGATATTCTGGCGCGCAGTATTAATTCGCAGTCGTAAAAGTTTCAAACATCAACGGATTTATCATTAAGAAAAATGCTGACTATGTATACAAATGGATAGAATATCCCCAGTATGTTATATCAATTTGGATAATCAATATTTGATCTATTAGTATTAATGATTGCATTCGACTCTTGCTGGGACACAAAATATATTTGAAACGCATATCAAAGTGAGATAGTGTTTGGAAATTAACGGACAATTTTCAAACATTACATTAGAAACACAGTGCGAAACAAAACGAAAGAAAACAAATCGAGACGAAACGAAATGAAACAGATGAAAACGAAACGAAACGAAACGATGCAGACCGAAACGAAACGAAACAAAACAAAACACGAAACTTACGAAACTTGAAAAAGAGCCTTATAGAGGAAAAATGACCGAGAACGAAAATGTTAAGACGAGACCTGCGCATGTATGATAGTCTTTATCCGTCAATTCAAGAGCATAGAGGGTTTAAAGAATCAAAAGTTGACAACAACATAATTGTTAAATGTAATAAATGCACTACATAGATTTTAAGGGAGGCGAGAGGATAAATAATCTCGTCATAGGCATATTGAGAATATTTTTCAACAGGGAGGAGACTAGTAGAGGGGAGACGGGGCTGTTCCATTTTGTATTCAACAAAAATGAAAACCTAAACCTATTTTCTCGAGACATGACACACTACAGGAAAGATGATTTTCCCACTTCAAACGCTACCCTTTCATTAAAATCGTCACTTCATATGGTCACCTATAATGGTGCATTGATTGGCATACGTTCAAATTTTTTGCTAATGATAATTGTCAGCTTGTAAACTATGAGTCTTCAAACCCTCTAGGCACTACAAAGGATGGATACAGAATATAGAACATGCAGATCTTGTCTATACATGTTCGTTCACGGCCATGCTTCCTCGAAATGGCTTTTTTCAAGTACTTTTAGTTTTATTTTATGTTTCGTTTCGTTTCGATCTGTTTCATTTCATTTTGTTTTAGTTTCGTTTCGCATTTCACATGGACCGATTTTACAGGCGAATAGAACTAGGGATGGTATGCATTTTTTAATACTTCAGTGATATGGGAGCATAATGCATTGTTTGTGAGTTCTTTTATTTTCAGAATGCGTTAAGATAGTTCTGTGTAGTTATATTCTGAAAAAAAATTCTTTTTTTCAAATCCCGTTAAGTCGGTCCCGGGCCGGGTTAGCGCAGTACGTGGTAGCGAGCTCGCTTCTCACCTCTAAGGTCCCTGGTTCGAATCCCAGATTCGACGAAGGGCCTTCTGTGGGAGGGTAGGTGGTCCCCCCACCAGGGCCTCTGCAGGGGTTTTCTCCGGGTACTCCGGTTTCTCCTGCTTCGTGGACCCCTCACGCCAACATCTGTTTCGAATATTAAATTATCATCAGTGATGCTTCCAGCGGAGCCACCAAAATTCATTTCAGTAGTGCCCTCTTTAATGTCCCGAACTCAGATCTGCACATCCACCCCGCAGAGAGCACGCGACCCCAAACTTTCCGCAGGGTCGGTTAAGCAGCATATCCACACAAAACATATGCCCAAAACAGCACAAGAGGGACGGCGCCAAGACGCCAACCTCCCACAATTTCGGTGATAGTTCCAATTGAATGATAATTTTGTGGAATAGCAAAATAATATCTATGATGTCAAATCGATTGAGGGTCTAAACAAAGCTTCCCTCAGGCGACAGAGCTGGAAAGAAGTAATTAATACACTTCTTAACATCAGGTCACGGGGACGATTTTACTGCTCCACACTGCAACATGAAATAAGTGTTTATAGAAATAATACGGCAATTTTCTAACTCTATACCTTCATGAAGAAAATTCCGAACCAATTTTTCCTGCACCAGACACGTGTTTCGAATATTAAATTCTCATCCCAATCTCATTATTAAAAGTCCCATAGTAGAGCAACAAAGTCGCTAAATTAGAAATTTTAAACAACACCCCTAACACAGGGCTAAATTTCATATCAAACGAAAGAATATAACGTGGGCCATCAGTTTGACGTGTCGTAAAAAGATTCGTATAGTCAGAATTTCTGTAATTTCAAAGAAAAGCGGAACATTAGTATAATTCAAAATCATAGATTTTTGAACAAAAACTTACTTCGGTTTAAAAATGGATGGTCCAGGTGACCAAAATAAATATCATTATGCTTATTGAAGTCAAAAGAAACTTTTTGGATAAAATTGATTTTTCAATTTCAACTTCATGGATGAATGAGCACACATTCTAAGATAAATAGGTAAAATGGAAAAATTCAATTCTTTCACTTGAATTTTGAGAATGTTGATTCAAATATAAAAATTACCAAAACGAAACGATATTTTGATATGTGAATGCGTTTTTTGGAAAGTTTGATAGAGATCGATTAAAAAACTTTAGAGTAACAGGCAATTAAACTGTCCCTCCCCATAATTTTGTTAATAACAATTCACTACAAAATAAACTAGATGTTTCCTCGATGCTGTAACGGAGTTAAACACCACATAATTACAGCTAAGTCTAATTTTAACATATAAATATGAATAAAAGTATTGTTTTATTTTAAAGAAGACGACAAATTTACATCTTTATAATTTTGAAAATAATGCTTTTTTTCTTTCTGTACTATCTCTATTCTGATGATTTCAAACATTGTGATATGGAGGTCTTTTGTCCGCCCAAATAGAGAAAATTTAGTAAAACAAAGATTTTGCAAACAACAAAACAAGGAAATGCGCATTGTATTTTACTTCCACAAGCTTCAAGTTAGATCAGCAGCGTAGCTGCCTATACGACCCCATCACATTCAAGGCAATAATTGCATTTCCTTCCTCCGTTTGACGGTGTGACAACACTTGTCGCTAAAGTGTAACTTAAAGGCAATTGTACTACATATAGATGATGATGGAGATAAACTCTGATTTCTAGTTCTGAATCTCTTGTTTCTGATTGGCTGATCGTTGTTGGACATTATACGATATTGACCGCTTACGAAAAATATGACTTTGTATGTTTTTTTTTTAGAGTTTTGGCTGTCTGTTCATCATTTTCCATGCTTCATCCTAGTCTCATGGACATATTCTTAATTTGTCCTTGCAACTTGTCTATCTATAAATGAAACAGAAATAATACAAACAATAATGAAAATCAAACAAATAAACCTAAAACAATCAAAGACACTCACATGAAAATACCAGCCGAGAAGCAAATCTTAGGCGATATAAAAATAGAAATGACCATACATAGGGTGCTCTATTTTATAGAATGTCACCTACTATGAACATAGTAAATGGTGTTCTTATCCGAAATACTTCCTCTCACATTTTCGAATACAACGCCCGACTATTTTTTCTGATTTGAAAAATGGAATTGCTCGACCCCCCCCCCCCCCCCCCCCCCAAAAAAAGAGAACACTTTAAAATAAAGGATGAGTGTAACCAGATACAAAATAGTTTTTTCTCGGTGCCATGTATTACAGTTGGAAATAGGACATTCAAATTATTCAATAGGCACCTAAAATTGCGGATATATATTACACTTGTCTCATGATGCAATCGAAGTGTTGTAGCTATACATGTAACATAGGAAATTTGGACTTTTGATATAATTTTTAATCGTCTATTCATTTTATCAATTACTTTCCTTTTTAACAGTGTTTATTCACTGAAACTTTCTTGTTGATCTTCTTTTTGGTACGGACGTCTGACGCTGAGCTGACAACATCAGTCCCTTCGTCATTAATGTTTGATTCTAATATTGTTGTATCGTATCTTGGACTCAAAATAGCCGTGGTTGAAAATCGGAACTTGGATACATTGCACTGACTTTACACATCCTTTTCATACTTTATTTCATACTTTTTACTTTATTCGGAGCGCTTCGGGAAAAACCGCCATCGACGCACCAAAATTCCAGGCTCCTGTCGATCAAACGTTCCGTTGTCAGCAGACCACAACACACACTTTTCTGCTTTATATCTCCGAGATATATAGCTGTTTATTTCTTTTATTGTAGAAGTATGTATATAGTTCTAATTATAGGATTGCTCAATTACGTTACCAATATTACGTATGACTGTGTGGTGTTTGTGCTATGTACAGCATCACAAAACACCCCCCCCCCCCCATTCTGTGACACTTGAAGACTTTCCATTGGATCCCCTAGACCCCTTAAGGGGGGTTCTCTAACCCAATGTATCATGAAAAGCATCTACTTAATTTGTAACAGCTACGAATCTGAACGGAGGGTAAGTACGGATGATAACATTGAAAAATTGCACAATGTTAGCAAAAGGCATATCTCAATGTTTCAAACAAAGAAAACGAAGAGTCCATACTCTGACCAATGTACTTGGCATATATATTTACATCACTGTAGTACTAAAATAAACGTCGTAGGATACTTTTTATTATTTTATAGAAACTTCGTGCGCACTTTTTCAATTAACGTATTTTCATTACAAGTTGTCAAAATCGGGTCGCCATACGTGATCTTCAAACGACATATCAAAATTGGGTATTTTTCATGAATTTGTCAACAGGATGACATCATTCCACTTTCGGCAGTTACTTTTATCAAACATAAGTATATATACCGATAAAAAGGTACGATTTGATAGAAACTGTAACACGTGGTCAATCGAATCTTAATCTACGAAATCTTCTTTGGGAAATGAAGCTTTACTTAAAAGTGTATACGCATTAGTTTTTATATCTATTTATAAGCCTCTAGAAAAATTATCGATACAAAGGCCTCAGAAATAATGAACATATATTTGTCGATATGTTTCGAGACAAAAATTCAGTCTCGGGGCTTAAGATAAGATATTAACAAGGATTCTTCATATTTCATAGAAATCTGCATAAAACTGCCATTTTTCGAGAGAGGAGAAAATATTCTACCTCAAAAACAATTCTATATCATATTTACATATCTAATGCAAGGATTGCAATGACTCTCTGTACAAAACAGAGCCAAATATAGGAATACAGAGGATGTAACCGATAAATATTTCGTTTTTATTTTTCACGGTTTTATCATTTTTAACCCAATAAAAAAACTGACCATGATATATTCTTTACGACAGCTATTCTTGAAAGCAGGGATATTCAGCTTAAAGTTAAGACCAAATTCAGGCCTGTGTTAGGGGTGTTGATTAAACTCGAAAACTAAGCCCCTTTTTTCAATTTGGTCGCTCTACTACCAAATAATGCATTAAAGTGCGTAAGGAATGTTCAAAATGAAACTCAATTAGACAAAAACCTTTTCAAACGGCATAATAACTAGAAAGGTTTCTTGTTGCGGTTGCAACAAGAGTGTCTTCCTCCTATACAATTTTTGGTTTGGAAATATGAAGGACGTCACATTACATGTATTTATATTATATATTTAAGTTTTCAAATAGCAGTAACATTAAATTTTCAAACCGATAATTGTTGGTGAGCAACCATTTGATTTGGGGGGGGGGAGGAATTCTATTGCCAGCCGGTAAAATTTTTTCAGCAATTTTCTGAGCAGGCCATTTTTTTCAGCCATTACCAGAGTCGGAGAAAATTTTTCGCCGGTTCTTCGGGCCGGATTTAAACAAATTGTCAAATGTTGTGAATGTCTGTGTAAGTTAAACTCCCAGCTGTTACAGAGTATGAGTTAATAACCGTTCCTTCAGATGTCTCTTTGCAATTAGCGAATTTCAGACAGATTGCATGATGTTTAAATAGAACCTTTTCTAGATTTTTGTGCCTATGCGTATTAGGTCTCTGGTAGAAACAGCTATGTGAACAGTTTGTATTTATATTAATTAATTTTTTGACTTTAAATTGTCTGGCACAAAGGGCCAGCAAAAATTTCCATATCATGCAATGTATCCTTACTTTTGCATGGTCCGGGAAAAAAAATTGCCGGCCCTTTGGGCCGGAATATTTTTTTCAGCATTTTTCAGAGCCGGGATTTTTTTTTTTTTTTTGCAAATTCTTCCTGCCCCCTTCCCCCATAAAAAAGGCGAGCTCGTAGCTGTAGAATCAATTTTCTTGAGAAGAGAAATGGTAATAACAAGTTACGTTCAATATATATATATATATACCATGAGGTTCTCGCTGTGCAGGTTCAAATTTGGACCCCCCCCCCTTCCCTTTTTTTAAAGTTTATTTTGAATTTTCATCATGGCGACATCGTTCAATATAAACAGAACTGTTTTCGGAAAACGAGGGGAGGGAAGAATGTTGGAGAAATTGTTCATCAATTTGTAAATAAACCAACCGAAAATTATGTTCGAACGTTTGCTAGAATTAGAAATTAAACTCGATGTTCAAAATATAGTTATTGAAGTTTAGAAACAGGTTTGTAGGTTAGAAATCGGAATCAAACTACCACTTTTTGTGTGTAAATTCTGGTTTGTAGCTGATCTCTTCTAAATTAATCAACTGTTTTAAAATCAAATTGTGTATATCGAAATGTATTTATGAAATGCATATTCATCATTGCCGTGAAATCGGAATTTGAAAATCTCAACACTGCTTTTCTCGAGTCGGACTCGGACTACCAATTTTAGTGTGCGCCCGATCTGTTGGCGTGAAGGTGTATCGAAATACCCAACTCAAAATTTCGATGCTCATATCTTTTCAACAGTAAGAGATAGGAAAAATCAGAAAGACTAAATAAGACAGATATATGGATAAAAAATAATAATATTGAAATTTTTAGGAAACTTCATAAGCTTAATTTTTGTTTACTATTATAAGCAAAAAAGTGTCTTCCTCCTATGAACTTCTGAATTTGGAAATATGAAGGACGGTGAAGGACGTCATCGTAATAAATCGTTACAGTGTGCATCTAGCATTTCATATCTTGCATGGCTGTCGACTTTCAAAAAGAATGGAAATTGTAGATAGCAAAATACGAGATATTTAAGCTTACAAATAGCAAAACATGAAATTTTCGGTCCTTTTGAGTAATTCGACGCTCCCGTCAAATATTTGAATCTACTAAAAAACATGATAAAAAAAATAACAGAGACCAAAAATAAAAAAGACCAATCTAGCTTTTACTCCAAACGTAACGTTGGAGAACTTTCATTGTCCTAGCTTACAGGGTTCTTGAGAAATCGCTGATCCAATTTTCCACGGTTACGAAAACAATAGGTCTTCCGACGGAAGTCGGAAGACCTAATAATGGGTTTGTTACAGAGCGTTAGTAACTTAACAAAGAAAAAGACGACAAAGCTGGTATGTCCGTACGTCATTTACCCTTTTAAAAATCACTCAGAATATAAGAATCTGTGTATCTATATATAGAAATAATTGAGCTAAAGAAGATCCTGACGATAATCTCAGCAGCACTCGCAATAGGGCACAAAATTAAGCATCGATGGACCTCTAGCAAGCTAGAGGTGAGACCAGGTGCCCGGGAGGAGTAAGCATCCCCTGTTGGCTAGTCGCACCCGCCGTCGATGTTTAAGCACGAAAATGAAAACAATATCTAAAATTCATGCACTCTCTGACGTTATGTCTATATAGCAAGTGCTATGGCGACAATGTCAGGGAAATATATTCAAAACACTTACTGTCAAACAACCATTCCCATACTTACATATCAAAGCCACATAAACACAAAATGAAGGAATTACAACCTCCAGAGTAGCTTTCAACATCAAAAATGTTTATAAAGTATTTTAAAGTATTTGGTTTTACATCCATTGGCTAATACCTTTGAAATATTGTTATAATGAATAAAAAATGACAAAAATTTGTACTAATTTGTACTAATTGGAGAGTGTCTGTTCTTAAAATTTCTTAAACGTGGGTCATGTAGCATCATATCCCTCTCATCTGTGCTAAATAGGAATGGTGTTGATTTATTTAGATGATGTGAATTTATTTTGGTATATAAAAAATTTAGGGGATGCGATTAACTTAATGAAATCTAAAAATTTTCAAGCCAATACGATTTCTTCATACGACTTTTCAAATACTGTTGGACTATGATGGCCAGAAAATAAAACTTCCAAACTATTCCGACTTCACGGAATCAATATTGAGACTGTATTTCTTCGATTATACATTTGCAATTATGTATCTAGATGTGAAGTTTTAAGTATAGGTCCACGTAAGAATCAGGCAGTGGTGATACATCAAAAATTTTTGCAAAACTTTTTATTTCTGTTTTGAGACATATGTGGTAAAAATCAAACATATAATATTCGTTTCTCAAGGTAGCGATGGTGAAACGAGATATTCAACTCATCATTCATAAAGCATTCTGAAGGAAAAATAAAATGGAGGGAAAATTTTCTCTATATAATTCAACCAAATTTGCTACCCCCTATAACTTTCTTCACCATCCAAGTATGAGAAAAATACCTTCAGAACATTCATATGGAGGCTGATCTTAACACATTTCAAGAGAAAAATGTTCTGTAAAATTTAAGGTTTTTAAACTGACTGATGTCTTTACGTAGACTTGTAAAACTGATACTTGTATGACTTAGTAAAATTTAAACATAGAAGCCGGATACAGTGTATAATGAGGACTTGTCACTATCAACTGATACCTTAGACAGAAGAATGGACATATAATTACGACAACAAATAGAGACGATGAAACCTACGAGACAACGCAAATTCTTTCCAATGAAATCTAGAAGGAGGTAGACCATTTTATCGTTTTCATTATTTTTTCCAGTGTTGCTACGTTCATCAAGTTTGTTTGAAACTTTCTCAATTGTCTCATTCTATGCAGTTATTTCTATTATCTAACGGCAAGACTATTGTTTATTTTATTATGTTCTATCCTACAGCGAAAGTGAATTTTACCGTTGTCATTGAAACGCACATTTATGAGGCAAATAGAAAACTAGAATTGAGGTCACATGTTCTTCGATCTAGAATAGGGAAAAGGATCAATCTTAACGACAGTAACCTCTAAAGAGGTATAAGGCTGAAAATGAATCTGTTAAAGTCTAAACAACATGTAGAGATTCAAGACATTCCTCAAGGATTGTTCTGCGGCAAATGTATTGCAACGATTGTCAAAATCGCAGTTGTTGGTACTTTTGGATAATCGTGGGATACTAATTTTGTCTTAGACCATTTGAACCATCCAACCATAGAATATAAGTGCAGCTTCCGAAATAGTAGTAGCGGATGTGACAATTCTACCGAATTGAAGAGTCGGATGTTGCTTGCTAGCAGGAGATGATGACTCTTCCTGGACAGCTGGTCTCATTCCCATATTAGGAGTTTGCTTCTTCTCATGTGGTGGAAGTTTTTGTTTGTTTGCTTTGTTTCCTGTTTATATCCTGATTTTTTATGCCTTCGGTTTATGATTTTCTAAATTATCGATTTTGTACTGTGGACTGGGATGTGGTCATCACCCATATTTGTCATGTAAATGAATAAGAAATATATCGGTTTGGTAAACAAATTTTTGGCCACAACGAATTTTACGAATAATATTTCAAAACAGTGCTTTTCAATAATAATACATCTCATACTTTTATTACAATAACATTAAACTCAATAAACAACGCGACAAAATAGTTGAATTACTCTATCGTCCATACTTTCGACAGTTTGCCGTTTTTTCAACTTGGTTTAGGAAGTACCTTGCTTGGCAGACACCACCACACTGGTAAGGACTGAAAGAGAAAAGATACAGACTGGTATAATTGTATTTGGACCTATTCAATTTTTTTATGTATCATTAACCAAGGTTTTAAAATTATTAAAAAGAAAAGTGATTTTCATACTAGCATTGAGCCTTAGAGAAATTTGGACATTTGGTTGGTTCATTTGGGCCCGGACAAGGCGGAATGAAACAAGTGTTGAATGGTTTATCCTTTGGACACTGACTCGCGGGTGCTCCTGAAAATGAATGCAGAGTATGAAGTTGACCTTTTCTAACACTTACATGTAATGAAATAAAAAAACAACATTTTTTAATACTAGTAATGATCATTCTGACTATTTTGTCAATGATAACATAAGTCCTCAAAATTAAGAGTCGTGAAATCTCTTAATTCTGTCATATGTTTACGTCTTATTCTATCCTATTCTCTCAATAAATATTGATCCAAAGTACTAGTATATGCTGCATAAATTCATTACAGGTTTGTTAAAAAAATGAGAAAATAAATGAGCAATTTAAGTAAACAATTATTGAAAATATTCCATGCAAGTAAGGGTTATAATACCTTCTTTGCATCTTTTCGTTACTTCCGTCCTCCCCACATACCAACGATCTGTACATTTTCCACAAAAGTCCATTCTATATAAGAAAAGAAATATTCTTCATTTCTAAATTACTTAAGCCAAAAATGAAAGATGCATGGCCGACAAAAAGAAAGTTCCAAAAGACTGGCTGCTAAAGGAGCTGTTAAAATATGGCGTAAAATCTGCCCTGATAAGTCGAAATTTCAAAATGCAGAATTTTAGAATTTGTTTCGGTAGAAATGTCAAGTAACTTGGTCCACATATGAATCTGTTATCAGATGGGATAACTTATTCAAAATAAGACCGATATTTGGGTCAAAATAAGCGTTTTTTACAAAGAAATCAATGGAAAACGGAGAAGTTTTATACAACATCGTTCCCCCCCCCCCTCGCTTTACAATGCCACTTTCACCAAAAGTGTATATCAATAAAACACATTTTCTGACCAAGTGGGGTTCTGAAGCGAGGGGGGGGACAATGTCCCACAGGCGAAAAACGAAAAAAAGGGGGGTGGATGACTATTTTTAAATGTGTCTCTAGAGCGATATAAGAGGTTATAATTGATTTTTTTTCATTTTATATCATGGAACAATCTATGCAGAGTGTGTTCCGATCAAATATTTAACCGTTTGGAAGGAAATAAACGAGAAAGTTGTCTATTTCTACACCGTGTGTATTTCGCGCCAGAAACCTACATCAATGGCTGAGAAGAACGAAATGAAACCGTTTTTCAGTTTCCAGATTGCAGAGTTTGCCGATTATATTGAAATAATAATCTCAAAGTTAATTTCTCTTATCCAATTTAGACTTGAAAAGGTAACAGAAGTATAATAAACATAAAAAATGTGTAAAATTATGCATTTTTTGTCCATTTTCGTTCTATATTCGACATTTTCCGTCATCTGTGCCCCTACCTCTTCAACTCGTAATCATAACATCTTTCACCAAATTTATTTACATAAATTACCTACTAGGAATCTTATAATACTTTATATTTTTATCCTGATCAACTATTATCTAAATTGGAAGGACAGCGCACGAGAAATAATCGAGTGATTTCAGGGCTAAATCCGGTCCTTATCTTAACAGCTCACAGGACACATTGTATAATCAGACACATGCATATATGATGGCTGATTGATATGTTGTGAGCCTCGTATTGAATGATTTGAATTTTATCAGACATTTTGCATTATTTTTCTACATAATCCCCTTCAGTACCTATACACTTTTGCCACCGGTGTATAAGGGCCTCAATACCACTTTAAAGAACTCTTTAACTTTCCGGTCAGACAACCATCCATTGCAAGTTTGACGTCATCATCGGACTGAAAGTTGGTACCAGAAATAGCTTAAGTTAACTTAAGTTTAATATTTTCCTGTAACTGTGCCAGAAGTGAAGCATAATATGTGCCATTGATTTTTTGTCCTTTATGGGGATAATTATATCAATCAGCAGACTACCATCTGCATCCTAGAAAACCGAGGCTCACAACATATCAATCGTGTATTTCATTTGATAATTTAAAAAATATGATAAAAGGATTGATTTTAATGTATACATGTTAAACTCCACAAATTTAATAACATAATTTTAGAACAGATGAATTTGCAGCATGGACCAGACATGCACGTTTGGTTATTTAAACCTCGTCAGTGATCCTCAATCCAAACAATGACATACAGCCAAATTCTATGAAAATTATGTCCAAAATATACCGAAAGACGTAACAAGATAGCTGGGATATGATTCTACAGGACCCAGTTTTCAGAAATTTGAGACAATTTTGTAAACAGAAATTTTCGATTGCGTTTGAAGAAACGACATATTTTGAGTACAATAACTCTGCGATCTCTGTACCTGCATCGTGCACTTGGCATCCTTGGACAGAAGCGAACTTTACACAGGTCTATATGGCAATTCTGTTTAGGTTTATTATGTGGACAGCTGCTATGACCGCCATGATAAGGAGGGTACTCTACAAAACAATTATCAAAACTGAAAAAAAAATCATTAGGTACATAATTTATCTCTTTGTTGGGAAGTCCTATATGGTACCACTCGAATCAATGCGGCGCCGTACAAAAAAAGCTTGGACCCCTATATGCTGTTTTACTATCGTCAAATTTATCGAAACTCGGAAAAGAAAACTTACAAAATACCACTGCATAAAAATAAATCCATTGGATGTATTCCGTCCAGAAACACAACTTTGTGTCTCAATGTGATATTTAAAAAAGGGCTTTAGCATGGCTTGCAAAGGTAAGGAATCATTGGAAATTTGAATTAAGACGGGTTTTCACTTTAGTGCAACAGCTGTGAACAATTGCTGTCAAGTCTACAGGCGTTTACTGTACAGTAAAATCAGCACAGCACAATTATTTTCACGACTAAAATACTGCTATTCATTACCGGTATACTAATATAAAAGTCTGAAAGTGTTCTAAATATGAAGTACAACGTCACGTTCTTCCGTTACTTATGAAACTTTTCAATTGGTTTGAAATTTTCTTCAAGAAGGTATAGAGTTGGAACCCTTCAGAAATATGAAATTGATACGAAATCTATTTGCTTATATTATATATGATACAGCAATGGAATTTAGTGTATTTGGTTCTTGAGACGGGTTAGCGCAGTGGTAGTACACTCGATTCCACCTCTAAGGTGCCAGGATCGAATCCCAGATTTGGTCACAGCGGTCGCCAACCCAGTCCTAGTAGGTTTTCCCCCGGCTACTTCGGTTTAATTCCTTCTGCTCCAAAGACCTCCTCACACCAACATCTGAGCCAACGTGAGACATTAATATAAGTCTGCAACTTGTTTGTTAAGCGTTATAAAATAAATAAAGTTTCATTCTTTTTATATATTTTTTCTATTTAGTGTTATTAATACGTTTTACGTTATTGATATGATTATTATTATCTCAAAGCAATTTATGACAAATATGGATAATGACCATATCCCTGTATACAGTACAAAATCGATAATTCAGAAAATCAGAAACTGAAGGCATACAAAATCAGGATAAAACAGGAACCAAAGCAAACAAATGCTGAATGGCTTATTTTAACAAAAACTTGCATATTACTTGAAAGGAGATCGATATGGCAGGGAAACACAGGTTTTTGATTTTTAATCATGCGGAAGGGTTCCAACTCTATACCTTTGTGAAGAAAATTTCAAACCAATTTTCACGCACCAGACACGTGTTTCGAATATCAAATTCTCATCAGTGATGCTTCCAGCCAAAGTGCTTTTCATAAGCAGCCCAAATTAATTTCACTAGCACCTTCTGGTCATATTTTTAGAATTTAAATTTCTGAGAGTGCGAGGCTCCAAATTTCCTGTAGCGTCGATTCAGTAGCATATCCAAATAAAATCTATGTTCAAATTAGTGTTGGAGGGATGGTGCTTAAATGTTAACCTCCTTTAATTTCGTAATTTTAATTAAGTAACATAATTTTCGGCAGAAAACTGCAAACGCATGTTAGGGAAATGCGATTGTCAGAATGTTTTATTACCTGTGGTTAAGATGCATGTGAACCTGAACGTTATGTTCAAAATTCAAGTACACTTCATGAAAAGAACTTAACTTCTCATATTGCATGATTCTTCCTCGAATTACATCAGTAAAACGTTATATGCTAATATTTCACTACCAATTTGCATACCAATATTATAACATTTCATCAACAATTTGCATATTTATTATTCCATTCCTCATCAATTATCACATTCGGAATGGATTATTTTGGTTGACTTAAATGAGTTAAAGAAGATCCTGACGATAATCTCAACAGCACTCACAATAGAGCACACAATTAAGCATCGACGGATCCCTAGCAAGCTAGAGGTGGGACCAGGTGCCCGGGAGGAGTAAGCATCCCCTGTTGGCTAGCCGCACCCGCCGTCGATGTTTAAGCACGAAAATGAACACAATATATAAACTTCATGCACTGTCTGACATTATGTCTATATAGAAAGTGCTATGGCGACAATGTCAGGGAAATATATTCAAAGCACTTACTGTCAAACCCCTCGCGGGGAACTTTTTTACGAGCTCCACACGGCAAAGGGCATAAGTGTGACACAAATGAGTTAAAGAAGATCCTGACGATAATCTCAACAGCACTCACAATAGAGCACACAATTAAGCATCGACGGATCCCTAGCAAGCTAGAGGTGGGACCAGGTGCCCGGGAGGAGTAAGCATCCCCTGTTGGCTAGCCGCACCCGCCGTCGATGTTTAAGCACGAAAATGAACACAATATATAAACTTCATGCACTGTCTGACATTATGTCTATATAGAAAGTGCTATGGCGACAATGTCAGGGAAATATATTCAAAGCACTTACTGTCAAACCCCTCGCGGGGAACTTTTTTACGAGCTCCACACGGCAAAGGGCATAAGTGTGACACAAATGAGTTAAAGAAGATCCTGACGATAATCTCAACAGCACTCACAATAGAGCACACAATTAAGCATCGACGGATCCCTAGCAAGCTAGAGGTGGGACCAGGTGCCCGGGAGGAGTAAGCATCCCCTGTTGGCTAGCCGCATCCGCCACAAGACACATATTGTATGCACATATCAATCACCAAACAATGAGCCTGAATCCTATCTTTAAGAAACATTACAAAACAGGTAACGCATAGAAAAGTATTGTCATTTTAAAACAGTTAATAATGTACTTTATTGGTGCAGTCAGTTTCGTTTTCATTAGTTTATTTCTAGGATTAGTTATTTTCTCAGACAAAACTTACTTCTCTCTCTACAGCAGACACTGGAGGTATCGGCACTACCGACACATTTATACCCTGTTGGACAATCTATTTTACCGGGTCCTATACAGTTGACGGCATCTCCGTCTTTATGAAGAGGCACACCTCTTTTACAAGGATTTGTCTCTGAATGTAAAATATGTTGCGAAATTATGACAGTCTGAGAATAATTTTCATGACATAGTAAACCGAAGTTTAACACCTCTTCTACATGTAATCTGAGCATACAATATGACACAAGATCACATGACATATCATGTACACTGCCATCCATATATAACTATACAAAGAATAAGTTTATCCTAATTTTTCTATCTGAACTTGAAAGATTCATTATAACTGGCTTCGCATAATTCAAGATTATGAATTGTGATAACGAAAATGTAAATAGAAACTTTTCCATCATCACAATTTTTATCTTCAGAAATTGTCGTTTTCATATCAAAAAGAATAAAAATTCAAAAAATATAAATATTTGGGTCAAATTCATCTTCAGAATAACACAGCAATGGAATCAAATCTGTTCTATTTCTGACAGCAATATGAACAGAAATGATGTATACTAATTTTATGGATGACACTGTATTTATATACTTACCTCTGCAACAAAAACCGGGTTTATTGTTCGGTGTTTTACTACAGGAATATCCTGAGGGACAGGCCTGTGAGGCTAGCGGGTTACAGGTTGGTTTCTGCCCCAGGTCCTTGAAATATTTCCCATACTTACATTTGGGCACAAAGGGTGGTTCTGTGAAATGAATGATCCATTTCAATCATATGTATCGATAAAAAAAAAGTTTATGACTGTTAAAATATTTTACATTTAAAACGTTAAATGCATTTTATGATTGAATAACATTTTACAACTTTGTATTGAAAGACGACAATACCTCTAAGACAGCAGACAGAGCTTTGAGGCTTGGAGCTTATTTGACATTGGTATGCCGCAGGACATCTAATGCCATTAGGACCTTGGCATGGTACAGCGTCTCCGTTAGATGCCAATGGCTTTCCAAATTTACATAGATTATCCTCTGAAAAAAATAAGGTATAAGAAGGCAATGTACTTCGACATTACAGAAGGACTAAATAAGAACAGAAAAATTGCAAATAAAATGTTCTGGATTTTCTTAAAGATTTCGTTCGGCAACGAGAATTGGATTCATGAGAAAGAAATGAATGAGTTAATACGAATACCATCTAATCATTAAATTTCGGACAAAATGCATAGCACTTACGTTTCGGATATTACAAGTCCTCACCGGTTGTAAATGAGCAACAAAAAAAGCAAATTATGAGGTTGAACCAATAACAAATTTTCTAGTGTTCATGTATTAATCACTATAAGATGGTCAGCTTAAATTTTTAAAGAGTTTAAGCAGAGACATATCTGTCTTCAGTGTATCAAAGTACATACAATAGGATACAAAATATACTTACTTAGACAGCATGAGCCTGGTTCGTCGGCTGGTCCACCTATACACTGAGATCCTTTCGGACACTGAGGAGGGGATGGCACTGGTCGGAATGCGGTGCAATTCAGTCGTATCCCTCCTGGTCTATCTACAACACTGCCGAGAGGACACATCTTAAACTGCACAGGTGGAGGAAATGTTGGCGGGGTTTCTGGAAAATGATTTTGATTGCCAATAATAATTCTTAAACATATTTTCTAATAGACATTTTTCATCGTGACGAACTTCGCACTTCGAACTTTGTACTTCGATCATTGAAGAATCAGCGGAGTAACTGCCATTCACGAATAAACTCATAAGCGGAGTCATCTACATCTTGATTAGTATACTGTATGGAATCGGTATATCGGACTTCCTGTACTACTGGCGCGTTTTGTTTTGTTTTGTTTTGTTTTGTTTTTTTTTTTGTTTTGTTTTTTTTTTGCAACCCATTTAGAAAATTAAATTGCGAAGTTCGTCACGGTGAAAAATATCTATTCAGTGTAATGAAATATACGGAACATTCCTAGCGCACATTCTGATTTTTTTATCTCCTACTTAGGAGATACTATAACATAATTCGGACTTAACTATCACCTAATTAGGAGTACAGATACTACTGCCTAATTATGACTTAAAAGTATCACCTAATTAGGACTTACCTTTTTAAGGCCCCACGTATCAAATACGATTCATCAAGCTTTTATTGTTTTGAATTTGCTTAATCTCACACCAGAGTATAAACTCTCTAAAGTATTTGTCTCCCTTTTTCATTTTTCTACAAGAATTAAGTTGTATCCTGAAAATTATCTTTCGGCAGCTGAGACATAAAAATCATTGGAAAATGAAATTTATACAAAAATGTATTTCATCTAAAAAAAAATTTGTATTTTGTTCACATTTCTTTCTGCGCACATTAACATTGGAAACTCTGTACATCGTTTCAATTTTAGAATAAATCAAAGAATTAGAAATAAATTGAAGATCTAGAAATACCACTAATGTCCGATGTATCATATATGATACTTACCCAAAGACTGTTAGAGTGAATTTTGAACATTTTCTTCGGCTTTGTTTTTACATTTGGGTAACATATTCACTTGAAAAAAATTCTCCTCTAAGCATAAATAGGTGTGGGCACTAGAGGTTACGTATCACCACTATCTCTTAATAAGGTGATAGCTAAGTCCTAATTAGGTAATTAGGAGATACTAAGTCCTAATTAAGCGATAGTGAAGTCATACTCAGGTGAATGTGAAGTCCTAATTGTCCTAATCAGGTGACAGTTTAGTTCTAATTAGGTGATAGTTTAGTTCTACTTAGATGATACTTTAGTCTTAATTAGGTTATAGAGTCTCCTAATTAGGAGATAAAAATATTCAGAATTTGGACATTAGGACGCCTCCGTAGAAATATAAATGGAAAAGTGGAAAATTACGTTATTGATTGACATCGTCTATAATCTTTAAAGTGTATGTTTGGTAAGTTGCAATACTGGTACGAGTTTTCGAAATGATCAGATGAAAGGTTAATCTCAATTTATACTTGAAAAGAAATTGCAAATATTCTTTTGACTAAAATACAAAAACGTTTCTAAAACTAGAGACATCTTATCTATATAGCAAGATGTATTTTTCCACATAAAAGTAGCACACAAAATATGAGACTTTTACCTTTACAGCACACAGCAAATCGATCTGTGGGATCTATATTACAGTAGTAACCTGATGGACAATCTTGTCTGTTTGGACCACGCCCACAAAATATTCCCGGAAGTGGGTTTCCAACAGGACATGTAGCACCTGTACTTACTGAAAAAATAAATCGGAGAAAGCTTACCAAAAGAACATAATTTTTGTAAGTCAAAGATCATTTTACTGGTTATAAAATAACCAAGGTAAATAGGGCTTAGTTTTATGTTCATACGAGGTAGATAGATAAATTGCACACTCGAGAAAACTGAAAAAAAATCTTACCTGGGCAACAAACAGATGATAGTGGATTAGTATCTCCTTCACATGTAAATGCAGCAGGACATCTGATTGCATTAGGACCACGACATGGTGGGGCGTCTCCATTTGTTACAAATGGTTTTCCCGTCTTACAGATATTTGTATCTGAAAAGGATACACGTGTACCAGAATTATTCAGATATTTTTTTTACTATTTCAAGGCGTAAATGCTATGATTGTATCAATAGCTCTCCCCTACCTCCTATTCTCTCCTACTAACTAGTGGGTTCACTAAGTATCTGTATATAACATAAATATAACAAATGAAAATACATGTGTGAAGGGTTAGATTTCACGGATCTAATATTCTCTTCTGTAATTATTTCAGTGCAATTTTCAATCGATTGTATTGTACCTCTACAACAAGATCCATCTTGATCTGCCAGCCCACCTACACACGTGGTACCGCGTGGGCAGTTGGTGGGCACTTGACGCGGGCTACAGATGATTCGTTTACCCGTTCCATCCATTACAGCACTACCAAGTGGACATCGTTTTACCGGTGGTGTAGTTGGTGGCGGTAGTGGTGGCGGCACATATTCTGGTGCGTAAGAAAAGTCAGATATGAGAATTCAGATCCGAAATAGAATTAAATATCAACAGGAATGGCGCAACTCGCTTCGCTATTCATGGAATTTGCACGGGACAAACCAGAATTATACACCCATGAACACCAAAAGTAAGACAGTCATTTCTCAAATGTTCTTGACTGTGTAATATCTACGTGTCTGTTGTGTTTATTATATAAAAAAAGTAGTATACCGATAGAATGTGTTCTGAATCGAAGATAAAAATGATTATTATACCAGACATGTATTATCAAATCGTTTATGATTAATGTACATTTATATATTTATTATCTCATTAAGGCCTCTATTTTGTAATATTCTAAAGGATGTCTTTTAAAAACATTGAAGAATAGAACTAGAGGGGAATACACATTGCAGAAGAAATAAAACGCGTACGCAGAATTTAAAACAATTCTAGAAAAGAAATTGACATCAAATGTCAGAAAAGAATCACATCCATTCAGTATGAAATCTAACACATGGGATACTAATGAAACTGGAGGTTAAAGGCAATTTAATAGGTACTTAAATAAAAACAAAGCAAATCAGTATACTTATATAAGTTTTGTATCTTACCACGGCGGGAATACGAAGGCACGACAAGAGAAACCAAAGTTACTGTGATAATACAACACAATGTTGAAGCCATCGTTGAAGCAAATGATCTTTTCGTAAATTTTGTTCATTTATATGCATTTTATTCAATGGGAAAACTTGTCCTATAAGGTAACATGATGTTAATAGGATTTCCCAAAGAAGCAGAATATATTAACATGTACGAATAATACAGGTAAACAAGTCAACAAGACGAGAGGAAAAAATGGATGTATAATCCCGGATATGTCGATAAAAGCAATGATGTGGTCATAAAATGTGGTTTTGTACAAGGAAGTATGTTTTAGTAAGTCCGCTTGCTTCTGAAAAACAACTTCTTAGTGGACATTTTAATACAAAGGTGTAGCATAAGACGCAATGATAGGTCAGGGGTAAGAATGTGATGGTATGTATGCTAAGGTCATTCAAAAGTTTATCGCTACGATGGCAATGATGATAACTAATGATAATCCTAATTTTCTCAGTGATATATTATCTAAGTGATATCAATCTCAAACCGTATAAATGGACACCCCCACCCCCATCCCCCCCCCCAAATTTTTTTTTTAAATATTAGAGTACAACCGAACCTGTCGAGGGATTGGATATTAATTATAAATTTGCGGAGCACGGAATTGATTGATTGATTGATTTATTTATTTATTTATTGATTTTTCGTTACCAATTACTTCTTATATCCAATTACAAAGTTTTGTGCTCTGTGTTTTACCGTCTCGATTTTCTCTGCTTTTATTGTTTTGAAGAGAAGAGTAACTCAAAAAGAATGTGTTACTTAACACCACATCAAGCTCTAAGCTTTCTAAAGGATTTGTTTCCCTTTAGGGGTTTTCAAGAGGAAAACATATCAAACACGAAAGCCGAATCCGGATTTTAAAAAACCACAATCGAAAGGCTTACGAATTTTCATGAAAAATGAATACAAAACAGAAATTGCTCACGCGAAAGAAAAATAGGACAAACAGACAGCGACAATGAAACAAGCTCCACAGAAACACAAAGGGCAAACAGACGGAGACAATGAAACAAGCCCCACAGAAACACATAGGACAAACAGACGGAGACAATGAAACAGGCTCCACAGAATCACATAGGACAAACAGACGGAGACAATGAAACAAGCTCCACAGAAACACATAGGACAAACAGACGGAGACAATGAAACAAGCTCCACAGAAACACATAGGACAAACAGACGGAGACAATGAAACAAGCTCCACAGAAACACATAGGACAAACAGACGGAGACAATGAAACAAGCTCCACAGAAACACATAGGACAAACAGACGGAGACAATGAAACAAGCTCCACAGAAACACATAGGACAAACAGACGGAGAAAATGAAACAAGCTCCACAGAAACACATAGGACAAACAGACGGAGACAATGAAACAAGCTCCACAGAAACACAAAGGACAAACAGACGGAGACAATGAAACAAGCTCCACAGAAACACGAAGGACAAACAGACGGAGACAATGAAACAAGCTCCACAGAAACACATAGGACAAACAGACGGAGACAATGAAACAAGCTCCACAGAAACACATAGGACAAACAGACGGAGACAATGAAACAAGCTCCACAGAAACACATAGGACAAACAGACGGAGACAATGAAACAAGCTCCACAGAAACACAGAGGACAAACAGACGGAGACAATGAAACAAGCTCCACAGAAACACAAAGGGCAAACAGACGGAGACAATGAAACAACCTCCACAGAAACACATAGGACAAACAGACGGAGACAATGAAACAAGCTCCACAGAAACACATAGGACAAACAGACGGAGACAATGAAACAAGCTCCACAGAAACAGGGAGGATAAACAGACGGAGACAATGAAACAAGCTCCACAGAAACACATAGGACAAACAGACGGAGACAATGAAACAAGCTCCACAGAAACACATAGGACAAACAGACGGAGACAATGAAACAAGCTCCACAGAAATACAGAGGACAAACAGACGGAGACAATGAAACAAGCTCCACAGAAACACAAAGGGCAAACAGACGGAGACAATGAAACAACCTCCACAGAAACACGAAGGACAAACAGACGGAGACAATGAAACAAGCTCCACAGAAACACGGAGGACAAACAGACGGAGACAATGAAACATGCTCTACAGAAACACGGAGGACAAACAGACGGAGACAATGAAACAAGCTCTACAGAAACACGGAGGACAAACAGACGGAGACAATGAAACAAGCTCCACTGAAACATAATGGGCAAACAGACGGAGACAATGAAACAAGCTCCAAGGAAACATAAAAGGCAAACAGACGGAGACAATGAAAACAAGCTCCATAGAAACACAAAGGGCAAATATACGGAGACAATGAAACAAGCTCCACAGAAACACATAGGGCAAACAGACGGAGACAATGAAACAAGCTCCACAGAAACACATAGGACAAACAGACGGAGACAATGAGACAAGCTCCACAGAAACACATATGACAAACAGACGGAGACAATGAAAACAAGCTCCACAGAAACACATAGGACAAACAGACGGAGACAATGAAACAAGCTCCACAGAAACACATAGGACAAACAGACGGAGACAATGAAACAAGCTCCAAAGAAACACATAGGACAAACAGACGGAGACAATGAAACAAGCTCCACAGAAACACATAGGACAAACAGACGGAGACAATGAAACAAGCTCCACAGAAACACATAGGACAAACAGACGGAGACAATGAAACAAGCTCCACGGAAACATAAAGGGCAAACAGACGGAGACAATGAAAACAAGCTCCACAGAAACATAGAGGGCAAACATACGGAGACAATGAAACAAGCTCCACAGAAACACGAAGGACAAACAGACGGAGACAATGAAACAAGCCCCACATAAACACAAAGGGCAAACATACGGAGACAATGAAAACAAGCTCCAAAGAAACAGGGAGGAAAAACATACAGAGACAATGAAACAAGCGCCACAGAAACACGAAGGACAAACAGACGGAGACAATGAAACAAGCCCCACAGAAACAAAAAGGGCAAACAGACGGAGACAATGAAACAAGCTCCACAGAAACAAAAAGGGCAAACATACGGAGACAATGAAACAAGCTCCACAGAAACAAAAAGGGCAAACAGACGGAGACAATGAAACAACCTCCATAGAAACACATAGGACAAACAGACGGAGACAATGAAACAAGCTCCACAGAAACACATAGGACAAACAGACGGAGACAATGAAACAAGCTCCACAGAAACACATAGGACAAACAGACGGAGACAATGAAACAAGCTCCACAGAAACACAAAGGGCAAACAGACGGAGACAATGAAACAAGCTACACAGAAACACATAGGAAAAACAGACGGAGGCAATGAAACAAGCTCCACAGAAACACAAAGGGCAAACAGACGGAGACAATGAAACAAGCTCCACAGAAACACAAAGGGCAAACAGACGGAGACAATGAAACAAGCCCCACAGAAACACATAGGACAAACAGACGGAGACAATGAAACAAGCTCCACAGAAACAAAAAGGGCAAACAGACGGAGACAATGAAACAACCTCCATAGAAACACATAGGACAAACAGACGGAGACAATGAAACAAGCTCCACAGAAACACATAGGGCAAACAGACGGAGACAATGAAACAAGCCCCACAGAAACACATAGGACAAACAGACGGAGACAATGAAACAAGCGCCACAGAAACAGGAAGGACAAACAGACGGAGACAATGAAACAAGCCCCACAGAAACACAAAGGGCAAACATACGGAGACAATGAAAACAAGCTCCACAGAATCAGGGAGGATAAACAGACGGAGGCAATGAAACAAGCTCCACAGAAACACAAAGGGCAAACATACGGAGACAATGAAAACAAGCTCCACAGAATCAGGGAGGATAAACAGACGGAGACAATGAAAACAAGCTCCACAGAAACGGGGAGGATAAACAGACGGAGACAATGAAAGAAGCTCCACAGAAACATAAAGGGCAAACATACGGAGACAACGAAAACAAGCTCCACAGAAACAGGGAGGATAAACAGACGGAGACAATGAAACAAGCTCCACAGAAACACATAGGACAAACAGACGGAGACAATGAAAACAAGCACCACAGAAACACATAGGACAAACAGACGGAGACAATGAAAACAAGCTCCACAGAAACACAAAGGACAAACAGACGGAGACAATGAAACGAGCGCCACAGAAACACGAAGGACAAACAGACGGAGACAATGAAACAAGCTCCATAGAAACACATAGGACAAACAGACGGAGACAATGAAACAAGCTCCACAGAAACAGGGAGGATAAACAGAAGGAGACAATGAAACAACCTCCACAGAAACATAAAGGGCAATCATACGGAGACAATGAAAACAAGCTCCACAGAAACACAAAGGACAAACAGACGGAGACAATGAAACAAGCTCCACAGAAACACATAGGACAAACAGACGAAGACAATGAAACAAGCGCCACAGAAACACAAAGGGCAAACAGACGGAGACAATGAAACAAGCTACACAGAAACACATAGGAAAAACAGACGGAGGCAATGAAACAAGCTCCACAGAAACACAAAGGGCAAACAGACGGAGACAATGAAACAAGCTCCACAGAAACACAAAGGGCAAACAGACGGAGACAATGAAACAAGCCCCACAGAAACACATAGGACAAACAGACGGAGACAATGAAACAAGCTCCACAGAAACAAAAAGGGCAAACAGACGGAGACAATGAAACAACCTCCATAGAAACACATAGGACAAACAGACGGAGACAATGAAACAAGCTCCACAGAAACACATAGGGCAAACAGACGGAGACAATGAAACAAGCCCCACAGAAACACATAGGACAAACAGACGGAGACAATGAAACAAGCGCCACAGAAACAGGAAGGACAAACAGACGGAGACAATGAAACAAGCCCCACAGAAACACAAAGGGCAAACATACGGAGACAATGAAAACAAGCTCCACAGAATCAGGGAGGATAAACAGACGGAGGCAATGAAACAAGCTCCACAGAAACACAAAGGGCAAACATACGGAGACAATGAAAACAAGCTCCACAGAATCAGGGAGGATAAACAGACGGAGACAATGAAAACAAGCTCCACAGAAACGGGGAGGATAAACAGACGGAGACAATGAAAGAAGCTCCACAGAAACATAAAGGGCAAACATACGGAGACAACGAAAACAAGCTCCACAGAAACAGGGAGGATAAACAGACGGAGACAATGAAACAAGCTCCACAGAAACACATAGGACAAACAGACGGAGACAATGAAAACAAGCACCACAGAAACACATAGGACAAACAGACGGAGACAATGAAAACAAGCTCCACAGAAACACAAAGGACAAACAGACGGAGACAATGAAACGAGCGCCACAGAAACACGAAGGACAAACAGACGGAGACAATGAAACAAGCTCCATAGAAACACATAGGACAAACAGACGGAGACAATGAAACAAGCTCCACAGAAACAGGGAGGATAAACAGAAGGAGACAATGAAACAACCTCCACAGAAACATAAAGGGCAATCATACGGAGACAATGAAAACAAGCTCCACAGAAACACAAAGGACAAACAGACGGAGACAATGAAACAAGCTCCACAGAAACACATAGGACAAACAGACGAAGACAATGAAACAAGCGCCACAGAAACACATAGGACAAACAGACGGAGACAATGAAACGAGCGCCACAGAAACACGAAGGACAAACAGACGGAGACAATGAAACAAGCCATACAGAAACACAAAGGGCAAACATACGGAGACAATGAAAACAAGCTCCACAGAATCAGGGAGAATAAACAGACGGAGACAATGAAACAAGCTTCACAGAAACGGGGGGGATAAACAGACGGAGACAATGAAACAAGCTCCACAGAAACATAAAGGGCAAACATACGGAGACAACGAAAACAAGCTCCACAGAAACAGGGAGGATAAACAGACGGAAACAATGAAACAAGCTCCACAGAAACATAAAGGGCAAACATACGGAGACAATGAAAACAAGCTCCACAGAAACATAAAGGACAAACAGACGGAGACAATGAAACAAGCTCCACAGAAACACAAAGGGCAAACAGACGGAGACAATGAAACAAGCCCCACAGAAACACATAGGACAAACAGACGGAGACAATGAAACAAGCTCCACAGAAACAAAAAGGGCAAACAGACGGAGACAATGAAACAACCTCCATAGAAACACATAGGACAAACAGACGGAGACAATGAAACAAGCTCCACAGAAACACATAGGGCAAACAGACGGAGACAATGAAACAAGCCCCACAGAAACACATAGGACAAACAGACGGAGACAATGAAACAAGCGCCACAGAAACAGGAAGGACAAACAGACGGAGACAATGAAACAAGCCCCACAGAAACACAAAGGGCAAACATACGGAGACAATGAAAACAAGCTCCACAGAATCAGGGAGGATAAACAGACGGAGGCAATGAAACAAGCTCCACAGAAACACAAAGGGCAAACATACGGAGACAATGAAAACAAGCTCCACAGAATCAGGGAGGATAAACAGACGGAGACAATGAAAACAAGCTCCACAGAAACGGGGAGGATAAACAGACGGAGACAATGAAAGAAGCTCCACAGAAACATAAAGGGCAAACATACGGAGACAACGAAAACAAGCTCCACAGAAACAGGGAGGATAAACAGACGGAGACAATGAAACAAGCTCCACAGAAACACATAGGACAAACAGACGGAGACAATGAAAACAAGCTCCACAGAAACACATAGGACAAACAGACGGAGACAATGAAAACAAGCTCCACAGAAACACAAAGGACAAACAGACGGAGACAATGAAACAACCTCCATAGAAACACATAGGACAAACAGACGGAGACAATGAAACAAGCTCCATAGAAACACATAGGACAAACAGACGGAGACAATGAAACAAGCTCCACAGAAACAGGGAGGATAAACAGAAGGAGACAATGAAACAACCTCCACAGAAACATAAAGGGCAATCATACGGAGACAATGAAAACAAGCTCCACAGAAACACAAAGGACAAACAGACGGAGACAATGAAACAAGCTCCACAGAAACACATAGGACAAACAGACGAAGACAATGAAACAAGCGCCACAGAAACACATAGGACAAACAGACGGAGACAATGAAACGAGCGCCACAGAAACACGAAGGACAAACAGACGGAGACAATGAAACAAGCCATACAGAAACACAAAGGGCAAACATACGGAGACAATGAAAACAAGCTCCACAGAATCAGGGAGGATAAACAGACGGAGACAATGAAACAAGCTTCACAGAAACGGGGGGGATAAACAGACGGAGACAATGAAACAAGCTCCACAGAAACATAAAGGGCAAACATACGGAGACAACGAAAACAAGCTCCACAGAAACAGGGAGGATAAACAGACGGAAACAATGAAACAAGCTCCACAGAAACATAAAGGGCAAACATACGGAGACAATGAAAACAAGCTCCACAGAAACATAAAGGACAAACAGACGGAGACAATGAAACAACCTCCATAGAAACACATAGGACAAACAGACGGAGACAATGAAACAAGCTCCACAGAAACACATAGGACAAACAGACGGAGACAATGAAAACACGCTCCACAGAAACAGGGAGGACAAACAGACGGAGACAATGAAACAAGCTCCACAGAAACACAAAAGACAAACAGACGGAGACAATGAAACAAGCTCCACAGAAACACGGAGGACAAACAGACGGCGACAATGAAACAAGCTCCACAGAAACATAAAGGGCAAACAAACGGAGACAATAAAACAAGCTCCACAGAAACACGGAGGACAAACAGACGGAGACAATGAAACAAGCTCCACAGAAACACAGAGGACAAACAGACGAAGACAATGAAACAAGCTCCACAGAAACACGACGGACAAACAGACGGAGACAATGAAACAAGCTCCACAGAATCACAAAAGACAAACAGACGGAGACAATGAAACAAGCTCCAAGTAAACACGAAGGACAAACAGACGGAGACAATGAAACAAGCCCCACAGAAACACGAAGGACAAACAGACGAGGACAGTGAAACAACCTCCACAGAAACAGGAAGGACAAACAGACGGAGACAATGAAACAACCTCCACAGAAACACATAGGACAAACAGACGGAGACAATGAAAACAAGCTCCACAGAAAAACAAAGGACAAACAGACGGAGACAATGTAACAACCTCCATAGAAACACATAGGACAAACAGACGGAGACAATGAAACAAGCTCCACAGAAACAGGGAGGATAAACAGACGGAGACAATAAAACAACCTCCACAGAAACATAAAGGGCAATCATACGGAGACAATGAAAACAAGCTCCACAGAAACACAAAGGACAAACAGACGGAGACAATGAAACAAGCTCCACAGAAACACATAGGACAAACAGACGGAGACAATGAAACAAGCGCCACAGAAACACATAGGACAAACAGACGGAGACAATGAAACAAGCCATACAGAAACACAAAGGGCAAACATACGGAGACAATGAAAACAAGCTCCACAGAAACACAAAAGACAAACAGACGGAGACAATGAAACAAGCTCCACAGAAACACGGAGGACAAACAGACGGCGACAATGAAACAAGCTCCACAGAAACATAAAGGGCAAACAAACGGAGACAATGAAACAAGCCCCACAGAAACACATAGGACAAACAGACGGAGACAATGAAACAAGCGCCACAGAAACAGGAAGGACAAACAGACGGCGACAATGAAACAAGCTCCACAGAAACACATAGGGCAAACAGACGGAGACAATGAAACAAGCCCCACAGAAACACATAGGACAAACAGACGGAGACAATGAAACAAGCGCCACAGAAACAGGAAGGACAAACAGACGGAGACAATGAAACAAGCCCCACAGAAACACAAAGGGCAAACATACGGAGGCAATGAAAACAAGCTCCACAGAATCAGGGAGGATAAACAGACGGAGGCAATGAAACAAGCTCCACAGAAACACAAAGGGCAAACATACGGAGACAATGAAAACAAGCTCCACAGAATCAGGGAGGATAAACAGACGGAGACAATGAAAACAAGCTCCACAGAAACGGGGAGGATAAACAGACGGAGACAATGAAAGAAGCTCCACAGAAACATAAAGGGCAAACATACGGAGACAACGAAAACAAGCTCCACAGAAACAGGGAGGATAAACAGACGGAGACAATGAAACAAGCTCCACAGAAACACATAGGACAAACAGACGGAGACAATGAAAACAAGCTCCACAGAAACACATAGGACAAACAGACGGAGACAATGAAAACAAGCTCCACAGAAACACAAAGGACAAACAGACGGAGACAATGAAACAACCTCCATAGAAACACATAGGACAAACAGACGGAGACAATGAAACAAGCTCCATAGAAACACATAGGACAAACAGACGGAGACAATGAAACAAGCTCCACAGAAACAGGGAGGATAAACAGAAGGAGACAATGAAACAACCTCCACAGAAACATAAAGGGCAATCATACGGAGACAATGAAAACAAGCTCCACAGAAACACAAAGGACAAACAGACGGAGACAATGAAACAAGCTCCACAGAAACACATAGGACAAACAGACGAAGACAATGAAACAAGCGCCACAGAAACACATAGGACAAACAGACGGAGACAATGAAACGAGCGCCACAGAAACACGAAGGACAAACAGACGGAGACAATGAAACAAGCCATACAGAAACACAAAGGGCAAACATACGGAGACAATGAAAACAAGCTCCACAGAATCAGGGAGGATAAACAGACGGAGACAATGAAACAAGCTTCACAGAAACGGGGGGGATAAACAGACGGAGACAATGAAACAAGCTCCACAGAAACATAAAGGGCAAACATACGGAGACAACGAAAACAAGCTCCACAGAAACAGGGAGGATAAACAGACGGAAACAATGAAACAAGCTCCACAGAAACATAAAGGGCAAACATACGGAGACAATGAAAACAAGCTCCACAGAAACATAAAGGACAAACAGACGGAGACAATGAAACAACCTCCATAGAAACACATAGGACAAACAGACGGAGACAATGAAACAAGCTCCACAGAAACACATAGGACAAACAGACGGAGACAATGAAAACACGCTCCACAGAAACAGGGAGGACAAACATACGGAGACAATGAAACAAGCTCCACAGAAACACAAAAGACAAACAGACGGAGACAATGAAACAAGCTCCACAGAAACACGGAGGACAAACAGACGGCGACAATGAAACAAGCTCCACAGAAACATAAAGGGCAAACAAACGGAGACAATAAAACAAGCTCCACAGAAACACGGAGGACAAACAGACGGAGACAATGAAACAAGCTCCACAGAAACACAGAGGACAAACAGACGAAGACAATGAAACAAGCTCCACAGAAACACGACGGACAAACAGACGGAGACAATGAAACAAGCTCCACAGAATCACAAAAGACAAACAGACGGAGACAATGAAACAAGCTCCAAGTAAACACGAAGGACAAACAGACGGAGACAATGAAACAAGCCCCACAGAAACACGAAGGACAAACAGACGAGGACAGTGAAACAACCTCCACAGAAACAGGAAGGACAAACAGACGGAGACAATGAAACAACCTCCACAGAAACACATAGGACAAACAGACGGAGACAATGAAAACAAGCTCCACAGAAACACAAAGGACAAACAGACGGAGACAATGTAACAACCTCCATAGAAACACATAGGACAAACAGACGGAGACAATGAAACAAGCTCCACAGAAACAGGGAGGATAAACAGACGGAGACAATAAAACAACCTCCACAGAAACATAAAGGGCAATCATACGGAGACAATGAAAACAAGCTCCACAGAAACACAAAGGACAAACAGACGGAGACAATGAAACAAGCTCCACAGAAACACATAGGACAAACAGACGGAGACAATGAAACAAGCGCCACAGAAACACATAGGACAAACAGACGGAGACAATGAAACGAGCGCCACAGAAACACGAAGGACAAACAGACGGAGACAATGAAACAAGCCATACAGAAACACAAAGGGCAAACATACGGAGACAATGAAAACAAGCTCCACAGAATCAGGGAGGATAAACAGACGGAGACAATGAAACAAGCTCCACAGAAACACAAAGGGCAAACATACGGAGACAATGAAAACAAGCTCCACAGAATCAGGGAGGATAAACAGACGGAGACAATGAAACAAGCTTCACAGAAACGGGGAGGATAAACAGACGGAGACAATGAAACAAGCTCCACAGAAACATAAAGGGCAAACATACGGAGACAACGAAAACAAGCTCCACAGAAACAGGGAGGATAAACAGACGGAAACAATGAAACAAGCTCCACAGAAACATAAAGGGCAAACATACGGAGACAATGAAAACAAGCTCCACAGAAACATAAAGGACAAACAGACGGAGACAATGAAACAACCTCCATAGAAACACATAGGACAAACAGACGGAGACAATGAAACAAGCTCCACAGAAACACAAAAGACAAACAGACGGAGACAATGAAACAAGCCATACAGAAACACAAAGGGCAAACATACGGAGACAATGAAAACAAGCTCCACAGAAACACGGAGGACAAACAGACGGAGACAATGAAACAAGCTCCACAGAAACACAGAGGACAAACAGACGGAGACAATGAAAACAAGCTCCACAGAAACACGGAGGACAAACAGACGGAGACAATGAAACAAGCTCCACAGAAACACAGAGGACAAACAGATGAAGACAATGAAACAAGCTCCACAGAAACACGACGGACAAACAGACGGAGACAATGAAACAAGCTCCACAGAATCACAAAGGACAAACAGACGGAGACAATGAAACAAGCTCCAAGTAAACACGAAGGACAAACAGACGGAGACAATGAAACAAGCCCCACAGAAACACGAAGGACAAACAGACGAGGACAGTGAAACAACCTCCACAGAAACACGAAGGACAAACAGACGGAGACAATGAAACAACCTCCACAGAAACACGAAGGACAACTTATCTAATGAAGTATCTCCAGTGCAAGTGCCGAATTCATTGTAGAATGCATTGAAGTTATCGCTGTTGAATTGCGCCATACAAGTAATGTCAAACTAATTAAGTAAAGTATCGAAGTAGGTAGGAACAAAAAGGAAGTCCAAGGTCCATCCCAATTTCACTTAGAGTTGTCCATAGTTTCGCTGATTGGCCACGGAATGACAAAGCATAATAGCCATAATAGTTAACAGCGTCAGCCTGAATAAATTGGGTCCCTGTAAAGTGCGAAACGAAACAAAAACGAAACGAAACGGAACGAAACAGATCGAAACGAAACGAAACAAAACGAAACAAAACTGATCGAAACGAAACGAAACAAAACATAAAACTTAAAGAATATGAGAAAAAGAGGAAAAATTGCCGAGAACGAATATTTGAAGACAAGATCAGCATGTAATATTGCCTTAATCCAAGAGTTCTACATTTTGTAACTAGTGCCGAGAGGGTTTCTTGAAAGAGTCAAATTTAACAATTAAAAAAAAGTAAATGTCAAATGCCATTCATGTATTTAAGAGGGATAAAGGGGAGGGGATAGAAAACAACGCTATGACACCGTAATGAGAACATAAAACTGGGGGGGGGGGGGGGCACATTTCAGGAAAAAATCTTATCCTTTTTCAAACGAAATGTGCCCCCCGCAGTATTTGTTCTCATTTTTCTGATAAAGTTTTCAAATACACATAACGGAACAGTTCCGTTTCCTCTGTACTAGACTCCTCCCTGCTAAATTATATTATATCCGCCTATGACGAGGTTATTCATCCCGTTCATGATCACTCTCCTTTAATCCTTTAAAATGCCATTGTGCTATATACCGTATATATCATGTTTAAATCGTCAACTTTGAGCCTTAAAAAACCCTCCAGCCACAGGAATTAATGGTTGAAGGCAATAATATATGCAGATATTGACATCCGTGCTATAGTTCTCTGCAATTATATCAATTTTTCTCAAGTTCTTTAAACTTTATGTTTTGTTTCGTTTCGTTTGGATCTGTTTCGTTTCGCTTCGTTTCGATCTGTTTCGTTTCGTTTCGATTTGTTTCTTTTCATTTCGTTTTTGTTTCGTTTCGCACTTTACAGGGACCCGAATAAATTCGATAACGAAGTAGATGAACACAAAAAATTGTTAAATGCAATTCCATTTATCTTAAAGCCTGCCAAATATGATAATTTCTGGTGGAATCTTCCATAACAAAATAGAAACACAATGAACATTAACATAAAACAACAATCATCTTTGAAAACATTCTATTTGTTTATATGTTTATATATAATTTTAACTTATACAAAATTTATATATAATTTTAAACTAATACAAAAATTTCAGACTAAAATCTATATCTACACTCTACATGTGTGCAGCGCCGCACAAATTGATTTCTACAGCGCCACCTACAATAAATACTGATTTTTCAAAAACTTTTATGGAGATTTAAATAATACAATCAACTTACATAATTAAACACGTAAAAATGTATTTTACTTATCAAATTTATGTATTGTTCATATTTCATTCCGTGCACATTAATTAACAATGAAAACTCCACCATTCACGTCATTTTAGTTTAAGGAATATAAATGAATTGATGACTCAGAAATACAACTTTTGCCCGGTGAAACTTATATATGATACATACCCAAAAATTGTTAGCGAGAGAATTTTTGAAAAGTTTCTACGGTTTTGTTCTTTGGACACTAGAGGGAAATTAACACAGTTCAAGCTTGATTTGTACACTCAATGAGAAGGTAATGTTTAGATCAAGAAACGCTACTATGTATTTGGCCATTAAAACAAGTTAAAAAATTACATTTTTACCGAAATCAAAATGACAATGATGTAGGTACCGGGCATTCTTTGATGTACGTACCACAAAATCATGCTTCCATAATCTCAAAATAGAACGTATAGTTTACTGTCATCTACGAAATTATTCAAAGGGAGCATTTAATCATACATAATGTTCGCGTTAAGTGTAAAAATCATTTATTTATATTGAAGGATGTAAACATCCGAATCGTACCGTATGTCACCATGTTGGGATGTAGGTACCCGATGGTAGTGCATCTGCTTTACGCCAATGAAAATTAGCCGATAGTGTTGGATACGTTTTCAATGTAATCGACAGGATTAAGCTAGTTGATGATTATATAAAGGACTCAAGATGAAAAAGCAGAGGATGAGAAGTGATTGACCAGTTAGCCATATTCTACTACTCGTATGGTTAATGTGATTCATGCAGTTTATATCGAACCATCCTGCAGCCACATAAATGCAGCGATTTTCCGTAATTTATTTTAAAAACTTCAAGCAAAATTAATACAATTCAGATGATCTTCTTTTGTCGTAACTATATGCTCGTAGAAGCACACATTCAATTTCTTTACCTTTCTGTCTAAGCTCATTTCTCAATGATGTATATAGTTTACAATAAATGAAGTAGTGAGTTGAATTTTCGTAATAAAAGCCACAAGAGCATTTCATATTGGGCAAGATGTTAACGTTATTTAGTTCAAAATTTAGTCTTCTACATCCGTTTTGAATGAGATAAAGAAGATCCTGACGATAATCTCAACAGCACTCACAATAGAGCACCACTTTGAGCATCGACGGACCCCTAGCAAGCTAGAGGTGGGACCAGGCGTAAGCATCCCCTGTTTGGTTAGCCGCACCCACCGTCGATGTTCACGCACGGAAATGAAAACAATATTATTATTTATATAATTTAATTTCCAATGTTATTATTAAGGAACGACGATTCTGATTGGCCGAGAAATTTGTTGATACCTGTATCAACACAAAACGGAAGTACACGCGTAGCAGCGTCATAAGCAACGCCGTTAGCAACACGATTTCAAAGCTGCAAATAAACGTTTGAAAAGCGACGAAATGAAACGATGAGTAAAAATTTAAGGAAAACGTATGTATCTTGCGCTACGCGCGCGATGCAGTTTTCCATCAATATTTGGTATTGATACCTCGATCAACCAAACAATATTACAATGATTGCTTAAATCCACAAAAATATGCACTGTCCGAGCTTATGTCTATATAGAAAGTACTGTGGCGACCATGTCAGGGAAAAGCATTTAAAACACTTACGGTCAAACCCCTCGCTGGGACCTTTTTACGAGCTCTACACGGCAAAGGGCATAAGGGTGACGCAAATGAGATAAAGAATATTCTTACGACAATCTTAACAGCACTCACAATAGAGCACCACATTGAGTGTCGACGGACCCCTAACAAGCTAGAGGTGGGACCAGGTGCCCGGGAGGAGTAAGTTGAGCACGGAAAATATTAAGTTTTCCTTTTCCATAAGTAAAATATGTAGACGGGTTTTCTGGTTTTCTTGATTAAATCTTCGTTTAAATTTACTGCAAGTGTCTTGATTTTTTTATTTCAGACGGTAGATCATTCCATGGTTGACATGTTGATGGGATAATTGAATTTTTTAAAATGTTTCACCTTCCAAATGGACGATGGATATTATTTCTGTTGCCTTTTTTACCTCAGGAGGGATCAAATTTGATAGATATTCAGGTGCTTTGTACGGAAGCATAGAAGGGACATGGTGAGAAAAAAAAATACCTCGTGCGCACGACTTAGTAACTTGTGCGAACGACTTACAAAGTCGTGCGCACGAGTTACTAAGTCGTTCGCAAGAGATTAATTTTTTCTTCCCATGTCCCTTCTATACTTCCATAGCTTCGCCTTTTTGTACTTTGCACAGTAAGAGTTTCTCTCTCCTTTTCTTTAAAGTTTCAAGACCAGTTTCTATGTATAGGGAATTTATTGAACAATAGATAGGTAGACCTGTTAATCGTGCTGACTCAATTTGATTTTTGAATCAGAATCAAATTAACCAATATTATCCCAAAACTCTGACTTATATTCAAAATAGGGTCTTTTAAATGTTAAATATTGAGTAATTAAGGTAGTTCTATGCAAGGTAAATTATAATTTACGAAACACAGCTAACATGCATATTCGATTAACAATTTGATGAAAGTGTAAGGCCTTGGTGTTTATGGAATGATGAGGGTGTAAGAACAGTATCATTGAAAGCGAAAGTTAAGTTTTCAATCTCCTTACTTGGACCGAAGATAATTATTACTAGTATTGTTTTCAACTTACCATTTGGTTCCCCATTCATGTATTGTTAAAAGATTATTATTACTGTTTGATTCCAATTCAACAAAAGAAGACGAACTATTTGAAATGAAGGTATTGTCAGCGAATAACCTTGCTAGCCCTACTTTCCCATCTGGTAAATCATTAATGTAGATAAGAAATAGGAGGGGCACAAGGACCGAGCCCTGCCCCCCCCCCCCCCCCCCCCCCACCTCCCTCCCCCGCTTTTAATTTCTACAGACTAGACTATTTCAGATATGTTGTTTCATTGTTGATTTTGGAACGAAATCAATTCGAATGGTTGTCAAAAGTCTTGAAATTATACTGATGAAACAGGTTCGGTAATACATTTATTCGACTTTCAAAGTGAGTCATGCGAACAGTGATTTATTTAACGTGATATAATAGTAGTAAAGAAGTAAAGACTTTCTGGATATTTTAAAAAAAATTATTGTCAACTTCTTTTGAAATTCGGATCCATACAAGCAAAAGAGTATATTACTTTGGGCATTTCACAACATGCATTTTATGTTGACATAATTAATAAAATAAGAAGGATCAAAGGTGGACAGAATTACCATCGAAAATGAGTCAGAATCATAACATGCCTCCATACCGGGGATATGATACTTCTGTCACCTGACGGACACTTGGTTGGTGCTGGACCAATCTAAAGCCTTGTACAGCGCATTCTTAAGAATTGCACTCTGACCGAGTGTGTCGACGGGACTCCATAACGAGCCCTGTCCAATCTTCTTTTCAGAACAAAGGAGGGGATCTCCAACAACACCAGGCTGCAGCACCCACAACAAAACCCCAAAACACTCAATGCAAAAACACAAAGCAGGCAAGCACAGAAAGAGACGCATAAGGGACAAGGAGCGTCAACGCACAACACAGAAACATCAAACACAAAAGACTACACATAAACCAACGAGACCAATGGGCAACCGGTGCCGACTTAGGACGGCCATCTGCCACGGAAATAGCAGAAGGTGTGGTTATCCTGGATTACGTGCGCACAACCCTCCCGCTTTTCCGATTACCCAGAGGTCTCGAAGAACGTACAATTGTGGTGTAAAACAACCTCCTCACTGTCAGATGACCACACACAAACAAGACCGCAAAACACAGGGGCCCAAGCAACACAGATGAATATGTAAATGGATATAAAAAGAGGGTGAACGTAATACAATCCGTGCTCTGCCGCCGCGAGCTCATGTATGTTATCACCCGAGGAGTCCGACTGACATTCAGAGTGCAAGTTTTAAGAATGCGCTTGTACAAGACTGTAGATTGGTCAAGTACCAAGCCTAGTGTCCGTCTGGTGACTTTAGGATCATATCCACGGTATAAAAGGCGTTTGATGATTCTGACGCATTTTCGATAGTGATGTTGTCTATATTTGATCCTTCTTATCTTGTTAATAATGTCACCATGAAATGCAGGTTGTGAAATACCCAAATTAATATACTCTGTTGCTTGTATTGGTCCGAATTTCAGAAGAAGTTGACAATATTTTTTGTAAAATTTCCAGAAAGTCTTTACTAGTTTGTGAAAGCGAAAACCTTGTCCTAAAAGTTTCTTCGTAATTTGTAAATTTCTACTTTAAAAATCCAAAACATCAGTACATGCTCTAGCATACCGGATGAGCTGTGAAATATAGATACCATAGGACGGTAATCTAGGAACATCACCGTCAAGCCAGGGGAAATTTACTATGTTAAATCCAAAATCATCTCTTTTGTCATACACACCTGTATGGATCTCTCCATTAACAATTTAGGTCCAAAAATGGTGTTTCTGTGTTTGAAACGTTTGCCTTGTTTAAAATCAATTCTTGTGGATAAATAACATTTTTATACTTTTCAAAAACAGGATTGTCGATAGTAAGAATATCATCCAGGTACCTAGAAGTACCAATGAAACATTTCACATCATCATTTTATCTATGCTTTTGAAGATTTTGGATAAATTCCTTTTCATACGTGTATAAAAATAGATATGCAACAAGAGGCGCACAATTAGTACCCATTGGAATCCCTACAACCTGCTTGTAGAGTTTCTCACCAAATCTTACATAAATATTGTCCAAAAGGAAGAACAAGGCAATACACAATTCACCACATGTCCATGATTTGTATAATTTGTAATCTGTGGCGGAAAAGAAACCCTTCGATTCAGAAGTACAAATATAAGTTTTTTCCCTCTCGATCAAAAAAAGAAAGGAGGAGATCTCCAACAGAACCCCGTTGCAGCATCAACAGCAAAACACCAAAACACCCGATGCAAAAACACAAAAGACGAGCACAGACAGTCGAGCCTTTATTTTTTCGTGAGGAAGCGTGGTGAACATATTAGTAAAGTCGTATGAAGATATCGTATTTGCTTCAAAATTTCTTGATTTCATTTTGTCAATCACATCCCCTGAATTTTTAATAGACCAAAAGAAGTTTACGCCATTCCTGTTTATGACAGTTTCACAGTATTTTGCCACGTGCTCCTTTATAGCCGTGAGTGCTGACGTCAGATTTCTAGACAAAATTGTTGTTGAGCAGTTGCTAGAATTAGCAATGTATCGAAACTTGTAAGGAGACTTGTGAAGTTTTGATATACAATATATTGTAGGGAGATCCAATTTAGAAATAGGGATGTTAAAAGAAGAAATTTCACTGTTATGTTTGTTCAAAATATTGGGAACACTTTCTTTGCTTTCGATATAAGTATTAGTAGAGGAAAGAAACTAAAGTTGATATGTAGCAGCGTTTTCAAATAATTATGGTGTTGTTGGATGTTTTGTCTGCAGGCGCGAAGACATATTTTTCATGTAAATTACGTAACTTGGATTAGAAATATCTTTCAGATTCAGAAATTGGATTTTCAAAAAGATGAGGATTTTTGTGGTAGTTATCTATTCGAATATCGGTAATATCCAAAATGAGGTTTTTCCAGTCATTCAGAGCATGCGATTCGACTCCTTCCGATTTACACCATCGTTTGGTATAGTTATCTAAAGCTTCCTTTAGCACTTCGCGACATTTGATAAAATCTATGTTGGATTGGATTCTATACTTAGGTCCTTTTTTGAGAAGACCACGGAGCTGCCTGTCTTTGATAATTGAAAAGTCACCTGTAATAATATGACCAGCTGGTTTATATAGATATAACATCGTCACTGAGGAAGTTCTACGTTCGATATGGGGAACTCGTCATACACTATGATGTCCCACTCTCCAGAATGGTGGATGATATTTTGTCATAGACCATTTGAACCATCCAACCAAAGATTGTACCCTATGTCTTCCGAAATGGAAGTAACCGGATGTGACAGTTCTACCGAATTGAAGCGGCGGGTGTTGCATGCAAGCAGGAGATGCTTACTCTTCCTGGGCACCTGGTCTCACTCCCATATCGGGAGTTCGCTTCTTTTCATGTGGTGGAGGTTTTTGTTTGTTTGCTTTGGTTCCTGTTTTGTCCTGATTTTGTATGCCTTCGTGTACAGGGATATGGTCATTATCCATATTTGTCATTCAGACGTTGCTCATTCTCAAGAAGCAGGACATGATTCAAGTATTTTAGGATCTTGTGTAACTTTGTTGTAGTTAAAAACGAAATTTCGAATAGGTCTCTTATATTTGTAACAAATATAAGAGGAGCTTCTAAATTTTCAAAATATTGAGGAATGGCACTTTGTACGCGATGATCCCGAAAAATATTAGAGATGTTCAGAAGATCAAATCCTTTGTTAATAAATGGAATTTTTATGAATCGTCTTTTAGGGGGGGTGTTTTTAACAAAAGGATATAGTTTATTTTGTGCGAATGCAACAATGATGTTTAGCCTGAATCAATCAGTGTTTCTTAAGAATGCAACCAGTGCTTCATCCAAGATAGATTTTAACTGAACTGCTGGAACTGAAGAGAGAGCATGTAGCAGTTCATGTCTGCCACTGTTGCGTGTAATGATCAGTAGATCTTTGAGGGTACGATGTAATCTAGCTCTTTTTCTGAGTTTTTTGTTTCGCCTTTTACAGTGAGACCAATGCTTCCTTTTAGTGTTAGGGCGGATTGAAAAGACATTAATATTTGAAGAGGTCGAAGAAATGTTTCCTTGTCCATAAATCTGATCGTTTAGACCAAGGGGGTACGCAGTTTGCAGTTTGGTCATCCAGGCAAGTTCAGCTTGTAAGCGGCGTTTTTTTTTATTTCAGTTTGACTTTGATTTTTAAGTTTTGGGAATTACTGAACTGGAGTAATTGTTATATCCGAAATTGAATGATTGTATTTAACGAAGTGATTATATAGGAAATTTCTTTGTTTTTTTCTGACGCGAGTTTCTTATCTGATACAAATGACTTCGAAAACGAGATTTTAATGCCTGACCTGTTTCCCCTACATATTGGGCGCTACATCCCTTGGCGTGTCATGTAGTGACATAGATGACATCTTGATACGATCAATCAATGTCCTTATCAATCTCAATTTTAAAGGACTGCCCATTAACACTAGATTTAATTGTGGAATTACAATTGATGAGCGGACATATACCGCATCTTTTCTAATTGCACCTGCAAGTGGTTGAGAACCCTCTATGATTGTTGTTAAATGTAGAGCCTGCAGATGGAAAAGTGGATACAATACGTCTACGGGGTTTTAATTTAAGAGGTGATAGAAGTACCTTTGGTGAGGAAAAAAAGTTTCTTACTGTTAAATGTTGATGATGGGAAAGTGACTGTAGTAATAGAGGGTAATCTCAAAGGAGTTAATTTGATACGAGGCGACCTTAAAAATGCCATGATGAAATGATCGAGCCTTTGAGAAGACATGGCCCCGATCGAGTCATTGAGAAGACATGGCCCCGATCACCTGTCTTCTCTGAATCTCAGTCGGACTCCTCGGGTCATCGCATGCATGAGCTCGCTACAGCCGACAGAGCATGAACAGTATTTCGTATGCCTTTTGTTTTTATATCCATTTACGAATCAATCTGTGTGTTTCTTGGGGCCCCTGTGTCATGCTGTCTGTTTGTATGTTCATCTTACATTGAGGAGGTTATTTTACAGCACAATTGTGCTTTATTCGAGCCGTCTGAGTGATCGGAAAAGTGGGAGGGTTGTGCGCACGTAATCCGGATAATCACACCGTCTGCTACTTGCTAAGCAGATGGCCGTCTGAAGTCGGCACCGGTTGCCCATTGGTCTCGTTGGTTTATGTGTGGTCTTTTGTGTTTCATGTTTCTATGGTGTGAGTTGGTGTTCCTTGTCCCTTTTTCGTCTTTCTGTCGGTATCTGTACTGTGTTTTTGCATTGGGTGTTTTGAAGTTTTGCTGAGGGTGCTGCAACCGAGTGTTGTTGGAGATCGATCCCTTCCTTTTTCTTATAAAGAAATTTGATATCCACTGCTTCGGTCCAATGCCTTCATATAACGTACGGATGCATGACGATAATCAACCCATTTTCTAAAACTGAATAAGAGCTACAGTAGCGTTCTTATTGAGTTCATTAAAAGAATACTTACCCGGGCAACAAACAGCATATTTGTCCACTGGATCGGTTTTACAGAAATAATTGATGGGGCAATCCTTTCTATTTGGACCACGTCCACAAAAATATCCATGAAGGGGCTTTCCTACTGGACAGGGGTTGAACTCGGCGCCACCTTAAAATATCAGTGAATACACTTAAATATGAACTTTTGGTGAAAATTCAATTATCTGAGAATACGGAAAATAAGAATAAACTTTCAAGTTATTTTAAAGTCTACGAACCTTTACAAAGCCTTGTCACCTCTGTCTTGCCATCGTACCATCGTGCTATACAGCCACCACAGTAATCATTTCTGATAAATATAAAAACAAACAATTTTATTTCTTAAATTGGATATTTAAGGGGTATGGACAGAATGTTATTCGCCATATTGGATTTTATGTAGTGTATTATTGAATCAAAATGTTTTCCTTGTACTGAATCAAGACTCCAACTTGTAACTATTTTACCCACAAGCATTCTCTATCTTAATAGCTACATTTTCCCATCTTTTTTTACCAAAAATTACACTCATATCTGAAGGGGTATAGACAAAAGTTTACCGGCCATATTGGATTTGACGTGAAGCATTCTTGGAAATCTGCAGAATTAAGACTCCAATTTTAAGTTTTCTGTACCTCAACATCTTCATTTTCCCATCTTTCTGAGCAAAAACTGCATCAATATTATTTGAACTTAATGCGCCGAACTGCGCAGCATTCATGATTAGTACTAAAAACCTACCTTAAACGTTACTATGAGCATATGTCTAGAAACTTGTGTCCTCCAATTTTGGTCTAACTTTCTTAAAATGCCAGCTTTATTCATTGTACACGCGTGGGGCTATTGGCCATATCAACATAGAGAGGAATCCAGAGGCGGATCCTCGGAATGTAGCACATTTGTAATATGTAACCATTTATTCACAACACTATCCCATTTTTCTAGAAATATCATGTAAATGATTAATAAATGAATCACAAACAGTCGAGATTCTAGTGAATTACCCAAGGATGTTTAGAATCTTTTTTTCTACCTGTGTTGGGGCGGATCGGCAAGTGAAAATGGCTACCTGTAAAAATTCGTTGCATCAATTTAAAAGTGTTGTAGTGTTAAAATATAAGTGTAATTTTTCGTAGAGAAGATGGCAAAATGTAGCTATTGATGTAAATAATACTTGGGTGAAAAGACAGTCAGTCTTTTCTAGTGTAAGGAAAGATTTTCAAAAATATACTACATAAATCCAATATGGGAATACATGAATATTACTATAACTTACCTTAAACATTACAATGATTCTATTTTTGGAACCATTTGTCCTTCAAATTTGACCATAGAATTGTCTTGGTGACATCTTCAAAAGCCGTTCCCCTAAATGATCTTGAACAAGCATGTTACTGGCGAGCCTCTTTGCCCTAAACATGAAGTTTTCGTACTTAGGACATGCTCATGCGTAGCGTATTTGTTGTGAGATAGGCAGGCGAAGAGGGAATGTTGCTGAACGAAATTATCCAAACATGAAGGACAGCACATGAAAGAGACCAATGTTGGACCAGAACCGACGTTTCATAGCTGTCTACTACTAGTATATTCAAGGTAAATGGTGTAGTTTTTAAATATATGTTATACTGCCGATGACAAGACGGGTTTCGGTTCTGAAAGGATTGTCAGCTTCCATGTTGAGACGTCGTTTTACTTAGAATATAGTTTTGGAGAAGCCTTTTTAATCGATCATTTTCATTGTTTATTGAAGCATTTGATTGTTCTTATGAGAACATGATTTACATTTCTCATTGGCCTCGTTGATTTAATGTTAAGTGCTGTGATGTCGTTTTTTATGTTTGTTGGCGGCGGGTGCGGCTAGCCAACAGGGGATGCTTACTCCTCCCGGGCACCTGGTCCCATCTCTAGCTTGCTAGGGGTCCGTCGATGCTTAATTTGTACTCTATTGTGAGTGCTGTTGAGATTATCGTCAGGATCTTCTTTAACTCATTTGGGTGTCTCTTATCATGCCTGTCCCCTCTTCTGTTTTACCTTTGGGTTTTTGGTTTATTTGCCGTGGTTGCTGTAACGAGTCATTTGCCAATTCCCTTCTTTCTCTCAGTTACATAGTAGTCTGCAAAGCATTTCGGTTGGATGGATTGTCTTCAAGTCATTACATATTTGATATTACTCCTTTATACCTTGTAATTTGGACAATTCAGAGTCATATGTACATTTCGTACGTCTAAATATTATTACATGATTCTTTGTTGTCTATAACTTACCGACACTTGGCATTTGGATAACCTCGGCAAATTGCGCCATCACAAGGCGGATTCTCGCAATACACTTTTGGCATTCCATAGGGACAGTCAGGCTCTATAATAAATAATATACATAATGTTATCCTCCTCTTTCCCGTGTAAGAATAAGCAATACTTTCTTCGGGGAGGTATTTGACAGGTTTCCATGGAGCTGTTGCGACGGGTGTTGCATGCAATCAGGAGATGCTGACTCTCCTCGGGCACCTGGTCTCACTTCGGAATGTTGTTCATTCAAGGGCTCGCAACCGTTTCGATGGAAATTCTCACGATGTTGCCTTGCCTTCTCGACTTTGAGACTGAATAACGGTTAGGTACTTCTTTGATGTTTATTTATATTGATCACATTAATTGTTACACGTCTTGAAATTCATAGTATCATTTTAAAACAGATACATTTGCAGTATTGATCAGACATGCACGTTTCTGGTACTTCACCCTCGTCAGTAATCCTCAATCCAAACAGTGAAACATGGCCAAAAAATCATTAAGAAGCGACTCAATGTGTACATACTTTTGAAGCAGGAATTAGTTACTTCCGTCCTGCCTATGAACCACCTTGCAAAGCATCCTCCGCAATAATGATCGCTGGTAAATTAGAAACAAGTTTAAGACAAACATTAGGATGTATAAATTGCAAGACTCTGGCTACCTTTTTCAGAAACATAGAGATTATTTTATAAATGATTGTATGACAAAAAGAAATTGGTTTCTTGACTTTAAATACTCACAAGCATCTTGCATTTTGATGTCTCGGGCATGTTGAAAATTTGCAAGGTTCAACAAAGCAACTCACGACTGGTTTGTCAGGTGGGCAAACTTCATTATTCGGATTTACTGAAAAACACAAAAAAATGACGATTATGTGATGGAAAATAACATCTTCTTAGAATTGTTAATTATAAAATTATGCATATGTTCTATTATGAAAATTCCAGTGACCATGATGCGTACTTTAACATGTAATTTCTCGTCAGTAGTGAAGAATCGTAATAATGTTAAGCCTAAGAACAAGATAAGGGCAAATCTATGCCTTCAGAAAGATACCCCTTAGTTATAGAATACTTCATCAAATTTGATGATTGATTAAAGAATTTTCAAATATATTTCAAGTATAGTTCCGAAACACGAAACGATATTCTCGGGGATTATATATAACAGTTCATCACTAGAAATACAAATTGATATTTTTGTTTATTTCTCATTCATGGAATACATTCTGAAATAAATTACTTGTATATATTATGTAGGATAGGATATACATGCCGATTTCAAATGTAAACGTCTTCAAATTGAATAGCATCATTTAAGAATAGATAAATTGGCAACGTGGACCAGACATGCACGTTTCGGGTACTTAACCCTCGTCAGTGATCCTCAATCTAAACAATGTAGTATTCCAAAAAAGTAGGAAAGTTACTATGTCGAAAAAGCGTATCGAAAGACGTAGCAGGATTGGTGGGATATGATGCTGATTATTAAGACTATATTAACACGAAACAATTTTCTATCAACTAAAACCCTAAATAGAAATATAAAGATAATGCTACAGATCTCAGGCACAAAAGTTGTCTCCACATCATCATTGGAGCTCTGTAATCATAAAAACGGGCTTGTCCCCGTGGACATCCTTTGCCTAGTACAATAACAGTGAGCTGCTTCAATGACGTGAAATATATTAACAATTTTCAGATACTGAATTTGATAAATTATTCTTTACCGAAGGACAATCTCCCTAATGACATAGTTCTGTCAATAACTGGCTCTTTTTTTATCCCTTCGAGCATCACTGATTAGTCATTATATATTGAAATACACAAATGATGCACTGAATTATTACGATAGAACATATAATTGTAACAATTACTTTACAAAGTTAACTGCTAATTCAAATAAACTAACAGTCTCCTTTTCTCAATTGAATAAATAAAATTCATTATCATATACTCTTATTTACATAACCGTTTATAAGCTTTCTCATTGGCCAAAACGCGGTCACGTGCAATGCGATTAATCGTCGTATTAAACTGCTTCCGGTCATATTGACGCGTTTCCTGTTTTGTGTATTAGAAGAAAATTGTAGTCTGCAGCAAACATGAATGTTGCCGACATAACTGACCGTGATATTTTACAGCACTTTTGGATAAAAAGAAAATAAAAGATGAAGGGTCAAACATTTTACCTTTATCTGAGAAAAAAGTGAAAGTCAGCAATGCTATGGAAGCAAAAAGGTAGTTACCATTTTCTCTTCAAATGTTCATGTATATGATAAAACAGTTATAGCACAGATGATTCGGTCGATATGATGATTTATGGAGTGATAAAACCAATATCAACCTCGGCCTTCGGCCTCGGTCGATATTGGTTTTATCACTCCATAAATCATCATATCGACCTCATCACTGTGCAATAATTGTATAAAATTGATACTATTTCCTCTCGTTGAAACATTTTTATTTTATCCACGATTTAAAAAAGCAATATAACCAGTATAAATATCCTTGTCTCGTTGTCTGTTATGGTCTGTCATTCTCAAGATTAACGATACGTTAAGTGCAGTTTGAATCATAAGAATTTTCCATATATCTAAGACAAAGAGCAAACAATACAAGAATACCTTCAAAACAATGGGGACTAAAGATAAAATTATCTATGTATGGAATAAAAGTGTATCTAACAAGGTAAGTCAGAGTTTATCCTGGGAGTAAGCACATCATGCTTGTTATACACCTAGCCCGTCATTTTATCTGTAGCCTTCTCGGATTACAAATCCTGTACTTCGCGTTGTGTATTTTGCTTAGTCATTTTCAAAACTTGGAATAAAAAGTCCTGGTAAAGTTTTACCGTTTATTAACATACGAAAGTAAAATGTTGATTAAGGCAGTATGAGAATGAAATGTAACATACAAAATTATGCGCACAGTATATATTAGGAGCCTGGGATATTTCACAATCAGGTCGAAATCGTCATCGAAATTCATGACTAAATTGGAATTCAGACGTATAAACAAAGTTGCCTAAACTTAGAACAATTCCTCGCCATTTCGTCTATTGCACCAAACCTGTGACAGGCGAACCATTATAGTTGATGTTGCTGTCAATTGACCCAAGAACACCTCGTATTGACAGACATAGGGTTACACACTGGCGGGAATGACAATCATTTCTATTACATCAATTTAGCACGTAATCGTAAAGTTAACGTTTGAATTTAGAGTTATCTTCTCCTAGACAATGGGAAATATCCCATAAACAAAATAAATGGAAATTAATTAAAGATCAAAATCCTCAAATTGCATAATTATTGTGGGGGAGAGGCCATATGGTTACATATCTCAGTAAAAGTACAATAAACTTACTATGGCATTTCTTAGTCACCTCTTGGCCGTAGACATAAAATCGTGCTTTGCATCCTCCGCAGAAGTCTGGTCTATAAAATCATCAAACAAAGAGGCAATGTCAACAAAAATTAAGGAAAAGTATTGGATCTTTTTCTAAATATTGGAATACATTTTAGTGCATACTTTATTCATTTTACGAAAGTATATAGGAAGTTAAATATGTATGAAAGAAAAGAGAAGATCTCAAGCAACACTCGGTTGCAGCAGCCGCAGTAAAACACAAAAACACCTCATGCAAAAAAGCATAGCAGACAAACACTGCAAGAGACGCAAAACGGACAAGTAACACCAAAACACAACATAAAAACATCAAATACAAAAGACTACACATGAACCAACGAGACCAATAGGAAATCGGTGCCTACTTAGGACGGCCATCTGCCTCGGCAGTAGCAAAAGGTGTGCTTATCTGTATTATATGTTCACAGCCCTTCCACTTTTCCGGTTACCCAGAGGTCTCAAAGAACGCCCAATAGTGTAACAAGCTAATAATCTATTGTAATCAACATGTTTATCCAAGTCCGATCAACTTCGGTTGCACGTTTCGGGTATTTAACCCTCGTCAGTGATCCACAATCTTAACAATGAAATATGGCAAAAATCTGTAAAAATAATGTCCTAATTTAGATATACCGAAAAACGTAGTAAGATGGCTGGGATATGATGCTACAGGAACCACGTTTCAGAAATTTGAGAAAATTTTGTAAACAGAAATTTTCAAATGCGTTTGAAGAAACGATAACCCGAAATTGATCGAACTTGGCTACATGTGCCCTCGGGGGACTCCTGGCCCACCAGCAGTGACACTCACCAAGTAGTACAAATGTTTAACACCTTCAAATTCATTAGCATCATCTTAGAGCAGATAAATATACAGCATGGACCAGACATGCACGTTTCGGGATTTAACCCTCGTCAGTGATCCTCAATCTAAACAATGAAATATGGCCAAAGTCTGTAAGAATTCTCGAAATTTCTGAAAAGTGGGTCCTGCAGCATCATGTTTAACGTCTTAAATTCATTAGCATAATTTTAGAGCAGATAAATTTACAGCAGACATGCACGTTTCGGGTATTTAACCCTCGTCAGAGATCCTCAATCTAAACAATGAAATATGGCAAAAATCTGTGAAAATTATGTCCTAAATATACCGAAAGACGTAACAAGATGGCTGGGATATGATGCTACAGGACCCAGGTTTCAGAAATTTGAAAAAAAAAATTGTAAACAGAAATTTTCAAATGCCTTTGAAGAAACGATCAACTGACATTGATCGAACTTGGCTACATGTGCTCTCGGGGACTCCTGGTCCACCAGCAGTGACACCCACCAAGTGGTACAAATCTTTAACGTCTTCAAATTCATTAGCATAATTTTAGAGCCGATAAATTTACAGCATGGACCAGACATGCACGTTCGTCTTTCGGTATTTTTTGGACAAAAATTTCATTGTCTTAATCCATATTTCATTTTTTTAATGGAGGATCATTGATTAGGGTTAAATACCCGGAACGCGCATGTCTGGTCTATGCTGCCAAATTATCTGCGATGCTTTGAATTTGAAGACGTAACGTTAAGCTCAGATATGGCATTTTTCCGTATATTGGGGTAAGGCAAAATTCAAAAATATAGATAGGAGTTTTTCAGAAAGTTCTCTTCTAGTAACGAAGATACTAGTATTATTTTTTCCAAGTATTATGTATCTAAACTTACTTGCATACCGCGTGGGGATAAATTGGACATTTGAAACTCTTGCACGGATCGATTCCACAGTACCACAGATCTCCCGATGGACATTTTGGCTTGGGAGGTATTATTTCTGTAATGATAAAACAAGTCAAAGGTTCCAGGTATACGAATTAACACTTCATGCAATTGTAATTGATTTAAAATCAAAGTAACATTCGCTTATAATTTCTATCTATATAGAGAATAAGTAATTTAATTTGTGGTTTGTTGCGAGTATGCAACACACAGCAAGAGATACCATACGATTAACGTACTTGTTGTGTGTTGCATATCCGTAACAAAACACAAAATATGACATTTATTCTATATATATGCACAAGATTGTCAGTTTCAGTTTTGTTTTCTGAAATCGGGGAATAGCATTGGTTGAGCATATACAATGTACATAGAAAAAACTTTTAATAAATAGTACTTCCATACTCACAGTTGAGAAAGTGCGGTTCGTATTCTTATATGCTGTTGATTTATTTCACTGAACAGAAATATGAGGAGAAGATTATAAGATACAGACTGTGCTACTTTTAAAAAATCTCTTTGTTTGAACCTTTGCTCGGTTGCTTGATATATGACAAGAGGGATGATTTTGGATTCAACATAGTAAATTTCCCCTGGCTTGACGGTGATGTTCCAAGATTACCGTCATACGGCATTTACATATCACAGCTCATCCGGTACGCTAGAGCATGTACTGATATTTTGGATTTTCACAGTACATATTTACAAATTACCAAAAAACTTTTAGGTCAAGGTTTCCGCTTTCATAATCTAGTTAAGACTTTCTGGAAATTTTACAAAAATTACAGTCAACTTCTTTTAAAATTCGGATCTATACACGCAACAGAGTACATTACTTTGGGTATTACACAACCTGTCTTTTATGGTGATATGATAAACAAAATAAGAAGGATCAAAGGTTGGCAGCATAACCATCGAAAATGCGTCGGAATCATTAAACGCCTTTTATACCGTGGATATGATCCTAATGTCACCAAACGGACACTAGGCTTGGTACTTGACCAATCTGCAGTCTTGTACAAGCGCATCCTTGAGACTTGTTCTCTGACTGACTGTGACGACGGGACTCCATCATGACGGGCCCTGTCCAAACCTCTTAGAGAAGACAGGGCCCCGACCACCTGTCCTCTCTGAATGTCAGTCGGACTCCTCGGGGGATTACATACATGAGCTCGCTACAGCCGGCAGAGCACGGACTGTATTACGCATGCCCTCTTTTTATATCCATTTACACATTCACCTGTGTTTCTGGGGCCTCTACGTTTCGCGGTCTTGTTTGTGTGATGTCATCTTACAGTGAGGAGGTTGTTTTACACCACAATTGTACGTTCTTCGAGACCTCTGGGTAATTGGAGAAGTGAGAGGGGTGTGCCCACGTAATCCAGGATAACCACACCATTTGCTACTTGCGTGACAGATGGCCGTCCAAAGTCGGCACCGGTTGTCCATTGGTCTCGCCGGTTTATGTGTAGTCTTTTGTGTTTGATGTTTGCATGTCGTGTGTCTCTTTTCCGTCTCGTGCTGTACTCGTCTTTTGTGTTTTTGCATCGGGTGTTTTGGTGTTTTGCTGTTGATGCTGCAACGGGGTCTTGTTGGAGATCTCCTCCCTTCTTCTATTCTGAACGCGCTATGTAAAACATTGATCAATTTCCATTCTATGAGGGGTGATTGATATTTTGTGAGACTCGGTTTTCTGGGTTGCTAATAGATTATCTCCATAAAGGAGAAACAATCAATGACACATACTATGCTTCACTTCTGACACAGTTACGGGAAAATATTAAACTTTAAGCACCGCAGAGACCTCACTATTTAAAGGTGTATTGTCCCATCTGGACAATGCTCTTGTTCACAAGTCTATCACTGCCATGGATGCCTTTTTTTTATTTTTTGGCTTTAATTTGATTGAGTATCCGCCTTATTCGCCTGATCTTGCTCCATCAGACTTTCATCTATTCCCAAAACAAAAAGCAGTTATGTATGTTTATGGCACCCACATTCAGCCCGATGATGACGTCATACTTGTAGTGGATGGCTTTTAGACCAGTCAAGATAAGGAGTTCTTTAAAAATGGTATTGAGGCCCTTAAACACCGTTAGCTAAAGTGTATAGATACTGAAGGGGATTGTGTAGAAAAATAATGCAAAATGTCTGATAAAATTCAAATCCTTAAATACGAGGCTCACAACATATCAATTAGCCCTCGTACGTGTTGTCTGTCTTGATTCTTAGGTAGAGTGCCTTGGTTGAAGGACATTCACATGTGTGGATTATTTGTTGATATACAGTATGTTCGTTTGAGGTTTTATGTGGATCCTTTATCTGAATGATTACATTTTATATGGATGCTTGCTTTTTCAGAGGTTGTTTGTTAGTGGCAGCCACTCTGTTTCTATGGTGCTTTGTTGGTGTTTCCGCTTCTATGTCCGCTGATTACATGTATCTCCTTGTTCCACTGTTTTCAGTGCTGGGGATCTCACTCATATCTTTGTTTTGTTTTATGTGTTTCAAGATTTGTAATCCTATTGATGTGATTTTTGGATTCTGGTTTTGAGTTTAGTGTTTGAGTTTCATTCACCGTGTGATGTAGTTATCGGTCTCCTTCCTAATTATACATTGCCCTTCACGTTTCACTTGTGCTTTGCCGTATTTGCTTATTGCGATCGTGCGTGATTCTTCTCGTTCTCTCCGTCTGTTTGTTGACTAGGTATTTTTTCTTTTCTCTCCGTCTGTTTGTTGACTAGGTATTTTTCCGTTCTCTCTGTCTGTTTGTTGACTAGGTATTTTTCCGTTCTCTCCATCTGTTTGTTGACTAGGTATTTTTTCCGTTCTCTCCATCTGTTTGTTAACTAGGTCTTTTTATGTTCTCTCCGTCTGATTGTTGACTAGGTATTTTTCCGTTATCTCCGTCTGTTTGTCCTCTCTGAATGTCAGTCGGACTCCTCGGATGATAAGATACATGAGCTCGCTACAGTCGGAAGAGCACGGATTGTATTACGTACGCCCCCTTTTTATCTCCATTTACATATTCATCTGTGTTGCTTTGGCCCCTGCGTTTTGTGGTCTTGTTTGTGTGTGGTCATCAGACAGTGAGGAGATTATTTAACACCACAATTTTACATTCTTCGAGACCTCTGGGAAATCGGAAAAGTGGGAGGGTTGTGCGCACGTAATACAGGATAACCACACCTTCTGCTATTTTCGTGGAAGATGGCCGTCCTTAGTCTGCACCGGTTGTCTATTGGTCTCGTTGGTATATTTATGTGTAGTCCTTGTGTTTGATGTTTCTGTGTTGTTCGTTGGTGTCCCTTGTCCCTTTTGCGTCACTTTCTGTGCTTGTCTGCTCTCTGTTTTTGCATTTTCCGTTTTCTTCGTCTTTTTGTTGACTAAGTGTTTTTCCGTTCTCTCTGTCTGTTTGTTGACTAGGTGGGGTTTTTTTTTTCGTTCTCTCCGTCTTTTGTTGCCTAAGTATTTTCCGTTCTCTCTGTCTGTTTGTTGGCTAGGTATTTTTTCAATCTCTCCGTCTGTTTATTGACTAGGAATTTTTCCATTGACTATTGTCCTGTTCACTAAATCCAGAGCACCCTGTTTTCTCAGTTTTCTCTAAAACATGATATTGTCATCTTCCAAACAGATATTGATTTTATAGTACTCCTTTAGTCGTAACAGAAAATATCTTTGTTTTGCTGTTGACGGAAAATAAAAAGTCTACAGGGATTTTCTATAGTAAATCACTTGAAATGCGTGACGTCGCGATTGGACACTTTGACTTTCCAGTTACGACTTTTAAAAGGAGGTCAATTCTAGGAGACAATAATTATAAAGAAAATTCTTCGGACGACAGAATAAATTGCCAAAACAGGGTGCTCTGGCTTTAGTGAACAGGGCAGTAGGTATTTTTCTGTGTTGCCTTGTTCTATCTCATTATGTTTGTGTCTTTCGATGTGATGAACGTATCGTTAACTTGTCGGGATCTCTCCTACTCCAGATCTTAACATTCCTACGTTTATTTAACGCGTTGTCAATCAGTATATTAAATAATTCAACAGGTTCAACCTTAGTACTAATATCATAGTGAAGCTTTACTTCCTTTGTCCAAGGAATTTTACAAGATAGAGTCAGTCAAAAACCTTGGTCACAACCCGGGTTTTTTTTTTTTTTTTTTTTTTTTTTTTTTTTTTTTGACGTTCGTGCATGGAGAGGCTACTTGCCCTACGTTTTTTTTGAAGAGGCAAGGAAAGTGGCAAGAGTACGAAAGGAGTACGTCAACGCAAGTCGCACTTACGGTGATATGGAGTTATAATGTATCAGATGCTGTGCACGTAGCATGTACGTCGTATGTGTAGCCAACGTGCGTGTAACTTTCTTACAACGTACGATCTCCGTACGTCTTCTGCGTTATCGTGTGGGTGTTGTACTTACACGTACCGCTGATGCATGGGTTCCTCACTCCCTTTCGCGACACGTGCATTGCGCGTACTTACAACGTACTCATAATTTGCGTGTCGTACTTCTTGTTGAATCCGTAAACTGAACGCAGACAGGACGCAGCGTAAGTTCTGCATGCACTAAAAGTGCTACGTCCTGTCTGCGTGTTCCCAAATCCGTACGGAGGTCGCACGAACCACGTACTGATAACGCACGGACACAGTGCGCATCCCTAAACTTTGCCTACGTTTTTGCACCACGTAGACAGCACGCACTTGCACGTACGGCGGGTTGTGACCTCCGCTATAAGGATTGTCCCAGTAGACCTGGTAAACAGAAACTACAAAACTACATCTTCAATAGTCTATCTTTCAAAATTAAGAATTATTTGTCATATATACATTCCATTTCATCAGTTTCGTCTATCACAAAGGTCCTACCTTTCTCACATTTCTTTGTCACCTCTTTATCACCAATAAACCATCGTGCATTACATCCGCCACAAAAATCGTCCCTGTAAATTTTATACAGTATCGTTTTCATTTAAGATTTCAAAACAGAGAGGCTGTTATTTCATATTACTTATGCTTGTCAAAGAAAACTTAAATAAAAAAGTTCCACCCTTACAAAATAATGATAATAATGGATTAAATGGATATGATAGTAAAAACTAAGGGCAATAAAAAGCAAGAAAATAATATTTACTCTTAATTTTACTCATGGAATGAGTGATGAGGACCACAGAAGAAAACTGAAGAAAACATTGACAAATTATATCTCAAGATCTTGCATTTGATCATTATGAAAAAAATAAACGAGTGAGAACGAAACACTGATGGCCAAGAAAACTGAATCAAACAATGATGAAATATCATACAACTCATCGAGACAAAATCACATACTCGCAACGGGCATTAGGAAATCTTGGACATCTAGAGACCCGACAAGGCTCCACAAAGCAAAATACAGGCGGTTTACCCGGAGGGCAATGGCTCTCTATCGGTTTCTCTGAAAACAATATACGCTTTAAAATAAAACGATAAGAAATAAATTTTCATTTCATTTCAAACTTTTCATAATAATCTCATATTATTAGGATTTCCTCTTTTTCGGCCTCGAGAATGCGCATATAATGCACTGAAATTTGATAATGGAACGTACATATAGGATCTCAAATGAATTTTCATTTCATACGATGTATTATGAAACGAGTTGGGAGTTTTATATCCCCGATCCTTGGCGAGGAGATATAAAACGCACAACGAGTTTCATAATACATCGTATGAAATGAAAATTCATTTGAGATTCTTTTTATCACATGATATTGCCAAAAAATGTGTATTTCTAACGTGAAATCAACGTTTCCGAGAACTACAGAGGCGAATCACGCCGTGATCTAGAAGTCGTCTGCTACGCCATGAGAAGTAGTTTCCCCATCGTATAGATATTCTGTGCGTAAGAGAAAAGTATTTCAATTTTGAATAGTATCTTAATGCTAGAATTAATTCAACAACATCAATTTTAAGTATAGGATAAAGACCGAGTTGAGGTCTGTATGAAGGTTAGATGCCCAAGGAGAGAACAGGGTAGTGTTTAAAGACCGAGGCCGAAGGCCGAGGTCTTTAAACACCACCCTGTTCTCTCCGAGGGCATCTAACCTTCATACAGACCTCAACGAGGTCTTTATCCGACTTACAAACCGCAGATTTTCTTTAATTTTCAGAAAAATAAAAATCTTAATATTTATTACACCCCTGCTTTTCAAAATGAAATAGACCATGCAAATTAGCTGGCCAAAATATGCAACGGTAACGATCAATAGGCCACAGAAGTAAAATAGTTTGTTATACATCACGATAATTTTCTGAAAGGTACCCTGTATTCGGTCAAAGAAGAAAAAAACAGTGTAACAATGAGTTCTATCTCCAATCAAGTTTTAATTAGGTGACTAAATTATTGCAAATAGAGATAAGGAAAGATTTTTTAATCAAGTGAGGATAATATTTCTATATTTTGTCCATCAAGTTCCTCAATGTACATGTATTTGAAGGGCATTTAGAATAACTGGTCTTCAAAAATCGCTATAGGGATCTAGATTGATTTGAAATGGCATTTTGAACTTTTCGGGATAGAGGAATCTATTCTTCTTCTATTAACATTTCTTATAAAAGGATGTCTTGAGCGGACTTAAAACACAATATTTTCTATACTATGGCCGAATACTCATTATAATCAAAACAATTCACATCCACGACTGAAATAATTTTCTTTTCTCCGCCCCTCATTGTTTTTTATTGACCTCCACACTTCATTGAACGTTCATAAAACCTTGTATATTTAGAATCGTCCGCGGTCTTTATGAAATAAAATTACCGATGAATAACAAAAGAATCACATTTGAAGGTTTGTAATCATTGATATTGACTCCGGGTCTGAATTTAACAGTTGGCCGATATTTGAAAGGTCACATTTGTCAAGGTTCATGTGATTAGGTTCCAAACTTGACCAATCGCATTCAAGCAGAGCGATATGAAACGTGTTATCATATCATATATTTATGAAATGGCTTTATGAACTGCATAACGAATGTATCATGTGATAAATTAAAATACTGACACTTCTAAGATCTAATATAAGTTTTGTATACAAAAAAAAGATATGCAGACCCTGACACTGTTTGGTAACTTCTTTTCCTTTTAAGTAATATCTGGCATTGCATCCACGACAGAAATCGGCACTGGTAATTTAAGAAAGATACGAATGAATATCATCTTAAAATTGTTTGTATTCTTGGGGTGGTATCATTTCTGATAAAGGCATTTCATATTATCACATTAGTCAGATTCAAACATCAATTTTATTCAAAGAAGAATATGATGGAATGAACATCAAACAAGTACCCATCCGTTATACTGTCTCGAAGTCGAGAAGGCAAGGCAAACCCATAAGAATTTCCAATGGAACGGCTGCGAACCTCGGAATGAATAACATTCCGAAGTGGAAGAAAAACGATCATGATATTTACCGACAAGTCGCCTCTGGAAATTTGGGGCATTGGAAAGCTTTGCATGGGTCAAATAGGCAGTGCCAGACATCCTTCGGTGGACACTTTGGTGATGGTATCTTGTACTGACCAGTGCTTTTGTCGACTTGTGATAAATAAAACGCAATGTGGTAAATATGAAACACCAATGATATAGTGCTTAAACTACATTTAACATTATGTAAGGCAACAGAAATTTAATTTTTAGTTTTACGGATTTTATTTTTTCAAAATAGGGTAGGAGGAGGGAATGAAAATAAAATAAAAATCAGTAAATTTCAACATTTCATGTTTTGTGCCACGATTAATTCAGCTTGTTTATCATGTTTTCAAAGCCGCACTCTCTAAAACACTTGAACGATATAAAGATGAAGTGAGAATGAACAGTAATAACCAGTAATTCGGATGAGCGGAAGAAAAAAAATGTACAATCAGTTCATTTTATTATTTTTTTTTCCAATAGTGGAAAAATTAGGGTCGGCGGATCAGTAAAACTAAGAATTAAATTTCTGTCGCCTAATTCATAAAAATGAAACGTTCCATCTCGCTGCAGTGGTTTAACTTCATGTAAAACTACACGCTGACGGCACGGTTCACTTTAGGACAGTGGACAAAAATATCAAATAAAGCCCTATGACTGTTGCATATTGATGAGAAATTATAGATTTTATATACAGCATACTTTTAGTGAAACGTTTGATGAAATACCGCATACCTTTACACTGATCTGTGACTTCTTTTCCATTTCTAAAAAATCTTGCAAAACATCCACCACAAAAGTCAGATCTAAATAGATGAGTTGAGAAAGAAATAATACTACCGGTAGTACAGCCCTCTGTATTTTCTCTTTTTATCCACAGATTTGTTTCCATTTTTATTCACAACTTATCCATTTATCCGTTCGTTATATTCAATTGATATTTAGTATGTTTTGCGCTTTGTCTGTTATCTGTTCTGAAATGTTATCTTTTTGGGACATTGTTTCGATTCAATAAGAAAAAAAGTATTGATAATGGAGTACCTGCAGTTTGCAGTGGGATACTTAGGACATGTAGCTATAGAGCAGGGATCTACCAAACAGTTGAAGATGGGAACTCCAGGTGGACACAATGCCTTTGGTATATCTTTTGGCACAAGAAATTAATAATTTATTAGTGCATGCATATAAACATAAACACAATAAAGTCTTGAAACAAGATGATACTACAATGTCACGCTCTATTTTTGCAATTCACGTAGTGACCATGTTTCTGTTGTATTCACCAATTCAAGAGGAACATTATATTTTTTACAATCCCATACTAGTACATTCCCATGTAACTAGAACGGGAGAATCTATGCGAGTTTCCAGCACAACGAAAGGCGACCATCCTTCGAAAACAACCACTTATAAAAGTTCTGAATTGTCGGAATAAATAACTAAAGCTTTGCTTTATATTTAATCACCTTAATCAAAACATAAAAGAGGAAATATTCAAATGAATTTTGGTGGCTCCGTTAGAAGCATCACTGATGAGAATTTAATATTCGAAACACGTATCTGGTGCAGAAAATTGGTTTGAAAATTTTCTTCATGAAGGTATAGAGTTGGAACACTTCAATGTCTTTAATTTCTACGTCAAAGAGCATCACCCGTTAACCATTTGTAATTGATCTGCTGGTCGGCTCTCTTTCATTTATTGCTGATGTGTTCACGACTTATTGCGTCTGACATTATATCTTACTGTAGATCATTTCTTCTTGCAAAAGTTTCGTGATCTATTCTTCCTATTGAATTTAATACAAATTGCTTTCAAAGTTGAAGAAAACTTTCATACAAAGAAATTAGGTATGAAAATTATAATCACCATTTAGGTTACAGCACAGACTGGTCACCTCTTTTTTACCAACAAAGTACCTGGCATTGCATCCTTTACAAAAGTCCGCTCTAAATAAGTAAAAAGGAAAAAATTTATTTCATACATCTTATATTTTTAATATTGAAAAATAATTCAGAGGCCTATCTTAATTACCATAAATAAGTTTATTTAAACGTACATATATTTTATGCTGAACAAATTGAAAATAAGAATCACATCAATTGATATTGGGGAAAATATTACATCTTACTTGCAGACAGCCTTAGGAACCTTGGCACACGATGACACTTCACATGGGTTGACCAGACAGGCAAACACATCTTCATCAGGACATGGCACTACACCATATATAGGAGGGTGTGGTCGAGTACCCCCTGAAATAAGATTACAACATGGCACTACACCATATATGGGAGGGTATGGACGATAACCCCCTGAAATAAAATAACAACATGGTACTACACCGTAAATAGGAGGGTGTGGTCGAGTACCTCCTGAAATACGATTACAACATGGTACTACACCGTATATAGGAGGGTGTGGGCGAGTACCCCCCCAAAATAAGATTACAACAATGTACTAAACCATATATAGGAGGATGTGGGCGAGTACCCCCTAAAATAAGATAACAACATGGTACCACACCGTATATAGGGTTGTGGGGGAATACCCCCTGAAATAAGATTACAACATGATACAACACCGTATATAGGAGGGTGTGGGCGAGTATACCCTAAAATAGGATTTCAACATGGTACTGCACCATATATAGGGTGTTGGTGAATACCCCTGAAATAAGATAACAACATGGTACTACATCGTATATAGGAGGATGTGGGCGAGTACCCCCTGAAATAGGATTACAACATGGTACTACACCGTAAATAGGAGGGTGTGGGCGAATACCCCCTGAAATACGATTACAACATGGTACTACACCGTATATAGGAGGGTGTGGGCGAGTACCCCCTAAAATAAGATTACAACATGGTACTTAACCATATATAGGAGGATGTGGGCGAGTACCCCCTAAAATAGGATAACAACATGGTACTAAACCGTATATAGGAGGGTGTGGGCGAGTACCCCCTAAAATAAGATTACAACATGGTACTACACCATATATAGGAGGATATGGGCGATTATACCCAGAAATCTGGGTACAACATTGTACTACACCGTATATAGGAGGATATGGGCGATTATACCCAGAAATCTGAGTACAACATGGTACTACACCATATATAGGAGGATATGGGCGATTATACCCAGAAATCTGAGTACAACATGGTACTACACCATATATAGGAGGATATGGGCGATTCTACCCAGAAATCTGAGTACAACATGGTACTACACCATATATAGTAGGATATGGGCGATTATACCCAGAAATCTGAGTACAACATGGTACTACACCGTATATAGGAGGATATGGGCGATTATACCCAGAAATCTGAGTACAACATGGTACCCCCTAAAATAGGATTGCAATATGGTACTACACCATATATAGGAGGATATGGGCAAACACCCCATGAAAAAGGATTACAATATAGTACTGCTCCATTTATAGGAGGGTATGGATTAATTCCCCCGAAATAGGTAAGCAAAAGACATTGATTTCCTGCTTGCTGCAACAACCATGAAATTCAAGCAGAACTTTGATGACAGTGTTACCATGAGCAAGCTTTAATAGCTTTCAAATCAATTCGATGCATTGCTTTATAAGTTTCGATTGTCGCAAATGACCTCCAAACTCATAGGTTTCCACTTATTATGTGTGGTAAATGATAATTTCAATGTTGTTTTGTTTTTTGTGTTTGTCGCTCCTCTTTGAGTGTTTACTCTCTTTTATCATGTTTAAATACGGCATTCTCAGCGGGTGTTGCATGCAGCCACAGGACGCTCACCCCTCCCGGGCACCTGGTCCTAGATCCCCTAGATCTTCGCTGGTATACATTTTTGTAGTTGAATCGTTTTCTTGTGTTACTGTTGACTTATGTGGTGTCTTTTGCCAATTTATTTTCTTTTGCCATGCGCGGATCCAGAGGGGGGGACTGGGGGTCTGGACCCCCTCCCCCCCTTGAGATTTTCGGAGATGGGGTCCAGCTTTGGCTCATTTCTAATTGAGAGGGGTCTAAAAATGTATAAAAAGGCTTTGAAACCTAAAATTTCGGCTCGCTTCGTTCGCCATTTACAAATACACAATTATTTTTTCTGCAAAATTCCTTAATCATTTTCAATTTTTTATTCTAAATAATCTTGGGTCTCATGAACTCGTATTTTCAACAGTCCCTTACTTCATAGGATGTAACCTCCCCCATTTTTTTCAAGGTTTTGTCATTTTAAGATAATTTGGGAAAATGACTTATCTATTTATTCTCATGAAATATAGACAAAATATGAATTAATCAAAATTTTCCCCGCTCGCTCCGCTCGCCGATGTAAGGAGTAAAATATTCAATATTATAAATAATCATCTCGATCGAATCAAGACAAATTAATATTTCATATTTAAAAAGAATTTTAGACTCCCTTCGCTCGCCAATTCTTCATGAAAATAAACATGAAAAGAAAGCTAACAATACCCTCGAAAATCAATCCTTAGTGCACACGTTGCCCCCTCCCCATGATATGCACCGAAATATTCCTACATCATAGGTAGACTTCCTTCAAATTTGGACCCCCTCTGACTAAAAATGCTGGATCCGCGCATGTTTTGCTATGTATTCCATTGTGGTCAGAGTGATGTGGTCTTGTTCTCTTTTGTTTTGTTTTTTTTGGGGGGTTTTTTTTTTTTTTTGGTTTTGTTTTTTTTTTTTTTTTTTCATTTTTAATGAGAAAAGGGTTCAATAGAGATAGGACGTTAAATGAAGAAAATACATGGCAAAACGAAATTCTTTCTCAAAAGTTTGCACTTCATTATTTTGCATCTAGCCTCTAGATTCGCATATTTTGTGAACGGCTGTTGTTTTCGATTTATGTACGTAGCGAGAACATCTATTTGAAATAATTTTGAAAACAGTTACGTAGTAAACAAAAAATTAACACATTAAATCAGAATTAATCATAACATTTATATAAAATATTAAACATATTAAAGAAACACTGTACCTGAAACAAACGACCAGACGATACTCAGCACTAAAATCGACAGCTTCATCTTAATTATGCTGGTTTCCATTAAGTTGTCCTAGTTCACTCTTTCGGGACAAAATATATTGATCTTAATCTAAAAACCCAAAAACCGAAATCAAAGTAGTTTCCTTGTAAGTTCTGCATCGATTTGTACCAGATGTAGAAAACTAACGCCTTTTTGTAGTTTTGATCATTCGATAATTGTTTTCTTTGATCGCTTTTAGTTGGTTGAAAATTCTGAAATAAGCGAAATATGCGAGCAATGTATCATTTTTAAGAGTTACATTCTGGATTATTCATGCAACGAACAGCCGTTGCAACGGTCATGTTAACTGAATATGTCAATTCTGTCTTTATCTCAGCTTTGTGCATTGTATATGTACATGCATTACATGTTTAAAACTCTTGTCAGGAATAATTCATGGCTGATAAAACAACTTTCTAATGCTTACATTCCACCCAGGAAACACTAAATATCACAATGCATGTTAGATTTCAATAATTTCAAGAAAGGGTCGGGGGCATGAACTATGAATTGGACTTTGAGTATAAAATCAGAAATGTCGCATTTGGCGCTCCGTAAGTGAGGGACCATAAAATCCCGTTCGTCCGTCAGTTCGTCCGTTTGTCTCTCCATCAATCACATGTGTATTTCTAGTGGCAAGTAATTTCTTAATATTTACATTACTAGTAGATTCCCCATAATAAACTTCAATTCTATCGAGTCGCTGTATTACACTATTTTCAATTTTATCCCAAACTTGTGACTCTTTTTTTTTTTTCTTTTTTTTTGTTGAACAAAAGTTTTTTGTCGAAACAAATAAGGATTTTTGGTACATAATAAGAAATGTCTCAGTTGGCGCGCCGAATTTGACTTTTATCTTAAATTTTTATAATGTCCGAGAAAATTCAGTTCTGTATTGATTTTTCACTTCTTTGGTACAGAATAGAGTTTGACATGAAAGATCGAATTTTGTTTAACCAAATTTAGTTTTATCTTAGAAATTAGAGATTGTTCCTACAAAATTGAATTGTAATACCTACTTTTCAAAGTATGTGAAAACTCAATTTGGTATGCTGATATATATCTAACAGACGAAAGTGGCTTAACATTGTCAACAAAAATGAAAAATTTTCGATAGATAATTTATATCACAAAATTAATTTTTGTACAGAAAAGAAGCTATCATGAACGCAAGTTTGAATCACGTATTTTTGTTTGGCCTGGATGATTTTGTCATGACATAATCCAATACTGATTTTGATTACAAAAAGATAATGTCCTCGTACCTAGGGCGTATTTTCAATTTAGGAGGGGGGGGGGGGGCTCTATTCTGTTTCTTCTCATGCATGTGTTGCCAGTGACAATTGGTAAAAATACGTATTTAATTTGATGCTTATTGTTATGATAAACCAATTACTGTGCCATAATTCACGTCATCATCTGTTTTTATCATTAATCAATACAACTGTAGCATTAACGTAGGAGATTGCACCTCTAATCACTTATATATATCATCACCTGGAGTACAAAAAAGACGGTGCATTTTGAGGTTACCTTTTCCTGAACAATAAGAATAACTTTAATCGTTTCGATCTTTCATCATGACTTATGTATTTGTTTGGTTGTCCTCTCCTAAAGTATGCCGGACTTTATGAGCTCCGAGTTCGCTTCAGCCAGCAAAGAATAGACCGTTTTCAGTGTGCTTTTGACACCTATCGGAACGTTTGCCTTGTCCATCTCTCTTTTCTTTCTATGACTGATAGTCATGATTCATGTCACTATTCTAAGAAGGAGGAATCAACGATTTTACTAAAGAATGTTTGGGTCAGCAGTGATATTTGGCATACCAGTGGCGGATCCAGAGTGGCAAGCGGGGGGGTTTTTGTATCGACCCAAAGGGTCGATTCGAGGCACGAAGTGCCGAGTGGGGGAGGGTACGGGAGGGGGATGCCCCCTCCTGTAGGTGGGGGTCCGGGGGGCCTCCCCCGGGAAATTTTGAAAAAATGGAATAAAATGGTGCATTCTGGAGCACATTTTCTCCTTACCTTCTCGAATATTCAGACCATTTTTTTCCACTCGAATTTATGTGGTTAATAAAAATTTCAAAATAAAATAATTTCTCCTTTACTGCTGGCAGGGGCGTAGCCAGGGTGTTTTCGATGTGGACGTCTATAAAGAAGGGTTGGACCAAGAACTTCAGCTGTCCGGGGGGCACAGACATTTTGGGGGGGATGACTTGCGAGGCCCGAAAGGTCAAGTGGGGACAGTATGGAAATATGTTACCCATCCCCTTGAAGGGGGTCCCCCGTGAAAATTTTGAAAACAAATGAAGCAAATTGCTGACCTCTGGAGCGTATTTGAGCTGAATTTAGATGGGATAACGCATATGATTCGATGTCAGCAGACGATGAACCGTATCTAAGATGAAGAAAACTTGAGATGTGAACATGACATTCTCTAAATACTTATATATGTACGTCCACATAAAGTCTTTCCAATCGACCGCTCGCACTTTGTTAGCGATCGTTGTATCATGCGCGAATACAGCGTTTTTGGTCAGAGGGGGTCAAAAATTTAAGGAAGTCTACCTATCATGTAGGTACATATATATCGGTGCACATGATGGGGAGGGGGCAATTTTGTTAGTTTTCCTTTCAGGTTTATTTTCATGAAGAATTGGCGAGCGTAGCGAGCCAGAAATTTTTTTAGATAACAAATATTAATTTTTCTTGATTCGATCGAGATGATTATTTATAACACTGAATATTTCACTCCTTATATCGGCGAGCGGAGCGAATTTCATGAGAATAAATAGATAAGAGATGTGTCATTCTCCAAATAATCAGACATCTTAAAATTACAAAACCTTTAAAAAGATGAAGGAGGTTACATCCTATGAAGTAAGGGACTGTTCAAAATATGCGTTCCTGAGACCAAAGACAATTATATAAAATTACTTAGTATGAACAATTGATAATAATTAAGGAATTTTGCAGAAAAAATAGTATTGTATTTGTAAATGGCGAGCGAAGCGAGCCGAAATTTTAGGTTTCAAAGCCCTTTCATGCATTTTAAACCCATTTCAATTAGAAATTGGCCAAAGCTGGACCCCACCTCTGAAAATCTCAATGGGGGGGGGGTCCAGATCCCCGGTCCCCCCTCTGGATCCGCGCATGGTTGTATTGAGTTCTAATGAAACAAGAGAAAATTACGAAAAATGCATTCAAATCGGTGGTTTCTGGAGTGTCTTTGATCTATTTCTAAACAGTAGTTTGCTTTAAATACTATTTCAAAAGACCCTCCTCCTTCTTTTTGGCAACTGGGGGAGGCGCTCTCCTTTTTTTTTTCGCGAGACGATGTGGACGTTTTTGCGTACAAATGTACGCCTGGCTTCGCCCCTGGCTTGTTGATTTGTCCTTGCTGTAACATTTACTTAGAACATTGTTACGATATCGATAAAAAAAATGTTGAGTATCATTGGGTTTTGGTTTTGAAAAACTGAATGCTTAATTATAGGCCCCCGGAGCATATTCGAGCTGTATACAATGTTAAATATTTGCCCATTTTCCCGCTTATTTCAAAGTATGTTTTTAACAAAATTTGTAGATGACAAAAATACTCAAACCGAGTATTTGAGGATAGAAACGTGTAGGTTTCGATCCCCGTACCATTTACATTGATTGTTTGACACACGTACATGTTTTGCAAATTATTTGAACATGTTCATATTATAGTATTTGTTAATGTTAATTTTCGGGAATAAAATAAACAGAAAACCCCCTCTACGACGTACATTACAAAAACTTCGCGATTGTCTGTACGAATCCACAGATACGGTATCGAATCGATATACGATAGAATGTAACAGAAAATTTTTGTAAATTTTGTTTCAAAATAGTGAATTCTGATGGACATTAAGCAAATTTTTTATTACTCAGTTTGCAGGGTTTTTTTCCGAGTGCTAATGTTACCAAAAAAAAAAAAAAAAAAAAAAAAAATTGGGAAATCGGGGGGGGGTTTTCCCGAACCCCCCCAAACCCCCCTAAATCCGCCCTTGCATACATAAGGTCAATGAGGTAAAATGAGAAAATAAAAGGAATTAAAAAATGTTGGATTCACTTCTCAATCAAACATTCATACTTGAATCTTGATTAATTTAACATCATCGCTTTCTTGTCTTAATGATGATTTTCGATATCCGAGTGATCTCACGATTCTTGTATCGTTATCTCTATCATCCTAGCCTTACAATCACCTCCAATTTTGATGCATTTGAGGGTTGACACCTTATGGCTTCACCAAGATAGCATTTTTAGATTTTGTTTTCTTTCTTATGTCGATGATCATCATCCTTTTTTCAAAATCTTCTTATATTACCCTAATCATATCTGGTCTTTTCTCTGTAAATACAAACGTACCAAAATGTATTTGGATAGAGTCAGAAACGTTTTTTACAAAATTTCTATTATTGCCCATGGGATATGTCATTGCATAAGGACCAAATAATTACGTACCTAATCTACACCTAAACGTAGTTCCCTTTTACTTCGAGAATAAATAGTCCAGTCAAATTTCAATTTAACCCTGAACAAATTGCAACAAAAATTACTTTATAAGACGATATGTACTTAATGACAGATAAAAAATCTAAGAAAATCTAGTGGGGACATACTATGTTTAGAAAATCATGTCTTTTTGTACAAAAATCACTGAAAATAGGAAAATATTGTAACTTTTTAATGGATGATGAAGATTGGAAATGTGTATATGTTGTATTTTGGTGCTCTTTCAGATGATATAAGTTTCAAGTTCTTTTTACTGTGTGTTTTGGGGTAAAAAGGTCAAATTTGTGTAAAATTTCACAGAAATTTTAATTTCTCCCTGCTTCTCAGTTCCCCAGCATTGCTTACATTCATTCAATAATGATCTAAATTAAAGATATCTTTAAGGTATCCTCTTTCAAATGACATATATTTCATATTTTTTTTTTTCAAAATCCTTTAAAAATCAGCAATGTACCAACAGCAACAACATCGAGGTGGGTTTTTACAGGAACTCGATGCCAACAAGAATATCTGCCTCTACTTTCCTTTAACTAGAGAGAGATGGGAAGGGGCGGTGTCATTGAAGGTTGTTGGCATATAGCTCCTGTGTATATATTTTCACTATAGTTATCAAAATATGTTTTATTCACACATTTGTTATCAATCATTCTTCTGTATGTACGGAACAAAAATTGCAATATTCACTGAATATTATCCGGTCTGGTCTTTCATTTTGATGATTTCAGTTTTAATGCAAAATTAAAGCTGAAAGCCTACATTAAAACCTTTGATGAAATAGTAAATTTTTTTTGGGACGGAGATTGTTAGATATAGACTCTAACAATCTCCGTCCCATGACATAGAAATAAGCTATAGCGACCCTTCACACCTGCTGACGTATGCATACTAATGAAGGTACGACCTAAAATCCAGGTACATCGCTACAGCGCCGGTATATAAGACGAGCTTCAAACTCGTCCACCGTGACATTTAGTGATGAGAAGTCTGGGAGTAAATACATGTAACACCTGAAATGAGAAATGGAGTTATCTGATGAAATAATCAATAATCGATTTCAAAAGCAGGCATTGATATCTTTATCTTTGAATTATGAATATATTTATTACATACACTTAAAAAAAACCTCCCTCCCGACGTCTATAAAGTCAGTAAGAACGCCAATGTAAAATAAAGCTCTTTATCCCACAAAGATTTACCTACGTTGAAGCATAAACGAATTACATATGAAAAGACCCCATCTCTTTTCATCCCCCCCCCCCCCCCTGCCCTGCAAAACACATACTTCTTCAATAGAACCCCCCCCCCCCCCATCCTAAGTTAGTTTCTACTTGGATATCATACTAGTTTTTAATTCGGCCTTTTCGTTTGAAATAGTAACAAAAAACCATCTTAAATGTGTGCCCATTAATTGTTTTATCTTACCTCTAGAAAATAAATTTACTAGATTCCATGTCTGCCTTCCTGTATACAAGACGAATTCATCACTTCCGGTATAACTGACATTTTGAGAGTGTTCGTTTGCATTGGTTAGAATTACAACGTGTCGTTCACTACATTTTCGAGGTGGAGGAACTCCTCCCGCCTTGTTCTCGGTGAATACCAGTTAGAAATTAAAATATATAGGGTATAAGGTAAATTCTGTCAAACAAATGCAGCTAAGAATATACAATTTAAGATTATGTTTTCATTGTTTTGTCGATTCTTAGTACTCTTAGTAATATCTTCAAAGAAATAGAAAAGATGAACTATTGTTGTCGAATTTAATGATACAATTAATTTAATTTTCTTTACTCATATTTATTTTTCCATTTTATCCGACGTTCATGTTTTACTTATTTTCCATGATTGCATTTTGCTTTCATTTTTTATTCAAGAAATACAGATGATAAATATATAATTTCATTAAAATATGCGCGGATCTAAAATAGGGGAAAGATGGTAAGGGTCTTTCTCTCATGCTCATTTATCAATCGACGAATCCAGATTTTTTTCTACGGGTTCCTAGCCATTTGAGGAGGGGTTGTTCTAGCTATTGTGTTTGAAAAAAAAAATAAAAAGAAGAAAATCAGCATTTTGTACAAATCAAAGCTGAGGGGTTATTGATCCCTCTACTCTGGATACGCGCATTACTATGAGCTGGACCCCTCATCTAGAAATAAAACTGGGTAGCGAACAAGATTTGATAATTTTAAAAGCCAAAAAAAAAAAACAAAACAAAACAAAACAAAACAAAAACAAAACAAAACAAAAAATGTGGTCCTTGATTATTATTTTCAAAAGCAATGTATGGCTGCGATGGCAAGTCGGCTAACATTTGTATGCCAATTCTATCGTTTTTTTTTTTTTTTTCAAAATGTTTAGTTTCATCGATCTTGGGAAATGTCCTTGTTACTGGACAGGTTTAATATTTGAAATAGAGGATGCAATTATCAAACGCCAACCGAAATAAACCAAAAAAGAAATTCAATAAGTATTTTCATCAAAAATTCATTTTTTTTTTTTCAAAAGAATATGACAGCAAAAAAGAGATCGGGACTTGATTTTTACCAAATTTGTATCTTTTTATTGTTGTAAGATTCCAAGAGGAGGGGGTTAGCTGACCTTTCGACCCCTCGTAAACTGCATTTGGTACTCTCTCACCATTCAAACATCTGTAAAGGATGTGGTCACAAGAATTAGATATTTGAATGACAAATATAAGTACCTGGAATCTGGGGCATGGTACATAGTGTTATGAAGAAGGCCGCCGATAATGAGACTTCGAAAATATTTTCCTCTGATCTTGTAAATAAATTAGTAAACTGATGTTCGATTTCCCATCCTATCTAAGAGGAAATGAATCTTACTGGCACTTCCTTGAAACTGAAACTTTCATGGAAGGCTGTAAAGCTATTCTAAATATATATTGACCGACGGCAAAATGAAGAGAGAGAGAGAGAGAGAGAGAGAGAGAGAGAGAGAGAGAGAGATCAACACACCCTATATGATACACACACATATGTATATATATATATATATAGATTTGACAAAGAAGTAGAATTACATCTACATGTACATATGGGTGCCTTATTTCTATCATCTGATAACTTTTAGTTCTATGCAGGAAAATTACAAGTGAATGATGAATAAGATCATACGAAATATCAAATTAATGCATTATAGATAAACTAAAAAAAAACATAATACCAATAATACCAAAAACTCTAGAATTATGAAGTCAGTATTCTTTACATGTGTAATGATACTATGGTTTTTTTTCTTATCATAATACATAAAAAAGTCCAGATGGCAGTTCAATTGAAATATATATATTATTGCTTCCAAACGAACACTCTCAGCGATAAACTAATACCGGAAGTAGCATAGGAGTGTCAGATTGATGATGCATCAGGATTAATTTTCTTATCAGGTGAGATACGATGTTATTTTTTTCTTCAGTCTGTCCGTCCTGAATATAATTTTCAATTCACCATAATGCTGAATATACATACTGTCTTCATTCATACGGCATATCAAAGGACAAGTGTACGAATTTACAAAGGCGGATCCAGCACTGTTTGAAAAGTTGAAAGGAAAGCTGAATCTTTTTTAGTTGGACAAAATTTAGTCATCGAGCAAGGAAACTGGATGTACAACCCAATCCCTCCCCGAAGATAAAACCTTATTGAAACTACTGTAAATAGTATTGACTTTATTCAAGAGAAAATGTACCCACCCCCCATCTTTCCGTACTTGTATCCGCCCTAGATACGCACTGCAAGCTTTATTTTTTAATTCAAAGTTTTTATTCAAAGTACATTTTTTGCCTATTTCTCAAAACAATTATTGATTATTTCATCAGATAATTTCATTTCTCATTTCAGGTGTTACATGTATTTACTCCCAGACTTCTCATCACTAAATGTCACGGTGGACGAGTTTGAAGCTCGTCTTATATACCGGCGCTGTAGCGATGTACCTGGATTTTAGGTTTAAAATCGATCTATTCATAGCGTGCAATAAAAACTTGTGAAAATCAACTGCATTCATTTCTTAATTTCTCTCAAATCTAATTTCAAACCTTCAAAATAAAATACCAGATACAAAATATGTTTAAATTAACTATAGAAAAAGTGTATATATATAATTTTGACACTGATTTCATGCAAGCCAGAACAATAGTCAGATATCACATTAGATCGGACTTATCTCCAAGTGACACTACTGTGGCAACACAATATTACGAAATAGGGAAAGCATGCATTCATTTCTTATAATCTCATACCATATAAGTAGCGTCTGTCCTTATTTCTGAATGGTTTGATCGGTATAATTAACTAAATCAGTATTTTCGTTGTCTACATTACATGTCATTGATTCTCGTACAAACGCGTCGACTCAAGTCCATTCCAAAAATATTTATCTTGTAAATAAAAATCTTGCAAAATTAAGAAAACAAAAGATAGCTATAGAGTCTCAAAAAGTCTGTACTATTCAGAATTACAGTATTCGAGTTCAAATGTTTCAATATCAAGTTCGAACACATGATTGAGTCTCCGTTACTATTAAAATTTACTCTGACTTGTTCCCCAAAATAGCAATTTTCTTTCTTGTTATTTTGAGTAATAATTTACAAAAAATTGTCATTGTCCATAGTATATTACATAGTTTTGTAAACTATTATTTTAAATAGAGAATTTCTTTCTCATGCTCCCAAATTCGGGAACAAGATTATATTTTGATAGTTATGGAGACTCAATAAAGATATTCGAATATTGAAATATTTCAAATCGAATACCGGTACTGTAATTCTGAATAGATCAGACTTTTTGAGGCTCTCTAGCTATTTTTCAAAATTTTTATTTACAAGATAGATATTTTTGGACTGGACTTTTGAGGTGTGTAGCCAGGCGTACGCAGGTGCTTCCACGTCGTTTTGAAAAAAAGAGAAGGCGAAAAAGAAAGAGAAAACATGATAAAGAGAGAATATTTGTAGATATAAAACCACGAAGAATATAATCATTCTTAATATGAGTAATGTTAAATATCTAAAAATTATCGTAGTCTTACGTTATGTTGAAATGCTATCGTATGCAAAACTATGCATATAAAATTTGTGGAGAAAAAAATTACCGACGAAAAGGTGTATAATGGTACAAAAATCCTTGTAAATGGTATAAAATCCTTTAGCTTTCGGGGGTTTCGCCCCCTGGACCACTACCAGAGCTTCATCCGGGTACGAATGGGGGCCACAAGGCGGTCCCCGAACCACCTGCCTGCAAAGGCTTCCACATGAAAAGTATTCCGGCCACGCGCTTGATTTTTTAACAACAACTTCATACTCTTGAGATTTTTTACTGAGATGCACACTTTGTCTCACTTTCTTTGAAGTTTTGATATACTATAGTATGTTTAATTTTCATATGCGCAAGCAAACGCTTGTCACGATTAGAAATCATTTCTAAATAGCCGGTATCATTTACGGATATGGTCGTCAAAGGTTCTCTATAGTTGACACATTTTCGATTTCTCAGCAATTTTTGATTTTTAGCTGATCTGTTGAAGGCTCTTATTGGCTGACACATTTTCATTTTTTCTTTTCTGGGTCGCTGCATAGAATTTCACAAAAACGTATATTTAGGACGAACTCAAATGGCCATCAGGGACTCTAGTTGGCCGACGCATATTAGACCGTTCTATAGTTTCAAGCTATTTTATCAAAGGTTATAGTTAGCAAGTGCTGGTGACTTTCGACCAAAATTCTTTTTGTTGCCCGGATATTTCAATCTCCAATGTCCGCCATGGATGTGAACAGCCAAATGCATTTTACCTTATTTACAATCGATACACAGAATATCATCAAATCTGAATGTCATGATGTACAGGTTTTTGATTTGTCAAAAGCACGCGTGTTGTATCCGATGTCATGAGACCTGGGAGAGCGAAATATACCCTCCTTGGCCTCCCATTTGTCAGCGCCTCAGTGGTATATCTTGAAAATTGCATTATTTATCATGTAGGTATTGATGTTGTTTATAAGTATAAGAATGTATCATTTGAAATCAACCAAATTTCTATGCGGAAATGCATATCAAAGTTTTATCAAATTCATTTAAATGTTTTGGAAAAAAGGTATATATAGGGAAAAAGCAACTTTTGACAAAGAAGGATATGAAGCACTAAATACCTTTTTGTATTACAATAGCTCATTTGATAGCAATGTTAAACGTCTTTAAATTCAATAGCATCATTTAAAGCCTGATAAATTTACAGCATGGACCAGACATGCACGTTTCGGGTACTAAACCCTCGTCAGTGATCCTCAGTCTAAACAATGTAATATGGCCAAAAAGTATGAAAATTATTATGTCCAAAAATGTACCAAAAGACGTAGCAGAATGGGTGGGATATGATGCCACAGGACCCACGTTTTAGAAATTTCAAGAAATTTTGTAACAAAATTTCAAATGCGTTGAAGAAACAGACGATCAACCGAAGTTGATCGAATTGGCTACATGTGCCCTCGGGGACTCTTGGTCCACCAGCAGTGACACTCACCAAGTAGTTCAAATGTTAAACGGCTTTAAATTCAATAGCATCATTTAAAACCTGATAAATTTACAGCATGGACCAGACGTTTCGGGTACTAAACCAGTTTGGTTTTTGTGAGCACAAAACAATATTACAATTTTGCACAGATATTTTGTTTTCACTGTTAGATTTTATAAATATATCATATATATACGATTATAGAATTATCCGGCCTAATTATTCCTTCTTCTTCTTTTTTTTTTTTTTTTGACATATGAATGATATTTTACATTTATCAACAAGGTGTGCAACCCGGGGAGTGGAGGCGAAAATTAGTGGTATTTAGAAGTTTTTATCAAGCAGTTCACGGTTTAACCAGAGCTCCATGGGCGTTGATACAAAAGTCGAATCAAACAAACGCTAATCAACAGTTTCTCGTTATATGTTACACCGATCTGTCTTTATTTGCTCATGTTTGGGGGCAGTTGGTGGTCAGTCTATAGACTATTGTATGTTTTGGAAGCTGTCAATAATTTGCGTTTAAATGGCTCTCAATCGGCGCCGTGGTATTGACTTAGTAAAGGGAGAATCCACGGGAAGCAATAACCGAAATTGCAACAAAAAACTTGCTCGATTTGTTACGGCCGACAATGTATATGTGATATGCATAACAAGCTTTTTATGCATGCTAAGATTGTACTGCTGACGCTGTCCATATCTATATACTACAGTACAGGTTGCTATTATAGGAACTAGTCCGTGGCAAAATAAATATATATAACTTGAAGCCCATTCCATGAATTTTCCCTTCATATTCGATGAACTTCAAGAAAATGGAAAGTCCATCCTCCCCTGGCCTCTCTCCCTCCTCCCGCCTTCCCCCGCCCTTTCTACCCCTCCCTTTCACCCTGTCCACCCCTCGCTTGGGCTGAGGAAAGGGTGATACCTCAACCCTGTGCAATGAATCATAACTTCTGCTTCTTGCAAGGTAAAATCTTAATCTTGCAAAGTTTGGTGAAATTTGAAATTGGAATAACAAATCTGCTGTACACAGTACATCTTCTTAGTTTGAAGAAGGCAGAACTCCTTATTTGTCAAAGTCGGTCAAATTTCATTGTATTTTGTGTTTTATATGTTGTGTTTTCTAAGCCAAGACAGAACTGTCTTGCTTCATACTGGTTTGCATATATACCAAGTTTAATGAAATTCCGCTGAGAACAGACTGTAGGAGTAGCAGGGCATTTTCTTCGTTCAAAGTTTCACCACATGTATTTATACTCCTGTAAAGTATGTAGTACAAAAATATATATCTTTCGTGAATATGTTCATTTGCTGACTTTAATCAATGTTTGTTAGATTTGGTGAATGTTCGATTGTTTGGTTTTGACATACGGCCTGACAGACAAATGAACGTTGAGGAAACATACACCTGTGGTTTCAAAAGGATCTTGTCTCTATGTAATTTGCCCATTACACTGAACGTTTGCGTGAATTAATTAAAGACAGAATTGAAATGAAGTAGTATTACTTTAATGAATTTAAGAAAAACACATTCAACACAAAATGCACTAAACTGATTATTCTAATAAAACAACACGACATCTTGATTAAACACTGATGAGATCCGAGAAGTCTTGTAGGTTTGGTTCCATTAAAAAGATAGATGTATGATAATTTTACAGTACGAATAAAAATTTATATTAAAGTGAAAGCGAAAATTTCCCCCAAAATCTAATATTTTAAAACCCCCAATAAAATCTCGAATAAAAAAAACATCCATCTAAAATACCTAATATGATTTTGAACCAGACGAACTTCTTATGTTAAAATACAAAACATTCCCTCCCTTTCCTTTATTATTTTCCTTTTTAAAACTAAATTACCATTAAAATCTAGATGAAATTAGCCAAGTTTATATATCAATATACACTTCGAGCTATCACCTACAGTTTAAACTAGTGTCCATTGTTTCGGTTATTCCCGTAAAACCTCTCACACGTGACGTTCCATCACGTGTGGGTATAGTTGATGAAAACACCTGAAAAGAGGGTGGCACTAGTGGGGCTATAACTTCTACAATAAAACAACATCTAACAAAGAATCATAGTGCAAAATGTCAAACTGCAACAGCGTCCACATGTTTAACTCTGGATATCTTTTCTGTGAAATGTGTCAGTTCGTACAGACAGGATCCAGGGGTACCTGAAGTTGACGTGCCAAGTATCACCATGTCATTGTAGTGCTGCATCACCAGGATTCGATCCTCGCACCGCCCGATCATACAGTTATGGCTTTCACAATTCCGGAAACACGTATATGACCGGCCGCAAAAGTTCAGCTTCATCAGAGAATAGTAATGGCTTCCGAAGATGCATCGTATCCCGTTGATGTCGGTTTCCGAGAGGCGGAGTCCGGGGCTGCACGTGATAATATCCCCGGTCGAGTTTAGCACTAGTGCCTCTTCAATCTTTCCTTTTGCTGTTAGTCTCCGTAACAGGTCAGTCCAGGTTTTGACCATTTTGACTTATTTTTGTAAAGATCCTCAGAAGCTTTGCAAATTTGGCTGGAATTAATTTCCGAGAAGTGATCTTCGGCTAAGTTAAGTTGAATTATTACAGCGATTCGGTTGGCTCCGATTCTCGTAACGTAGAATCTTCAGATAAATTCTTCCATCATCCAGTAGAATTCAGAAATTTCCCAGAAAAATTCAGTTGAGATGAAATGCAACAAGTCCTGATTACAAATATTATATCTCCTCGTAAATGAAAGTCTAATATCTACCATTTTATTTTCAGTTCTTTCAATAAAGTCTGTCTTCTCTCATCAACAACGCAGTACACGATGTAACGTATGTGACAAACTGCAATTCACTCACAAAAGACTTCCGCACAGTCTCAGAGTGAAGTTTGAGATTAACCGTTTTACGATTATAAATATATATAGTAAAACCGATTGCGGTATGATTATCACTGACTGACCAATCAGAGGTCAGTAAACACTGCTATAGACAAGCCGTAACACAATTCAATGCCAGTGAATGAAGTCTGACACTGACAATGGTCACTAACTAAGCTGACCTCTATCTGACACCGATAATATTGCGCAAAGAACAATCATGAGATTTAACCTACTATCCATGACCTTTAAAAGATATTTAAATTCTTTACAATGTACCTCCTTTGTTATCTTTGTACATGTATATATATTTATTATATATTTATTCACATATTACTTTGCAAAACCATCCAGGTCACGCCTGAATCTCGATTTATTTATTTATTTATTTATTTATTTATTTATTTATTTATTTATTTATTTATTTATTTATTTATTTATTTATTTATTTATTAATTAATTTATTTATTTATTTATTTATTTATTTATCTATCTATCTATTTATTTATTTATTTATTTATTTATTTATTTATTTATTTATTTATTTATTTATTTATTTATTTTGTGGGGTAATGGTGGGCTGGAGTAAGAAAATCATAACCCCCCCCCCCCCCACACACACACACACACACCCTCTCACCCTCCCTCACTCATCCTCACACACACAAAATAGACATGTATGGAAAATGATAATTTTGACGAATTCTAATGGAGGTCCTGACTACTACTACCCTTGGATTCGAAAATTCTAGAGTTTTTTTTTTGTATAATAGTATATTTATATTGAATATTATTTCCAAGTTCCTTTTCCTTAAATTATTCGCAAAATTGTATCGATTTTCTGCACTTTTATTTCCAAGTTCCTTTTTCCTTAAATTATTCGCAAAATTGTATCGATTTTCTGCACATTTCATATTTTGTAAAGATAATTTTAGAGTTCGAAAATTCTAATTTTGTATATATACAATCAAAGGTTCTTCAAAACGGAAGGAAATTCCAATTAAAGATATAATTTTGGCTCGGAAAAATGTGTATATGAGGAAATGTACATCGACGATAAATCAAGGTTGTGTTATTATGGTATCAGACATAAAAAAATATGTGATTTGTGTCTGTTATCATTTTCTTTTTTTCAATATGAACGTTCAAACCTTCAGGACTGCTAATTGAATTTGTTTCCTACAAGTGTTTTGTATAAATCTGGACTTTTCTGACTTATTTTGTAATATCAGTGGCGGATCCAGAGGGTATATTGCCCGGGGGGCTGAAGTCGAGGTGGGAATCGCCGAGGGGGAGGGGGGTAGGTGCGGGAGGGGATTGACCCCCTCCTGTATGTGGGCGTCGGTGGGGGTGGGGGTTTCCCATGGAAACTTTTGTGAATAATGGATGCAAATGCTGCAACCTGAGAGCAAGTTTGCTTGATCTATGTTTTGTTTGTTATCCAATTGCAAGGGAAAAAATGAAATAATTAATTAATTTTATGAGAATTGTTGTATATGCAAATAACACATATGTTATTTATGTCACCCAATATTTGAGTATTGTCAATTTTACTGTGAAATAGTTCATTGAAATACTTAGTACATCAAGAAAGCAACAATAAAAAACGATTTCTAAATTCTTTAAAAATCGTGAATGTATCTAAGATCCTGATTTGCTAAAATAAACAATGTAAATAAATGGGTGAAAAAGAAGCCACTGGATCTGAGTGTTCATCAAGCTTTGGTTCCAAGACTAATTTCTGGGTTGTGTAGGCCTATATAGGGTTGATTCGAGGCACAAAATACGCCGGGTAGGTGAGGAGTAGTGTAATCTTTTCTTTTTTTAATTTTTCCTTCCAGATTTAGACATTTTCTTCAACTATGTACAAGTTTTTGAAATGTCAATACATGTTTTATAATACTAGTACTGTGGGTTGGAGTCTCCCTCAGAAACTTTTTTGCAGTGAATAAATGATGGTGAATGGACAAAAGAAAATGGAAATAACCGTGACTCCTTTACTGTGTAAAATCGTAGGGAAGGGAATGATTATATTCACCCTCCCTCGTCAATATTTTGAAAACCATTATCATCCGAAGAAATAAAGAAACACACGGCGTAAAATGTTACCGACATGAAACCGACATATACTAATAGAAACATAAGTGAATATATTTACATGGTGGAGTGATTGTATCTTGAGTTTTATGTGACATGCCTGGTGTGCGAAAAGATGGGCATATTTATTTATTTATTTATTTATTTATTTATTTATTTATTTATTTATTTATTTATTTATTTATTTATTTATTTATCTATTTATTTATTTATTTATTTATCTATCTATCTATTTATTTATTCATTTATTTATTTAATGAATTCAATCAACGTTTAACTCAGAATTTATCTCTTTTTTCTTTACTCTTCTTTTTAATTTTCTTTACTTGTTAGTGTCACTTCTACTCAGCTCAAAATTAATTAAGAGTTCGTTTCTACGTGTACTTGTAGTAAAACAAATTACTAGAATAACTGTTAGGAAAGGTATGACAACCTCGATCTGTTCATATATCACGGATTTCAGAAACTAGTTTTTCTGTTTATTTTAGCATTGGAGTGGGTATCCATTTATTTATTTTGTTTTTCTTTTTATCAATTTTCACCTTATTTCAATGATTCTTATTTCTATCTTTTGTTATCGTCTTTTTTTTTCTGTGAAACTGGGTGTAAAAAATTCAGTCCTACCAATGCCCATTGTTTTTAAATCTTTGCATAAAATACACCCCCCACCCAAAAAAAAAAACCCAAAACAAAACAAAACAACCCCCCCCCAAAAAAAAATATCGCGTGAACAAAAATTCCCTAAATGAACCTCATACCGGGCTCTGCGCATCTTGTCTGCGCATACACAGGTCGGGCTGATCCGTTCGCTGAACAATGGGGATGCAGAAATGAAAAGAGAAGTTGAACCGTTTTAAACCCAGAAATAAGAATAAATCAGAGATCGATTACTATTTTCAGGTAATTATGACATATATGAAGAAAAACAAATACTAGAGTAACGTGTAAGTTCTCCGTAACCGCAAATCCAGGCGCATTTTTGAACTGATCTTCATTTTTCTTCATGGACGCCTGGGCAGCCATTTTCTTTGTTCCGGGCGTATACCTGTTACCTTGTTACCTTCCTACGAGATCTGTCAACTAGTCAAATGACTCTCTAGATCCATTCTGGTGTTTTGGCTAAATCCATGGTGATCTGCGTACGGCGTAAGACACTTCGGTCGAAATTTGATATCCTGTCCTTTCCAATGAGCATTGAGTTTGTTTTTGAACTGGTTTAATGTTTTGGCATCGACAACTTCATTGGGCAAACTATTCCATGTGTTAACTATTCTGTTGGTGAAGCTATTTTTCCTGAGTTCTAAACGACAATGTTTTTTCTTCAATTTCAGGCCGTTACTCCTTGTCCTTGTATCTTCATTTATTTCGTATAACCTCTGGTAACTCTTATCTAATCCCTTGATGTATTTGAAGGTTTGGACCATATCTGCTCTTATTCTTCTGTATTCTAGAGATGGAAGTCCTAGTGATCTTAATCTTTCAGAATAACTTAAATGGCTAATATCTTTAATAAGCTTTGTTGCACGTCTCTGTGTATTTTCTATAGATATTGCATCAAAATGATTTCGGATCCTTCTTTATGTTCATTGCCAAACTCTTTTCATATTCCCATTTTGCCCGTTTAACTGCTAAACTCGCCTCGTTACGTGCCTTTTTGTATATATGTTGATTATATGTGTTTGGACAATAGATACGTTTACGCCACGCCTTTTTCTTTTTCCTCAAAAATTCACGCGCATCAGGATTCATCCATGGAGTTTGATAATACTTGGGCTTGTCTTTTGCGATTCTCTCCGGTACATTTTCTTTTATAATATTTGTTACGTTTGTCTTAAAGGTAGCCCAGGCATTTTCCATCGACTTTTCCTCGAGGTGCGTTTTCCAATCAATCTCATCAATTTTCCTTTTGATAATTTCATAATCCGCTTTAAAATATAACGGTTTTGTCCTTGTATCAAAATTTTGTACACTATTTACATTCACATTAAAGGTTAAAATCACATGATCACTAGATCCCAACGGGGCTTGGGGCTCTAAATTTGCCACTATATAATCTGGGTCTGAAAATACTAAGTCCAAAGTACTTGGTTGTGCATTGTCCACAATCCTGGTTGGAGCTTTCACATGTTGTGTTAAATATTTGTCCCTACAAAGTTCCAGAAATTTGGTACTTATGTGGTTTTCTGACACACTTGTGCTTTCTGTTTCCCAATTTATTTCTTTGAAGTTGAAATCTCCCACTATGACCCTGTATGTACTGCGATTGGTATGACTGAAAATTTTGTTGAGATCATCTAGGGATACTACACTGCTGCTCGGGCTTCTATATATGGCTTGAATAAGTAGGGTCGAATTTTTATTTACTTTGATTTCCACACTTATAATTTCGATTTCTTGTAATTCTTTAACGACTGTTTCATTGTAAGCTATGGCCGTTTTTATATACATCAGAATTCCTCTTCCATTATGCCAGCTTCCATTGGTGACTATTGTATAGCCCTCAATAGACCATTCACAGTCTTCATGCTCCCAGTTAGTTCTATTCTTAGGCAGGCATTCTGTAATAATCATGAGGTCAAAATCCTCCTTTGACGCTAAAGCTGAAAGTTCGTCCACTTTATTTGACAATGAATCTGCATTTGTATAAAATATATGGAGAGTTTCTTTGTTAAAAGCATGTGTATATTATATAAGCTCTGTAAGAAGTCATTGTGAAGTGGTTATGTGAAAATTCATAAGAAAATGTGAAGCTGAAAAGTGAATAAATGTCATGCTCAAGGTCTATTTTGACGATCTAGCGGTATACAAGGTAAAATGCTATGAATATATGCGTTGCTACAATGGCCTTGACCCTGGGCTTTGTAAATGGAAAGGGGGAAGACACCTTAGCCTAGGTTTACACTATGTTCCTGACGACCAAGGCAGTCACAGCGGCCAAAAAAGTAGCACACCGTATGACTTTTGGCAGTTTTTATCTTGTTTTTCAATTTCTGTTAGTTCTCGTTACGTTTTCGCACGGTCTATCAAGGTATCGGTGACGAGCTGCGGCTCCTGAATCCTGGAGACATGATGGCGCACTACTTTTCAACCTACGGCTTGTTACGGACGTTTGTACGTTTCATCACGACCTGTCTCGTTCTGATAAGGTCTGTCACGGTTTGTTACGATCCAATCAAGTTGGCCATGTCTACCAAGTTCTGTCAAGGCCCACTATGATGAACCGTGACTGCCGGGAAAAGGAGACACAAAAACCTGCATAAAAGGGTTTGGTTTGTTATACTTCTTGTGTGACCGTGTGTACATGTACAGTGCCAGGCCGTAGTAGAACTTGAAACAAACCGTAACAAGCTGGGACGTACCGTGACTGAACGTGACGAAATGGCTAACACATTCCTTAGCTCGCCGTGAGAAATCGTGGCACACCTTGATAAATATGCATCTGCCCTTAAGCAGCCGCAGCTAAACAGGACATAAACGTGACAGACCGTAACTCAACTTCACTAGGATCGTAAGTTGCCAAGTCATACTTTTGCTTTTCGTTCCGCTACGGACACTGTCCCAAGTTTTGTTGCGGTCTGTAACGTTCTGTCACGTTGCGTTGCATTCGACCCGTTTTGCTACGGTTTCTAAAGTAGGCCATCTGCACCGTGGGCTGCTGTGACAAATGTTTTGACAGTTTAAACATTTGCCCCGGCAACCACGGCTAGTTACATTTGTCTATCCTGTTCCCCTACGTTGTCTCACGGTCACCACGTTTTGTCCACGGTGGCTTGAAACGTGGCCGCCGGTAACATAGTGTAAACGGGGGGTTATGTCACGAACAACTCCTTATTTCTGCTAGTTCCTTTTGCGATTCGGGCATGGACCGTTTTATCATGCTGCCATTGACTGATTATACTTACCCGAATAGTAGTTGCAGGTACGCTCTGTACAGGTTGGGGAAAACTTCAAATGGAAAGCAGAAAATATATACCGGTACTGGCGGTAGATCTGCATCACCTGTTGCTCCACATGTCTAGACAGTCTTTTCTGTACTTAAACATGGGAAGTAGGGGGACGCATTTGACCCAAACAGTCTCAAAAGATCGTCTTCAAGATTAGCTGCATGCTTTGAACCTGAATTTATAATTCAAAATTTGCCTGAAAAGCCCCACTCCCTCCCCCAAAAACGCTTTCTTGTTGTAAATTTAATGACAAAACTTTGTATGAAATTTGCGTTAAGTAAACAAATTAATTTAGTCCATTATTCATCGTAACTGGTGAAATCCATTTGTACATGTAGATGTGCATCTGATATTTTGTGTGTCAGAGCCCCTGTCACCCAGGGTTGGAAAATGGATGTCACTTCAGTGAATTTAACAAAACAGCCAGTAGAGCTTCAGTCTCAATCAGAGACTTCTGGTATATAGAATATATTTTACAGGACAACATATTTTTCTTTTGAAATAAATAGACGTTTCATACCTAAACCAGCAATAAAAATTGAGACACAACAGATATTCTTTAAAGTATGCAGCGATTTTTCCCAAAGTAGGAGATGAGAAATTGCCGGCTGCTGGTTTTAGTATCAATTAGAAACACAGAGTGTCTGGTCCTTTTGATGAGATATGCAAGGCTGTAAGATCCCCAATAATGTGCAATTTGGATTCAAACAACTTAAACACATGTGATACATATAGTTCTGGGGGCAAAAAAAAGGACCTGCCTGCCCGGTCACTTGGAAAAAACAGACCTGGGGGGGGGGGGCAATTTTTAGCCGACTTGCAAAACTCAGTTCTTAATTTGATGTGAGACGGGCGGTCAACAATAAACGGTTTTCATATTACCGCTTTTGACTTGTGTTTTACACATCCTAAGACCCGACATGACAACATTTGACGTAACTTTTAACTGTGACGTCGTATCTGAATTATGACTTCACAATTAGAAATAACATCAAAAGTAGTGATGTCAGGTCTTGGAGCGTCTAAAATGCAAGTCTAACGGTAAAATGAAGAAGGTCTATTGGTTTCCGGACCATAAGTCAAGTATGATCATGCTAGTGCAATGGAACTTCATACATGTACACTTACTCCCCATGTGTCAAGGATGACTCCTATTGATTTTGGGGTCAAAAGGTCAAAGGTCACAGGACTCGGATGATTGAAATTGGTTTCCGGACCATATTTGAGTCTGTATTGCACCTATGATCATGAAACTTACTAGAAGTGTTTCCCATGAATCAATGATGACCCCTATTGATTTTGAGGTCCAAAGGTCAAGGTCACAGGAATCTGAGTATTGAAAATGGTTTCCTAGTGATGAAACGATTATCGCCGACAATCGATTGTCGGTTGTTGAATGGGCGATGCCACTAATCGATGTTGAAAATCAAACTCAATTGTCGCCGACGTCACCAATTTCGGAATTTTCCGGATTTTTCTGTCCGTTTCGGTATTTTGGTTTTAGAAATTGCGCAATGTGAAAGTAATTGACAGATGTAAGTGCAGTTGCTGGTGACCCTCCCGATGACTAAAATAGCAACAAAACCTTTAAAAACTTATATACCTCCCTGGAATACTTAGATTATTGAACTGATTTTATGGTTCCAACACCAAATTTCCTAATTTCCCTGTCCCGAACCCTTGTTGTGTTATTAATTTTCGTGGACTATGTTATCACATCTACTGCATCAGTGATTGTTTTTGGCCCGATTTACCGCCGAATATTGGTGGCTTCCCCGCGTTATTTTCCCAAAAATCGGCCCATATTTTCCCAATACATGGAGATCAAAATTGTTTTCAAGATTGAATTGAATTTGACACGAAACAAGCACAAAAGTAATAGAAATCTCTTATTAAGCATTTGGTGGATCTAATGCAATAAAATCAACCATTTCCTTCACGTTGATTACTTGATGCTACGGGGACGGGATGTCCATAACTCTTAAGTACTATGTCAGAAAACTAAATAAAACAGATACAAGAGATCTACCAAATACATGTATCAATCCGTTTTTGAAAAAGGATTGCGATAATAAAGGTACTGATAACATTCCCGTAATAGCCTATGAAAATGAAGTCACCGACAGCGTCAGTTCTTGACCCGAACAGGCCTCTGTTTCCGATAAAGAAGTCAAGGACATCTCAAATGTGGACAACAGTTACACGTCCGACTCGGATTCTAATGGCACTCTTGTCCCAGTTCCTGACAATCATAAATTCGTACCCCAAAAGTATGAAGCATCGTACAAATGGCTTAACTTCTCAACAGTTAAAGGGGATACCTTTGTAAATTTTGCGAACTCGTTCTTTTTCCTGAATAATTTGAGCGTTTCTTTAAAGGAATATTGTTTTTAGATTTTCCCAATTTGTTCCAATATGTCGCATATTTTCCCCAAATGAAAAGGTACAGGTGGCTTTTAAAAAAGGTAAAAAAAAATCACCGTGCATTCATTAATAATTTTTCCTATTATATCAATCAAATTTACTTTAACAATTGCATTTATATCTAATGATTATAAATATATATGATACATAAATATGGAAATTTCTTCAGTGTTCCTTTTTGTTTGCTTGTTTTTTTTTGGGGGGGGGGGGGGGGCACATATCATGGCATATGAAGTTAATTTGTCTCATCAGTGATGCTCATACCCTTATAGAGTCAATGTAAATCTTTGAGATGATATACACAAAATACAAAATTAATGTACATGTAGAACAGTAACAATAACATTGAATGATTTGTTGCTAATTTTAGTTAATTATGGATGGAAAATTAATAAAATAGAAATATTTGGAATTTTCCAATTATAATCAATTAATAATCGGTTATGCCCATCTGATTATTTCCAATTATCAATTATGAATATGATTTAGTTTCCGATTGCCCAAAACTATGGTTTCCAGACCATATTATAGAGCCTGTATTGCACCTATGATCATGAAACTTACCAGAAATATTTCCCATGAATCAAGGAATCCTCCTATTTTGAGGTCAAAAGGTCAAGGTCATAGTAGTCAGATGATTGAAAATGGTTTCTGGACCATATTTGAGCATGTATTGCACATATGATCATGAAACTTGCCAGAAATGTTTCCCATGAATCAAGGATGACCGCTTTTGATTTTGGGATCAAAAGATCAAAGGTCAAATTCGTAGGACTCAGATAATTAAAAATGCTTTCTGGATTATGTTAAAAAGGCCGCATCCTCAGTGGTAGTTCACTAGTTTTGAACATAATTTTCAAAATTCGATAGGTCCGATAATCAATCAATAGTTAGTTTCCGATAGTGCCCCGATAGTCGATAGTAAAATTTGTCCGATTGCTCATCACTACTACGAACTGCAGATCTATATGTGCATTATGTGGTAGTGGTACTTCTGGTAATATTTATGTATATCACATTATGTACAGCATAAACATTTGTACATGTACGTTAGCATGGTTAGCATCTATGTACAACACATGTTATTAGTAACTATATAGAATTCATTACTGAATTTGAAAATAATTTTATTCTATTTCAGACCAGTTGAACAAAGCTTTACTTGAAATTTGTCAAAATGAGCTGCTATCAGAAATTTTATTCCAACCAAATCCACTCAAGTTCTTTGATGTGTCAGTTGGCAACAATGTGGAAGAGCCAAGTTCTATGTGATGCTATCATACGCACAGGAACTGTCATAACAAAGGTAAGTTTTAGACAGGTTTATCGCCAGCTGTGAGAGGGGGGGGGGGTTAAACTACTGAAAGAAATAGATGACAGTCTGCTGTAGCACACATATTAAATCAGTAGAAAGTGCAGCAGCTTTAATGACTCACTTTGTTTGTCCATCTGTCTGGCTGTCAAAAGTTTCATGGAATTTTGAGCACATTTCTTGAATATACCTAATACACCAAATAATACATGTGAAGTTCTAATATGGGTTATGTTGCTCAGTTATGTACAGAGTTACACCCCTCTAAACTTGGAAATTCAATACACCATGTACCTTACACTGTACCAGTATTTTGTGGTTTTCAGTCCATTGCAGGGTATCAATTCATTAATGTTCCGGTACCTAGTTTTTACACCAAATATAGGTAAGGTTAAAAAGTAATCTTGATTTCAAATATAATGTTTTCGGCTAACATGTAATTTTTCAGGGTACCGGTATCATTGTGTTCTTGGTGAAGTGATAGCAGTGATTATGCATTGTAATAAGTACTTTGCATTTTATACATCCAATCCTAATGGGACACTTTTGTCAGATTTGAACATTTGAATATTTTTTAGGCACACAGACTGGTTTTGGTCGCGGCTTGTCCAATGCTACAGTCAATGGAGAATGCATCCATGGGATCTCATCTGGAGGTTAGACTTGCCTCCGATATCAAACAGGACTCTGTTAATACATTCCTACAATATCTTTATGAAGGATTTATGATGCTTACAGAAGAAAACTGCAAAGACGTGGAAAAAATAGCGAGACTCCTTCAAGTAGACAGTATTATAAAGTGCATATCTGACTTTTACAAATGCCTAAGTGCCAAAACTGGATGTAACATTGATGATAGGTACAAATACTCGTCTTTTGACTTACTGGAGTTCAAACATATCAGGGCTTCCTCTATTCAGAAGACATTACACGAAGCAGCCCAGAAAAGAGGATCCGATTTTTCCAGACCACAAAGCCCAGGAAATAAGCGTCAGCGACTGCATAGAGCTCCCAGTCCCAATGATTCCAGGCTGAATCAAAGGGCAGATGACACGCTCAGCATGGCACATAGCTACACACAGGGCGGGCAGGGCCGAGACCCTTGGGATCCGAGGGGTAGGGGAGGAACAAGAGTTCCTCCTCAACCAGGTGTGATAGACATTGTAGAAGATAGCATTGAAATCATCCAGTCAGATCAGTCTGATAAGGGAGACGGACATATAAAACAGAAAAGTGTCTCAATAGGAGTGACTAGTCAGTACAATACGGCCACCGATGTCCGAGTGGTCAGTGTTAATGACTCAGGCGGGACTGGCAAACTTCATACATCTGGTGCTAAATCACATGACCCACTGCAGAACTCAAATAGTGACGCGCGTGGTTCTATAACAGTCAGTCCCTTGCCAATATTTGATTCTTCATCTAGTCAGTCATCAATCAATAGGACATCAGACTCACAAATGGACATTCCGTCAGTACGCCCCACCCCACCCTCACAGCCTGTTTTTCCCACCCTCACCCCTATACCAAAGCAGTCTGTACCAAAGCCTTTTGCCGCAGGAAGCATGTCACAAGCAACATCATCGCCTTCATCATCAGAGGCTAAATCTGTATCACCCTCGAATACAGATCACACAGATAAAAGGTATTGCTGAAGTAAACTCTCTTGATTTTTATAATGTATGTACATTGTAGGTACATGTTACATGTATACAAGATTGAACAAATGTTGAAGAAATTATATAAATTCAATGAAAATTTAGTATAAATGCAATGGTACATTGCACCGGTAGTCCCAGTATTAGTCGTATTTCATAATGTTCGTGGAGCTTGAAAATTTAGACTCAGTTTTGAATTTCTTGTCAACAGTCACTCTTGAATTTTTTGTGTCTTACTTTTTGCCTCTACCGTAGAATATTGTGTAAGCCCAGGTTTAGAGATGCTCACAATTGTATTTTGATAGGTCTTACAGGTATATATCATATGTACTTTATCAGTATTGTGTCTCTGACTCTTAAGTGGTCCAAAGCGGGAATTTTCTCTCAGTAATCAGTATTAATTTTGTTGTTGTACATTAAAATTTGCTCAATATTTTTGTCCTCAGGGATACGGCTTCCAAAGACGACGCAATCTCGGAAGACGGAACACCCGATTTGAAGATCGTAAAAATCGAGACTAACGACAATCTCACGGGTGGTTTAGATATGTATGTAGATAAAGGTGAAGATGGAATGTTACGACTACATGGAATAGAAGACGGGCAAAATGACGATGGCAGTGATGTGGAACATGATCATTCTCTCGATTGGTCAAAAGAAGAAATGTCAAATGAAGGCAGCAATGTTAGCACTGACCAGAATAATTCCTGGTACATAGACCAATTCAAAGGTAGGTTTTCCTTGTTTTGCAATTTCATTATGTAACAGAGTTCAAGAAAAGGTGAGGGAGGGGGGGCTAAACTTTCATTTCTTTAGTCTAGAATGTAGCACAAATCATGGTAAAGACAAAAGATTGTGGGATATATGTATGATGTGGGAAAAAGTATTCTATCAAATACAATATGATGCTAAGTTCCATACTAATTATATTTTAGTAACCTTTTACAAAAAGGATGTATACATTTTGTACAGTATTACATGTTTGATATTTGAATCTTGAATATTACCAAAAAATATTGTGAATATATACATGTTCCAATGTTCCTAAGTACTTGAACTCTGTTACATGCCAGAGCTGCCATCAGTAGAATAGTCATACTTATACCAGGTTTGTTCATCAGAATGTGGTGTATACTGATTCAAGGATTTGAGAAAATTCTTAGTTCAGTTCCATTGAAAATTCTGCAAACGATGCTACATGGGATTTTGAAATAATTGGGTATTCTGTAACTATATGTACAATGAAGACTAAGTTCGAATTTTGCATGGATTTCTTTCTTAGCAAGTTACATTTGGACTAAAATACATTTATACATATTCAGAAAAAGTTTTCATTATACATAAAAGCTATTACTTTAGATTAGAGCATTTCTAATGCCACATTTATAAATTTTAAGTTTAAATAGAATAAATCAGCTGATGATTCATTTGTCTATGTGTCTCGTCACAAAAGAGATTTGATGAAAAAATAATGTGCAAGTGAAATATAACCATATTAAATGTAGCACCTTTATACGTTATATGGGAACTTGAATTTGCAGGATTCTTAAGTGGAACTGTGCTCAAACATTTGAAATCTGTATTTGTACTGTTTAATAATGATGTGGACCACTGAGACATTGTCCATGTACCATAGTTGTTAAGTCAAGGAACAGCCAAAAAATGGTTATTAATGTTGCCCGCAGAGCAAGGGCGACATAGGGATAACTTGATCTGGTGTACATCTGTCTGTCTGTCAACCTCAGTCTCTGGTAGTCACACTTTCAAAGTAAATGGCTACAACTTGCTTGACATACCTCCTGAACTTGTAGGGATGATCTACATGTCTAGGTAAATTTCAAGGTCATATACATGTACTTAGGGTGAAACATAAGACAGGCAACTTTGCACACATTTAAAGTAAAAGATATACCGGTATCTATTGTGCCATTACCACAACTTACGAAACTAGGAGTTTATTTGCACAAGAATTCACAGAAATGTAAATGAAATTATCATTGTAAATATCGCAGTACAAACTGAAGCACACCTTCTCAATCTGTTTGTTTGTTTGGACATTATGATTTGATCCTACTTAATGTTACAGTATATTGAAATCATATGTATGCTATTTGATAGTTTGTTTCACAAACTAAAAACAATTTTACAGAAATTCATATCTGACACTGGGTATGCTTGTTGTTACACAACAAATAAATGAAAATTCTATGTTGAACTACTTTCAAAATTGAAGATCATGTATCTAGCACAGAATTATATTCGTCCAAGTCCAGTATCACGAGTCTTAAAAAAAACAAGTTGGGAATGATTTTATTTTGGGCAGTGACAAAACCAATGTCTTTGCTGTGTACATTAAAATGTAATGTATTTTGTTGTGTCGCCTGCGAAGCATAGCGACACTTAGGGATCACTTTGTCCGTTGTCCGTCTGTCCGTCTGTCCGTCCGTCTGTCCGTCCGTCCGTCCGTCAGTCAGTCCGTCTGTCTGTCTGTCACACTTTGGGTGTCACAGCCCGTAACTTTTGAATGGTAAGTGATAGGGCTTTGATATTTCACATGTGTATTCCTTGTGACAAGACCTTTCTACACATACCAAAATTTTTGACCTAGTGACCTTGACCTACATATTTGACCTACTTTTCGAAAAAAATAAGAATGCTTATATCTTTTGATTGGTAAGGGATAGGGCTTTGATATTTCACACATGTATTTCTTGTGACAAGACCTTTGTACACATACCATAATTTTTGACCTTGTGACATTGACCTAGATATTTGACCTACTTTTCAAAAAAGTTAAAATTTGCATTATCTTTTGAATGGTTAGTGATAGGACTTTGAAATTACTCTTGTGTATTGGTTGTAACAAGACCTTTCTACACATACCATAATTTTTGACCTACTGACCTTGACCTACATATTTGACCTACTTTAGAAAAAAATTAATATTGTATATATCTTTTCATTGGTAAGTGATAGGGCTTTGAAATTTCACTTGTGTATTCCTTGTAACAAGACCTTCCTGCACATACAAAAATTTTTGACCTTGTGACCTTGACATAGATATTTGACCTACTTTTCAAAAAAGTTGGGATTCGCTATATCTTTTGATAGGTTAGTGATGGGGCTTTGATATTTATCATGTGTATTCTTTGTGACAAGACCTTTCTAAACATACCATAAATTTTGATCTAGTGACCTTGACCTAGATATTTAACCTTCTTTCTTAGAATTGCGTATATTTTTTTATTGCTAAGTGATAGGGCTTTAATATTTCACGCATACATTTCATATGATGTGACCTTTGTTTTGTTACCAAAATATTTACGCAGTGACCTTGACCTAGTTGATTGACACTATTTTCTGAAAATTTGAGATTGACCATATCTTTCAGTTGGTAAGTAAGAGGTCTGATATTTCACATATGACTTTCATTAGACTTTTATAGTGATATCAGTAATTTTGAACCATGTGATCCACCTCCTAGAATAAGCCGCTTCGCAGGCGACACAAGCATTCCTTGGATTGCTATTTTTTCCTAGTAAATTTTACTTTTAAAGTTATATATGACAAAGGTCTCGTAAGTCATGTCAGTTCACAAGAAGGTTCAAGTTCTTGTAATTTTGGGTTCTATCAGATGAGGGAAAAGTTGATGCTATATGACATATTATTCTCTGAAGAAAAAAAACGAACAAAAGAACAAAATCATACCTAGACTAAATGGGAGGTCATCATTATGATGCCTGCATCTACATGACGTTTTATTAAAGGCAAAGTAGCGTACCATCTCGGGGCTGTCGAACAGCGTGATTTTGGGCTGATATTTGGCCCCATTCCAATGCAAAATTGTATCTTTTTTTCCCAATATATTGACCAATTTATCACAATTTGAAACCTCATGGAAAATTTGAAAAGAAAACAGTTGAAAGATGCTAAATTTCAAGAGAAAAGGCATCCAAATCTGTTTATATTTTTACCAAATTTTTTAGAAAATGCCCCTAATTTTCCGAATTTCAAAGGCCCTGGCCCCTGTCCCAAATATTGTTGGAGAGCCCTACATCTGATATCAGGGCCTTTTAGTCAATTGTATAAATACAAAAAAATGTAGTACTAATGAATTTGTTTCAGTATGTGTTACATGATCAAACTAAAATGTCGATGGTGTTGAGAATGCGAGCCAACACACTCTTGGTATCGGTTCTTGCAAAACTTGTATACAGTACACAACTTTATACAATATTTTCTGGCAGCTTATTATTATTTTAGCATCACAAATATGCTGTCAAAAACATGCAAGATGATTATAACAAATGCACAACATGATTATAACTAACGCACAACAACCTTTCAAATAAATAAATTGATTCTCATCACTTATTATTCTAAAAATTTAAGATCAGAATGATGTATGGAATGACATACCCAGGCATCTGAAAGAAACAACATGATATCTTAATTTGTCCTTAATAATTAATATAACTTAATTATAGTATAATTTAAATTTCCCAGAAAGGACTAAAATGGCTGAACAATGACAAACACTCTGCATGTTTTGCAGGACCGACTTTGATCACTGTCTCGTATATTTACCAAAAACCTGATAGTCTTCTCTATTCAAGTATGATGGAGGCAGCCATGTCAAAAGAGTATATTCTGTTGACATTTTAAGAGTACCGATTGTATTTATGACTGTATGTATTTAATAGAATTGCTATATTGTCATCACCAATAAAAATCAGCTGATTATCAAAAGGTGCTGTGACTGAAATTGAAGTAATTTAAAGATACTTAAAGATACTTGTTTCATTTGTGCATGATATAATTGATTGATAAGCTGAAAATTAGATTTTTTGGGGGTCATTCATGAAATTGGACCTTGTTGACTACGGAGATTGACAATGTTCACTTTTAAATCTGTATCGGTGCATGCGTTATATTTAGTGTAGTGTCTCTGGAGATCGATGACAGAGTTTTGTATTGTATTCTTGTTATACTGAAGAAAAAGAAATCAGAAACATGTCCACGTTAAAGCATCCTCTCTTTTCTCTTTGACAGATGGGGCTTTTGGCTATACGTGTAAATTATGCGGCAATCAATACAAAATTCTGTCCTCTCTCCAGCGGCACATGAAGAAACACAGTACTCCGCCCCCGCACACTTGTCCTGTCTGTGGGAAGAAATTCTATCAAAAGTGGGAGTTATCTAGACATTACAATCGCATACACAAAGACGTAGCTTTTCCGGAAGAAAATTTTGATTCTTACGAAAAGAACTATATTTTGTAGGAGTGTGACTTAAAGTTGTCTCAATGATTTTTGAATTTTAATCAAGTGAATAATTTTCCAGTTTTTTCCTTGTGCTAGCTGATACTCATGTCAGATTTCCCTATTGTCAGTTGTTATAATATGTTTGATTCGCTGTACAGTTTCATTAGTTGACTGTACTTGAGAAGTCTGAGAGTATTGGTTCATGTATTAAGAATTTTGTTACAAACTTACCTCATGTCAATATTACAAAAATGTTACATTGTATATGGAATCCCCACCCTTTTGTATATGGAATCCCCACCCTTTTCTAAAGCTAATCTTGACTCTCTGTTTTAGCAGTATCTCTCCGTTCTTTACGGTTTCATCATCTTTCTTATTTAAACTGGCAAACTGAATCTCCTTCACTCATAGGCAGTACACTGTGTGGTTGAAACCATCAAAATTATGTAATGATTATTTTGTTGTTGATATGAAGAAATAGATATATAGCAGAAAACCAAAAAGATTTAAAACATATTACATAACAGAATTTATAACTTGATCATCATCTTCTCCATCTTTTTTAATTTCATAATCAAAACACCCCGAGTTACCTTCCATATTGGACAGTATCTGACGCTAACCAATTGTGACGTCCTCAACTTCTATGGAATCCTGTAAACTCGGGGGAATAACAGTATGAAATTGACATGACCATACCAATTTCATGCTATTACTGTGGTTTTCTGTCAGATACTGTTTCAAATAGGAAATATATGTAACTCTGTATTCCAAAGACTCTATGCCAATATATCTATTGTTGATTTCAAATAGGATAAATTTTGTGTGAATTATATGATTGTGAGATTTCTAGTCGTTTTTAAAGTGCAATATCCTTTGCAATCAAATGTATTTAATATATCCAATGGTGACTTGAATTCAACTGCATAGATTGAATAATTTTGACTTTGTTGAAAGTTTGACTATTGACCCACAAAACTTTCTAGTTTGTGATTTGTTTGTCGTGTAATGTGTTGAACTGTCAACTAGTAATGTAGTAAATGGAATATTTGTGCTGCAACTGTTAACCTGTGACCTACTTTAGGAAGAATCAGTCATCAAAATCCATCGCCATGATTGCAATTCTACCACAGTATATTTCCGTAGATCTTTTTAAACTTCGTTATTTTATCAAAATGAAAATTTATACCAAAATTGTCCAATTTTACTATACACATGTATCTTCTTTTTTTACTGATTTTACGTGTGAATATTGTCAGTCAGCATGATCAGTGTTAAATAAATGGTCCTCTTTTCATAACTAGTTTGCTTATACTTCATTGTGAAAGTGTCTGTTTTAAGTAACCATAAGTTTGTATTGTAATATAAGACCTACATGCCTGAAATAGCTGATGAGGATTTTAAAAGATGCTGTTTGCACCAAAACATTTTTAAAAAATCATCGTTGAAACTTGAGCTGAATTTGCGACATTTTTCCTGTCAAAAGATACTATTATTTATTAGACCCTCCTGCCTGTACATAAGCATTTTGCTTGAAATTTTCTAGTTTGACACAGAATCACTTATAAATAAAGAACTTTAGATTGCCAGTATTGACCTTTTCACTTATACTATGGCTTTAAAGGACCTAGTCCTTGGCTTTAGACCTTGACCATTTGGGGTGTAACAGTATATCGATATGTCGATATATTGTGATATTTGATAAATTCGTATTTTATTGCACCCTTATAGATTATACATTGCCATCCATAAATAACTACAAAATCAAATCATTCTAAATTCTTTATAAGTTTATCCTTATTTTCCATTCTGAACTTCGAAGATTCATAATAAATTATTAATTGGGTTCATATAATTCAAAGTTTTGAATTGTGAATAAATTTTTGTCATCAGCACAATATTTTTCTGCAGAATTGTCATTTTTATATGAAAAAGAATAAAAATTCAAAAAATGTAAATATGGTCCGAAATTGGTACAGATGATTTCTATAAGGTTCATCTTCAGAATTGTACAGCAATGGATTCAAAACTGTTCATTTTCTAACAGTAACAAGGAGAGAAATGGTGCACACTTATTTATGGATGGCAGTGTATGAATAAATTCTTGAATCACTTTGATTTGAAGCAGTTTAATTAAAAACAGTCAACCTATGGTCCACATCCCTTACAATTGAAATGAATTGACAAATGCAATCAAAATGATTTTATCACTTGCTTGCGTTTCTTTCAAGCAAATGACATTGGCAATGTGTATACAATCAGAAAATATGAACAGTATGGACAAACATGATTTTACATAAAAAATGATAACAAAATACATATATAGATGGCAATACAGCTAATAAAATATTGCAATATATCGCCATTCACTTTTGGCGTATCATTTTACCCCTATTGACCATGACTTTTGCTTTTAAAGTTTTACAAAAGTAGAGAAAATTTTTGGCTTTTCCTAAACTTAGATATTGGATTCTAAGAATTCTTTTGAATCGGAAGAAATTGTAAGGTTAGGTGCTTCACTATGAATAACACAGGTTCCTTCAACTTCCTTGTAATCAGAACAACTTGATTTTGACCTTGACCTTGTACATGTTGTACATCTCAATTTTCATGAGATTCTGATGAATTTTAGTTACATTTTGTACAATTCATATACTTAATTAGTAATACTTCACAAATGAATTCTTTTCATAAAGATACATCAAATATTATTTAGACCTTTTAATATCTTTCAAAACCAATTCATGTAGTGGGCACTGACACACTGTATCAAGCTAATGTCCGTCTGTCTGTATGGCAGTCGGTGGGTGTCGACTATTGAATCTCTGGTGATATATTTTAAATGTAACTCACATTGATACCCTTCCAGGTAAATTTTTCTTTAAGGGCCAATTAAGCGTAAAGAAGGGGAGGGGATAATATTTGTGCTCTTGAATAATGTGATAAATGCAGCATCGAACGTGAAATCTGACCTTGACATACAACCGAGAAATTAGGACTAAATGATGGAATAATTACGCTTTCCAACCTAACCGTCTTCAGTACCAAGAACTGGTCAGTCTCTTGAACCCATAAGCCTCACTGGGAGAAAAGTTATGAGTGATTGGACATTCTAATGTCAAAGACATAAATCTTGTTAAGAAGGAAAGACAAGTCTGTATTATGACCTTGACATTTGCGTTTGACCTACTTATATGAATGTATGGTTAACCATTAGAGGGAGTCAGTAACCGTTTCTTGTACGAGTAAACATGCACATCCTGGAATAAAACTGCGTCTATTTTATGACGTCTTTATCACATCTTGGTATTGTTTCTTGGCTGACGGTTTAGTAAAACGAAGAGAACTTTCCTTGACACAGATTTTTTCCCGGACACTCTTTGAAAATTTCATGAACAGCATGGTTTAATCATTGTTTTTTACTCTATTTATCATCCATTCGCTGACTCATTGAGACGACAAAGGTTCAGTTTTCAAGTCCCTCCCCCTCTTTCATTTTTAAAATTCCTGCTTTATAAAAGAAAACAGAATAGGTTTGAATTTCCGGAATCTATATTTCGGTTTCTATTTCTCTCCGCAGACGACGACCGACGTGAACTTGAATGTGACCAATGCGGGAGAACCTATCAACTTAGATCCTCCCTTCTACGTCATTTGAGGACCCATAAACCCTGTCCAGATTACGTCTGCAACCTTTGTCACAAGGGATATTTCACAAAATGGGAACTTGTTAGACATTTTCGTCTTTCTCATAAGACGACAGACCATGAAATGAATAGAGTGCTCATGTCAAGTGCTGCGACTGTTCCTCAAACTCCGCACTTCCCTATTTAGTGTCGTCTCCCCTATAATTATATGTTACCTTATTGTTTGTTGTGGGTGGATACTAGTCTTGTGCATTATCTCAGTAACATGACGTTTTGTTAAATTTTATTCAAATAAAAAATAATGCTCTTTATTTATATTGTATGCTCATGGTTCGTGATTTGTTGATTTCAGTGTAAACTTCATCTGTTTCGAATGATTCCATGTTATAGTTTTAAATTAGAATCACTGAAAAATATTTTAAATCACAGCTCGCAAAATTTATTAAATATTCATATATTTTATGAAAATAAACGTTGTACCAGCTTGATACATGTAAGGCTAGGAAGGAACAAGTTTTGTTTTTGGGGTTATGAAGTTTTTGGTCTGTCCGTCTGTTCTGTTCGGCCGTTCGTGTTGTCTGGAAAAAAAAAAACAACTTATGATGGGTGTAACATGTATATATCGTGTAAAGAAACTGTCTGTTGTGACCGAATAAATGACATTGACCTTGTAGATTTAACTAATTTTATGTCGCCTACAATAGAATAGCCTACACAGGGATCACTATGTCCGTCTATGTGTCTGTCTGTTCGTCTGCCTGGTAGTCACACTTCCATCAAAGTTGCAGGGATTGTCAAGTATGATGAGACTGAACAAACAATGAGGGTCAAGGTCACATATCTAGGGCCAAATATGCGACAGGCGGCATACCTGCTCTTGAACAGTTCTATTAAAAAATTTAAACATGGTGCATATCTTTTGAATGGCAAACAATAAAGTAATTCTTTCATATTGCTCTTGTGTTTTCCTTACGACACGCCCTTCTGTAACACACGAAGATTACCTTGACCACGGCGCACAATTGATATTTAGTGAATTTAAGCTGCGTCTCTTTGTGTCCTGGGGCATCAGTGTTTTACAAACATTTCGGGGATTTTTGTCTGGATTATTTGGACTAAAATGTACTCAATCTGAATAAAGAGAACGGATGGTGATGAGTCTTCAATCGGTTAATGGATCATCACTATCATGGACCTATATGTTTTATGACAATATACATTGTGTATTGGAGGGGAGGGTGTATGTGTTGTGACAATCATAGGAGAAAAAAAAAAGAAAATCGGAATGTAAAATTGGTATTAGCTCTATTTTATCGCTCAAAAAATATTGTTGTTAAAGTGTAGTATGTAGAACTGATTATGAAAAAATCTTAATAAATTTCTGAATTTTCGGAATCTACATTGCGTTTTATATTTCTCTCCGCAGACGGCAGACGTGATTCTTTTGAATGTGGTGAATGCGGGAAATCCTATCAGGCTAGATCCTCCCTACTACGTCATATGCGGACCCATAAGCTCTGTCCAGATTATATCTGCAAATTTTGTTACAAGGGATATTTCACAAAATGGGAACTAGTTCGGCATTTACGTCATCGTCACAAGAAGGATGACGATGAAATAAACACACTTGTCTATAGTGCTACACCGGCTCGTATTCCCCAAGAAGTATCGGATGAACTGACATGACACGTCTTATCATGCATTCCATCACACAATGCTAACTCAAGATTCCTGTGTATGTTTGATGTATAGGTTTTATCCTTTGCTCGTTGTCTGTCATTCTGTGGTCGTCTTAGCTTTATCGATTTGAACTGTTGTTTTGTGAAGAATAGTGTTCCGAGCTGCGACTGAAATTGTAAAGACTCTACTGTACAGTGAGGAGTGGGCGTTGACGACAATGATATCGATTTCCAGAATACTGGAAAATATGTTCTATGTAGATTTTTATTTGCAATCTCAGATTATTTTGGAATCCAAACTTTTTCTTTTCAAGGCAATGCTTTCTATGTTGTAATAATTTTATGAAATGGCGACTTTTCTATCAACGGGGCACGACGAGAACAAAACTAACATGAAGGGGAAATTTTTGTTTGATTTGTAAAATAATAATTTTCAGAAGATCAATCCTTTCTGTTCCAGCGTCGTGCCCCATCGGACCGAGGTTTAAAGTCGAAAGCAACGAAAAAACTTCATTAGCCCTCAAAGACATTGGAATTCCACTCAGCAGAGAGCATCACCTTGTTAAACTAACGGGCACCAAGAAATTATGTGAACACTGCAAAAGAAACCGCCAAAAATCAAAAGGAGGCTGGTGGGTCTACACTCGCTATATGTGTAAAGAATGTTCTGTCCCTTTGTGCAACGGAAAGCAGTGTTTGTATGAATATCACAAGAGGCAACATAAGCAACTTGTAGAGATTTTTGGCGATGACGCGCAATTCAAGTGGTCAAATCCAGAACAAGTACTGTATATCCCCCCAGAAACAATAGCGCTTGCGAATAAATACGTTACTGCTAGTCCGACGAACGCCGTGAAAGAGGAATTTCATTATGTGCTTGAATGAACAATAACAATGTTGTGGCTTTTGGATGGGAACAAGAGTGTCGAACAAAATCTCAGTTTTGTATACATGTACTTTGTATATTGCAGTTTATGTAAACACAACAATAGCATTGTTGTCAAAATCGCTCGAAGTGTTTTCAATGTGCTTAAAATCTGGTTCCTGGGAAATTTCCCCTCAAAGTAAATCGGGTTCCTGGATAATTTCCCTCATTAATCTCGGGAATATAGAAATCTAACAGTTTTTAGTGCACTTATTACATCGAGGTGACGGGTACACTGTAATCTTTTAAGAACTCAACCTAAATCAGGTTACTCTTCTGACAAAATTCTCTAAATTTTTCAGGAACCAGAGAAAGTATTGTTGAAGACATACCGCGGAAAATTTGGGAAACACCGCAACATGGAATACATCGGGTTGTACGCAATGTGGAAAATAAACCCCGCACATGTGTTCTGTGTAAATATTATAATGTAAAGACTTTGAAGGGCTGGAAAGTGTATTCTAGATTCCACTGTTATGCTTGCAATGTACCTTTATGTACAGGGGAAAGAAATTGCTTCGAAAAATTTCACCGTACCGTGTTTGACACTTCAAACCCAGCCGAGAATAGGGCATTGGTCCCTCTTATGCAGGCCATAGAATTCAACCGGTCTAAAATTCAATGAACTATGTATGTGATTCAGTGAAATGTTTGTGTGGTTCAGTATACGAAATGTAAACGTCTTTCTTATAACGAGGATAAGTGAGGCCTACAAAATAGATATGTGTTTCCTTTAACGTAGCTGAAATTTTTAGGGTCGGTAGGCTATCAAAATTCATTCAACTTCCTCGTTCAACAATATGTCATTTCTTGTTTCATCGTTTCATTTTGATTCGACAGAATTTGATTTTCTTTTAATTAGCGGGGTTGGGTTTGGGTGGTGTTAGAGAAGGGCCTAATTAGCGGGGAATGGGGGGTTGGGTTAGGGTGGTATTAGAGAAGGGTCGATGCGATGGGAACACATACATATTTTTAGGCCTTACCAGTTGTAACAATCGATTTGTAATTTCGATTTACAGTATAGAAAATGTAAATCAAATGATGCCTATTTGCATTATTAATTATTTTAGTAGATTTTTATGTATAATTGATCCATTGGAATTAAATGTTCACGTAGAAGTTCTTGTTAGTCTTAACCTTGGTCAAACGTATTTGAGGAGTTCTCCGTCTGGTTGGGTGTATCTGAGAGTAAATTAAGCTCAATAGCAAACGATGTATGTAACCAATAGAATGTAATGGATTATACACTCTACCTGTATGTCCGTTCGTCTATCTGGCACTCAGACTTACACGGCTATATGCATATACTAGTATTCTATCAAATTTACGTGCAGGGGTGGTCTAGCCTGGCACGACGCATTAGCTTTTAAGGGTCAAGGTCAATTTCATGACCCAAGCCCCATGTTCATTTCTGACGTCAGCTCATGTAGTATCCATTGATTTAACAGGTGGCAGCAGTCAATGAATATTTTAAAACTCTCAATCAGTTATCCATTAGAAAAAAGGCTCTTCACGCTGAATATAATTTTAATTCACATTTTGTGTTTGAGAGCTGCGATCAATATACTCCCTGTTTTCCCTCAAAGATCAAGACTTTCAAAAATTATGTATTTCTCTTTCAATGGCAAACTATATTGTGACTGGACATGGGAATAATGGACCAATCGTCGGAAACCCGAGATCGGCCACGAAAGCTTACCTCCTGTTGGTCTTTAGTTCGAATACATCACGAAAATCTAATGCTTAGCAGATAGTAAATCAGTAACAAGTAGAATAAGTATTGTTTATGAAATCTTGTGCATTTCCGAATATTACTGTAAGCTTTTATTCGAACGTCTTTGTTGATAAATAAAGACAAGACATGATCATGCATTGACTTGATAATTTGTACACTGATTAGAACTCGCGTTAGATTTTTGTGATGCATTCCAGCGAAATTCAGACATATTTTCACAGGTGTTGATCCTGGGTTTCTGACGATACAGTCGGTCATGTTTACTTTAGAATGAAGTTTCTTCGGTTATAACCGTTGCGAACTGATCTACGACCGAATTTTTTTTCTAAATAAGCATGCTTCAGGGTGGTCAGACAATAGATGGGTTGAGAGGCCTGAAATACCTATCACAGACTTTTGGCATGATATTTCAATTATTTCTTCCTTATTGTAAAAGTATCAAGTTTCTATTCAAAAAATGTGACAGCCATTTTCTCTGTGTTATTGCAGGCCACTCTCTCATCTATCATAAACAGGACGATGGTCAATCATATTGGACACCCCAGGTAGACTTAGAGGGACACCGCCCTATACACTTCACCCCCAAGGAAACTTCTACAAAGCGCAAAATGTGTGCCCTGTGTTATTTCCAACGGAAATCGACTCCTTCCGGTTTAAAAGTACGCACGCGCTTCAAATGTGAAACATGTGACATCCCTCTTTGTATGGGAGATAAGCGATGCTTCGATATGTTCCATTCGTGGATGTTTGAGGGAAAGATTTATCTTGATGCCGGGAAAAACGTCAAACTTGCAGTCTGAAATTTTTAATTTTTTTGCATAATCGATACTTTCACCCGTTACTCGTTGTTTCTCTTCTTTTATGACATGGTAGCCAGACATTTAATTAATGCTTGAGCTTTAAATCTGTGAGCCAAATATACATTTTATTTGTTGTGTTATTTCCTTATTATATTTAAAGATTGTCCCAACATATGAATTGAATTTTACAAAATTGACGTGTACCATTCTATGACGCGATATTTTAATGAAATTCTTGTAAGCCATGATTGATTATTGACTATTTCATTGGAAATTATCATACTTTTCTCATGTTTGTGTATTCCTTTTACTGGGAATATTTTGTTGTGGATTGTTTGCTTGTAAAATACATTATTATAAACATCTAAACTGGTGATCAATCTTCATTTTGTGATCAACGGTTCAAGTAAAACAAAGGACTGCTTATTTCCGGCATTGTTTAAAATTCTTCTTGGTCTACGATAGGTAATATTTCCAGTGTGCAGAAAGTCAAATTTAGAACGTTTTCAATTTATTCAAAACATTGAAGAAATAGTGAGTCATTTTCTTGGTGTGACGTCTGTTTTCAACCTGACGTCTGGTTAGCCAACCGATACCTTTTTCACTTTATGCATTCACACCCCCCTTACATTTTGATATTTCATGTCCAAAGTTCAAGGTCATAGGACCATTACGATCAAAAATGGTTTCCGGATCATAATTAGGGTCAAGGTCATTGGGCATCGGTGATTAAAAATAGTTTCCGGATCATAACGAAGTGAGTATTGCTTCTTTCATCATGGAACTTGATGAATTTGCTCTACACGAGTGTCTCAGTCAAGGATGCACCCTCTTGATTCTGGGGCCGCCAGGTAAATGAACATTGATGCCTTTTCATAACAATGTGTATTTATTAAATTTTTATACTCTTTTCATCAGTTGAGGATTTGCCTCATAGACTCTGGTATCATTGGGATCAAAGGTTAATTTATTGAAAGAACAATGCTGTGTAATTTGGGACACTGTATTTCATGCCATTTCCTTGTGAATTATTACATTGGTAACCAAGACAACACTTAAGTATATATTCTAAATGAAGGTAACGATTGATTGACCCATAGTTAATATGTGATGTTTATGCCATATTATAATGATACTCAGCTAGCTGTTCTCTATTTCAGAGGCGGCTATGCTGAGTCATCCACCGGAAGCTAGGCTTACTTCCGTCTCAGATTCCTTTAGCGGACCCGGATGTAGCTCTAGTTCAAATCTCATGGAAGACCCTAGTACGAAGTTTCTTGATAAAACTTCACGTAAAATAGACAGAATTCAGTCATCCACAGGTGGTCGTCTGCAGCAACTTGTCACTCAAAGTATGCCGAGGTCTGGCAATGGCCAGTCTAATGTCCATCGGTTAGATCTAGCGTCACACAAACCAGTTCATACATATCAGTACAAACAAAAGCGATGTGTCCTCTGTAGACATTTTAAAGCAACAACTCGATCTGGTTGGAAAATTTTGACACAATATCGTTGTGAACAATGTGATGTAGCCTTGTGCACGGGAGATAGAAACTGTTTTGTACTCTATCACCAGCTTCTAATGCAGGAAAATGAACCTAAATGAACTTGTTCAAACCATAGGTTACTAACATATTAATGAATGTATGATACACCATATATTTGCTCATTGTGAAAAACAACAACATTCATTTGTATAGATCTCTATGTTATTTTCATTAATTCCAAATACATGTAGTTTGAATTCGTTTGATTTGATTGTGTTGCAGAAATCCTGAATAAAGTTGAGATCTTATAAATTTGACAAAAAGTCTTACAGTTGCTACTGATGTATCTTTTTTAAAGAATGCAAATGACTAATTAGAACTAAGGAGTGTGGTTTGTATCAGATAATTTTATCAGAATGCCATTGTGGGTAATGGTTCTGAGATAATAGGTGATTGACTATTTGCTTATTATTTCAGAACCGACCACCATTGGCATCAGCCCTCATGCCCGGATGTTGATTCCTGGTCCTAGAAGACGAGGAAGAAAACCGAGGTCGCATACAATACAGAGACTAGAAGCTTCCCGAATGGCTTCCGATCCAACAAGCATCAGAGTCAGTGGTAGCAGCAAAGGTGACTTGGGACCTGACATAACCACTGAGAACAGGGCTTTACCGACTGGTGGCAGAGAGTCTAACCAATTGAGTGAACATAACTTATCAACTGGCTCGATGAACCAACATCCTGGCACTTTGGGCGACAATATTCTTGATTTTACGTCACATCCGGTCTCAGCTATTGACACACAGAGTGCCTTTAGAGCTATACCAGAATTGACGAACTTCATTTCCCGGTACAGCAGCGACGCGCAGTGGGGAGCTACGGCTAATACAAGGTCAGAGGAGCATAGGATAACCCAAACGGAAGGCTCTAAATACAAACCATGCGTCTTATGCCAAATCAACAAAGTGAAAACTAAGTCTGGTTGGTATGTGTACACATACTACAGATGTGAGCAGTGTGATGTGCCACTTTGCAAAGGGAGGGGATGCTTTGTACAGTATCACAAGACGTTTGTTCCTGCCAACATTGTAAACCCGTGATGGCCATTCCAATATGAAGTATATAACGTTAGGTTGTATCTGTGATTAGCTGTGTATAGTAAGGCTGTATCCGTCCGTATTGTTATGCTAGAGGCATTATAGGTGCACTATAAATTTTTAAAAGTTGCAAGCAATAAAACACTTTAATTTATGTTTTGATGAAAGGTTGTGAATTAGTTGCTGTCTCAAAATGTTGCCATAGACACGTACATATGATTCTTAGATTTATATATTTGTACATACAGAAATGGCTTTAGAGAACTCTTTTTATCATTTATGAATTTCGAATTTGTATATGTCTGTCCGTGTTTCCGTCCGTTCCTTCAGCTGAATCTCGAACATCTCAATACAAAGGTCTTCCCAGCAGTTGTACTTCGGAAAATTTTATTCATTTTCAAGGAAAACAAACCGGGAATTACTTGTTGCTTTTCATGGAATTTTCATATTATCTTGGTCATATCGCAAAATACTCAACATTTATATCTATGTCAAATCTAATCATATTCTTATCATCATTTGAAATGCGAAGATCCTCGATAGGTTGACGTTATAAAAGTACCATTGATTTTCAAATAATTTCCAGGTCTCCGAGAGAATTGTTGGAATTCCTTCTTTACTTTTCGGCCGGATTGCGTTGCAAAATCCGGCTTATGAAATGGCGATGTCCGTCTGCGTCAACAATTTGGTTTTGCTGTTGTGTTTAGGTTAGTTGTGAAAGAACTATAAGGCGTACAATCTTCAAACTTTGTACAAAGATAAAGCTATAAAGCATAGTGAGAGGATCTGACCGCAGGTGTTGTTTTTGACCTTGACCTTGAGATTTGACCTTGTAAAATGTAATTTTGCGTTCAGGTTTGTTATGAAAGAACTATAAGGGGTGCAATCTTCAAACTTGATACATAACCTTGATGTTTGACCTTGGCCTTAAAAAATGTAATTTTATGTTTAGGTCTTGGTTGTGAAAGAACTATATGGGGTACATGTACACTCTTCAAACTTTGTACAAAGATAAATCATGCTGAGAGGATCTGAACGCAGGTTCTGTCTTTGACCTTGAGATTTGACCTTGACCTTGAAAAATGTAATTTAGAGTAAACTATATTGTACAAATACTACATTGAATTTTACATTCAAACTTTTGCATAGAGATGGGAAACAATTAATTTACATGTGTATTTTATTCATCTATAAAGTGTCACTTTAATAGAGGTAGAACATGGTTAGTGGAACTGATTTCTGGTATTGAAATTAACCTTGAGGATTGACCTTGACCTTGAAGATATGATTTTGAATTAGAATAAAGTGTGTCAAAACTACATATAATCTCACATTGAAACTCTGAATGGAGATATTGATATTGCACTCTGTTGCTTTCGATGGACGTCACATAGTGTTTCAAAACACACAATATGCTTCTAGCAGTCCGGCCATTAATACGGTCTGGCAGTGTCTTGTTAAGTTATTCAATAATAGTATTTAGTTGAATAAACTCCAAATAAGCATCATTGACATCTACAGGTAACCTTAGTGATAAATGACGAAGGATGACCACTGATTATATATATAATTTTTGTGAAGTTTGATCAAAGTTAATTGGAATCTCCAGTTTTCTAATGATGGGTTGGACGTAGCATCCGGTGTTTTATTTATATGCTCTATATATGTTTAAATAAAAACACAAACACTCAAATACACAATTTTTCGGCCCCTTGGCCTTTATCAAGTGTAAAAAAACGAAGATCTGTAACAATTCTAAGTAAAATCCATCCTTTCTTCTCTGGCGTTCATTGCAAAAAATGTATTTGAGTGTTTTTGTTTTCATTTGTTATCATCCCTTCCCTCTGGAAGAATATTTCCGTCTACAAGATCTTATATATTTTTATGTTGTGCATAAAACTAACCTTCATTTAATGTTTGTATATTTCCTATAACAATTGATATGAAAATTAAAAACATTTTTCATTTGGAATATTATGAAAATAAGTCTGAGCTCAACATTGTAGGTTGCTCCACTTAACAAATTATTTCGAATGTTGGTTTCAAACATAACCAATATCTATGTACAATCTACATGGAAGATGTTTTGTTGTAACACTGATACTTTTGTAATGTGGAATTTCATTGGTCCTCTCCATAATTCGAAGCAAACCCAACTTCTGAGCAAGACAGTCGCAGAGGCAGTATGGTTGAGTGAACTTTTCTTCGCTTAAATATGTTTTAGCACATTGAAAATGTTGCAGAATTTAGCAAAATGTGTTGCATAGGTGTAGGACTTCATGTATTGTTCTTTCTTGAATACTTTTTTTTCGAGGGGGGGGGGGGGGGGGGGGGGGGGGGGGGGGCTTGAATAGCATTTGAATTAGGAATCGACTTTATTGGTAAATGTTGGTGTAGTATATGCCAAGGAACACGCTCTATTTGTAGTTAAACAATTTCTTCGACGCTGCCAAAATTCATTCGTGGTAACTGAACCGATCTCGAACGGCGTGCATTAGATTTTTTCGTAGCGTGATTGGAAAGGTTTTTTATACAGGTAACAGGACTTTGATCATTCCTCATGTACCTTTCTTTAAAAGATGTGATATCAATTTCCTTTTACACAAGAATTCTCCGTATATATTTTATATAACATCAATCTAGTCCAACTGATATATTGCCTTTTTCTAATTGTTTTGAAGATCAAAGATCGATGTCATTTACTATGAATTCTGGTTCCATATTGACTTATGTATTTTGTTGAAACATTCATTATTAGACCTTCGAATGGAAGTTCATACGTTTTGATTAGCAAAAGACACCTTTAAAATGCGTACAAATTTTGTTTTTATCAAGTGGAAAGATAACACAAATTTTACGAATACTCAATAATTAATGGAGCCCATGGATAATGAGTTTACTCAAAATTTTATAGGTTTTTATAAGTGTTTTCGAAAATACTTTTCTTTGCTGTTACATCTGAAGTCGTTATTTTTGCATTGACTCAGATGATTTTCATTTACGATTTTGTCATTCTGTATGAACAAAAAATCAATTTTGTGAGATCTGACTTTATTTGCGCTTTATCACGAACTATCGTTCAAAAGGTTGTATGGACCAAACTAAATAGAGGCCAGCCAAAGATATTTTATTTTGTTGAATTATCTTTAATGTACATAATTATGTTTCATAACAATGTTTTATATTAGATATTAACTTTGTACAAACGTTGCATCTATAATAAAAACTGGTAGAGCTATAAAGACTCGGCTTGGTTTTATTACATGTATCAGAAAGTTTGATTGAAATGAGAAACGTCCGTCATTGTCATAATTCCATGTTATAAAGTGGTACATTTGAATGCGTTTGATTTCCGAAACTTGTTGACCTTGACCTTCGAGTTTGATCAACTTTAAGGAAATTGCAATATACGTTTGTGTCGATTCTCGGTAACATGTCAGTAATTGTTCATATTTCAAGTGTTTTTGGCAATGTTTTATGGCACCCTGTGAAATATACTATTGTGACTGGCAGCATTTATATCACCCTGGCATAAAACATTCTTATAACTGGAGCAATACCTACTGTACCTGCCATAAAAAGTTACTGCAGCATGGCGAGGGTATGCTGTTTCAGAAACGCATATTCTTTAATGAGACCTTGACCTTTTACCTGTACTTGAATAAAATAAATTTTCAATGACAACTTGTTCACTACAAGAGTCAGGACTCTTACATTTGGCATGTGTGGCTGTGTTTTTCTTGACAAAATTTCTTTGTTGTCACAAAAATTGTTTATACAGGTGCCTTTGACCTTCAGCTTGCATATGAAAAAAAAAACTTACAATGTCCACAAACTCTTCATCGTAAAGACAGACCCTTGTATCTGTGTGGCATGTATGATAAGCCATACCAAATTAATGAAACGTTCTTCGGAATTTCTTTTGAAAAAAAGGATACGAGAGAGCGAAAATATAATTTTTTCAAGTATTGCAGTTTTTAAGGTGCGAACGTGGGAAGTAAAGAGCTGTTAAGATAAGGCGTAAATTCTGCCCTGAAAAGTCGAACAAAATGCAAAATTTAAGATTTTTTTCGGTAGAAATGTCAAGTAACTTGGTCCACATATGACTCTGCTATCAGATGGGATAATTTATTCAAAATAAGACCGATATTTAGGTCAAAATAAGCTTTTTTAACACAGAAATCAATGGAAAACGAAAATGTTTTATACAACATCGTCCCCCCCCCTCGCTTCACCACTTTCACCAAAGATGTATATTAATAAAACACATTTTCTGACCAAGTAGGGTTCTGAAGCGGGGGGGGGGATGTCCCACAGGCGAAAAACGAAAAAAGGGGGGTGGGTGGATGACTTTTAAATGTGTCTCTAGAGCGATAAAATAGGTTATAATTGATTTTTTTTTTCATTTTGTATCATGGAACAATATATTCAGAGTATGTTCTGATCAAATATTGTAACCATATGGCCTCTCCCCCACAATAACTATGCAAATTCAGTACTTTTATTTTGAAATAATTTCTATTTATTTTGTTTATGGGATATTTCCAATCGTCTAGGAGAAGATAACTCTAATTTCAAACGTTAATTTACGATCAAGTGCTAAATTGATGTAATAGAAATGATTGTCATTCCCGCCAGTGTGTGACCCTATGTCTGTCAATACGAGGTGTTCTTGGGTCACTTGACAGCAATAGAAGCTATAGTGGTTCGCCTGTCACAGGTCTGGGTGCAATAGACGAAATGGCGAGGATTTGTTCTAAGTTTAGGCAACTTTGTTTATACGTCTGAATTCCAATTTAGTCATGAATTTCGATGGCGATTTCCATATGATTGTGAAATATCCCAGGCTCCTAATATGTACTGTGCGCATAATTTTGTATGTCAGAAACAGATTAATTCTCATACTGCTACAACCAACATGTAACTTTCGTATGTTAATAAACGGTGAAATTTATTACCAGGACTTTTTATTCCAAGTGCCGAAAATGATAAAGTAAAATACACAACGCGAAGTACATGATTTGTAGGCCGACAGGTTTACAATATCTATTTGGTGCCGTGACCTGGATGATACGAATCATGGGGATATACGTGAGTTATTGCCTTGAATGCAGAGGATGTACTTGTACGCGAAACCAGGTTTAAACAGGAGACAAGTGATGGACATTACACTGAAATTATGTATACTTCAGGTAGGACACATTTACTTTTCTCGTGCGTATCCTCATTTTGATTGACCATGTAATTTTATCATTTTTCAATTTTTTATCTAAACAATTAGGTAAATTGATTAAGATTTTTTTTCTTCGCATTTTCAAGTAAATATGACTAACGTTGACGACAAAGTGACGATTCACATGACGGGAATTAGTCAGAATTCCGGTTCAGGTAGTTCTCATGGTTTTGGTTCGTCTCAAAGTAAAAGTTGTAGTACCTTTGAATTTTGTAGAATTCCGGAAAATAGCAAAGAGGCTTTAAAATCGATTGTAAATAAAGATTTGATTTTTAGTCGTATTAAAGATTCAGTCACTGATGTTAAGGAACCAATGATTTCTTCAAGATCCCGTTCATTCGGAATAACGCCGGGGAACAGGCATAGAATCGGGGTTTTGGAAGGAATTGAAAGCTAGAACCTGTGTCTGTAAAATTTTTCAAGATGATGGTAGATTACATTCAGGAGGATACTTCGATGTAACCCATATAGTTGATTTCGTTAGGTGATGAGCGGTGAATAGCTCGGATTTTGGCGATGTAACGCCGGTAAATGACACCAGACGGATTTCTGGGAACGTAAGAGGGTTCGTTCGGGTTTGTTTGATTTACAACCCTGTCATTTGTACTTTGTGCGAGGTAAAGCGCACGTTTAATTTTCGGATTATATGATGAACATCGAAGTATTCATAATCTTGTGTATGTGGTTTGCTGTCAGCTTAATAAAAAAAAAATTGTATTTTTTATTTTAAGAAAGGGAGGAATTGGTTATTATGGAGAAAATTTAGTCGCTTAATGTCAAATCATATTTTTTCTAAGAAGTCGAGGACGTTTTGAATATGAAAAACAAGTCGAGGCATTGTAAATAGTACAGAAATGTGTAACCCTAGTTTTGCATGTTTGTTTATGCATGATTTTATGTAAAGGATTTATGAATGACTTTCACTCGGTGGTCATGTTACAATTCTCACCTCAGATTAGAGCGTAAAATGATATTGACCTTTGTTGCCCTTTTCCCGGTGTTGGAGATGCCGGTTGTTAGCATCAGCTGTTATTTGTTTTTGTTAAGTTTGCACGCAGACTATTGACTTGACATGTATTGACGACGTCTTACAACAATGAAAAGAGCTGTTTGTCTGAATATCGTTTTATTAATTCGTTTCAATTTTGATAAAAAAAAAAAATGCCTGCATTTTCAGTTACATAAACTTCAGTAAATATTAAGACATGAAAAAAGAAATAAATTTGGAAATTTCTTTTAAAAGATTTGACACAGGCTTCAAAATCATTTTTTTGTAAATTCGAAATTATGGTCAATTAGAGGTACAGAGAAAAACCCGGTGTCACTTAACCACCAGAGACAATTAATCTCAAAATGCGGCCTATTTAGCGAAACTATGATGCAGATAGATTTATTGCTGGGAGTAATATATACAGTGCAGTGCTGAATAATGAACTTGTCAATTAGTTTCTAGATATGCAGTTTAGGCTTGAACTTTTAATACCTGTTGATATATGGAACCGCCTGCTGTGAAAAAGAGACGAATAAGCGTGCAGGTTAATTATGAGAGACAATAAAAAGATACAGAAGCCGAAGATGAAACCCGAAGATGTGACGTCAGGTGAACCTGTGCACGATGTTACCCGTGTGGCCGGATGTGTAACCAGCCCGTCACTACAATATACGAACACTTTTCGTCGATAATGGCAGAGTGAAATCTGTCATTGCGAAAAGAGTAACATGAACTATTTTGCACTTTTTGACCTTCCTAATAAGACGCTGAATGTATGAGAATATGAATACCCCGTCGCTTTTCTGGGTGCATGGCGTCATCCGGATTACGGGAAGATCTTGGTTACGTCACAAATGCCAAGATGCGTCAAAGGAGGTCGAGAATGGAGAAAAGACGAAGTGGGTCCGGACAAAGAAGACGAGACCGTGATCCTAAGACGAAAACGAAAGAAGATACCGATGATGATCGCGCGATGATTAACAATTTCACGATGACATCGAGGTCCAATTTATTCGTTTTACTCCTCGGAGGTTATTCAGTTCACGAAGAAGGACCAGACACGAACCATAGTTTGGGAAAAACCAAAGAAAATGATGTCATACCGTGAGGATGGCCATGAGAAGAATAAATGAATCCGTGTGATGTGTTATTTAATGAAAAAGCAGAGTAAATGTGTAATGCTTATAATGTCATATGTTATATTAATATTGCAATTATTGATGAAATGTCATTGATGTTTGATGCATGCATTTGTACAGTAATATTTTGATATTTGATTTGACGATGCGATTGTCTTTGGAAATGTGTTTCTTTTACAGGTTATGAACAGTTTGATTGAACTTTTATTATGATGAAAATGACCGGGTCACTCCTGATGGAACTGAGTACAATGACTTTTTATTGCATGTGTTTTGATGATATGTTTTTGATTAGTATGTACCAAATGACCCCGGTGGCAAATAGTTGAATGGTTCATTATTGTGGTATCAAGGCCATGCGTTTAGAAAATAACCAAGTATCACAGAAATTAAGTTTATGTATTTGATAAAATGCCTTTCAAGATTTTAGATGGAAGTTTATCCAGGTTAATGATTGTATTTGATTGATCATCAAGGTCGCATAAATCTTGGTTATTTTCTTATGTAGGGGAGTATTGTAACCATATGGCCTCTCCCCCACAATAACTATGCAAATTCAGTACTTTTATTTTGAAATAATTTCTATTTATTTTGTTTATGGGATATTTCCAATCGTCTAGGAGAAGATAACTCTAATTTCAAACGTTAATTTACGATCACGTGCTAAATTGATGTAATAGAAATGATTGTCATTCCCGCCAGTGTGTGACCCTATGTCTGTCAATACGAGGTGTTCTTGGGTCACTTGACAGCAATAGAAGCTATAGTGGTTCGCCTGTCACAGGTCTGGGTGCAATAGACGAAATGGCGAGGATTTGTTCTAAGTTTAGGCAACTTTGTTTATACGTCTGAATTCCAATTTAGTCATGAATTTCGATGGCGATTTCCATATGATTGTGAAATATCCCAGGCTCCTAATATGTACTGTGCGCATAATTTTGTATGTCAGAAACAGATTAATTCTCATACTGCTACAACCAACATGTAACTTTCGTATGTTAATAAACGGTGAAATTTATTACCAGGACTTTTTATTCCAAGTGCCGAAAATGATAAAGTAAAATACACAACGCGAAGTACATGATTTGTAGGCCGACAGGTTTACAATATTTAACTGTTTGGAAGGAAATAAACGAGAAAGTTGTCTATTTCTACACCGTGTGTATTTCGCGCCAGAAAGCTACATAAGTGGCTGAGAAGAACGAAATAAAACCGTTTTTCAGTTTCCGGATTGCAGAGTTTGCCGATAATGTTGATATATAATAACCTCGGAGTTAATTTCCGTTATCCAACTTAGACTTGAAAAGGTAACAGAAGTACTTTAAACATAAAAAATGTGTAAAATAATGCATTTTTTTTCAATTTTCGTTCGATATTCGACGTTTTCCATCATCTGTACCCCTACCTCTTCAACTCGTAATTATAACATCTCTCACCAAATTTATTTACATAATGTACCTACTAGGAATACTTTATATTTTTTATCCTGACCAACTTTTATCTAAATTGGAAGGACAACGCACGAGAAATAATCGAGTGATTCCAGGGCTAAATCCGGCCCTTATCTTGACAGCTCCTTTTGTTTGTGATATAGATTACCCAAGTAATACATTTCTGATGTTTATCGTACTCAAAAAGGAATCCTCATAAGAATCTGGTGACAAGGAAGCCTGGCACATAGCAGTGCGGAACAGGTTTTCGAACACCCCCCCCCCCCTCCTTGACTTTCAGTGCTACCAACATTTTTTTTCTAAACACAAAAAGTACATGTATCATTGTCTTCGAAGTTTGCGCAATCTGAGACTTCTAGAAGCTTAAAGATTTGCAGAAATCAGCATCGACCCTTAAAAATTCTTGAGCCAGAAATTAAGTGGTGCGGGCGAGCATTTTATTTTTATAATATTATTTTTTGAATTTTGAAAAAAAAATGATGCGGGAAATCCAAAGAACATTTTATTAATTTGGTATGGCCTTACTTGTGACAACATAGTTAGATCGGTATTAAAACGGGATCTGTTTACTGTAGAAGATATTTCTATTAACACGATTATCTTTTATGATTACTAATGTATGCTTTGGATATATTTCATTATTAGAATGACATATTGATGAGAACACGAGTCACTGTTATTTCTGCTTTTCATCGAATAGCATAACGAATCAAAAACCGCTTTCGTTCTTGTCAAAGAGCATAAAACTTGCACAATTCAACAAAACATTACGAAGAAATATACACATATTCGTTTTAGGAAAAAATGATTATAGTTGGTTCTATTCAATGATTGGTTGATCTAGTAACACGTGACTGATTGGTAACTCCCTCAATATTGACAGACATGGCCGCGGACGATGTCTCCTCAGAAGGCTTTCATATGAATTCCGAGCAACTGCAGAAAGTCAATGTGGCTATTGGACTATTCAGAGGTATGTATTTAGATTTTGGTATCTTTTTATAAGAAAATGTCCTAAGGAGCTGATGAGATAAGGCGTAAAATCTTCCCTGAAAAAAGTGGAATTTTCAAAATTCTTTCACAAAATTGATGCCAGCTCTTGGTATACATCATAATCAGCAGTTGGATAAGATTTATCGTGCATAGTTTCCCTAAATTTTTTGGCAAAATATGTCTTTTTTCTATAGAAATCTACAGAAAATGGAAAAGTTTTAAAAAATTGTTCCCCCCTCAGCTACAGAACGCCACTTTTACAGAAGATGCATATTACTAATACACTTCTTTTAACAAAGTAGTATACTGTAGGTAAGGGGGAAACGATACTCCAGAGACGAAAAACTGAAAAAGGGAGGGTGGGGGGCTTTTTACAAATCTGTGTTTTAGGCCATGATATAAGCAAAGTTTCATTTTTCCCTTTTAAAGTAATTCATTTATATATTCTAAACATGTTTTTTGTTGTTTGACAATTTATGGATAAAGTTGAGACCAGTCTTTAAATTTGATTTCTAGTATCTTGATCAGACTATAACTAGATATCCATATTAGCAAGATAGTTCTTAATTTTCAACGTTTTTTTTTTTTTATCGATATCAGCTTGTTTTCAACATGGCTATCCCCTACTCTTTGGACTGTAATTTAAGTTTCTAGAAATAAGCTTACCAAAATAAAAGTTGTATGAGGAATCACCAAATGCATTACATTTTAGTTATGATCAAGTTTTTCTTGCGTGTAGATCATTGTGTAGAAGACATACTTGATGAAATTCAGGGCTAAATAGAGCCCTTATGTTATCAGCTCCTTTAAAACACACTAACTTTGCTCAATGCATATAAATTCGAACATATAATACGTAAGTTAATTGATTTTACGATAAAAATATGCACTTTATTTTCAGGATGGCTAACATCGGAAAATCTTCCAACATCATTCGAAAAATTTTCACCGCCGAGACTGAACGACGTGTTAGAACAATTTTACTCCGATTTCAAGTCGATGCATGCAGGTCCTTTTAACATCAATAAGCTCGGCGACGTACGGGAGGGGCTGTTCACTTATCTTAAAGGAGTTAACAGTACGTGGAAAAACTACCTCAGTCACCCCGCACATACTCAAAAATACAAAGTGAACGAAGTAAAGCGAAAGGTGTCGATGTCTGGTGATGACGTCAGAAGGCTCATGAATTCCGGTGTTCTGGATATTGATACTCCTCTAGGACTGTTCAGGAAGGTCTGGCTTGACCTTGCCATTCATTTAGGAATTGGTGGACAGGCGGCGATGAGGTCCTTAACATTCGATTCGTTCGTCGCGGAAACAGACGACAAAGGCAGACGATACTATCGTTTGAATCGCGATGGCGTCGATAGACAGCAAGCAAGATCGTGTATGGAGATGCAGTATTGGAATTGGGAAGGGAAAATGTACGAAATCAGCAACGACCGACTTTGTCCTGTTAAATCAATGGATCGGTATTATGAGAGAAGAAACATGATGAGGGAATCGTTTTTCCAACGCCCAAAAACATCTGTGCATCATCTAGAAACGTCTTGGTTCGAATCTCCTGTAGGACATAGTGTTTTGGCTTGTTTGTTGACCAAAATGTCAGAAGAGAGTATGCTACAGAAATCGTACACCAACTCTAGTCTGAAAATAACACTTGCCGACTTTTTGGAGGCGGAAGGATATGACGTGGAGGAGTTACTGGGTGTACATCCGCGAAACAAAACAACAAGGAACTACCGTGCTAATCTCAGAAAACTTACCGCAGACGAACTTTGTCGTAATAGTTTTGTCATACACAACGCCCTCTACCGGTTTGTAGAGGATAGACAGGAAGCTCCACAAAAGACGTGAAATGTAGAATCTTGTTTCTACTTTTGAGAATCTCATTCACACACTCTGCCTCTGTAGAAAATGTAAATCGACAAGGACGTCATGGACCAAAAGTGAGGACTAAAGGGTTGTTTTTCCCCGTAAAATCGCAATTCAAATTTGCTGAAAAAACTGAATTTTCAGTGAAGTATTTTCACATAAAGATACTATTTGGATCTATGAATTTCATCAATTTTACTTTTGAATAGCCTGATGCTAAAATATTGTGCAGGGCATCAACAGTGTTTCCATTTTTTCAGGCATCTTCTTTATGGTCTCGTTTTAACCATTTTTGTCCTGTATATTGTACATTTTTGCAAAGTACATGTATTTTATGACTGTCGATTTTTTAACATTGAGCATAATCAAGGATATTTTATTTCAAGGTTAACGGCATTTTATAAGTTCGTGCTTTTACCATCTATTGCACTCGAATAAGCTCTCCTAGTATACACTTCAGAAGAAGGACACAAACAACATCTACTTCTTCTTGCCTTGATATTCATAGTTTGCTTTTTATTTTCTATGAATTTCTTGGAATTAATCTTATTTACATTCTGAACCTAGCGTAAATGGTCAGTAGAAGCAATACATCTGATTATACAATGCCCACTTCGAAGTGTGATATAGTTGAGCTTATTTTTGTAGCAGGATACCGTGTATATATGTATACATTTAAAATTACATAAATGAATTTCAGGCTTATAAATGATGTTTTTATATGTACAATTTTACTTTCTACTCATATACATGTAATCATTTTTTCTTTATTTTACTTCCATGATATTTACTTGTTTAGTTAAGTAAATGTATTTTTGAAATTCTTACAATGCTTTTTGTTCGTAATTCCTTCCGTCTTCTTTTTTCACAATTTCCTTGGGGGAAAAACCATTGAAAAGTACGAGGGCTGATTGATATGTTGTGGTCCTCGTATTAATGGATTTGAATTTTACCAGACATTTTGCATTATTTTTCTACTTACATGTAATCCCCTTCAGTGTCTATAAACTTTTGCCAATGATTTTAAAGGGCCTCAATGTTAAACGTCTTCAAATTCATTGGCATCATTTAAAAACAGATAAATCACCAGCGTGGACCAGACATGCACGTTTCGGGTATTTAACCCTCGTCAGTGATCCTCAATCCAAACAATGAAATGTGGCCAAAATCTGTGAAAATTATGTCTAAAATATACCGAAAGACGTAGCAAGATGACTGGGATATGATGCTACAGGAACCAGGTTTCAGAAATTTGAGAAAATCTTGTAAACAGAAATTTTCTAATGCGTTTGAAGAAACGGATAACCGAAATTGATTGAACTTTGCAACATCTGCCCCTTGGACTCCTGATCCACCAGCAGTGACACTCACTAAGTGGTACAAATGTTAAACGTCTTCAAATTTATTATACCACTTTTAAAGAACTCCTTATCTTGACTGGTCAGAAAGCCATCCATTGCAAGTATGACGTCATCATCGGACTGAAAGTGGTGACAGAAATAGCTGCTTTCAGTTTTGGAAATACATGAAAGTCATAGAGCAAGATCGTATGAATAAGGCGGATGCTCAATCAAAATAAAGCCACAATCATGAATGGCAGCCATGGCATTGACAGACTTGTGAACAGGAGCATTGTCCTGATGGAACAACACACCTTCAGTGAGCTTTCCGCGGCGCTTAAGTTTAATATTTTCCCGTGAATGTGTCAGAAGTGAAGCATAGTATGTGCCATTGATTGTTTGTGCTTTTTTTAGATAATCTATCTGCAGAATACCTTCTGCATCTCAGAAAACCGAGGCCATAACCTTCCCAGCTGAAGGAAGAGTCTTTGGCCGAGTTGACCAGGGTGCTTCTACTGTTTCGACTGTTCTTTGACCTCTGGGGTGAAATGATGGACGCATGTTCCATCCATAGTGACAAGTCTTTGATGAAAATTCACAGGATCTCCCTCAAAAAGGTAAAGATTAGCACGCGATAAAGTGCGCCTGGTGTGATCAACTGTCAGAAAACCGAGGCTCACAACATATCGATCAGCCCTCGTATCAAATCCCCATTAAAGCCCTGGTCACAACCCGCCGTGCGTTCGTTTTGGACGTGTGTGTTTGTGTAGGCTACGTTTTTCTGAAGACGCAGGGAAGGAAGTGGCAAGAGTACGGAAGGAGTGCGTCAACGCACGTCGCATGCACGGTTATATGGATGGTTTCATGCATCATATGTTGCGCAAAAAAGTAAGTGTGTTGTACGTACCTACGACTTGCGTGTAACTTGCTTACAACGTACTTTTTCCGTACGTCTTCTACGTTACTGTAAGGATGTCGAATTTACACGTACTGCCAACGCACGGAGTCCTCACTTCCTTGCGTCGGAGGTGCGTTGCACGTACTTACAACGTGCGTGTCGTACTTCTTGTTGAATTCGTAGACAGCATGCAGACAGGACGCAGCGAAAGTTCTGTATGCACTAAAACTGCTACGTCCTGTCTGCTTGTTCCCAAATCCGAAAGGAGGCCGAAGGGGACACGTACTGACAACGCACAGGCACCATACGGGTACCCAAGGTTTGCCTACGTTTTTGCACGTAGACAGCACGTAGGTGGACGTACGGCGGGTTGTGACCTCCGCTTTACCCTTTCATACATGATTGTATGAGATGTTATTCATGACTTAACTTGGTTCTTAACACAACATTGCTTTGGCCAATTAGAAATCGACCAGTGTCAGAAAAAAGTCACTCCAGAGAAAACGCTAACATACGTATAGCATACGAGGCCCATCGTGACTCCATGGGTCAAACACGAGACCGGATCGAGGTGTTACGAGTTTTATCTGTTCAAAGCATGATTGCAAACTTGCAACATCGCATTTGAATTCGAAGAGATGAAGCGGAGGCAAGTGGAATTCCGGCCGTATCATTTATGATTGCCGATCGTTTAGTTTTGCTTTCTTAGAGTCAGACGTAGTCAGTAATCACCTGGAAAAATTGCCGATCCGTGTCGGCCATATACTAAATTTCGATCTCGGATTTATCAAGTACAACAATCTTCGGTCAACCCGCCCAAACAACCTAATAGCCAAGTGTCGTTGGTCGGCTATTCCTGCGGCTAAGAAGCTGGTAGAATTTTTTAAGAAAAGGTCTCCATGCGTCCTCTTTGTACTCAAATTAAATGTCCGAAATATCGGTATAATTTGACCATGATTCTAAAACTACTTCTAAAAGTAAGGTTTTTCCAAGTATGTTTAGCGTGAATTTATGTGGTTTATATTAATTATGACGGAGGTTTTATAGGCTCATTATTTTTATACTAGTAACAGTACTGAATCTTTGTTAGAAAATTAATGTATTTCGTTCCTTTTCTTCAGAATGGCTGATTTCACAAGGAGACGATCCTAATTTTGAAGGTATTCCCGCCTCCATTCTGAACCGTTACCTATGTCTGTTCTACCAATCCAAGTACATGGATCAATATCCACTTCTGGCTTTCTTTGCTGTGGAACTCACGCGGTATTTGACGGGACCACCATTTTACAGAGATATTGATGTCGTGAATAACCCGGAATTTGAGACATCGAATCGGATTCTAAATCCTATTGAAAGTCGACGACAAATACCAACATCTCATACAAAAATGAAAAATTTCGACTATCCAACTTGTATTAAATTTGACCATCTCCGGCAACTCTATGCCAGCGATTGTCTATCTGGATACGATCAGTTTTCGCTCCAGAACAAAGTTTGGATGGACGTTAATTTGTACTTCGGAGGCTTTACTAGAGAACACCTGCGTGACATGAAGAAAACGTCATTCCTTTTAGAGAATGATCCCGAGGAGGGACGAAGGTACTACCGCATCGTCGATCCTAGGCTAAACGCATCATCAAGTACGAGGATGTACGAACAGCCGGGACATGCGTCATGTCCGGTCAGCACGATGGAAAGATACCTCAGCTTCCTTAACCCTGATTCCGACGTGTTCTTCCAACAGCCTTACTCAATGGATGAAATCAAGTCAAAAAGAAGTTGGTACTCACTCACACCTATTGGTAAAAACATTCACAGTCACAGACTTTCCAGCATTTGTAAACAAATCGGTATATATGGCCAATTGCGGAACACGTCCATGCGCCATCTGTCCCGTCAAATCCACTCACGTTATCCAGAATTTACGCCGAGGTACAGTGATAAACTGTTCGGTATAGTGTCGGGAACAGAGGTGGATCCTCTTGATGGAAGCTATATTTGATCTCAGCCTCAAGAGATGGCTTTCACAGCCATGTTACAATACTTGATCATGTAAAAGGATTTTTGGCCGGATTGCAAAGCAATTCCGGTCTATAGATTGACGATGTCCGTCTGTCCGTCTGTCCGTCTGTCCGTCTGCCGTCAACATTTTGGTTAAAGTTTCTGGTTGAGGCAAAATCTAAGGAACTATATGCAGTAGAAACTTTATATTATACATGAAGGTTGCCCATGACAAGACCTTTCAATTTATGCCGTCACATTTGACCTAGTGACCTTGACCTTGGACTTTGACCTAGTTAAAGATTTTGGTTAAAGTTCCTGGTTTAAGCAAAATCTATGGAACTGTATGCAGTAGAAACTTTATATTATACATATAGGTTGCCCATGACAAGACCTTTCAATTTATGCCATAACATTGGACCTAGTGACCTTGACCTTGGACTTTGACCTCGTTAAAGATTTTGGTTAAAGTTTCTGGTTTAAGCAAAATCTAAGGAACTGTATGCAGTAGAAACCTTATATTATACATTTAGGTTGCCCATGACAAGACCTTTCAATTTATGCCGTAACATTGGACCTAGTGACCTTGACCTTGGACTTTGACCTAGTTAAAGATTTTGGTTAAAGTTTCTGGTTTAAGCAAAATCTAAGGAACTGTATGCAGTAGAAACCTTATATTATACATTTAGGTTGCCCATGACAAGACCTTTCAATTTATGCCGTAACATTGGACCTAGTGACCTTGACCTTGGACTTTGACCTAGTTAAAGACTTTGGTTAAAGTTCCTGGTTTAAGCAAAATCTAAGGAACTGTATACAGTAGAAACTTTATATTATACATGTAGGTTGCCTCTGACAAGACCTCTCAATGTATCCTGTAATATTTGACTTAGTGACCTTGACCCAGTTGGTGACAAAAACTTGCTTTGCAATCCGGCCATACCGTCTTTAGCGGTGTTTTATTACAATATGTACATGTATATGGTGTGTAAAACGTTGTAAAATTCAAAATTTTGATGTATCTTTAAAAATCTTATTATGTATGTTTATAATAAAAACTTGTGATGTATATGTTTAAAAACTTTTGTTGTATGTTCAAACACTTGTATGCTCAAACATACACTGCCATCCATAAATAACTATACAAACAAGGATATCATTCTAAATTCTTTATAAATGTATCCTACTTTTTCCATTCTGAACTTGAAAGAGTAATAATAATTGGCTTCACATTAATTTATATTATGAATTGTGATAACATAAATGTAAAAAAAAATCTTTTTTCATCAGCACAATTTTTTTCAAAAATTGTCATTTTTATATAAAAAAGAATAAAAATTCAAAAAATGCAAATATTTGGGTCAAGTTTGTTACAAATGATTTCTATAAGGTTCATCTTCAGAATTATACAGTAATAGATTCGAAATTGTTCAGTTTCTGACAGCAACATGAACAGAAATGGTGTATACTAATTTATGGATGGCAGTGTATGTATATTCAAACATTTTATGTGTATGTAAAAAATATTGGTATGTATTTTAGAAAATCATAATTTCTTTGTAAAAAAAGCTTGATGTATGTGCAAAACAATCTTGATTTGTATGTAAAAATTCTTGACGTGTATTGCAAAAAATTCTTGACGTGTATTGCAAAAAATCTTGATATGCGTTGAAAAAATATTGATGTTTACTTAGAAAAATATTGATGTGTAATAGTTTGTAAAAAATCTTGTTCTGTGTTCAGTTTTTGGCTTGATTGCAAAGCAATTCAAGTCTGTAGATTGACGATGTCCGTCCGTCCGTCTGTCGTCAACAATTTGGTTAAGTTTCTGGTTGAAGCAAAATCTCAGGAACTATACGCAGTAGAAACATGCCCATAACAAGACCTTTCAATTTATGCCTCAACATTTGATCTAGTGACCTTGACATTAGACTTTTACCTAGCTAAAATTTTTGGTTGTTTCTGGTTGAAGCAAATTCTCAGGAACTAATGTATACGCAGTAGAAACATAATATTTATAAAGGTATGTTGCCCGTGACAAGACCTTTCAATTTATGCCACGCCCTTTGACCTTGGACTTTGACCCATTTACTGACAAAAACTTACTTTGCAATCCGACCATGCAATCTTTAGCGCTGTTTTATTTTAAATATACATATCAAGATTTTTTAACACATAACAATATTTTTACATACATTTCAAGATTTTTAAATATACATCACAAGTCTTTGAACATCAGAAGTTTTTAACATACATAACAAAATTTTGAAATATATATCAAGATTTCGAATTTCGCTACGTTTTACATGTCATAGATATATTTGAAATATGCTATAATTTCAATTTGCTCATACAACCGTTGTTTCTATAAGCAGTGAACGTCGCCATACTACCTTGGTTTAAATTTAGGCGACGTATGTTTCACTGATTTATGTAATTAAACGCAACACAAAATATGACGAAATGTCACAAAATTATGTCTGATTCTGTGTAACACAAATCACTTCAAGATGCAATATGAATACTCTTATTATGTTAAACACATATCGGGTCCAAATGTAATACAAAACATATCTGATTGTGTGTAACACAAACCACGTCCAAATGTAATACAAAACACATCTGACTGTGTGTAACACAAACCACAACCACGTCCAAATGTAATACAAAACACATCTGATTGTGTGTAACACAAACCACGTCCAAATGTAATACAAAATACATCTGATTGTGTGTAACACAAACCACGTCCAAATGTAATACAAATCACGTCTATATATAACACAAAAAGACGTCTGATTGTGTGGACCACAAATCACTTAAAATGTAACACAAAAACTCTAAATGCTTGCAACACAGATTGCGTCCAAATGTAACACAAAACACATCTGATTGTGTGTAATACAAATCGCGTCCAATGTAACACAAAACACATCTGATTGTGTGTAATTAGCGGGGCGAAATATTTTGTAATTAAATATTGTATTTCTTATTCACTTAAAGGAATATTCTTTCATTTTTGATGTATCATTTTCTGAAAACGAAAAATAAACTGTCGACATTTCAAACGGTTTTATCCTTGTTTTGACTCCGCCTGATAAATACATACGACACGCCAGATATCCCTCATATGGTGCATTATCCCAACAATGGCAAATTTATTGCAATCTGATTGATCCAGAAGAACCGAGTATTATGTTGTAAAATGTTACTGACAGGATGTTATTTTAATACCCTGCTTCGGCTAAGACGCTTTACGCTGTTGACGTCGCTGAGATGTTTTTTTAAAAGTTGTTGATGTTACACACAAACCAAAAGCCTTGTTACATTAGGACTGCGCTTTCATGGCGTTTGCTGGGCGTTCTTAATCGCCCGGGACGCAGTGGGATCGCAAGAAAAATATGAGCTGTCACACTATGTATAGCAGCGCTCTGACTGCGTGCACCTTAAATTTCAAAGTGAGATAGGTGCAGTAGAATCACAGTGAACACTCGGACGCAGTGCAATCTCGTAGAACGCCGTGGGATCGCTGTAAAAGCGCAGTAGAGTCGCCATGTATAGTCTCAAATATACCTTTCTTTCGTTTCCACCGCGATCCCACGGCGCACGGGACCTCACTGCGCTGCTACCGTGACCTTACTGCGCTGTCATGGCGACCCTACTGCGATCTTAATCGACGGCGTTCCCACGGCGACTGTTTGTGTATGCATGTCCAAAACAAACGCCATGGTTCGGCGTCCTATGCGATCTCATGGAGTCCATTGCGATGACACGACGTTCTTACGGTGATGCTTGCGATTCAATATTGAGAACAGTGAACCTATGACGTTCTGTATCAAGACGCTTTATGCTTTTGACGTCACCGAGATGCTTTAAAGTATGTTGGCGTAACATACACAAACGAAAAGCTATCGGCGGATAAATTCGTTATGTATACAGTGTTTTACAGGGGGGGGGGGGGTTACAAAAATATATTGGATCGATGAAAAAAGTTGTATAGGGCGAGGCGACCCAATATATTTCTGTATCGCCCCTGTAAAACAAAGTATAATATTATCCCACCTCTGGTAACTTTCTTGCAATCTGATTGGTCGAGATGAACCGAATATTATGTTGTATTCTGCCACTGACAGGATATTATTTTAATATCCCTTTTCTACCGAGACGCTTTACGCTGTTGACGTCACTGAGAAGCTTTTTAAAAATTTGTTGACATAACATACGTAAACCAAAAGCCATCGGCGGGATAAATTCGTTATACAGTGTTTTACAGGAGGATACAAAATATTTTGGGTTGATGAAAAAGTTATATTAGGCTCGACTGAATAGAGTACATAGACAACTTAAACACTGAGAGTACCACAAATGTCAACCAAAACGAGAGAAAAACAATGGACAATGACATTAATCCATAATTATGTATCCGACCTTGATAATGAAAGGACCATAAACAGACAAAACACGCACTAAAAAGAATAGTTATACAATAGATAGCATACTTAATGAAAGGACCATGAAAGACAAAACACGCACTGAAAAGAATATAGTAATACAATATACAGCATACTTAATGAAAGGACCATGAAAGACAAAACACGCACTGAAAAGAATATAGTAATACAATATACAGCATACTTAATGAAAGGACCATGAAAGACAAAACACGCACTGAAAAGAATATAGTAATACAATATACAGCATACATAATGAAAGGACCATGAAAGACAAAACACGCACTAAAAACAATAGTGATACAATATACAGCATACTTAATGAAAGGACCATGAAAGATAAAACACGCACTGAAAAGAATATAGTAATACAATATACAGCATACTTAATGAAAGGACCATGAAAAACAAAACACGCACTGAAAAGAATATAGTAATACAATATACAGCATACTTAATGAAAGGACCATGAAAGACAAAACACGCACTAAAAACAATAGTAATACAATATACAGCATACTTAATGAAAGGACCATGAAAGATAAAACACGCACTGAAAAGAATATAGTAATACAATATACAGCATACTTAATGAAAGGACCATGAAAGACAAAACACGCACTGAAAAGAATATAGTAATACAATATACAGCATACTTAATGAAAGGACCATGAAAGACAAAACACGCACTGAAAAGAATATAGTAATACAATATACAGCATATATAATGAAAGGACCATGAAAGACAAAAAACGCACTGAAAAGAATATAGTAATACAATATACAGCATACTTAATGAAAGGACCATGAAAGACAAAACACGCACTGAAAAGAATATAGTAATACAATATACAGCATACTTAATGAAAGGACCATAAAAGACAACACGCACATTGACCCCGAATAACGTCACGCACACTGCAGGGACCACATGACGTCACGTCTTCATAAAGATAACGCACAATGAACGAAACATTAGTATACAACGAGCAATCTTAAAGAACTCTTAATAGAAGGAACGCTATAAGTTTACCTTGAGAACGCTAGAAAGCAACACGTACATTTCAAAGACATTTAAATGACAACACGCAAGCGGTAAAAGATCCTTAAAGATGGCACAAACGCAAAAGAAATAAGACGGAAAGGATATCATGAGACAACTTACAGAACCAGAATATAGACATGCACTGTAGTGACATCACATGCACTCACATGCAGGACCATAAAAGACAGTATACGTTCAGAAAGAGCGACAAAATAAAACCCGCTCACTTACCTACCAAACGGACAACAAACACGCATGAAAGATAGCGCACACGGAAAGGACACGCACACAGATATATCTAAGGGGAAAAGACACAAATACAGATCGCCGAGACAAAATCTTACTCTGTTGAATTTGCCATTTGCTTTGCATGATGATTTTTATTTTTGCAAAATAATAAATTTGTTCCAATAATAAAACAATGTTCTTATTTCGTTTTAATTTTCATGTCTATTGAACGGATTGTCAGAGTCTTCCGAAAGTCATTTAAACATTTATACACAGATTCACCAGTAGAGTTGACGATGATTCTAAAACTACTTTATAAGTATGGTGTTAGTGTATTTCACTGATTGTGTACGTAGTTTTGGTAGTACTTAGTCTAGTAACAATGGAAATTTAAATTGCTTTCTTTCGTTACTTTTCTTCAGAATGGCTGATTTCACAAGGAGAGGATCCTAACTTTGAAGGTATTCCCGCCTCCATTCTGAACCGTTACCTATGTCTGTTCTACCAATCCAAGAACATGGATCAGTATCCGCTTCTGGCTTTCTTTGCTGTAGAACTCACGCGGTATTTGACGGGACCCCCATTTTACAGGGATATTGATGTCGTGAATAACCCGGAATTCGAGACATCGAATCGGGTTCTAAATCCTAGTGAGGGTCAAGGAGAAATACTACCATCTCATACAAAAATGAGAAGTGTCGAGTATCCAACTTGCATAAAATTTGACCATCTCCGGGAACTCTATGCCAGCGATTGTCTATCTGGATACGATCAGTTTTCGCTTCAGAACAAAGTTTGGATGGACGTTAATTTGTACTTTGGAGGCTTTACCCGACAGCATCTACGCGACATGAAGAAAACGTCCTTTCTTTTAGAGAATGATCCCGAGGAGGGACGAAGGTACTACCGAATCGTCGACCCTAAGTTAAATGCATCATTAAGTACGAGGATGTACGAACAGCCGGGACATGCGTCATGTCCGGTCAGCACGATGGAACGATACCTAATGTATCTCAACCCTGATTCAGACGTTTTCTTTCAACAACCTTGCTCGACCGATGAAATAAAGTCAAAAAGAAGTTGGTACTCACTCACACCTATCGGTAAGAACATGCACAGCCACAGACTTTCCGCCATTTGTAAAAATATCGGCATATATGGCCAATTGCGGAACACGTCCATGCGCCATCTGTCCCGCCAGATCCACTCACGTTATCCAGATTTTACGCCGAGGTACAGTGATAAACTGTTCGGTATAGTGTCAGGTACAGAGGGAGATCCTTTCAATGGAATCTATATTTAATGTCATCCACAGGAGATGCAATACTATTAAAATATATTTTTTTAAATATGCTCTAATAATATTTTGCTCATAATTCCCAAATTTCTAGAAGCCGTGAACGTCGCCATAGCCTATCACCTTGCTTTATTTTGGGCGTCATATGTGTCTTCTGAATTTTAAAGTAACACAATACAAATTATGATCAAATGTAACAAAAAAACCGTCGGATTGAGTAACATACATCACGTCCAAATATAACACTAATACTCAAAATGTTTGTAACACAAATCGGATCCAATGTAACACAGAATATCTTATTGTGTGCAATACAAATCGTGTCGAAATGTAACACATACCACCTCTTATTTTGCATAACATAAATCATGTCCAAACATAACACAAATACTATTTTAAATGTGTGTAACACAAACGTAGAACAAATGTAACACAAACACATAACACATCTAATTGTGTAATACAAATTACGTCCAAATATAACAAGAAATACGTCTAAATGTGTGTAACACAATTAATGTCCTAATGTAACACAAATTCGTCTAAATTTAACACAAAATACCTCTAAATCTGTGAAATGCAAATTCTGTCCAAATACAACACAAAATGCGTCTAAATATTACACCATTACATCTAAATGTAACACAAAATAGTCTAAATGTGTGTAACATAAATCAATAGCTACGTTCACGGCTGTACAAGTACCCAGGTAACACAAAACATTTTCGAAATATTTTTGTATGGTTTCAAACAGGTTCTGTTGAAACATTTCTGACAAAACGCTCCGAGAACATTTTTAAAACGCTGTGCAGTAAAAGAATGTTTTTAAAACGTTTTAACAACATTCAAGAGTGTTGAATAAAATGAAATGTTTCCAAAAATTGTTTTATTGATATTTCTGGAACCATATGTACAAAATCACGTTTCTATAACATTTACTGCAATCTTTTTGACATGTTTTTAAAACATGATTGTTTTAACTGGGTACGTGTATATCGATGCTCTACTTGCATTTTTAGAGAGGTTTGTTATGTCTATATCTTGTTTTTTACTTTGTTATTTACATTAGAAATTATTTATTGAAATAAATTGCTTTTATGTATCCCTAGAAATCCTTTAAGAAGAGAATAGATTACGTGATTTCTTAAATTTGTTTTTCTTGATATACATGTAAACAACAAACAATTTTACATTTGATAAATGTTTCTTTTAGAAATGTTTGAATTTCATGTATTAGTGATTTTATGCGCATGCACTGACTTTTTTGTCACCTGAATTCTTCATTGATATACACTGTCAAGGATAAAGTCAATACTATATCACAAATGTTATACATGTTTTCCTGGAACACTCTCAATTTAAATAAATTCTTTGCGACAAGTTTGTGGGGTCGATCAGAAACCTGATTTAAGTGATAGATGTTAATGTAAAGAAAAACTACAAGAGTGATGAAAACTTCACACATACATTGTCCATGGGGATAGAAGAATGAGCCCAAAAGTCATGGCCACTCTTGCCATCATGAAACTTGCGTTATAATGAAGCTCCGCAAATAAAAGATGAATTCCATTATTGGGGGGGGGGGGGGGGGAGAGAGCCTAACGTTCAAGGTCAAAATTGGTATTGCTTATACCAAGCGACCAGAAACGTATACAGAATTGAACAACCTTACAGCGGGGCTATTGGTCATTTGGGACAGTTCTAGTTTCAGCCAATGATATCGAGGTATGACTGCGACTTTGACACCAATTAGTTCACGTCAGGTAGAGCATCCCTCGGGTATCAGATGCTCATATTTCCTAAATGACAACTTTTACAATATGTAAATGTTTATGTTAAACCTGATATACAAACAAAATATAATTCGTTGTTTCATGATTGTACCGAGAACTCAGCCGTTTTAACTTTAACCTTGGACCCTATGGGAAAAGTAAGAAAAATCCCTTTTTATAGGTGATAAAATGGAACTATAAAAGTTTCTTTTCCCAAAACCATATTAGTTTGATAATCTGAACAATATTCTGAAGGGAAAAAAATAGGGTATCCAGGCCCAAGATTATCAGCAATTCTGACCTGACCGAGGGATACTCTGCCTTAATTAAAAGTCTTTAAAAAAAACATAATACGTGTACTAGAGAAGAGGGTTACTTGTGGATGACGACTATTCTGTGTGACTATAGTAACGGGTGTTAGCAGGCTGGAGATACTTACTCTCACTGGACATCCGATCTCACCATCACTTATGATTCCCTTATAAATGCATCTTTGCAGAATGTTTAGTTTTTTTGTTTAATTTTGTATTTTTCATGATTTTATATTTTTCATGATTTTATATTTTTCATGATTTTGTATTTTCATGATTTTGTATGTCCACTGATTATGATATTTTTTATTCTTATTTTGGGTTGTTGATATTCACTCACTGATACACAGGGAAGGATGCCTTGTTACAACCCATAATGTAATAAAATGCTATAATGTAATAACTTATTACATTATATATAATTACATTGCTGGTTGTGAAAATGTACTCGTTCACTCAGATGTGATATTATCATGGAAAGCGCCCTCTGTAGGACATATTGGAGGAGATCTTGACGTACACTAGCGACACCCTGAACAAAATATTTGGATTGGAGACGGCACAAATGGTCCGAATTTAAATGATAGGAACATATATGAAATGGTCAGTATGACTTTCGTAGAAACTAGTTCTATTTATATAACCTAGCTGCGTGACGCTTTCCGTTTCAACAACCAATTAAGGTAGAGTATCCCTCAGGTCAGAATTGCTTGTAATTTTTTGCCTGGATACCCTATTTTTCTTTTATAAATATTGTTCAGATTATTAAACTTATATGGTTTTGGGAAAAGAAAGATTTATTGTTACATTTTATCACCTCTAAAAATGGATTTTTCTTACTTTTCCCATATGGTCCAATGTTAAGTTCAAACGGCTTAAGGTCTCGGTATAATCATGAAACCACGAATTGTATTGTGTTTGTATATCAGGTTTAACATAAGCATTGAATATATGCAAATGAAAATATTGTTAAAGTTGTTAATTAAGAAATATGAGCTTCTGAGACCTGAGGGATGTTCTACCTTAAAGAAACGGAGACTTGCAAGCAGGACTATAGTTTGTACCAAGGTACATTCCAGATGAATGAAACAAATACTCGTCACTTTTAGAATTATTTTATTTGTATACATATGGCACATTTCTTCTTCCAAAATATTGATTTGGAACGAAAGATTAAAAAATTGAGAATTTAAGTAAGAAAATGGCACTAACATTGTGATAGCAAATAAATGGTTGATCCACGTGTATTATATGATATGTATCTTTCGTGCAAAAGCATTCAGCAAATGCAGTTAAATGTCATTTTAACTTTCTCTCTATGAGGTATAGTTTCAGACGGTTGACTTCCATTTCTTTCATTTCCTGCCATGCTTCCACGTCAGTTAAAAGTTTGACGTTGAATTCGTCCCCAAAGGTACTCCCCAGCTCCTCCTCCGAGATGTTATATGGGCAATCAGATATCTGACACAGCTCTGTCAGATTGACGCATCCTGGAGCCATCAGCGGCTTTAACACCTCGATGTACCTTTTCTTGTCGTCGTCTTCTTCTATTGAATTTAGTCCTCCGCTATCCCAAACTGCCTCAAATCCTCCTTCGATTTCAGGACTGAATTGGTAATAGTCACAGCTATACAGTCTCGCTTTCACGCCATTTTTACTGCCCTCAAAGACAGTTCCTGGTATTTTGTCGATGGGTTTCGCCTCATATTTAATACCATTTTCGTCGAAGAAGGCCTTACATGCTACAGGGGATACTTCTATCCCAACAACCTCGTGTCCCATCATCATCAGTTCCTTCATCTCCAAAGCTTTGCCTACAAAACATATGGAAACTTGCATCTAAAATACATCTCCAAAACATAGCAAGTAAAAATGAAAATTTCAACATTGTTAAAGGATAGTTTCTTCATAAACATAACAAAATCCTTGTTGTTTTGGAGTTCAATTAAGTCATTGTCGTCGTCGTCGTCGTCATTGTCATCATCATCATCATTGAATTTTCACAATTTTAGCCTTTATGAAACTTGATTCTAGTTTCCTTGCAAAAAGCCTTACCACATAATGGCACCAGAACCCTGGTAGAAGGTTTTCTAAGCATTTGGTCATGATAGTCTGTGAATAACTTGTTGACAGTTTTGGCAGTGAAGTCCATCTTAGGATCCTCCCAGCAGCGGATCCAGGATTCTGTTGTCATAGCGCCCTCCTGACACATATCCCCCTCACCAGACATCTTGTAAAGTTGTAGAGATTTAATTTCTAAAATTGAAATGTTCTGAATGTATTTAGATACCTACATTTTAGACACCGCAATACTGTTGGAGTTGTTTTAATTAAAACCATGAGACAATATAGTGCCCGGTAAGTGGGACACTTGCTTATTCCTTTTTACACGACAGAGTTACTACTCTTGAAGTGTAGCGTACTTTAGGTGTCGCCACTTCCTATATGCACACAAAGGGTGGGTCAGACACTCCCTCTCAAAGGAATTTATCCAAAATGCTGATCTTTTACGTATATTTTGTTATGGGTCAGAATACCCCAAAACGCCAGCAAAAATCAGACAAAGACAGAATATAAATTTACAAGTTTAATTATGTACAAAATATATATATTTCAAATGATTACAACTTACAATACAATGTCCGGATCAAAGTGTCCGTTACGGTCCACAAAGTCTATCGAATGTATGGTTTCCGGTAATCACAAACGTTCTCGAAAGATCGGCGTCCAAACGTTGTTAAATGGATTAAAGTCTCAACAAATAAAGTATCCCAGTATATCAGAATAGATGAATGAATCGTGTCTACGAATGTGTACGAATGCCCCTTAACACAGTTCCTCAGAGGTATTTATACTTAATAACAATGAATTTACCAGAAGCCTCTAGAACAATGACTCATTACAAATGATCAACAATAGAGTAAATTCTAGAAATCACAGTCATGTGATGATAATGATGTAACAAAGAACATACTGGAATATTCTCTAATGAGATAAACATGACATAGTAAAATCTAGAAAGAATTATTATGAAATCATAATACAACATGACTAAGTACATGTGTACCTACACATAAAGTAAAACTAAATAATACATGACCCACAACACCTCCCCCCTTAAAAAAAGTTTGAATGTCAATGAAAACTTAGGTGGTAAATTCTTCAAAAATCACTCATGAAACTCTCGATAGTGCATCTGCAATCACATTGTCTTTGCCCTTGATATGGTTAATAATGATATCGTACTCTTGCAACAATAAACTCCACCTTGTAAGTCTTTGATTCTTGTTTGACATTTTGTGCAAAAATGTGAGAGGGTTGTGGTCAGTATACACAAGAATGGGATGTAAAGTAACATTCAAATAAACATCAAAATGTTGTAAAGCTAACAATAATGCAAGACACTCTTTTTCAATAGTAGAGTAATTCTTTTGACATTTTGTCAATTTCTTTGAAAAATAACAAACAACTCTATCTACACCATCATCATTTTCTTGAAACAAAGCAGCCCCGATTCCTACGTCACTGGCATCAACAGTAAGCTTAAATTGCTTATCAAAATTTGGAGCTGACAGGACAGGACTATTCATAAGAACACATTTGATTTTCTTAAAAGATTCGTCACAGTCATTGGTCCATGCAAAATTCACTCTCTTTTGTAACAGATTAGTAAGTGGACCAACAACTGACGAGAAATTTGGACAAAATTTTCTGTAAAATCCTGCCATTCCCAAAAATCTCATTATCTTTTTCTTATTGGTAGGAATCGGGAACTTTGAAATAGCTTCCACCTTGGCCATGATAGGAGTAACAAAACCTTGACCTACTTTGTGACCCAAATATTCTACAGTCGCATGACAAAATTCACTTTTCGCAAGGTTCACTGTGAGGTTTGCTTTCGCCAGTATGTCGAAGAAAGTACGCATGATTCGGAGATGATCATCCCAGGTGTCGCTGTAGATGATAACGTCATCGATGTACGCCTCGCATCCTTCGAGATGATTTAGGAGCGAATGAATCATCCTCTGGAATGTGGCTGGTGCGTTTTTCATACCAAAGGGCATTACTTTATATTGGTATAGCCCATCTGGAGTCGCAAATGCCGATATTTCTCTGGCTCTCTCGGTAAGCGGGACCTGCCAATAGCCTTTAAGCAAGTCAAATTTACTGACAAATTTTGCACTGCCAATTTTATCTATACAGTCATCGATTCGTGGGATCGGATAAGAGTCAGTTTTGGTGACTGAATTGACTTTTCTAAAGTCCGTACACAATCGGTAAGTTCCGTCTGGCTTCGGAACAAGAATACATGGGGAACTCCAATCACTATTGCTGGGTTCAATAATGTCATTTTCAAGCATGTATTGAATTTCTTTCCGCATGTATTGAAGTTTTATCGGGTTTAACCGATAGGGATGCTGTTTGATAGGTGACGCATCACCCACAATGACGTCATGATGAGACGCATTAGTCTTTTTTGGAACGTCCGGAAAGATGGTCGTATATTCCCGCATTAATTGATGCACTTCCTCTTTTTGGTTCACAGTCAGATGTCCGAGTTTCACTTCCGGATTTGTCAGAATTTCAGAATTCTTTAAACGGACACTTTGAGCGAAGTCTTTTTCGACAGTCTCTTCATCACATTCCGGTTCAACACAATTTTCTAATGAATTTACATTGGCCAAAGTGGAAACTGGTTTTACAAAATTTCGGTCACTTCTATCAAAATACTCTTTCAACATGTTAACATGACACACTCTTTTTTCTTTTCGCCGACCTGGTGTCTTAACTACGTAGTTAACATCACTAATTTTACTCTCAATCTCATAAGGACCGAAATATCTAGCTTGCAAAGGATGACCAGGGATAGGCAAAAATACAAGAACTTTATCGCCTGGTTTAAAAACTCTGTTTCTAGCATCTTTGTCATACCATGTTTTCATTTTCATTTGTGATGTTTTGAGATTTTCTTGAGCTAATTTGCAAGCATTATATAATTTCTCTTTGAAATTAGACACATAGTCTAGGAGATTCAAATCGCTAGTCTCAGTCAACCATTTTTCCTTCAACAACTTCAATGGCCCCCTGACCGTATGCCCAAAAACTAGCTCAAAGGGACTGAACCCCAGGGACTCCTGAACCGCTTCTCGTGCCGCAAACAACACGAGGTGAACCCCTTCATCCCAGTCTTTTCCATACTGGTGACAATATGTTTTCATCATAGTTTTAAGGGTCTGATGAAAGCGTTCAAGTGCCCCCTGGGACTCAGGATGGTACGCAGAAGACTTATACTGCCTGATACCTAGCTCATGCATAACCTGCTGAAACAACCCTGACATAAAATTCGAACCCTGATCTGACTGAATAGCCTTGGGAGCACCTACGAAACTGAAAAACTTTGTAAGGGCCTTAACTATGGTCTTTGCCTTAATATTCCTAAGAGGTATGGCTTCAGGAAACCTAGTCGAAGTACACATAATTGTCAGTAAGTACTGATTCCCTGACCTAGTCCTAGGCAAAGGACCTACACAATCAACTAACACCCTACTAAAAGGTTCCTCAAAGGCTGGAATGGGTTGGAGGGGAGCAGGTGGTATAACTTGATTGGGTTTACCTACCATCTGACAACTATGACAAGACTTACAAAACTCAGACACATCTTTTCTCAACTTAGGCCAGTAAAATTGACTTAAAATCCTATTATAAGTCTTATTGACACCTAAATGACCTGCCATGGGTGTGTCGTGAGCTAAACTCATGATGTCCCCGCGATACGCTACTGGAACCACTATCTGGTGAACGACCCGCCACACGTCATTAGGGGGTGCATCGGGTGGTCTCCATTTCCGCATAAGGATGCCATCTTGTATGTAGAAGCACTCTCCGACTTTGTCCGCTTCTTCTCGGGGAAGGGCCCTCTTACTTAGTCGGATGATCTCCGGATCTTTAGTTTGCTCGGAGAGGAGCTGCTCACGGCTTAAGGCATCTGTATCTCTTTCTAATGGCGGATGGGAATCATCACCAGGTACTGTCGGAGACTTGTCTTCATGAAGTGGTACTGACGTCTCAGGTACGTTGTCATCAATGGTAGACATGAATGTGTCAGAAAGGTCTATATTTTCGGAGGGATAGTCCTCGTTAAGTGCAGAAGTACTCTCAGCCTCTTTTAGTCTGTTCCTGGCCATCGCCCTGGTAACTGCGCAGGCTGGGTACAAGTCGTCGTCTTCGTCATCGGACACGACATCGGACGTGATTTTCTCACAAACAATCGGATCGGCTACAACTTTGCCGCCAGCTAAATCGTTGCCAAGCAACAAGGAAACGCCTCGAACGGGAAGAGAAGGTCGAACACCTACGATAACAGGTCCAGTAATTAAGTCTGACTTTAAATAAATTTTATGAAGGGGAACATCAATGACGCCTAGCTCCACACCCTGTAATAAAACTGACCTACCAGTAAAAGTGTGCTCAGACAAAGGCAATGAACCCTCTAATAATAAAGTCTGGGCAGCACCAGTATCTCTCAAAATCTGAACAGGCAACGCTTCGCCAGAATCACTGAGTGAAACAAATCCCTGTGACAAAAAGGGCTTATAATGATCCTCCACAAAATCATCAGAACTGGACTTAGAACCCTGAATCTCAGGAGTGTCAGAACAAATCGAATCTAAGGCTTTCCTATCATTTCTAACAGACGCACAGGCCTGTGACTTAAGTTCTTTTTTCTTCTTAAGCTTCAAACACTCACCAATAACATGACCTTTTTTCTTACAATAATTGCATGTAGGAAGCGATCCCACCCCTGGGGATGCCTCAGAACGCTCGGACCTAGGACCGGACGTAGAACCACCTTGAGATGGTGACTGGGAACTAATGGACGACTGAGACTCTTGTAAATTTTTCTTTGGAACATCTGAAGTTTTTGCGCTATCGCTAGATTGAGTTTTTGACACAAAATTTTTCTTATGAGTGAGAGCATACGTATCAGACAAAACCCGGACGAGCCCCCAATTCTGTTATGGGTCAGAATACCCCAAAACGCCAGCAAAAATCAGACAAAACAGCGGCTTCTTCAAGAGTTTTAACATTTTTGTCTTCCAAATGAGTTCTTAAATCTTGATGTACACACTCTTTGAACTCTTCTATCAGAATGATCTGTCGCAAATTGTCAAATGAATTGGGAATTTTCTTAGATCGAAACCACTGATCAAATAAATCTTCTTTTTCTCGAGCAAATTCAACATATGTTTGATTTTCAAACTTTTTGTACTTTCTAAACTTTTGTCTGTACGCCTCAGGTACTAACTGATATGCTCTCAAAATCGTGTCCTTGACCTTGTCATAGTCTGAACTCTCAGCAATACTGAGCGCCGAGTACACTTCAGCCGCTTTGCCAATAAGTACGCTTTGTAACAAAGTTGGCCAAAAATCACGTGGCCACTTCAGATTGGCCGCGATTTTCTCAAAATGTGGAAAATATTTGTCCACGGACTTTTCTTGAAATTTTGGTACTAATCGGATGTTTTTGGCGGCGTCGAATTCAGACTTGACAAGCGAAGGAACAGGATTTTCCTTTGTGCTTTTCTCTAATTTTAACTTTTCTAACTCAAACTGGAGTTCTTTCTCGTGCATACGTTCCTGTTTCTGTCTTTCTTCCTTTTCTCTTTCAAATTGTCTTATTTTTTCTTCTTTTTCAAATTGTCTTTCTTTTTCTTCTCTTTCAAATTGTCTTTCTTTTTCTTCTTTTTCAAATTGTAATTGTATTTTCATTTTCTCTAATTCAAACTCATATTTTGACATTTTGGTTTCGCTTGAAACAGGTTCAACAGGAAAATCGTATGACGAAAAGATTTCCTTAGCTAAAAGCTCTTTAGCCACAATATTTCTAATTTCTTGTTTTCTCATAGAAGATTTTACATCTAACTTCAAGTGAAGACCTAAACCAATCAAATCATCTTTTTTCAATGATTCGAACTCTTGTACAGTCGGCGATTTCAAAAATTCAGTGACCGAAAATACCATGATTGATTTCTGCTGGCAAAAAATTTGGAGAATTTTCCTTTTTTCAAAAAACGAACTTTATGTAAAGTGCAAATATGCAGAGATTACCATCCCGGACGAGCCCCCAATTCTGTTATGGGTCAGAATACCCCAAAACGCCAGCAAAAATCAGACAAAGACAGAATATAAATTTACAAGTTTAATTATGTACAAAATATATATATTTCAAATGATTACAACTTACAATACAATGTCCGGATCAAAGTGTCCGTTACGGTCCACAAAGTCTATCGAATGTATGGTTTCCGGTAATCACAAACGTTCTCGAAAGATCGGCGTCCAAACGTTGTTAAATGGATTAAAGTCTCAACAAATAAAGTATCCCAGTATATCAGAATAGATGAATGAATCGTGTCTACGAATGTGTACGAATGCCCCTTAACACAGTTCCTCAGAGGTATTTATACTTAATAACAATGAATTTACCAGAAGCCTCTAGAACAATGACTCATTACAAATGATCAACAATAGAGTAAATTCTAGAAATCACAGTCATGTGATGATAATGATGTAACAAAGAACATACTGGAATATTCTCTAATGAGATAAACATGACATAGTAAAATCTAGAAAGAATTATTATGAAATCATAATACAACATGACTAAGTACATGTGTACCTACACATAAAGTAAAACTAAATAATACATGACCCACAACAATTTTCTTTACAAAGTCATATAGGATGGAACCCCCTGGAAAAATTATAGATCTATAGATCGTATTTTCTACGGCATACTTAACCATCGTCCATGGACGATGGAGTTGTTTTTCACTAAAACTGACAATATTATTAAAATGAAGTAACTAGATAGTATATTGTATCTTGCAGAACAATTCGTGTAAAGATCCAGTCGACTAATAAGACTACAATATTGATAATCTAAGACCCGTATCTTTCCGATAGTCACATCAGAATTGAGTTACCTAAATTTGACAAAATATACATGCACAAAATGAGTATTTAAAGTCATACATTTATTGGTTTTTTTTCCAAAGAAATGGTACAAAAATAAGTATTTCTGACAAAGTCCGAGACATGATATGTGCTTCGGCTCTGAAGAAGGTACCCCGTGGCCTACTTTTGATTGTGGCAGCGCGCCTTTCGACAGATCTCGACTTCATATCTACCAAGTATAGATCGACGCAGTGGAGCTATCGCTAAGATGAAATAAAAATTTGGGAAAAATAAGCATTTTTAAGCAAATTCTATAGGAGGTCAATACAAGACCTTTCTGGATGCGGCGCGCATGGTACGATGCTCCTCTTATGCACTAGAGTAAATGCGTTGCAACTCCAAATATGGGAGCTTCCTGTTGACCCTTTAGGCTGACACATTACAAGTGACGACCCCCCCCCCCCCTTCCTCCTCCCCAATCTTGATACATAGGACCATTTGTATGATGATCTGCGCCCGAGATGAAAGAAATTAAAGAGGTGATAGTCGATTGCCGAGACAACTTTAAGAGGATTTACTATTTATAGTGAACCAACTTCCTGATTCATACATGCGTCTTATACTAGTATACAAATTCAAATTCAATTTATACAAACCTTGGGAATTCAACAGTACACAAATCCAACATGTGCATCTAATGTATTGCCAAACTACACATAATAAAGTGTATGTGTCTCGATGAAAAGATCATCAACCGAGACGGGCATCGATTCTAAACAAGACAAGGTCAAATGATCAACGTTAAAGTGCAAATACAGAAAATGATGAATGGGGTCGTAAAATTTCACCTGAACATACATGTACGCATACCCCGTGCAATTTTGAAAAATCATAAGCGAGATAATTCCTACCATGCTTTTCTTTTTCCATAAATTACTTTTTTTTCAATACCTACGGCTACGATATCGTACACATCGCAAGGACGGATCCAGAAAACTTTTTTTCGGGGGATTCCAACCAGTCAGGGGCACACGGGTTTTAACCCCCCCCTCCCCCAAATGTATGTAATGTAAAATCTGAACACGCGAAAAAAAAAATCAGCATCCCCCCTCCCGATACCCCACCCCCACCCCTTCTTAGACGGCGGTGCGTGCATCAGGAACCCCAATCTGCCCTTATATATCCAAGTGACCAAGTCATATCAATATAAATGTACCAAATGAGGACAGTATACACTGATATACAATATTTACAGTATGAAATAAATATATATACACCTACCTCAGGCTGCAACGACGAGGACTGTAGTGCTGCTAGATATTATTGGTTTTGTTCGTTTACATGGCAACAAAACATGGAGAGAATATATTAATTATGCACTCAATCAATATAGAGACCAAACAGTTCGGAACCAGGGGCGTAAAGCTACGCATGGCTCGATTAAGTCCTTAGCTAGCCTACCCATTCTCTTTATCCCTTCCTCAAAACTTATGATACAAAAAACTCGTGCTTTTGTTCTATACTCATTCGTTATATGTTTGATGCTGCACGTAATCCTGATAACCACACCATTTGCAATGTAGTCCTACATGTATATGACATGAACTTCTTTGTGAATCCAGATGATCTCCATGGATATAGTTCTATGTATTTTGAAGTTTCTACATGAACAAGTACATGTTCCACTCACCTCTTATTCATGTGAATTCTGCCCTTATATATCCAAACATCCACAAAAAAATCCGCTCATTTCTTATTCATGTAGAAACTTCAAAATACCTTCTAACATATACATGAATTTATAAAATACGATTTGTACGAAGGGACCCATCTTTCCACTGTCAATTATATATATATGGGATAGTAAGATGGAGGGATCCAAGTATCGAAAACAGAACCTCGATATGCCACTGTATGAAGAACTTTATTCTCGTTGGTTATATCAGATCATGTCCGCACAATGTAAAAAAGATATATACACCCCTCCCCCTAAAAGACAGACAAAAATAACTATCATGCTAAAAACCCAATGTAAATTGAAAATTTTCAGGTGTTGGCTCAATATTCAAGAAAGGTAACTCGTATGTCGTTATCTCTTCGTGCGAGTTGTCTTTCGTACTCCGATATCTGATACAGCGTAAAATTGTCAAAATATTTTTCAAAAGAATAAAATGATTATTTCTACAGTATTGTTTTGGTTGTATCCCGCCTCTTCCATCTGTATAACCCATCGTCGGCTGCATGAGTGTACCGCCGTGTAAACATCGTTATCTACAAACAAAAAAACATCGCTTCTTAAAACCCTTTACTTCATTTCCACGGAGATATCTTAGATCAAATACGATACGGTCATTAAGGGCTGCATGGCTGCTTTTAGATAAGATAAACGATACAGTCTCTAAGCAGGTGATGAATTTGACGTGTGCTAATCTTAATGCCTGATATGAAAAATAAATTTCGAGGCTAAAAACTAACATATCATGTAAAACAAATGTATTCCACATGGGAATAGATAAGGAGTTTTTCTCTCAAATATCGTGAATTATCATCTTCCATCTCACACAACTCATCGTTATCAAAACTGAGAATTTTAATCGTAAGCTCGATCTAATTCACATCTGTTTCTAACGTCCCCACGAGATAAGATAAATCTCACTAAAATGATGCATGGCTCCTTCATGAAGTGTGTATACCTGACAAATATTCTTTGAATGTAACAAAGGGGAATTTGTAAAGAACCCAAACAAGTCCTCCTGCAGCAAGATTCCACCCATGGAACAATATATAAATCGAAGGGAATGACAGTTGTTTCACTGTGATTGGAAATTAAGCTGGTGTAGATATCCGGAGTACCTGAATAGAACCCTCCCATTTAGCCTGCAACATGATTATATTTACCGAATACATGTACATCTTTTCCTTTATAACATATCTTATCAAGATTGAATAAATATCCATTTTTATTTTGTATCTAACAATAATGCGCCGATAAAACATAATTTGGATTCTTTTTAAAATTCAACTCAAATACAATTCAGCCATATGTGCTTTTGCCGTGCAGTGTGTAGTATTTTGCGTTTGTTTTAATTGAATAAAGGGCAAGTGGTCGAAATGGGGGGGGGGTGTATCATTTTTTGCTTGTTTGGTTTTTTCTCCTGTTTTTGTTTTATATTGTACATGTATTCCTGCAACTGACCAGCCGAAAGCCCTATTTGACTTTCCTCGTAAACTTTATGATAAACCTTTTGAACTAGCACAATGCCCAGTTTCACGTTAGTTCTTCAGGAATTTTCGTAACTTTCGTCATTTAATAAAACGTCCAAAATATTTTCAATTTAGATTGTACTATGTTTTCTAATATTATTTCTACATACTCCGTCTACATTCACAAACAAAATATCGATATTTGTATTTTATAAGAAGAACGCAGCGATCAAAAGTTACAAAAATTCCTGAAATTGTTCGTAAGTATTTTCGTGAAACTAGCTGCAGTTCTTTATTTCATAGACATTCCTGAATATGTTTGTATTTGTATTTAAAGAATTTCTCATAAGTATGGAAATATTAAATAAATTGATTTTACTCAAATTTTGTAAAGCCCTGAACTTAGCTACGTCTTTGATTTAATGAATTGCATACGAAACACCTTGGGTGCCGTCGCAATTTTATACATAAAAGATTGTTTTGAACTTCAATGAATTTTAAAATACTGTCATATTTTTATGTACATTACCCAATAACTCGCCGCAGGAATTTTGTTTTAATGTCTCAGTTTTATCGATATACCTGCGTAATCCGGTCATATTTACAATATGTCCACGGGAAGTTGTTGTGAACCGTGCGTAAGGGGACATAACTCTGATTCAAAATGTAATTCAAACAAGAAATTATGAAATATTTTACAATTACAGGGGCAGGAAGCACGATATTTTCTGAATAGTTTGTCTTTTGTGGTAGGCAACTCCCTGCTGTTTTAGTGCGACATTAATTTGTACAAGACCTAGTGCAAAACTGAGCAGACCCCCTAATATTGTTATACTATACACCCTCCGCATCGCAACAACTTGCATTTTTCATCGTGCAGTGCTTGGCACGCCCTAGCATTGAGCGAGTACATTTCTCACACTTGTTACATGTCAAGATGCGTGATAGAGCATGGATTATATGGGAAACCATGACTATTTATCGTTGATATGTTTTATTCTCACGTTTTTCAGTGCCTTCTCATTTGTTGATATAACCAGTATGATATACATGTATACAAGTCTTCCTTTTTCCTCCCATCAGACTTGACTGCTCATTATTTTATTTCTCTATGAATAAATCTTTTGACGTACAAAACACTTCTCTTATGTAACATTTGTAGCTGTTTTCCCACTTGTGTGGTCAGTCTCATTTTCCTTTTTTTTTTAGGGGGGTGGGGGTGTTCAAAATGCTGCATTGTCTTCGAAGTTTAAATTCTACTCCTTCTCCTGTGACCTTGTCTACAAGTTCCTGTGACCTTGTCTACAAGTTCCTGTGACCTTGTCTACAAGTCCCTGTGACCTTGTCTACAAGTCCCTGTGACCTCGTCTACAAGTCCCTGTGACCTTGTCTACAAGTCCCTGTGACCTTGTCTATGTACACGCCTTCGATCTCTAGCCTTGAAAAAACGGTGACCGTACCCTTGCCATTTGGTCCTTTGGCACTATTAAGTTTGTTTTCAAAGCATTCATAATGAATTTGGATACATACAACTTTGTGGATCCTCAAAGATATTATAAGTGATTAAAATGCCAGTCGTTTTCTTCAGTCATTTCATCATTATGCTTGACCCGACATATATGATTATGACAAATTTGATTGGATTAATACAGTCATGAGGCATGGAAAGAGAACTGGAATGACGGAAGGACAGCAAAAATGAATCTTACGCCAGCAACATATTCAAAGAATTCGCTAAAGATTGTAATTTTTGTACGTTTATTTGTGTCAACAAATTGAATTGTGTGAACGAAAAACAAGTAAATAAATAAATGTGATGCAGTTATATATGCAGTATTTACAATAAATAAATAACTTAAATTAAGAAATATTTACAAAACAAAATAGATCATAAGTTTAAGTTTTAATATCACTTAATGGAGTTGAATGTTCGCGCATCTGTACATTTTAGCTCCCTGGAAGTGACTTCCGGTATCTGAAAATATTAAAAGATATACATTATTACAATACATGTTCCAAATTTTATAATTTTTTTTTCAAATATGACAAGTATTCAAATTGATTGATTTAGAAATTAATTATCTCAAAAGTGTTGTTCATTTCTCACCTTTTATTTCAAATGTTGTACATCAAAACCGGAAGCTATTTGGCACTGGTGAGCTTTAAGCGCATGCGCATGGGGAAGCGCATTCTTGCTGCTACGGCTTCATAATTCTCTCCAAAGTTATTTAAAAGTTTTGTAGCACTGTTTCACTTTACTTTTCTCGTTTCTCTAATCTCATTCTTCAAAATCGTCGATGTAAACGTAATCATCATCCGCCGGAAGGAAGTCCAACATGTTAACGTAGATGTTTGTTTTGGATAAATCCAGAGGAGTTACGGGTGCAAGTCCACTCAAAGACAGACTTTCATGAGCATTTATTCTGTATTTATTCAAAGGATTCTGCAACACTTCAACATACCGAGGTTCCTCTGACACTGGATATCGTCGCAAAAACTCTGGGCCTGGAAAAGAAAAAGAAATCATTATATATGTGTACATACATGTATGACAACAGTTTCTTCTTGCTTTATTCCTATCAATAACATATAAACATATACCTATCGATATGCCAATGATAACTTGGGTTGAATAAACCAACAATTTTGGAAACTGAGGTCAAACATCAGACTCGTTAAGAAAGAGATCTCCCCTCACCCCCCCCCCCCCCCCCCCCCCCCCCCCCCCCCCCCCCCCCCCCAATAAAGGCATCTAACATTTCAAGTTCCTTTTTCTTGTAAAATTGTTCAAACAACCAACAGGTGTTCCAACATCCTAAACCCCTCCTCGGTTCGCCAATTGGACGAAGAAATATTCAATATGACAACTTCTTCAAACACAGAAGAAACTAAAATCTCTTATTTTTCCCTTGATTTACACGTTTACTCTTTTTCTTTCCGAGATCTCCAACGGGGTAAAGTGTCCACTGTAATACCACACAAAGGTTGATAAGATCAGAAGTTGAGATGTGGGTAACAATTAGCATTAATTTCGGGACGGGAGTCACCACCATTACGACATATCGCCTCCTTTTACAGACCAGGTAACAATACTCTCCCTTCCTAACCCTATCAATTAGTGACCCGTTTTCCCGTCCCCCATCGTAACCAACACTTATCGCCTTTCTCTATGTAGGTAAGATAGTCTTAAATAATAACCTGCGTCTTATTTATTATTGAACCTTGATTGTATTATTTGGTCCATTTAAGAGCTCTAGAGGGTGGGACGTTCTGTTTGCCCTGTGGCTTGAGGTAACAACATTAATGTGTCCACGCAAGGGCGGATCTAGAGGGGAGAGAGGACGGGGTTCAGGAACAACCCCCCCCCCCCTTGGATTTTGCCATGAATACCATTTTTTTACCGTTGTTTTCATACTTTTTTGTTATGCCATAGATTGGACCCCCCCCGCGACGACCTAACATCACCCCCCCCCCCCCCCTGGAAAAAAAATAATAGATATGCCAATGTCGCGTACCCGCCTTACCAGGTGATATTTTAGAGAGATTAGAAAGGCGGTCCCTTATGATCCCGAATATTAAAAGTTTGTGTTGCATTCTATTGTCAAAATTGAAATGTTGTAAATTACTTAAATCCATCTAATTTCATTGTCGGTAAACTTCTCTGTTAGCATTGTTCGCAGGATCCCTCCATTCAAGAAATCTGTAGGATTTTTAAATACTGCCATGAGAAAAATAAATACCAACGCCGCGAGTTTGAAATATCTACCGTATGACGTTTACATAGATCTGTATCTTAACTAACGTTTACATGCCGGCTTCATTGTTATACAAGCCCCAGAGCTTTATTTCTTCACATGGTTTGATTTTTTACTTCGATAAGAAAATAAGTCTGGTGTATGATCTGTTGGTTACGGTATGGGAATATTTTTCCGAACGCAAGCCGACTTTTTCAAGAAAATAGAGGAAAAGAAAAACATGTTTGCTTTGACTGACCCAATGTATGTTTAGTCAGTAGACGTTGCGACGGATTACGTCACGATGTCCAGTGTGTCAACTGACCAATGACCATATTGACAATAGAAATGTCTACCCATCGAAATTGGCCCTTTCAAAAGAATGTTTTGACAAACATATGTGAACTTAATTTCGTTTTATGTACCGTAAATTGGATTTATGTAAAGGGTGACAGCCACCTGTACGTCTCTTCACCTATAGTTGGTGGGTTTATCACCTCAAATTGGACTTTTATTTTTGGTCTATAAACTATAAAAGGGACCTCCATGCGATTCTATTGATAATGTTGAGAATTCTATTAACTTTAATCAAAGATGAAAGGAAAACGTCAACTCGCTCCGATCTATACGGTGCGGTTAGTCGTGTGGAGTTGATAGACCACAAATAATTGTCCTAATGAAAGGAGTTTAAAAGCGGAAAAAGTCTTTTGTCCCTATTTTTTACTGATAAGACAATTTTAAAACAACGGAGTAATTGGATAGAGAAATTTGATGACGCATATTGTCTATAAGAAAGCAAAAAAAAAAAACAAAAACAAAAACACCAGAATAAACGACGACGGTGAAATTGACAGTACTATACATGGTCCAAAGAGTCTTTTCTCTTAGTACAAAAGTATTATATAAAATATCCAGGGAGGAAGATAATATGATAGTTTAGACATTCCTTAGTTAGAGATATCTTTCACTTTTATGAAATGAAATAATAAGCCGTAACAAAAAGACAGCTTACACATTTCTATGTTTAGAGATAACAAATGAAATAATAATCCGTGACAAAATTTTTCAAAAAGAAAAAGAGAAAGTAAAATTTCCAGTGTCATACCTCCACGTAAGATGACTTTGTCCTCTGGTTTCTTGTTACAGACGAAGCAGTAAAACCCTATATACGCCGTGACACTGAGACACACTAGACAGAGGATGCCAAGTAGTACCATGGAAAATGTGAACCATTTATTGTCCTTCAACAGTTCTACAGGCACCGACTGGGTGGAATGGCGCTTATTTGGCGCATTTGATTCAGCGCTCGACTTGGATTCAGCGGAGTTAAGGCGCATGGCTATTTCCCTGAGTGTGTCAACATTGGACATTGATAATGTCCCACAAATTGTGTCCGAAGTTCTTGTACAGGGCTGGATGACCACATTGTCTCCAATACACGTTGTACACGATTCACAACGTCCTATTTCTGTGCTGTAATACTCCAATAAAGGATGACACTGTTGAAGGAGATTGGTCCCATGTGACGATACATGTTTGCCCATTGCGTTCACCCAAAATCCACACAGCATAGTCACCAAAATATGGTATTCCATCTTGAACGATCTCTTCAGTCTGCACCTTCAATTAGGATCTCCTAAAAATTTAATTCAGAATTATACAATCTTTTTACCACATGTATACAAACATTCAAGATTGAGACTCAATACGAGTTGCTTCACTCCTGAGATTATTCTAGAAATGAATCAATGTCATAACGTCAGAAAAATTATATATACTAAATTTCAACACTTTGGTGTAAAATGTTTGGCACTATCACTCAATACTGCGATAATACATGTCAGTCAACCATGCTATGTTTGCATCGCTCAACAAGCTTGATAATAAGCCTAATTATTGCACCCTGTTGATTACCTCATTTGACATTTATATTGATGATCAATTACCATAATCATAATTACCATAATGATGGAACATGTATTACTCCACATAATTACACATGTTTGTATCGGTGAATAGAATAATTTGAGAATTAATAGAAAAATCGAATAAAATAAGATATATTTAGAAACTGATGAAAGATCAAGGTCTTTGTTATACATATCTATATGTAAAAATGAGGATAAAGATAGAAAAACACCAACCTTACGCTGGAAGACGTGTATCCGGAATGTAAAATAGATAATGAAATAATGTAAAATATAAAACCACGAGTAACAGATCCTGACATGCAATCTACATGTTTGTAAATGTATTTGACATGTCCCAACAAGTCCTGGGTATTTATAAAACCAGATCATATTTGTTAAAGTTCCGCCCACCTTTCTAAATTCGACCAATCAGACACCGGCTTTTATCGACCGCTTTGATCTATCTTTAGCATCGGAAAGCACCGGTTGTTGAACGAATTAATGTACCGACACGTTCTTTTATCTTCTTTTCTTATCTAAAATTCTTGGTATCAGCGAAATAAATCCTTATCTTCTCCATAAAGATCTTTTAAAATCGCATATTTTATCATAAAAGAATGAAATAATATGACAGTCTAATATAATGCTAGAATTTTGGTAATATTCTAACGACAGCCGCTCGATGAGGAGAGATTCCTCATTTTCTTCTCTCCCGACAGCTGGCTAGCGAGCAAAGTCTAAGCATAATTAATTTAAAATGTTTATTCAAAAGGTGTAGAAATTTGAAGTTTGTAAATTCTTTCGAAAGTCGTGGGAGCAAACAATTATACAATAGTGGGGAACATGCATTAAACAAGACACTCCCCTGTAATGCTTTCATATTTTGTAAAAAAAAAAATTCGTTCTTGAAATAATTCTTAGGAATCAGTCGATTGCAAAAATAACTGTACCAGGAATAAATCCATGTCATGCTTTTTACTTTTATTATAGGGGCATGTGCTCGTTTTGAAATAACAATGATGAAACGGGGCCCATCTAGAAATGGTTCGCTGGAAGGTAACAAAAGATGTGCAGGAAAGTGCATGATAGATTCATTGTAGCACACTCCTCTCTTTAAGGAGGAATCTATACGAGAGATTCGAATCCTGTGCAAAAGAAACAACATTTCTGGAACTATAAAGCTATTTCAAGCTATTATTCATTGAAATAAAAAAAATTAATAACATAAATAAAACCGGAATAAAAAGGGTTTATATCTCTAGTTCAAAGAAGTTCGTGTACCATTTAGACATAAAAGAAAGGGGGGGGGACTTTTGACCCTCGGTCTCTATCCTACATGTATTTGTATTTTGGTGCCTTATGCATCTTTTGCCGGCGTCTTCCTTTGAAGATAGCTCATCTTGTTAAATTGATTATGAAAGTGACAATGGATTAACGAAATGATGTAAGCCACAAGCAAAATGTGTACAAAAACATCAATAAGCATATTAGCCCATATTGTTTCCTTGGTACGTAGATACATGCTAGAGGCCAGAGTAACACGTAGCCAAAGGGGCTTCGCAATACGGCAAAGGGACGGTGTTACCTTTATCTAGTGATGGAATTAAAAATCAATTGACCTTTACGATATATTGATTGATAGATAGACCAAAGTAAAATAGAGGATTAACTCCGTATAGGTACTAAACTTCTTTGTACATAAGATTCCATTCATATCAGGGTGTTCCAGCCTAAGGCATTTTTTTTCTATTCATTGCATACGTACGCGGATCAAGAAAAAAAATTAAAGGTTAAAACCGTGTCTATTATTTTATGAAAATTGAAGCCAAAAGTAAGAGATATTGATATTCCACAGGGACGTGATTCTCTCTTTTTATTAGAGATTGGTCTCTAAATAACAATCGTCGAGAGAACAGGAGTGGAGGGTTGACCAACTCGACACCCCCTGTCTCCACCCTTGCGTCGGACATACATTTAAAAATTCGGATACATTTTCGAAATTTTGGATTTTTTTTGTTTTGAATGGGTTTTTTTTTTTCGGGGGGGGGGGGGGGGGGGTCCGTTGTATTTTCGGAATTTTGGGACTTTTTATTTTTTTTTTTTCCGGTTCAATGTCGCAGAGTAAAAAAAAAGACACAAAGAAAATCCCAGAAAATTGGATATTGAGAACGGACGTACTATGAGTAGATCTATTTCATGACGCCCGGAACTTGTGGAGACGATATGGAGTATTAATCGTCAGGTGTGAGAAAGTAGAGTACTACTCTTTTGTGAAATCCGGATTAACATTTATAATGAAATGACGGTTTCCTGTATATACAGGAGTATTTATTATAGATCCTAGACAAGTACATCACGTTTAGAAAACTTTAAAACTTATATGAAGTAACCCCCCCCCCCCCAAAAAAAACTAAATGAATATTTCAAACATAAAAAAGGTAAAGTGTGTAAAGTGGGGGGGGGGGGGGGGGGCTCAACGAATTTTCCGTTCTGCTTTAAATGTCCACGTATTGTTCTTACCAGGCGTTCTGAAAGTATTTTGACGAGAAGGGTTAGACACTCATAAGGGCGCAGAAGGTCTCGAGTTCGAGTCCCACGTACGGCGAAAAAAAACATGTGTACTCTGTTTAGCTTTACTTGACGACTTTCTTCATAAAACGATAAATTTGAGAGTCTACGTATGATTTGCGAAGGGGACGAACATTTGATCCTGAGAGGGGGGGGGGGACTTTTTTCGGGTCAGATTATTTATTTCCAACGCAAAGCCGATCGGATTCTTTACTTTCCAGTAACCCAAGGTCGAAAATATTTACAATCAAGCCCCCCCTAAAAAAAAACCAAGAATGCGCACATAACTACAAGAATGCACACACACAATAATTATTTCCATCAGTTATTTACACAGTGCAAGGGTACTAATACAAATAATCTATATACATAATATATGATATGTACATGTATCACCTGCATATTCTAATTTGAGTTTTTCACAGCACATGGGGAGAGGGGTATTCCAAGAAAACTTTTGCAATGTCAAGTAGGTACATGTAGTTGGTGTGTAATGCATAATTAAGACATTCCTCTCAGAATTGAAGGTTATTATATTGTTCAAATAAAAATGCAATTTTGTTTAGGCTTGCAATCGTGTTATAGAATAAAGTGTATGTCTAAATAATACATAACATGGAATCTCATAGAAGTTCGAGCGGAGCGAACTCGAAAATTTTTTAGTGTAAGGCGAGCGAAGCGAGCCTAAACAATTTTGCTTGTTATGCGAACGAGATAAGCTGGAATTTGTTTTAGGGTATGGCGAGCGAAACGAGTTGGAATTTTGGAATTGGAACAGATGTGGACCAGAATATTCTTTTTTTTTTTTTTTTTTTTGCAACGAAGACGGTCAGATTATTTATTTTCAACATTTTCAGGGTCAGAATATTTATTTTAAAAAAAGTGTCAGCCCCGCCGCTTCAGGATCAAATGGTCGTCCCCTATAAGTTTAAATGTTGCGATCTAAGTACAAGTACTGATAAAAAGTTTTGTACTCAATGAATGTTCTTACTTTATAACATTCTCAAATCCTTGACTTCATTTTCAGTCCGTTTCATAAAGCTTCAACCTTGATGTCAGTTACCCAACATGTCTGTACACGATTAGATCGGTAGATCGTTATCTAGATACATACACTTTACATTCCATTCTAAAATATGTAATATGGCTTAAAAATATCAAGCATTTACACCTCATACCAAATACATCTTTTACTGCCAGTTTATATCAACTTTATGATGGATGCACATTACAGCATAAAACATACACCATAAAGATGTATATAATGACACTTTTGCTACAAATAATATACGTAATAATATATAACTTAACATTAATTATAAATTCAAAATATTGCAATGTAATGCACTCGCATAAACATGATACACCCGGGACGCTGACCCGACAAACTGATGCAATAATATGAATGAAGTCTTCAAGCGAACAAAAATCGTCAATTTCATGGATTGCTTGAGAAATGATGTAAGATGTATATGATGATGCACAGGCGTGGATCCCTTTTATTGGATGAGGGGCACAACCCAACACGAGGTGAAATTCGATATTGTCAGAAGGTTGAACGAATGGTAGAAGAAACTACTGACTGTATTTTGAAGTAAAATGTATAAATTGGGCATCTCTGTAAACCTGGTGGGTAAGGATCCGAGATCCTGTTACTGACCCCTTTTAGATTCGCGACTTTTTTCTTTGATGGGTCCTTGGGACAAGATGTAAAAGAGAGCAGAATAGAGCATGAATGAGAAGCAGGTTGTCTTGCCTTAGTTACCAAAGTAAGAAAATGTTCCTCACTTATTTTATTTTCAATTATAAAGCTATTTTCATATTTCTATTTTATTATTTTACCCCTTATTTTATTATTTTTTTTAGCAAATGCTGTACACGAGTCTTTTAAAGCCAGTTTATATTAACTTTATGATGGATGCACATATTTATAAAATGACAATTTTGCTTCTCTACTGATCTAATACAAAAAAGGAACAGGAAAAAGATGTAACAAAGAAACAGTTCCTGGTATGTGGATAGCGGACATAAGACAGGTTTAATGGTTTGTTTGGACAATGTACAAACGGGAAATACACTTGTCTTCTGTAAATATTTCCTTCTTAAGATTACAGTGACGTTCGTGAACAACTTTGAATCAAGCTATTGGCTGTTACCCACTTCCTCATACTTTATTGTTAATATATCAGCAAGAGTTCAATATTTGTAAAATATACTTTTCTAGTGGAAGTAGGAGAGAGCAAGGATCACCCAAGGCCCTTCTTCCTCCCCTTTTTCCAATAAATTTTACCTCTCAGTGTTCAAAGAGAATTGAAAATCGATAGTCATACGGATCGTCACCAAGTCCACTTCTGTACATGATGTACGAGTTGTCACCACTGTTGTCTTTCTGTCGACTCTACTGTATTTTGAAGTATTTTCCAATGCTTTTTTTTTTGACTGCATGGTCTTTTTATTTTATATATTATGTATAATTTTCTCAAAATCATAGACTGGAACAATCCCCCTCCCACCGAATCGGGATTGAACCCCTCTCCATTCTCGGAAAAAGGTCGGCTCATTGATGTTAACTAGCACTGTAAAATCAATTCTGTCGCTTTAATATCCTCCATCGGCGAAACTAATTGCATTTAATTTTTTTTTGCATGAAAACACAGGACAGGTGATGGTGTCTGACTTTTCCCGCCCTGTGAAGTCATGTATGATAATATTTGTAAAACGCTGAACGCAACACTCATCTGATACGGTTTTATTTATTTATTTATTCATTTATCTATTTATCTTTATTTATTTATTTATTTATTTATTTATTCATTTATTTATTTATCTATTTATTTATTTATTTATTTATTTATTTATTTATTTATTTATTTATTTATTTATCTTTATTTATTTATTTATTTATTTATTTATTTATTTATTTATTTATTTATTTATTTATTTATTTATTTATTTGTATATGTATTTATCTATATTGAATACGCCCATTCACTTGTTTCGTTTGATATTATTCCTAGACATGTCCTCCTATATCGAACGAATCGTTCATCATGGCCAAAATCAATGTTACAAACAGACATGTTTCGGATGATCAATCGTCCACAGTGCATTTAGAAAAAAATGGTTTTATATATTTTATTTATAAAATGTATGAACATAGTAGAGCCATGGTGTCATTTCCAGAAGCATTAAAATTACTGTCTGGTACATGGAGATGGAGGTAGTTCGTGGATTCTTTGATTTTATAGATTTGTTTATTTGATAATGAATTGGTTTTTTATATCATATTTTTGTTGATTTTTTTTTAAATTTTATAATTTGTTTAATAATATATTCATTATTCTTTTATAGTTTATTTGACATTGATTTGTTTATTTATTTTATTCATTTATTTTAATTTATTTATTTATGAAGTAAATCACATTTTTACTCAGACGCTGATGTTTTTCTATGTGAATACGATAAAAATGTACACAGATTGTCTATTTGCATATTTCCTTTATTGATATGTTTTGTTCCTGCATATTTTAGTTGAAAAATAAGTCACTTTTAGGTCATACATATCTTGCATATCTTTATCAAAAATAAATTTAAATTCATCACGTCAAAATAAGTTTAAACTTCAACTCATTCGAACCTTTCCACCCAACCCCACATCCAAAAATGTTAAGTCGTTTATATCTTCTTTTTTTTCTAATTCTAGTTGTAAAATATCTGTCGTTCCTATTTTTACAGCTAATCCTCTTTCCGTTATATATAGTTCAGACTTTATTGTCAATGGAGCGAGGCACGCGCAAGGAAATTTGCATATGATAACCCCGCATGCAGGTGTCGCGTGTTTGCTGAACCTTATTTAACAATTATAACCCAGCCATGTACGGCGAGGGACTCTCTTCATCACATACAATTATTATAACTCAAAAGCTTTCCAAAATTCTGCTCAATAAAATTAACTGATTTGAAAAATGATATGTAGAGTCGGGGACGCGCACGCGACCGTACGCGCCAGCTGTCATTGAATCCCGGGAATGCAGGGAGGGGGGACAGGTGGTCACGGGACTCGGCGTCCAATCAAACAAAGAAGGCAGAAGGTACCGTAAACTTTTGTTTGGTCAAAAGATCAAAGTGTGCACATCTAGAGCACGACGCGCTTCCGTTATCGTATTGTCTTGTGTTATCGGAATCCCGTAACCGACGCGCGCGCAGCTGCCACTTTTTCAAGAGCTTTAGAATGTTTTGAATAAATAGTGTTGTAACGCAGTTATTTTTGTTTACAATCCATCATTATTCCTCTTTTATCAATTCATTCCTGTTTTTCCTGTAACTACAGCTTACGTCGAATCGATGAATTGATACAAACATAATTAACTGTTTCAGAGTTCAGTTTGTTAACGCACATAAAATATTTCTTTGTAAGATAAAATGTCTGAATTTACAAATCAAATCATATTCAAATTGAACTGTTTTTTAGATAGAACGACATGGATAGAATTAAAATTCGGTTAAATTACGTATACGCAACGGCATTTTTAAAAAAAAATAAAGAGCAATTTCAGAAATAAATCACTTAGATCCGAATTGATGGTAAAAGTTTGGAATAGACATCCAATGATTTCAGTTCAAATCTTTCTATGCTATAGAATGCATTGTTAAAATTCAGATGACTCAAAATAAAAGAAAATGTCTTTATATGTTAGTCATTATTGGCATGTAAATAAATATTGTAAAGATTGTGAATAAGACAGCATTAGCCAAAGTGCTGTTAGAGATTCTACAGTCTCATATAAGAAGTCCAGCAATGCAGCAAAAGAATATTGAGTAAGCTGACTCGATAAAATTTACCGTTGTCAATGTCTGACTTAGCATCGAATAACATAAACATCTGTTTATCTGTGTTGTTATATAAAATAATACCTTCAAACGATGCTAAGCTATTACTTACTACATATATAATTTATTCTCTAAATATGCATAACTGACTACTCACTATGGTATTGTATTTTTCATATTGTCTTTTATACATCCTATAAGCTGTATAAATGAATTCAATTGACTACCCGAGTCAATCAATTACAGTCTGTAAGATATCTGACCATTACCCGAGTCAATCAATTACAGTATATAAGATATCTGACCACTACCCGAGTCAAACAGTTACAGTCTGTAAGATATCTGACCATTACCGGAGTCAATCAATTATCTGACCATTACCGGAGTCAATCAATTACAGTCTGTAAGATATCTGACTACTACTCGAGTCAAACAATTTCAGTCTATGAGATATCTAACCACTACCCGAATCATGCAGACAACTGATCACTACCCGAGTTAAACATTCCTACTTTACAAGTAATTGCTTCATACTCTCTGATTCAAACAATTACTGAGGATAAGACATCTTAACATTATCCGAATATGTCTTCTGTTTGTAACCAAAGTCAACTACATTAGTCTATCAGAAATTCAGTCTCACAATGAGTAAAATAATTCCACAATTCGATAAGAAAATCTATAAAGAAGTCACATATCATTAATGATCAATCGTCACAAAACAAATATATAGGCGGATCCAGAAATTTTTTTCAGGGGGGGTCCTAAAGTCCGAATTTTTTGAAGAGCAAAAAAAAAAAAAAAGAAAGAAAAAATGCAAACGCAAGAAAATAAAGATATTGATTGATGACTGTCAGTTCTGTCTCTAATTATTAATATAAATGGTGATTGGAGAGCAATGGCGAACAAACAGCTTAAAATTTTGAATTTAAACATCATATACATGTACATAGTAATTGATTAAATTGATTGTCAGTTCTAATATGTATAAATACAACAAATGGCGAGCGATATCGAGCCAGCAAATTTTTTTTCCAAGACTTGCAATAAAATCCACTATTTGTGTCTTTTCAGTTTCTTTTCGTTTCCTTAGTGCCCTTGTTCATTGACCTAGGTGTAATGTATAGGAAAGCGCAGATGCATCATTTAAAAATAACGTACATGTACGTAATAAATTCTGGCGAGCGGTAGCGAGCCATAGAAAATTTTTGAAATACTGACGGCAAAATATTATCAAAATGAAAGATTTCTAATACAAATTCATGATATATTTTTCAAATATTATGACAACAAAAGGGGAATTGGGACTTAATCTTATGAAAAATGTATATTAATAACAAAAATTTAGCAATGTTTCGAAAATTCCAGGGGGGGTCCGGACCCCCCCGACCCCCCCCCCCCCCCTTCCTCTGGATCCGCGCTTGAAATAGGACATATGATTAATACTGTGTCAAACAGTCTCTTCCTGAGTCAGATAGGAAAGTCGAGAAGATTGTTCATTCATCTTTCAAAAATTCACTACATGTGTCAAAAAATAGGTGTTTCAAATATCACTAACTATTCCAAAATTAACACTAGAATACTACAACAAGAATTGGGATCCTCAGGCAGGTTGAGAGGTGAGGAAGCATATAGAACATTCAACAAAATTACTGCTCCGGGTGAGGATCGAACTCACAACCTCCGCATTCCTCTTCCTGTGACAGGCACAGGGAAGGTACTGTCTATAAGTACGGCGCGCTAACCGATTGTGCCACCGGAGCAGATAAGTTACATATATTTAATAAAATCCAGGATCCAATATGCTACCTGTAAAGGACATGCATTGAGAGATCGATATATATTCTGTTCAATGTTCACTCGCTGTGGTACAGATATTGATTTAAATCATTGAATGATATTAATAATTTCAATAACATGTCAGAAAACTGATTTTAATCGACAGAACACATATGTTCACTTTTGAGACGAACGATTTTCTATGATACATCTTGTTCACAACACACTACTCGAGACAAACAATCACATTTCATAGAGCAGGTGTTTACCACCCAGTCCACGAGGCAAACGATCACATTCTCTAAGTAATAAAACAGCTGGTTCAACACCTACTGCCCGAGGCAAACGATCACATTTTAAAAGACGCTTAGTTCACCATTAGCAACGTGAGACAAACGATAACATTCTATGAGACAATTGCTCACAACCCACTACCCGAGGCAAACGATCACATTATATAAGGTTACTAATTACCACCAACTACTAGAGATAAACAATCACATTAAATAAGGTTACAAATTGTCACAAACTACTACTAGAGATTTATTAAACGATCACATTATATAAGGTTACAACTTGCCTCCAATTACTAGAGGCAAACGATCACATTATATAAATTTACTAATTGTCACCAACTACTAGAGATTTATTAAACGATCACATCATATAAGATTACTAATTGCCACCAACTACTAGAGATTTATTAAACGATCACATTATATAAAGTTGCATATTGCCACCACTTTCTAGAGGTAAACGATCACATTCAACAAGGCAACTGTTAACAACCCTCTATTCATGGCAAACATTCACATTCCATAGAGTAGCTATTTGGAAACCACCCAATACAAAAGGCAAACGATCACAGTCTTTAACACAACCCCCTACCGGTGGCAAACGATCACATTCTATAAGGCAACTGTTCACAAACCACTACCCGCCACAAACGATCACATTCTATAAGGAAACTACATACTTACAACCCACTACCCAAGTCAAACGATAACATTTTATAAAGCAGTTTGTTGCAACTCAATTCCCGACGCAAATAGTTGCATCTTATAATGCTGCTTTACTCCGCCATTTACCCAAGGCAAATTATAAACATACGAGGCAACTACTCTAAGTGCAAAGAAATCAATCACATCATTTTAAGACTACCATACAAGCCAAGGCAAACAATAGCAGTTTATAAGATAGCTATTCATTTAACGAGACAAACATTCAGCTGTTCACACAAAGTGAATTTGTGATTTTTATCAGCAGACGACAGAGATTCACTACCATAGACAAACCATCCCAATCTATAAGGTAACTGTTCACAGCCCTGTTCAGATTGAGTGATTTTTCGTGATAGTCTGTGATTTTGGGTAGTGAAAATTGACATAATTGTTCTAGTGATTGTGTACCTTGGGTAGTGAACATCGAAATAATTGAAATAGTGAATGTGTGCCTTGGGTAATGAACATCGACATAATTGACCTAGTGATTGTGTGTCGTAGGTAGTGAACATCGACATGATTGACCTAGTGATTGTGTGTCTTGGGTAGAGAACATCGATATGATTGACCTAGTGATTATGTGCCTTGAATAATTAACATCGACATAATTGACCTAGTGATTGTGTGGCTTGGGTAGTGAACATCGACATAATTGACCTAGTTATTGTGTGCCTTGGGTAGTGAACATCGACATAATTGACCTAGTTATTGTGTGCCTTGGGTAGTGAACATCGACATAATTGACCTAGTGATTGTGTGCCTTGAATAATTAACATCGACATGATTGACCTAGTGATTGTGTGCCTTGGGTAGTGAACATCGACATAATTGACCTAGTGATTGTGTGCCTTGAATAATTAACATCGACATGATTGACCTAGTGATTGTGTGCCTTGGACAGTGAACATCGACATGATTGACCTAGTGATTGTGTGCCTTGGGTAGTGAACATCGACATAATTGACCTAATGATTGTGTGCCTTTGGTAGTGAACATCGACATAATTGACCTAGTGATTGTGTGCATCTGGAAGTATTGTTTCGGATTTTATAAAATGAATCGCTCTCTAATAAACTGACATTATTTGCTTCGGAAAGTAAATTGTTTTCTTTATACATTGAACTATTGTCCTGTAAATATTACTATCAATCGGGTAGCGGGTGGAGAAATGTGATTTAAAGCGTTATCTGTATGTCGTTCACAGGTGATACATGTATATTGCATCATGGATTTTATTAAGTGTAGTATCTATATCTGCTCCGGTGGCACAATCGGTTAGCGCGCCGTACTTATAGACAGTACCTTCCCTGTGCTTGTCACAGGATGAGGAATGCGGAGGTTGTGAGTTCGATCCTCACCCGGAGCAGTAATTTTGTTGAATGTTCTATATGCTTGCTCACCTTTGAGCCCATCATAAGAATAACACGATACTATACTACAAAATGTTTAGTAACAGTTTGTGTTGTATTTTAGGCATTTTTTTGCACAAAATTACATAGTAAATGATGTCGATTTTCACCACCCAAGGTACATAATCACAAACTATAAACAGGGTCGAGAACAGCTGCCTTATAGACTGTGATCGTTTGCCTCTTGTAGGGGGTTGTAGGCAGTTGCCTTATATAATGTTATCGTTTGCCTCGGGTACTGGAATGTGAAGAGCTGCCTTATGGTCTGTGATAGTTTTCCTCTTGTAGTCGGTTGTGAACAGCTTTCTAACATAATGTGATCGTTTGCCCAGGGCAGTAAGCTGTAGACAGTTGCCTTATAGAATGTGAACTTTTGCCTCGGTAGTTAGTTGTGAACAGATGCCTTTTAGAAAGATCGTTTGGTTCGGGTAGAAGGTTGTGAACAGATGCCTTTCAAAAGACTGTGATCGTTTGTCTCTTTTAGGGGGTTGTGAACAACTGCCTTATAGAATGCGATCGTTTGTCTCGGGTAGTTGGCTGTGAACAGATGCCTTATAGAATGCGATCGTTTGCCACGGGTAGTTCGTTGTGAACAACTGCCTTATAGAATGCGATCGTTTGTCTCGAATAGTTGGCTGTGAACAGATGCCTTATAGAATGCGATCGTTTGCCACGGGTAGTTCGTTGTGAACAACTGCCTTATAGAATGCGATCGTTTGCCACGGGTAGTCAGATAGGAAAGTCGAGAAGATTGTTCATTCATCTTTCAAAAATTCACTACATGTGTCAAAAAATATGTGTTTCAAATATCACTAACTATTCCAAAATTAACACTAGAATACTACAACAAGAATTGGGATCCTCAGGCAGGTTGAGAGGTGAGGAAGCATATAGAACATTCAACAAAATTACTGCTCCGGGTGAGGATCGAACTCACAACCTCCGCATTCCTCATCCTGTGACAGGCACAGGGAAGGTACTGTCTATAAGTACGGCGCGCTAACCGATTGTGCCACCGGAGCAGATAAGTTACATATATTTGATAAAATCCAGGATCCAATATGCTACCTGTAAAGGACATGCATTAAGAGATCGATATATATTCTGTTCAATGTTCACTCGCTGTGGTACAGATATTGATTTAAATCATTGAATGATATTAATAATTTCAATAACATGTCAGAAAACTGATTTTAATCGACAGAACACATATGTTCACTTTTGAGACGAACGATTTTCTATGATACACCTTGTTCACAACACACTACTCGAGACAAACAATCACATTTCATAGAGCAGGTGTTTACCACCCGGTCCACGAGGCAAACGATCACATTCTCTAAGTAATAAAACAGCTGGTTCAACACCTACTGCCCGAGGCAAACGATAACATTTTAAAAGACGCTTAGTTCACCATTAGCAACGTGAGACAAACGATAACATTCTATGAGACAATTGCTCACAACCCACTACCCGAGGCAAACGATCACATTATATAAGGTTACTAATTACCACCAACTACTAGAGATAAACAATCACATTAAATAAGGTTACAAATTGTCACAAACTACTAGAGGCAAACAAGTACATTATATAAGGTTACTAATTGCCACCAACTACTACTAGAGATTTATTAAACGATCACATTATATAAGGTTACAACTTGCCACCAATTACTAGAGGCAAACGATCACATTATATAAATTTACTAATTGTCACCAACTACTAGAGATTTATTAAACGATCACATCATATAAGATTATTAATTGCCACCAACTACTAGAGATTTATTAAACGATCACATTATATAAAGTTGCATATTGCCACCACTTTCTAGAGGTAAACGATCACATTCAACAAGGCAACTGTTCACAACCCTCTATTCATGGCAAACATTCACATTCCATAGAGTAGCTATTTGGAAACCACCCAATACAAAAGGCAAACGATCACAGTCTTTAACACAACCCCCTACCGGTGGCAAACGATCACATTCTATAAGGCAACTGTTCACAAACTACTACCCGCCACAAACGATCACATTCTATAAGGCAACTGTTCACAAACCACTACCCGCCACAAACGATCACATTCTATAAGGAAACTACATACTTACAACCCACTACCCAAGTCAAACGATAACATTTTATAAAGCAGTTTGTTGCAACTCAATTCCCGACGCAAATAGTTGCATCTTATAATGCTGCTTTACTCCGCCATTTACCCAAGGCAAATTATAAACATACGAGGCAACTACTCTAAGTGCAAAGAAATCAATCACATCATTTTAAGACTACCATACAAGCCAAGGCAAACAATAGCAGTTTATAAGATAGCTATTCATTTAACGAGACAAACATTCAGCTGTTCACACAAAGTGAATTTGTGATTTTTATCAGCAGACGACAGAGATTCACTACCATAGACAAACCATCCTAATCTATAAGGTAACTGTTCACAGCCCTGTTCAGATTGAGTGATTTTTCGTGATAGTCTGTGATTTTGGGTAGTGAAAATTGACATAATTGTTCTATTGATTGTGTACCTTGGGTAGTGAACATCGAAATAATTGAAATAGTGAATGTGTGCCTTGGGTAATGAACATCGACATAATTGACCTAGTGATTGTGTGTCGTAGGTAGTGAACATCGACATGATTGACCTAGTGATTGTGTGTCTTGGGTAGAGAACATCGATATGATTGACCTAGTGATTATGTGCCTTGAATATTTAACATCGACATAATTGACCTAGTGATTATGTGGCTTGGGTAGTGAACATCGACATAATTGACCTAGTTATTGTGTGCCTTGGGTAGTGAACATCGACATAATTGACCTAGTTATTGTGTGCCTTGGGTAGTGAACATCGACATAATTGACCTAGTGATTGTGTGCCTTGAATAATTAACATCGACATGGTTGACCTAGTGATTGTGTGCCTTGGACAGTGAACATCGACATGATTGACCTAGTGATTGTGTGCCTTGGGTAGTGAACATCGACATAATTGACCTAGTGATTGTGTGCCTTGGGTAGTGAACATCGACATAATTGACCTAATGATTGTGTGCCTTTGGTAGTGAACATCGACATAATTGACCTAGTGATTGTGTGCATCTGGAAGTATTGTTTCGGATTTTATAAAATGAATCGCTCTCTAATAAACTGACATTATTTCCTTCGGAAAGTAAATTGTTTTCTTTATACATTGAACTATTGTCCTGTAAATATTACTATCAATCGGGTAGTGGGTGGAGAAATGTGATTTAAAGCGTTATCTGTATGTCGTTCACAGGTGATACATGTATATTGCATCATGGATTTTATTAAGTGTAGTATCTATATCTGCTCCGGTGGCACAATCGGTTAGCGCGCCGTACTTATAGACAGTACCTTCCCTGTGCTTGTCACAGGATGAGGAATGCGGAGGTTGTGAGTTCGATCCTCACCCGGAGCAGTAATTTTGTTGAATGTTCTATATGCTTGCTCACCTTTGAGCCCATCATAAGAATAACACGATTCTATACTACAAAATGTTTAGTAACAGTTTGTGTTGTATTTTAGGCATTTTTTTGCACACAATTACATAGTAAATGATGTCGATTTTCACCACCCAAGGTACATAATCACAAACTAAAAACAGGGTCGAGAACAGCTGCCTTATAGACTGTGATCGTTTGCCTCTTGTAGGGGGTTGTAGGCAGTTGCCTTATATAATGTTATCGTTTGCCTCGGGTACTGGAATGTGAAGAGCTGCCTTATGGTCTGTGATAGTTTTCCTCTTGTAGTCGGTTGTGAACAGCTTTCTAACATAATGTGATCGTTTGCCCAGGGCAGTAAGCTGTAGACAGTTGCCTTATAGAATGTGAACTTTTGCCTCGGTAGTTAGTTGTGAACAGATGCCTTTTAGAAAGATCGTTTGGTTCGGGTAGAAGGTTGTGAACAGATGCCTTTCAAAAGACTGTGATCGTTTGTCTCTTTTAGGGGGTTGTGAACAACTGCCTTATAGAATGCGATCGTTTGTCTCGGGTAGTTGGCTGTGAACAGATGCCTTATAGAATGCGATCGTTTGCCACGGGTAGTTCGTTGTGAACAACTGCCTTATAGAATGCGATCGTTTGTCTCGGGTAGTTGGCTGTGAACAGATGCCTTATAGAATGCGATCGTTTGCCACGGGTAGTTCGTTGTGAACAACTGCCTTATAGAATGCGATCGTTTGCCACGGGTAGTTGGCTGTGAACAGCTGCCTTATAGAATGCGATCGTTTGCCACGGGTAGTTGGCTGTGAACAGCTGCCTTATAGAATGCGATCGTTTGCCACGGGTAGTTCGTTGTGAACAACTGCCTTATAGAATGCGATCGTTTGCCACGGGTAGTTGGCTGTGAACAGCTGCCTTATAGAATGCGATCGTTTGCCACGGGTAGTTGGCTGTGAACAGCTGCCTTATAGAATGCGATCGTTTGCCACGGGTAGTTCGTTGTGAACATCTGCCTTATAGAATGGGATCGTTTGCCTCGGTAGTTGGCTGTGAACAGCTGCCTTATAGATCGTGATCGTTTGCCACGGGTAGTTCGTTGTGAACAGCTGCATTATAGAATACGATCGTTTGCCTCGGTAGTTGGTTTGTGAACAAATGCCTTATAGAATGTGATCGTTTGCCTCATGGAACTGGTGGAGAACTAGGCGTCTTTAGAATGTGGGTTATTTTGGCCTCGGGTAATCGGTTTTGAACAAAATGTAATATACCTAGAATATTATCGTTTGCTTCTTACAGTGAACATTTGTGTTCTGTTGATTAAAATCACTTTGTAATAGGCATCCCTGACGTGCTATCAAACGTACAATGAATATTTCAAACCGTTATCTGTTCCATAGCGAGTGTAAATATTGAACAGATAATACATCGATCTCTAGAACATGTTGTTCACAGGTAATATATTGCATGATGGATTTTATTACGAAATGCACATATATATCTGCTCCGGTGGCACAATCGGTTAGCGCGCCGTACTTATAGACAGTACCTTCCCTGTACTTGTCACAGGATGAGGAATGCGGAGGTTGTGAGTTCGATCCTCACCCGGAGCAGTAATTTTGTTGTTTGTAATACATACTCACCTCTTAACCTAGCCTGAGGATCCAACGATACCTGAATACAGGTACCTCTATGCGTCCAGTCACAACCCAATTATATTCTAGGTTCACTTTCTGATTCAGACAGTGATTTTTTTTAAAGATAGTGTGCGCAACAGGTCTAATTCAGATAGAGACTGTGTGATACAGGTATTATGCCCTATGATATTCTGTGATCGATTGACCTATCGATCTTTGGTAGAAAGTGATCAGTTGTCTTTGTGACTGCTTGATTCAGAAGATGACCATGTTTTACCCGGTGTTCTGGCAATTGATTGACTCCTCAGTCTCCCGATGCGGTCAGATGTCTTGCAGACTGTAATTGTTTTACTCGGGTAGTGGTCAGATGACTCACAGACTAATTGACTGACTCAGGTCATACAGACAGTAATTATTTGACTACGTTAGTGGTCAAATGTCTAACAGACTGTAATTGTTTCACTCGGGTAGTGGTCAAATGTCTAACAGACTGTAACTCTTTCACTCGGGTAGTGGTCAAATGTCTAACAGACTGTAACTGTTTCACTCGGGTAGTGGTCAAATATCTAACAGACTGTAATTGTTTCACTCGGGTAGTAGTCAAATATCTAACAGACTGTAATTGTTTCACTCGGGTAGTGGTCAAATGTCTAACAGACTAATTGTTTCACTCGGGTAGTGGTCAAATGTCTAACAGACTGTTATTGTTTCACTCGGGTAGTGTTTCAAATGTCTAACAGACTGTAATAGTTTCACTCGGGTAGTGGTCAAATATCTAATAGACTGTAACTGTTTCACTCGGGTAGTGGTCAAATGTCTAATAGACTGTAACTGTTTCACTCGGGTAGTGGTCAAATATCTAACAGACTGTAATTGTTTCACTCGGATAGTGGTCAAATGTCTAAAAGACAGTAATTGTTTCACTCGGGTAGTGGTCAAATGTCTAACAGACTGTAATTGTTTCACTCGGATAGTGGTCAAATGTATAACAGACTGTAATTGTTTCACTCGGGTAGTGGTCAAATGTCTAATAGACTGTAACTGTTTCACTCGGGTAGTGGTGAAATATCTAACAGACTGTAATTGTTTCACTCGGGTAGTGGTCAAATGTCTAACAGACTGTAATTGTTTCACACGGATAGTGGTCAAATGTATAACAGACTGTAACTGTTTCACTCGGATAGTGGTCAAATGTCTAACAGACTGTAATTTTTCACTTGGGTAGTGGCCATATATCTTATAGACTGTAAATATTGATAATTTGTTTAACTCGGCTAGTGGTCAGAGATCTTATAAACTGTAATTGTTTCACTCGGGTAGTGGTCAAATGTCTAAGAGACTGTATCTGTTTAACTCGGGTAGTGGTCAGATATCTTATAAACTGTTATTGTTTTTGTCGGGTCATGGTCAGATGTATTATAGACTGTGATTTTTTCATTCGGTTAATAGTCAGGTGTCTTAAAAACTATAATTGTTTCACTCGTGTAATGGTCAGATGTCTTATATACTGTAATTGTTTCACTCAGTTAATGGTCAGATGTCTTGTAGAGTGCAGATGTCTTATATACTGTAATTGTTTGACTCAATTAATGGTCAGATGTCTTCTAGACTGTAATTGTTTGACTCGGGTAGTGGTCAGATGTCTTATAGACTGTTATTGCTTTACTCAGTTAATGGTCAGATGTCTTGTAGACTGTAATTGTTTGACTCGGGTAGTGGTCAGATGTCTCATAGACTGTAATTGTTTGACTAAGATAATGGTCAGATGTCTTATAGACTGTAATTGTTTGACTCGGGTAATGGTCAGATGTCTTATAGACTGTAATTGTTTGACTCGTGTAGTGGTCAGATGTCTTATAGACTGTAATTGTTTGACTAAGATAATGGTCAGATGTATTATAGACTGTAATTGTTTGACTCGTGTAGTGGTCAGATGTCTCATAGACTGTAATTGTTTGACTAAGGTAGTAGTCAGATGTCTTATAGACTGTAATTGTTTGACTCGTGTGATGGTCAGATGTCTTACAGACTGTAATTGTTTGACTAAGGTAGTAGTCAGATGTCTTATAGACTGTAATTGTTTGACTCGTGTAATGGTCAGATGTCTTACAGACTGTAATTGTTTGACTCGGGTAATGGTCAGATGTCTTATAGACTATAAGTGTTTGACTAAGGTAATAATCAGATGTCTTATAGACATCTTATACAATTGCTTGACTCGTGTGATGGTCAGATGTCTTATAGACTGTAATTGTTTGACTAAGGAAATGGTCAGATGTCTTATAGACTGTAATTGTTTGACTAAGGAAATGGTCAGATGTCTTACAGACTGTAATTGTTTGACTCGGGTAATGGTCAGATGTCTTATAGACTATAAGTGTTTGACTAAGGTAATAATCAGATGTCTTATAGACATCTTATTTAATTGCTTGACTCGTGTGATGGTCAGATGTCTTATAGACTGTAATTGTTTGACTAAGGAAATGGTCAGATGTCTTATAGACTGTTATTGTTTGACTAAGATAATGGTCAGATGTCTGATAGACTGTAATTGTTTGACTCGGGTAATGGTCAGATGTCTTATATACTGTAATTGTTTGACTCGGGTAGTGGTCAGATGTCTAATAGACTGTAATTGTTTGACTAAGGTAATGGTCAGATGTCTAATAGACTGTAAATGTTTGACTCGGGTAATGGTCAGATGTCTTATAGACTGTAATTGTTTGACTCGTGTAGTGGTCAGGTTTCTTACAGACTGTATACATATAATTGTTTCACTCGTCTAGTGGTCAGATATCTTACAGACTGTAGCTGTTTCACTCGTGTAGTGGTCAGATGTCATATAGACTGTTATTGTTTCACTCGTGTAATGGTCAGATGTCTTATAGACTAATTGTTTGACTCGTGTAATGGTCAGATGTCTTATATACTGTAATTGTTTGACTCGTGCAATGGTCAGATATCTTATAGACTGTAATTGTTTGACTCGTGTAATGGTCAGATGTCTTATAGACTGTAATTGTTTGACTCGTGTAATGGTCAGATGTCTTATAGACTGTAATTGTTTGACTCGTGTAATGGTCAGATGTCTAATAGACTGTAATTGTTTCACTCGTGTAATGGTCAGATATCTTACAGACTGTAATTGTTTGACTCGTGTAATGGTCAGATGTCTTATAGACTGTAATTGTTTCACTCGTGTAATGGTCAGATGTCTAATAGACTGTAATTGTTTCACTCGTGTAATGGTCAGATGTCTTACAGACTGTAATTGTTTCACTCGTGTAATGGTCAGATGTCTTACAGACTGTAATTGTTTCACTCGTGTAATGGTCAGATGTCTTATAGACTGTAATTGTTTCACTCGTGTAATGGTCAGATGTCTTACAGACTGTAATTGTTTCACTCGTGTAGTGGTCAGATATCTTACAGACTGTAATTGTTTCACTCGTGTAATGGTCAGATATCTTACAGACTGTAATTGTTTCACTCGTGTAATGGTCAGATATCTTACAGACTGTAATTGGTTGACTCGTGTAGTGGTCAGATGTCTTACAGACTGTAATTGTTTCACTCGTGTAATGGTCAGATATCTTACAGACTGTAATTGTTTCACTCGTGTAGTGGTCAGATGTCTTACAGACTGTAATTGGTTGACTCGTGTAGTGATCAGATGTCTTACAGACTGTAATTGTTTCACTCGTGTAATGGTCAGATGTCTTACAGACTGTAATTGTTTCACTCGTGTAGTGGTCAGATGTCTAATAGACTGTAATTGTTTCACTCGTGTAATGGTCAGATGTCTTACAGACTGTAATTGTTTCACTCGTGTAGTGGTCAGATGTCTTACAGACTGTAATTGTTTCACTCGTGTAATGGTTAGATGTCTTACAGACTGTAATTGTTTCACTCGTGTAGTGGTCAGATGTCTTACAGACTGTAATTGTTTCACTCGTGTAATGGTCAGATATCTTACAGACTGTAATTGTTTCACTCGTGTAATGGTCAGATGTCTTATAGACTGTAATTGTTTCACTCGTGTAATGGTCAGATGTCTAATAGACTGTAATTGTTTCACTCGTGTAATGGTCAGATATCTTACAGACTGTAATTGTTTGACTCGTGTAATGGTCAGATGTCTTATATACTGTAATTGTTTGACTCGTGTAATGGTCAGATGTCTGATAGACTGTAATTGTTTGACTCTGTTAGTAATTCGAGTAAGACTTTACATGTAGATTCGCGAAGATGGACAAAGTCCTCATCTGAGTCATATTTTGAGTTGTTAGTTACCGGTATGTTTCTTTCCTGTTGACGTAACAGCGTATCTTGTTGATTCAAACTTTTTTATGCAAAGATCGGGTATCATCAGTTCGGATTTGCAAAAAAAATGCAATTTAAAAAGATACTATATATATACAACGACGTCATTTTTAAAAGGATCCCGGACCTTAAGGAAAGGCTATAAACATTGGTTTTCAAATTTTCACAATTTATTGAACTGACCTTATAAATTGTTTGAACTATGTATAAATAACAAGTTTCTTGTCCCTTTCTTTTAAGATATTGCCCGAAATGTTGGCAAAGTCAACTTAAATTCACCCACCCTTCGCCAGCTTTGGTTGAACTATGCACAAAAAAATCAAGGTAGTCTGATAGATTTTTTTCAAAATTAGGCATGGACGCATGTCAGAATGGCTAATTCAGAAAAATGACAAACAGATACTTATTTGACAAATTCTCCCTGAGAAGGAATTAGCCATTCTCATTTGCCTTCATTTTCAAATTAGAGAAAAACTACGAAAAAAAGTAGCATCAAAAGTACACAGATTAACATAAAGCCACACCTCTAATATCAAGCAACCGACAGTATCGATTCATTAGCATATATTGATTTTTACCCGATTGGTCGTGTTCACAAAATATGTGGTCATGTGATAATTTGTTCGATCCTTCTCATGCATATGCATTGAGAAAACAATATTCAAGGGCGGAATCGATGGCAATTTATCCGGATTTGCCAAATACCCCTGTCACAAAAAATACATCACAATTAGTAACGTCTTTGAATACAAGCGAAACTTTAATATGTATTTTTAAATACATGAATGGTCAATTTTTCATTATATGTAAAAAGTCATACAAATGACATTGGATTCTTCGATTTTTGAGTGATTAAAAAAGGGGCCTTAAGGTCCGGGATCCTTTGTCTCCATTATTTCCTGGAAATGGATTCGAGATTCGAGTTTAAAAATATTCATATCTAGGTCTGGTCATGCATATTTTCAAGGGAACGTGAACCATTTAAAAAGTAAATATCAAATTCTCACCTTGTTTCAGTACTACTAGAAGTTAATACTTGTAAGATCGTAGTTCTTCTTTCTCGGCTAACTCTCCGACTAGTTACTGTCACTTACCATGCCTTCTAGTTCTAATTGTAATTCCAAGAAAATTTTAAATATGTTTTTGAAAATCAAGACGGTTCAAAGAACTTTACACATTGATCGACCGAAGAATCGAGAATAGCGCAAGTCGGATGAAATTCAATTCTGAAACTAGAATATGTACTGTGGATGAAAGTACAAAATGTAGGTAATAAAAACAAATGTATGCATACAACTACTATAAAATATTACTTATTTTTCATTCTCTTGTAAAAATACAACTACTAGTGTTTCTTTCGTTCTGGTGATAGTATGAGATCCGGAGACAGACACGACTGAAAATTTCAAGTTTTCAATAAATTACCGTGTAGCCAGATTTTTTGCGATATACCAATTTACGCTATTTTCGCGAGTGATTCAAAAACAAAAACAAAAATTCGCGCAAAAAAATGTATTTGATTGATTGGCTTAACAATAACCTTTGTTCTTATTATACATAAATATGTGCCATTCTTCACTTTTGCCGATAATCGGACGTATTCTTATATTCAATAATTAGACATGCGGGTACATGTACAAAATAAATATATACATGTAATATGAACACATTCGTTTTTAGTTTCGAAATTACAGAAGATAAAATTCGCGAAAATTAAATAGAGAAAATTGATACTTTCGAAAATTCTGGATTTCCCATTGAGAGATATCATGGATTTAAACCGAAGAAAGATAACCCACTTCAGCTTTCATAACAAAGATTTGAAATGTGCGCGAGTTATTTTTCTTTTACTTTCCAACGCAACTTTTTTCAGCATGTATTAAAATAGATGGAGGGTCCTGGTAGTTTTTGGGACGAGTTTGGCTGTATGATGTCTTTTTAATTACATATGATTTGCAATTTTGCAAATGGAAATACAGAATATCAGGAAAAATACAGTCCTGAGCCCCTCAAGCAAATACACGTATGAACAAAAACTAAAGATCCTACCACGTTAGACCCCCGTTTTCTCATAGCATTTAGTATGGGTTTTACTAGGATATTGCATTCTAGAAATAAGTTCAAAATTGGAAATGCTTAAAAAGTTCCTTAGTATAGTGCGTCATTGGCTTTTTTTTAAATTCATATTCATTTAATCTTGAACTTCATAATAGGATGTTTTTCGAACATGCATGCATTCTTTTTTCTATTCATTTCTATTATCTGCAAATTGCAGTGGCAGATCCAGCGCCCCCTTTGCCGGGGGGGTCAAGGGGCGAATTTGGCCGATTTTTACTTAAAATGGGCCAAAATATGCATATTTTTGGAAAATTTTGGGTTAGTGCCGGGGGCGGACGCCCCCTCCGCACCCCCCCCCCCCCCCCCCCCCCTGAATCCGCCACTGAATTGAATCGATTGTGAAAACTTTTACTATTCAAATAAATATTGTTAATATAACTAATTGCAAACAGATCCTGAAATGCTACGAAGCAGATTTGCGTTGTTTATTGACGAAGTTTGGTGCTCAAAGTTTGCCCTACTAAGAAAAAGGATATGGCATCATCATTTGAAATAGAATCAAGGTTGTCTAACGTATTACATCAGATTTTAATTCAAATATCCTTGTTTATTATCATAATCCAGACGTGGGTGGGCATTCAATGCCAAGGTAATATAAAAGCAGGTAAATGATTGGTCCGTTCAAACTTTCAATTGAATGCCAGAAAGACCTCAAAAACTACATTATGTAATATACACAATGAGGATTAGATATCTATTTTCTTCCTTTCTTTTTTGTTGATTATAAATAGATTCTTTCCTTCGAATACAAATTAACTGACGTAATGAAGGATTCAATTAATTTAGACTTCATTTCATATTAATTTCTTAAATATTTCATGAGCTTGTAAATTATAATTGTAAAAGGTACAAAATCACTTACAATGGTGGACTTCGGTAGGACTCGGGACTACAGGCACCAGATTCCTAAAAAACTGAAAACCCCATCTTTGACGCCCTCTTCTCTTAAAGGAAATGGAAAGAGAAGAAAAGAGAGCGTTAAAGATTGGGTTTTCAATTTTTATTTTTTTAGGAATCTGGTGCCTGTTCCCCGGACCCCCCCCCCCCTTTTTTTTCCAAAATGGCATTCTATGAGAAAACCATGCAAAATCCAGATTCTGGCTTTGGCGATGATATTCAAACTGAATCTTACAACATGATCAATATGATGGAAATGATCCATAAATTCATATTCTAATATGACTTGATTCTTTTTCCCTATTAAGGCAACAGACGCGAGCCGGGATCTATTCTCCAATATAGGCCCTATAGCGATAAGCCACGCCTACCCATTTTTTGAAAGCAGATAAACCGGCAGGAACTGGTTTTTACCAAGAATCGAAAGGTCTAAGTTTGGTCATCATTAGAATAGAAATAAAAAATGACAAGCCGGGCTCTATTGTCTCATAATGCCCTCGCGTCCTCATCCAATCACATTTATCACCTCGCCGCTGACGCGGCTCGGTAATAAATGTGATTGGCTGAGGACGCTCGGGCATTATGAGACAATAGAGCCCGGCTTGTCATTTTTTATTTCTTAAATATAAAAGATGCACCAACAATATGAAAATCAAAATATGTTATAATCACTATAATACTGAAATTTTTTTTTTCACAAATACAGGCGTAAATCATGCATGCCATCTTAATTTAAAGTTTTGAATTACAATTTAACCACAAATGACTTATTCAATCCCTCATTTAGACTTTATATTATAAAGAGATGAGCAATATTGTTCCATTTGTCTATTGCTTATTTGATAAAAACTGTGTTTGTGAAACACGAATGCCCTGTCAGCATCTTTGTCAGTATTGATAATCTCCTGTTCAGTAGGTCAAAGGTCAAGGTCAGGAGGTCAAACATTTTGAAATCAATGGAAAGGTCTTGTGAAGAGGAATACACATGTGAAATATTAAAGCCTCATCACTCACCAATCGAAAGTTATTCGCAATGTTGAAGGTTTTGAAAAGATGGTCAAGGTCACGAGGTTAGAATTTTTGGTATAAATCGAAAGGTCTTGTTACAAAAAATACACATATGAAAGCTCTACCGCATACCTTTCAAAGGTTATGCCCAATGTTGAAGCTTTGAAAAGTAAGACAAAGGTCAAGGTCAAAATCACGAGGTCAAAACCTTTGGTATCAAGTAAAGGTCTCATCACAAGGAATACACGTGAGAAATATGAAAGCTCTATCACTTACCATTCAAAAGTAATACCCAATGTTAAAGTTTTTGGCACGGACAAACAAACGGACGAACAGGCAAAAAACTGTATGCCTCCGAATCTTTGATTCCGGGGGCATAATTATTTTCTTTCATTTATCATTTTTATATAAGGACTTGAGTTCCTCTTCTTTTTTTCAGCTTTCGTGTTTATTATCTGCTGATCACTTTTCATCTTTTATGAGAAAAAAAAAGTCAGAGAAAGGTTACAAAGCTGCGCACAATGCTTTATTGAAGAACGGAAGAACAGAAACGGAAGTTCAATTTTAAGACGGATATCTTTTGAATGTGAAAAGTTTTATGACGACAAAATGAAGAAAGAGATTAGTTCATGAATCCTCGACTAGATGTCGCATTTTCAAAGCTGGTCGGACTGACATGGACAAAATCTTAAATCAAGGGAGGAAATCAATTTAAGTGACCTTTTATATGTATTGTAGTTTAAGTACCAAGGTATGACTCAAACAATACATAGAGTAAGTGCCTTTTGCTTAGGTGTCCCCCATGAAAGGGAGGTAATAACGGCCGGCAGGGTGGTGTCGCGTCCAGGACTGACCATTAAAACGTCATTAGTATAATCTGGCCAGAGAACACCGGTCATTCGTCACCATTAACTAGCAATATACAGTAATTTCATGTCCTCTAAATGGATAGTATATGATTTGTGAAGAGAGTTCGTACATTAAAAAATGAAAAGAAATGACTCATGACAGTAAATACTACCTGTATCTTGTTAGACATTTCTGATGTGTTGGGGATATACCTGTAAGTCACATAATGCTGACTCGTCCGTGGCCAGGAAAGAATTTAGGCAAGACCCATTCAAATCAAAAGTCTACCTCAAAACGTGGGAAAATTTTATTTTACCATAAAAATCAATAAAAAGTTTTAAAAAAGACATATACACATGTATTATGAATTTCTGGATGCAAACCTACTTGACGGTGAACTGAACGTACAATACCATAATGTGGCATCCATTCTGTATTGATACTCTTATTGATTAGATTCAATATAACTTGTTTTAGTAGTTTTTTAGTTTCGGAAATCTCAGAGGAATTTCATAAGGCACGGTCCATTTGATATTCCGGGGGGGGGGGGGGGCTTAGGGTTTTTTTTCGAAAAAAAGTAATTTTGCTCCCAATTTTGATGAAAAAAAATTGCTTATGGTGTAAAAGAAAAAAATAATCTTGCTCTTACAAATAATAAGAATTTGAAGAATTACCATAAAATTTCGCTAAAATTCTTGAAAATCTTTCGACTCGCTTCGCTCGCCGCAGTTTTCAATTTGTATCAAAAATTTTTGGCTCGCTTCGCTGGCAATAGTTTTATATATATGCACAGCCAATGTAATTCCCTGAGATGTTACTATTGAAAGGAACGTGCTGCAATTCGTGTATTAACTATCGTGACGTCACAATGCATAAGATCTAAAGAAACATGCCGCGACGGCTGTTCTAACCTGCAAACTGAACCAGCGGTGACCTGAATGTTAATGTCACCTTTTTACGTGGAAAACGCGATTTCAGAAAACAAGAATGAAACGGGCAACTGTGGTGCATATATATAGAATAAATGTCATAATTTGTGTTTTGTTACGGGTATGCAACACACAGCAAGTACATTTATCGCATGAAATGCGCTAACGCGCATTACATGTACGATAAATGCACTTGCTGTGTGTTGAATACCCGTAACAAAACACAAATTAAGACACTTATTCTCTATATCAAACATTATTTACTAATATTATATAACCAGGTTGTAACGTCAGTTCTGATTGGCTGGCGCACGAGTCATTATTTTCCGATAATGACCGCTGACGGAAGATAATGACTCGGTGTGGTACTTCTCCTGATTTCAGTATTAACGAAAAAAATAATATAGTTGTTTTGTTAACTATTAAACGTTTAGATATACTTTTCACAAAAAAGTGCAATTAATTTTTGAATTCTTGATTAGAAATTATGTGTTAATATGGTTTTTAATCATTATTTTAATCATTTATAGTCTTACTATCCGTTATTCATATTGCGCATCACTTAGTTAACAAAAAAATTCCTTGCTCCAACTTTGCAAGAAAAAAAAAATTTTGCCCCGGTCCGGGGCGAAAAAAATAATCTTGCTTCGACAAAAAAACCAGCCCCCCCCCCCCCCCCCCCCCCCCGAAAATCAAATGGACCGTGCCTAATGGGTATATAATGGAAAACTCTACTTTTTGCAATTTTTGAAAGCGACATGATGCCGAGGATATTTTGCAAAAAAAAAAAATGTTTTTTTTTCTGGTCGTAAAAAGCACGAAATTCAGAATCTTGTTTATTATTATCATGATTACATTGTTGATTCACCTAAGGGCTTATCATGATAAGTTGCCATGATTACTATTTTGGTTAAGCCCCCAGGTGAATCAAAAATGTAATCATGATATTATGATAAGAAAAATCTAGAGGAATCCGAATCTGTACCTCCAGAAAGTGGAAATAACTCCCTTTTTATAAGAACAGAAAACCATCTAAAGGGGACAGGCTCTCTTTCCTTTCTGGACCAAAGTTTTAAACCAGAGGCCCAAGAGGACCACTTCGCTCACCTGAGTTGCAGACAATAGAATGATGGTGGCTAATTTGATGGAGGCCTTTGAGTACTCTTGCTTCCTGAATGGTTTTGTGAAATCTGTGAATCAATTTCGGAGATGTTGAAAATGCTTAATCCAATCAGAGCCCCCGCCAGACATTTTTGTTGACCAAAAAACAAACTTGGTAGAGGACCTTGAGTACTTGCTTCCTGTAAGGTTTCGTGAAATTCTGTGCAGCAGTTGCAGAAGAGAAGTCGAAAAATATGTCAACCAATCAGAGCCCTCGGTGGCCATATTTGTAGGCCGATCGGCACGAAAAACACAAAGCAAGTAGAAGATTTTAAGTACTTTCTTCCTGTGAGGTTTCGTGAAATTCTGTGCAGTGGTTGCAGAGGAGAAGTCGTAAATGTGTCAACCAATCAGAGCCCTCGGCGGCCAGATTTGAGTACTTGCTGCTTGTAAGGTTACTATAGATATTTCAAAATCCGCCATCGGATCAATATTACTTCAACAACTCCATAGATTAAATTAGAACAAAAGTTCATTTGTTTATTTACAATGAAAAACGTGAAAATAATTTCAGAAATGATAAAAAGTTGAACTGTTCAAAACAGTCGTAGTGAAAACGCGCTGATGACAGAACGTGTTAAGAAACGTGTCGCGAACGTAGTAGGGTCGTAGTACAGACGGCTAAAACTTTTACATATAATTATATGGAGATCGTCTTGTCTCTGCCTTCCTGGTTTTAGAGGTAGAAAAAATCAAAATAGACCTCGTACAAACAATTTTTCCTTGAACGTGTCATGATCGTAGCATGAACGCAGTAAGGACTTTAATCTTTCGGAAAGCCCTTCCGGGTGAAAAATGCCACGTTCTCACTACGTTCATGAAAATATTCAAGGACTCCAAGGATGTAGTAAGAACGTCTCGAGAGAACGTGTAGGTGTGACAGGGGCTTAAGAGCAAGATTTTTTTTTTCTGTCACACCATAAGCAACATTTTTTTTTTCATCAAAATTCAGAGCAAAATTTTTTTTTCGAACACCCCCCCCCACCCCCAGAATATCAAATGGATCATGTCTTAGAACAAAATCTCCATTATACTTTATCCAATTATCTAAAAAAAAAAGAAATGAAAAGACAACAGACGGACGGGGTAAAAAAAGGGGGGGGGGTTAAAAGTTTCCAAGAATATAGACGTGTAGACCTACATGTAACAGAAAAAAAACTCAGTACCTAAAGTTACAATATTATTATAGTGGGTGGGGTATTTCATATATATACTCACTTATCTTCACGGTACGGCACCTGGTGACATATGTCTGGGTGGACTAGAGGTTACTTTATGGTTACACGTGTCAGTTTCACTCATAAAAACTTCATCACACCGCTTCTCAAATATTTCTGTTCGTGTCGGCGGAGCAACTCAAGTCATTAAGGAAGTTTTATTTCGATAGGAAACCTGCCTTTATGCTATCTCATAATTTTAAAATTATAACATGAAGATTTTTTTTTTTTTTTTTTTTTTTTTTTTTGGCTTCTTTCAGAAATATGAAAAGAACAAGCGTGGATCAACGGTCAGGAACCATCCCCACCTGGAAATTGCCAAAAATGCTGATTTTCCCGCATTTATGTATATTTTTTAACCCAGACGCCTTGCCACCTCCCCCCCCCCCCCCCCCACACACACACACACACACACACACCCTTACACACTGTGGATTATTTTTCTAGATCCGTCCTTGGAGAGGATCAAAAGTAAACAAGATTACAGGTAACTTGATAAGGTACGAGGTCACTTTACTGGAAACCCCCCTCCTAATTTTAGAGATGCTGCAATCATGTCGCTACAGGTATGTTAAATTAGCACAAAGGCATCCTCCATTTGATTGACGTATTGTTATCAGCGCTTCCATTTGTTTTACTAGCGAAAGAGATTTAAACTTTTAATATTGGACCGGAAATTTCAATTACAAAAACTTCACACCTACCCCTATCGGGGTCTTATTTTAGTCGTTTCGCATGTTTACTTTTCATTCCAATTTTGGTGTCGTGTTTACGGGCGGCATAATCTGAAGACACCGAGAACAGACTGTCAAAGTGATAGACGATAAAGTCGGTCTGAGTTGACGTTTAAGTTAGTCATTTGAAAATTTAAAGTTCGTCACTTGAAACTTAATGATGTCTTCATGAGATGTTTTGCATGTTCCATGCAATTAAGACCGGGGAATAACGAGTTAGACCATCAATGTTAGATTTTTAAAGTCTGATTTATATCGGAGAACGTGACTGGGGCAGTTATCTCCTTCTACATAATCGGAAACTTTGTAACATATTAACATAAATCTCTTATGTTTTCCAAAAAAAAGTTTGGTGTGTGAAGGACAAGAACATTATAGTAATTATACAGTGTACAATTATAGATGTTTTTTTTTTCAATTTGCTTTTTATGAAATGAATAAAATTGATTTTGGTGGTTTCTTTAATTCTTTCCATTTACTAGTAGATTAATTTGCAGAATAAAAAAGTGAATAAAAAAAGCAACAAAACAAAATAAAATATGCATGGCTAAAAAAATTAGCCAAATCTGACAAAATTACCAGAATTACCGGATTCATTATGTCCCCTTACATCTAGAAAAGAACATGAATCTTACTTCGCTCCTGCTAGAAAATCACACGTATCGTCTGCACCGTGTACATTTTAATATTGACAACATGCGTTTGTATATAAATGTTCGTGTGGTCTTTTGTGTTTGATGTTTTTTTATGTTGTGCGTTGGTGTTCCTTGTCCCTTTTGCGTCTCTTTCTATACGCTTCTGCTCTGTGTTTTTGCATTGGGTGTTTTTGGAGTTTTGCTGTGGGTGCTGCAACCTAGAGTGTTGTTGGAGATCCCCTCCTTAGTTTTTAATTGTTTACTAAGGACTTCTTTTCTATCATTATTTTCAAAAGGTATCTTATTTTTACGTGTGTTTATTTACCGTATAAACTTAGAAAAAAAAGATAAAAATCCGAATCGTTTATCAGATAAAATATTTCCGTAACAACCTGCTCGCTTGTTGTTAAGAATCATTTGTGTGGCCTGTTATCTTAACATGTAATAAAGAACCACGTGTTCAAAAAGCGTATTCACTTGTTTAACAAACGCTGATACAACGACTTTTTCATCAATGAACCAGGTGAGGATAAAGAATTTTCTCACGTTTAATGATGCATAAGCCGTAATGAAAGAGATTATTTGATTGGTCAATTCAAGATTAAAGAGGCGGAGTCTGTATCTCGCCGAAAATCTGACTCATTGACAAAGCCGATTTGAACATTCGCCGTACATTGACTTGAGGAATTCGGACAGTAAACTGAGTTTGTGTATTATTTCCCACGCTTGTTATTGTATATAGATATAAGGTAAGTATTTTATCATAGATATATGTCTGTTTACTTGGTAAGTCAAGCATTACTTTAGATGACTTTGCAAAATTTTGTTGAAATTTTTCAACTTTTGAGATACTAGTGTTCATATTTTGGGGTTTTTTTTTTCATAATTCAAAATATGGCAGAACGAAAGTAAAATTGATATTATAATAGACATTAATAATTGACTGTTTTACCATTACAGGAATATGTTGTTCAGTATGGAATATTACCACGTGTTTTTAGTGATGTGCATTTCTCTGTGCTCATCAGAAGACGACGGTCACAAATCGCCGCCCAGTACAGGAATTTTGTGTAAATCAAATGAATATTACAGCATCGGTCTACAAAGATGCCTGACGTGCTCAGTGTGCCCGGGCAAAAATCTTATCATACGAAAGCCTTGTGAGAAATACTCGGACACTCAATGTGGGCCCTTCATTGAATTTGACAAATTCCACCAGTCGCCAATCGTCAATGTGCTCTCCTCTGCCAATGTCACACGGGGGAAAGTCCTCCTGACGGCGAGGATCGAGTCCACACGGTCCACCAACGTCCCCGTGGGTAAGTCTTTCGAATCTTTGGTCCACGTTACCACACACTAATTTTTTGCTGGGTTTCATATCTTTTTGATCGATAAATCTATTCCAATAAAAGTCCTATTTATTTATTTATTTATTTATTTATTTATTTATTTATTTATTTATTTATTTATTTATTTATTTATTTACTTACTTGGTTAATTCTTTATTACTTTCAATCTACGGTATTTATTTTGTCGTTGTGAATCTGAAAAAGGGGAGCTTCCTCGTTTTCACCAGTAACCCAATAGGAATTTTAACTATATCTATACTTTTCCATATAGAATTTCATTTTGAATTTACAAATGTAGTATTAAAACCAATTTTGATTATTATATTGTGCAGAAGTGATAAAGGATGGTAGATGGTACACATTGGCCATGGCTTTAGTAGGGGTACTCTGTGTTGTCTCCTTCTTCGTTCTCCTATACATCGTACTGTACTGTTTTGTCTGCAAGAAGAGGAGAAACGAAAAACAGCTGATATACGACCCTGGTAAGTAAATAAAACTCTCTCTCTCTCTCTCTCCTAAAGCTTGCAAAATAGTACACATGTATACATTGATGATTTTTTAAAGAAGCCCTGGTCTTCCTCTTTCCTTAAAAAGGGTTTCTAGAAGATTTGAATTCGCTGTCTGACATGCATTTTATTTAATGATGTTTGAGAGTTGCTTTTAAAATTGCTACATTTGATATACTTTTATATTGTGTTCTTTAAGTGATGAATGAAAACACGGTACTTAATTGTAAGTTTGTGTAGTGCTCAGGTGAATTTATGTATATGTATCTGATATAATTTTCTATTGTCACACACTGGCAATGAGGAACAGAGTTATCTTTTCCTTCTTGAGAAAAAATTCTCGGATTTCTCGGACTTATTCATATACTTAGAATTAAAGAAAAATTCGCATCTGCATGATCAATCTCCTACGCATGCCATCTAAATTTCCTTTCTTTACCGTAACCCTCACTTTATTTTTGAATCTTACCTTTTTTTTCGAGGAAGGGGTGTTCTCATCTTAGAACTTTTTACGACTCGTACTTTTCCGCGCATTCTGTTTATCGAATCGAAACGCAAACTTCGAAGATTTTCAAAATGTTATATAATTTTTTTTAGTTTAATCATATTTTATTTCAAGTAACACAAAAAGGATTGGGCAAAAGTTTTCACAACATTATATAATGCCCTCTCCTAATTTTTTTTTTTACATATAAAAGTTTATCTGTTTTCTTTTCCTTTTTTTTTTTTTTTTTTTTCTTTTTACTTTACTTTGAAAGGAAATTGGTTAATACCTTTAGTGAATTATAAAAAGTTTCAGGAAAAGCCTCTCTTTCGTAGACTTGCTCAATGAAAGGGAAGAAAATTAAATTACACATAATAAACATGCTCAAGAAGCAGTAGCTGACTTGACAATTGCCATTACATGTATATTTTCACGTAATGTGACACAAATCATTCCAAAAACATTATGAAGAAAATTCTTCTTTTTGTCTTACGCTTCCATGGTTTTTCCATTCAACTTCGACATTCCATGAACAAATAACGTTTAAACAAATTCACTAATGCCAAAAGTCAACAAAATTTTCCGAATTCCTTCAAAATATTCATTCACCGATGTATTATGTGACCTTCTCTAATAAAATAGTACAATTCTCTACCCAGTTTTACGATACAAAAGATAATGAAGGAAGAAAAAAAAACAATATACAACATTTTTGTGCCAAGAATAATTGAATTCTGACAGGGAGGGGGTTTAGAGTGCATCCAAGATTTTTTCAGGGGATTTAGGCGGGAAGGGGATGTTCAGCCTATGATTTATAGAATTGTTTTTTTTTTTAATTAAGTATTTATGACTACAACCCCCCCCCCCCCCCTCCCCCCCCCCCTTTTTTTTTTAGTATTACACAGTGATACAATGATTTTTCTTGTTTCTTTGATATTTTTCTTTCGTTCATGGAATATTCTCTCTTTTTTGGCGGACCTAACCTTGTGAACTTATTCGACCCCTTCATCCTCACTTAGACAGACTCGGTTCTTTGTTGCTGTTAGGCTATTGAAAATGCGCAAGAATGTCTAATCGCCAGAGAAAGAGGGGAAAATCTTTTATCATCCCCCTTAAAACCTCGATTAGCCGCTAACCCCCGACATGACCATTAAATGGACCTACCAGAGACAGCTGATTTTACACAAAAAGTCTTGTAATTTTAAAATACCATACTAGTGATCTCATTATCGTACCCGTGGGGCACTGGCGGGGATCAAGAATCGGGGGGATCAAATTTTAAAGTTACAAAAATCTGTTTGATGAGCGATGCGTACTTTGATGATGAATATCATTAATCTGGGAATGCAGGGGGATTGATTTTACACAGTATGAGATTGATTTCTGAATCGCCTGGTGACTGAATTAATTTGCATATATCTGTGAATTTCAAAGGGAAAAATTCTACATTTGTCTCAGATGAAAATTACTCTGAGTTTCAAATAAACCCTCCCGCCCTATCTGGATTTTTAAAAATCTTTTTCCGAATATTGTCAAAATATTTCAATTTTTACATATCACGTGACAAGGCATAGGTTAATTATTATCCAATCAAAAAGAAAAGGGGGGTACAGTGGTCAGAATTATCATCACATGACCACAACGGTAAATTGACCAATGAGAAAATTTCTTCCAAGTTCGTGGTATTATAAAAGTTGCGGTGCGTGTTTCCGCCGAAATACATACTAATGAGTAATAAAAACATCTATTTTTTCGAGATACATGTATTTTTTCCATTCCATTATTGTAAATTTGTATAGTAGGCTGGGTTAAGTTTAATCTAGAGGGGCCATTGATAATTATGATACGAGAGTGATATGCCTCAGATTTAGTTATTTGATAGCACAGCACGATGCAGACATGCAGATAAATGAATGAACTCTTTCTTAGTATCTTTAATTGAGAATATTTTCAAACGAGGACCGACGTCTCCGTTAATGACACACTACAAGGCCAAGCGGAGACTGTACCTTACTGTAGGAACAATCATCCCTCTCTTCTAAAGATAATATGAAATAATAATTCATATATCATATCGTTCATGTATGAATTTCTTTATTCGATAGTACTTTATGAAATATAAGTAATATACACCCTAGGTACTTTATGAAATATAAGTAATATACACCCTAGACTAGCCTTCTGGTTTATTTTACTTAGCGTGCACAAATTCCTTCTCGCTAATCTGGTGAAAACTGGCATCCTTACAAGATTTAGTCAGCATGGGTTTCAAATCGTCCGTGCAGGGTTTGTGAACTTAGGAACGATTTTTTGTCTGTATCCGTCGGAGAAATTGAAACAAAGAAAATATTTTCCTAGCAGGAGGGCGAGTATTTGTACCGTTGTATAAACACTTAGACATTTCTAGACAGACATGTGTTATTTGATAAATGCTGTAATGAGAACAATTTCATCGTTTTCTACTCTATCATACGATTTTTTCTTTTATCTTTTTAATACAAATATGAGACTTCTTTCTTTCTATCATGAATTTAATTTTCTCTTTATCTTATCTATTTATTCATCTTTAATATTTATCTATCCTTCAATATATTTCTTATCAATATATCTTTCATCGTTTCTTTGCCTTAAAAACCCAAATTATCTTTTCAATTTTCTCTAAAACTCTGTCCTGTGAAATCAGCGAAAAGGAAAATTGAAAAAAGAATGTTATCTGTATAAAACACCCTGATCCTTTGAAAATGATATTATGTAATCTACGTGATATCATCGCTTCAATCTGAAAATAAATCATCATTGGGAAGTTGATATTTCTGGCGGGGGAACACAGGAAATACCTCGTCCCGGTCGCTTGATTCCAGACAGAACTTACAATCATGGGAGGGGGAGCGCCTGAAATCAGATCCTCGAATTGAACCATGATGATATGAGATGTTCATTTTATGTGGTAGGGGAACTAAGTGAGGGAACATAATTTGTGAGCAGGCAATTGGCCGCAACCGGTCCGTTATCGGTTATGCTTGCAAGCGCGGATATACATGTAGAGGAGAAGAAAAGTATGGGGTAGATGGGGCGAGGCCAGGACCCCTCCCCTAGAATTTGCCAAAAAAATCTTATTTTCATAATGCATGTATTAGAAGTGTTTTAACATTTCAATTATGCCATAGGACAGCCCCATGGTATCTACAGTTTTCTTCAATTAATAGGCTGTAACACCCCCAATCCCCTCTTTACGTAAATTTTTAGATCCGCCCACGGTTTGGAGTCGCACTTTATAAGGCATAGGACAAACTTGTGCATGGGCATGGGTAGATGATATCTTGTTTAGAATTAGGGGGAATCAATCAGAAAAGGGTTCAAATAATGGCCCCGTTGAACCGCATGCGTGTTAAGATCGTTACCTGGGTCTTGTTTTCCCCTTTGTTAAAAAAATGAGGGTTTGATTTTATTTTTCCGCTCTGTTGTGTTTTACATAGATTAAAAAACGTGAAATTACCGTCGACCTCACCTTCCAAACTATGTTAACATAGGACAGGAAATGTAGTCCGTTAAAAATACAGAATATCTCTTCTTTGTACAAGTAACAAAAACTGATTCGAGTGACATATAACATTTCAGATTTCCTTTGCGTCGGCGTTCGTTTCGATTTATAGCCATTAATTTTTTTCTAAATTATGTTCCCATTGTGGTGAATGACTTGAAATTGTGGATAATTGTAGAATCCTATATAATTTCATAGTTCTTTTATCTTAACTTTGTATCTTTTATATACAAAATGATCGTGAAGTTCATCTTAGAATACTAAACGCAAAACAAAAACAATTTAAAAAAAAAAAACAATATACAGAAGCAAGGGCGTGTTAAACTGAATTTGAATAGTATTTCTTTTTAATCTAGGCGAACTAAATTTAATTAAATTATTTGTCATCAAAACATTTTGAAGGAAACGATTCCTCTAGAATTTAATTGAGATTTTATTACTATTATTTTCATTTATTCATTCATTATTTTTTCAGAGCTCCACGTGTCCTCTGTCAGGTCAATACCTCTGATTGTCAGAAACAGCAGTCCACGAACACGTTACAGCGACCTGCCATCCAGAGAACGTCTGAAAAAGCAAGTAGTGACATACACAGAGGAAGCAGAAGACAGTTCAGGAACCGTCACGCGCGTGGTGGCGCTACCATCATCCTACATCCCGATCCCGGCGGGAGAAAATTCAACGGAATCGGACTCGGACAACAGTGGTCAAACATTGTCGTCCACTGCAAATAATTATGTGTATATTTTAAAAGGAGAGCCATAAGAACTTAAACCGTAAACAAGATGGAGTTCTTGAAGACATATATGCACTTTATCCATTCCAAAGATACCCGGATGTGTTCTGAACGGAAACTGACGCCATGAGCACCGTGTGTTATTCATGAAAATATGTAAGAATTTGCATGTTGCAAGATCGTCAGAATTCAATTTGAATTTTACTGGTTCAAACTGAAAACTTGGTATAATACGGGAGATTAAAGAGGGATTTACGGATATTGATGAAAGATGTGCTCTTTACAAATATGCTGTCAGCGTGTTATTTGAAAGTGTCCCATTTGTCGTAAGGAGGTGTCAGAGGGGACCACTCGACCCCAACTCACAATGCAGCTAGGTGCGAGTTTGGAATCCATTTCCTGTTATACCCAACCCCTGCTGCTCACCAGGACAATGGTGCAAATAAGGGCCTGCAACCCAGCAACCTTCTGACCCAGCCAACCGCGGTCATTCCCTTTCAACATTGGGACGCTTCGGACGATCAAAACCAATTTTCCTTTCAAAAGGTGAAAAATGTCCGAAACGGCTTTTGTACGAATTAACTTGATTTTAAGCTGAATGTATCTCTCTTGCCTGATTGGCTATTTATACAAGTCCGTGTTCATTCTACAGATTGGTCAATATGTTTTTGTCAGTCCCAATTGATAGAGTATTCCAATGCAATGGTGTATATATATTTATATATTTGAGCAATATATGCACATAAGATGTGCAGATGTATTAACTATGTGTTCAATGATTTTTGTATCTTTGTTTGTGGTTACCAAAGAAGTTGTGTGTGTATTTTTTTCTTCTGATGTTTTCATAACTTTATGACTTACCTTTATATACTGATGAAGTTAAAATTTTGTTAAAACTTAGAAAATTGAAAGTAGAAAAACTTTTTTATTGCGCAAGAAAAAAAAATACGATTTTTAAAAATACAACTGATTTTAGGCCGATTGCGAAAAAGCGTTTTCATTTTGAAATAAAACAATATGATACTACATATAGTTAAATTGTGTAAATGTTTGCGACACGATTATTTCCTTGAATTTTGTCGAACTATTTTTTTTCGGTAAAATTCTCAAGGATTCGATCTAAATTGACTGTGATAATACGGGGAGTTTGTCTCCCACCGATGTTTATATTTATTTGAGTGTACTGAGAGTGTACGTGCTTTTGAGCAGTGTACATGTAAATTGTTTGTAATGCTTCAATGCAAAATTGTAAAAAAAAAAGTTTTGATTTGAAGAGGGAAATAAATTTTCTCACTGATATTTGGATCTTTACGTTTTCTTCAATAGTTACATCTTTAATTGTTCCATGTACCTTCAAACCAAGAAACTTAGTTTTATCTCGGTCTGTCTGTCCATCCATCATGTCCATCTTTCACATTTTTAGTTTTCCTGATTTTTCTCGACAAAGGATGGAAATATTGAGATGAAGTTCGAAACATGTACGTAGCTTTTGTCTTGGATAGTAACAGGGCGTAAACCAATTTTGTTATGGTTGACCTATTTTTGAAGGAGTTATGCTCCTTGATGAATTGCAAAGTTCAGCTTTCCGGTATTTTCTCCGCAACGAATAGAGATATTGAAATAAAATTTTGTACAAAGTTAGCTAGCTACTGTGCAATTTTGATTTTGGTCATGATCGACATATTTTTGATGGAGTTATGCTCCTTGATGACTTGTACATGACTTTTCTCTGAAATTGATAGTCTGGAGAAACATGCAGCTATTGAGATGAAGTTTGGTACATAGCTTGGTCTTGTAACAGAGCAAGTTTCAATTTGGTCATAGTTGACCTCTGATAAACTAATGCCTGATGTTTACGCAATTAGAATATTTTTTTCAGTAGCAAGGGGACTTCGTATTGCTTGCATTACAAACGATGTCTGTTGAACTTTGAGAAGTAACATTTTGTGTCAATATTTCTTCTTGAAGAGAGAAGTCTCGCTCTGTGTAGTTTATAAGGACTGAAATTTCACAAATGTATGTTTCACATATAAGTGGGGCGTAAATAGATCTATGGTTACGTCGCACTTGTTCGTCCCCCGACCGTGCGTCCATTCACGTCTGTAATGTCATACTTTTCGGACTTGCCGTAAAGTTTTCAGATCGAGTGATGAGATACAAATCATAGTTCAACCACGGATGTTGTTGACCTATATTTATAGGAGTAATCGTCCTTTTCATTGACATAGGCTTTCTTGAGTTTCCTCAAACATCTTTAAGATTTTTGGTGAAGCTTTTCTTAGGGTTTGTCGATCTTCTTTTGAAAGAGTAAAATTACCTTTGAAAAATATAGGTTTTACGAACTTATTTGCGCCTAAAGTTTCATACGTTTGACTTTGGTTTATGCAGATTTGGGCAAAAGTTACAGTTTAAAATTGCTTTCCGGACGTTCCCTACCAATCTTTAAAGATTGATTGAAACTTCAATGTGACAAGTTACTGCTCAAATATGACTAGTTGACCTACTTTTATAAAAAGAAAGACAGCCGATCGGAGACATGCTGTCTTCCCTGTAACTTTGTCCATGCAGTTTCCAACATATTTCATAGCAATTCGATAATCTCATCAAGTGAATATTTAAAGAGGAAAGGGAGAAGTGATTCGAAAAGCATTTTGCAGTTTTTTACTACCTAAACATCGGGATGACACCACCTAAACAATGTATTCCTTACTAAGCATCAAACAAGTTGTCCGTCGTCGGTCCGTAAAACGAATACACGTATGTTTATCTAAGTATTGACAATTCATATGGATGGTGCTCTTTAAAACTAAAGTTATTTTTAAATTTCACTTCACGGTTGTACTAAATTGGTCGATAATGACCCTTGGCTCTATTCTATTTGCTCTGTTGATGATCCGTCAATGACTTCAACGACCACTTCACAGATACTTTTATTGTTGATAATTCGACAAGGGTATATTTATGGTCTTGCATTCAATTTCCATTATTAGAGGCAGAAATTAAAATTCTTCTGTATCCAGCCCTTTTTGGGCCCACATTCTCTCGTTCTTCATGTCCACTGCTGGATTACTTTATCGATTTTTGCTGATATGACATATATGATTGGAATTTGACCAAATATTGTATATGAAATATAGACCTTTATTGGCAGAACACCTGCTGCAAACACACGAAGACACTGGCCAGAAATTCTATCCAGAAAATAGGAAAATCGAGATTGTTTCTTCTTTATACTGGGGATATATAATATTGTAATACCTGTCGTTGGTCCGTTCGTCACAAAATCTTATCTTTGCAACTCCAACTCACACCACAGAATCGATTTCAATAAAACTTGTTACAATGATAGGTTTAAAATGTATTATTATGGAAACCCTGAACAACATGCGATTTGCTCTTTTCTTTTTATTACTTTTTGTTCTTTGCATTTTTCTCTTTTCTTTTCTTTTTCTTTTGTCACCCATTACAAACACCACGTATGTGAAATTCAGATATTTGACCAAGTGGCAGGGTTAACTGTACTCTAACTTTCCTTTTTATAAATGAAAGTGAGCAAATGACTTGATAATCCTGATAATCATGCCCTCTGCACTGTAGAGATCACCTTCCAATTATAAAATAACCAAAGAATGAATGAAGTGATTTAATAAAGTGATTGTCGGACACACATTTCATTTTTAATATAATTGACAATTTAAAACGCAAAGGGCAAAAAGCAAAACACAAAGAGCAAAAAGCAAAACACAAAGGGCAAAAAACAAAACACAAAGAGCAAAAAGCAAAACACAAAGAGCATTATCCTCCTCCATTGTGTCGTTTTCCCTGATATATCACTTTAAAAGATGCAAATTCGAGTGATATCAATAAATACATGTAATTGAAAAATTGAAATTAAAGAAACATCGAGTGTGATTGGTGTAATATTGATGACATACAGACTGGTTATCCTCTGGACAGGTATTCCTTAAAAAACAAGGAGCAAAGAGCAAAACGCATGTCGGATCAGTGTTTATGAACTGGAATGCTATTCAAAATTTATTTCTGGAATTATTGTTACTTTTCAATATTGATCTCTATATTTGCAAGATCGTATTGGCAACATAAAATATGATGACAATAGTAATTCACAACGGATAAATGTAAAAAGAACAATTTTTAAAATGTGAAAAGTAGTTTCATTTTCCACTTCGAATGGATTTCATAGAAATTTGGTTCAATGGAAAAAAAAAACCCACTCGCAATATCGAATGACATGGTACTCATGTGAGCTCTGTATGCCCACATAGGCCCCTAGTTCAGACAAAATACTGTAATTTTGCTCGGACAACGACGAACACAACTTGCACACAAGGACAAAAGCGGCACGGGTTCGTGGTGTAGTCTTTGACGGAAGTAGATAGTGCGCTTGCGTGGAAGTTGCGTCGCACATTGCCCTGACCCCGAATAGCATTCGGATCAGCCTCGACCTTTTCCTTCGAAAAAAGACTCGGACGTCAGACGGCGCCATTTTAAAAATAGTTCCCCGTCGATCCATTAGTTTTGTTATATTCTATCATGAAATACAAATTCCAACACTGGATCGTAAATGACAAATATGTTACTCACAAAATTACTCACTCAAATTGAGGAATTTTAAATGATGAAAAAGTGCCTTTTTACTTTTACATCGATTTGATGTAAAACCTTCCACCATTGGCATCCGAGTCTTTTTATGCCGTTACAAATAAAGGGCGAGGAGATCCGAATGCCCGAATAGCAGAGTTTATCTAAAGAAAAAAAAGTGGCGGAATATTAAACATATGCTCCATGTTTCAGACGCTCTTTTACTAATAACAATCCCATTGAAGTACAAAATGTATATTTGCACACCAAACATCACATTGCCCAAGTCCAACAGCGGTGCTTAAGGTCGCATCTCCATACAAATAGGACTTCAAAGAATTTAAATTATTTTGAGTAAATTATGAAAATTGGCGCACGCTGGAAAATGCCAACATTTACGATCTTGCCTGCATGCAGACGGAACGGAATGCAGAAAATAATCATTCAAGGAAATAAAATGTATGAAAAAAATTTTTGCATGAATTTATGTACCATGTCTTCTGTAAGATTGGTTCATATACGAAAGAAAAACACAAAAAAACAAAAACATAAGAAACAAAAAAAAAAACCCGAAAAAACTAGCAAAAAAAACCCAAACAAACAGAAAAAACCCAAGAAAAAAAAAATCGGATCACGTGATTTTAGTAACCCAATTGTGAGATATTTTTATTCGACCTCTGGCAATTATTCTGATGCGCAATTTACATTTACAAGAGACCCGAATCTTATATTTTTCATCAAAATATTTCGCACTAATTTGCTACAGACCCGGGGCATCTAACTAGCAGGTGTCCTATTTTACTATGGTATCATTTAAGATGCAAAACACATGTTATAGAACACCCAATCGTTACTACACAGAGAAAAAACCCATTAGTTTGAAAAATATCTGAATATTCTCATACCCTTCACATCTATGTCAAACAGCCATAGGATATTTTTGTAGTTAAAATGTCTCTACTTTGAGCATGAAATGACAATTTTGCCTCAAATAGACGTCTAAAGACACCCATTAATTTTTATACAATTGTCTGCTTGTATTTTGCTATCAAATTTCACGGAATCATTTATGTGTGAAATGATGATGTGGGCCCCGATTAAATTGGCGTCCCGTTGAGGTTTATCAAATATTCATGTTTCTATACAGAAGCACCGATTGAAAAATTTCTCCGTCCAAAAAATCAAAATTTCAATTCAGCGAAAAATTATTGCAGACCTGCCTCGTCTGTTTCATTGCTTGGATGGATATTGTCAAATTTCGTCAATCTTAAAGAAATTGTATCGGACCATATTTTCATGGTTTATGTTTTATGGGGGGGGGGGGGGGTGTTGTGTTGTGTTGTGTTCTTTTCTTTGTTTTTGTTTTTTGTAATAACTTTTTCTTTTCTCTTTCTCTATTTCTCTTCTTTTTTTTTAATGCATACTAGTACATAAAAATATTTTTAATCTAAATGATCTACATGAACATTTTTTTTCATTCGAGTCAACTCTAACATCATGATATCTCAAGTTTCAAGGTGTCTTTAATCAGTTTCACTGTAAATAAGCTTCCATATCATATGGTCCGTTTCAGTTGATATTGAATGAATGTAAATTTCACCTGGACGCAACCTGGAATCATAGTGTTATGTAATTCGGCTTTGCTGTGTCATCAGATTTTCTATACCTTTGAGCAAAGCAGAACAACATTTTTTTGCGATTTTATTTTTTGAACCAAAAAAAAAAAAAAAAAAAAACGTAGCCTGAATAATTATCTATGTCAACAGCATCATTCCATCGCTGACTTTGAAAATGCAAATTCTAATCCCTTTTCTTAATTTGCAATCATTGTGAAATTCGAAAATATGATTTTGTATTCTTATGTATTAAAATCACATTATTTTCCGCATTATCGAAATTTCACGTTAATGTTAATAAATGGGGTTTTTATGGATATTGATGCAATAAACAAAAGGGAATTTTTAAATCACTCAAGAAATCATGTCTAAGATGCATATGATTCTCTGGACTTGCTTAAGTCCTTATATCAAATAAAGAATTTCAGCCATCAATAAAACAGAAAATATGAGTAAATCCTTATATCACAGAGAGAGAGAGAAAACACTGTAAAAGTTCACTATAAAAACGATTTCATTCAATTTATATGAAAGTTATTTCATTTACTATAAAAATCTGAGCAAGTGTAGTTATTCTCAGATGCATTCATGTACATGAAAGTATTGATATATGGACACGGAACCAACCAAAAGTATGATATTAACCGGTTTATGGGCTCGTGAAGTTAATCTTCTGAGAAACTAAATAGAGAGAGAGAGAGAATTACATAATATAACAATCCGTTTAATTGAGAGGAAATGCATTCCCCTAAATTAACTGCATTTACACGTGCGAGTTGGCCAGACACAGGAAGTGAGAGCAATGCACATGGCAGCCATTGATGGCGGATCATATTATGTAATGGAGCAGTTTATAAATCTTTACATTCCGTACATGCACATCGGTTTCCGGAGATCGATTTAACCAGTTGATGTGGGCGGTGTCTGTCACAAGGGATACATGCCTGCCTACACGTGCATGTCTGAATTCTATAAAGTGGTTTTGAGGAACAATCCAAAAGTTCAGAAATCTGTGAATGAAAGGTATTATATCTATGTCATTTTCAAGCATACTATGATGCCAAATGAATGATATTTTCCAGTTTCAACGTAAAATCTCACTTTTCTCTTTAGCTTTTAGAAATAAAAGGTTTTTTAATAAAACTTGCAATATCAGAGATGAGCATCGTCGTACGACAATAGGACAGACAAGTTTAAAATAATATGGAAGCTTTCTAACTCTATACCTTCTTGAAGAAAATTTCAATCCAATTTTCATGTGATGCTATTTTCAGGAGCCACCAAAATTCATTTCAGTAGACCCTCTGATTTTATTCTTGTGCATTTACCTACAGAGAGTTTCCAAAATAGCAAATGATGTCAAATTGATAAAGGGCCGCGACAGAGCTGGAAAAAAGTAACAAACATCAAGTCGACATCAAGACCAAAAAACGTACAGACAATGTATACAAGAGACATAACATGTACAAAAGGACCAAAAAACGTACAGACAATGTATACAAGAGACATAACATGTACAAAAGGACCAAAAAACGTACAGACAATGTATACAAGAGACATAACATGTACAAAGGACATATTACACATGACAAAGACCAAAGTATGAAAAGACACTATCTACTAGTATTGAATAGAGAAACATGGACCAAAGATCTAATAGACATAAAGGAGGCAGATCGTGTACCAAATAGACAAACAAACGTACAGACAATATATACAGGAGACGTAACATCTACAAAAGGACCAAACATGTACATGTACAAAAGGACCAACAAACGTACCGACAATGTATACAGCAGACATAACATCTACAAAATGGATAAACAAACGTACAGACAATACATACAGGAGATATAACATCTACAAAAATAACAAACAAACGTACCGACAATGAATACAAGAGATATAACATGTACAAAAAGGACCAACAAACATACAGACAATGTATACAGGAGACATAAAATGTACAAAAGGACCAACAAACGTACATACAATGTATACAGGAGACATAACATCTACAAAAGGACAAACAAACGTAAAGACAATGTATACAGGAGACATAACATACACAAATAGATAAAAAAACGTACAGACATACAGGAGACATAATATATACAAAAGGACAAACAAACATACAGACAATGTATACAGCAGACATAAAATGTACAAAAGGACCAACATACAGACAATATATACAGGAAACATGACATGTACAAAAAGGAACAACAAACGTACAGACAATGTATACAGGAGACATAACATGTACAAAAAGGACAAACAAACGTACAGACAATGTATACATGAGATATAACATATACAAAAGGGCCTACAAACGTAAAGACAATATATATATACATGGGACATAACATGTACAAAAGGGCAAACAAAAGTACAGACGATGTATACAGGAGACATAACATCTACAAAAAGGACAAACAAATATACTAACAATGCATATAATAGACATAACATGTACATAAGGATATACAAACGTAAAGACAATGTACACAGGAGACATAACATGTACAAAAGGGCAAACAAAAGTACAGACAATGTATACAGGAGACATAACATGTACCAAAGGGCCTACAAACTTACTGACAATGCATACAGCAGACATAACATGTACCAAAGGGCCTACAAACTTACTGACAATGCATATAGGAGACATAACATGTACATAAGGACCAACAAAAGTACAGACAATGTATGCAGGAGATATAACATATACGAAAAGGACCAACAAACGTACTGACAATATACATGTATACCGGAGACATAACATGTAAAAAAGGATCAACAAACGTAAAAACAATGTATACAGGAAACATAACATGTATAAAAAAGACAAACAAACGTACTGACAATTTATACAGCAGACATAAATTATACAAAAGGGCCAACAAACATACAGACAATGTTTGCAGGAGACATAACAGGTACTAAAAGGACAAACAAACGTACAGACAATGTCTACAGGAGACAAAACATGTACAAAAAGGACAAACAAACGTACAGACAATGTATACAGGACATATAACATGTACAAAAGGACAAATGTATTGACAATGTGCACAGGAGACATAACATGTCCAATAGGACACGATGTCTACATGAGACATAACATGTACAAAAAGAAAAAAACAAACGTACAGATAATGTATACAGGAAATATAACATGTACAATATGTCAAACAAACGTACAGACAATATATACAGGAGACTGGACATGTACAACAGGACAAACAAACGTAAAGACAATGTATACAGGAGACATAACATGTACAACAGTACAAACAAACGTATAGGCAGTGTATACAGGAGACATAATATGTAAAAAAGGACAAACAAACGTACAATGTATACAGGAGATATGACATGTACAACAGGACAAACAAACGTACAGACAATGTATACAGGAAGCATGACATGTACAACAGGACAAACAAACGTATAGACAATGTATACTTGAGACATAACATGTACAAAATGACGACCAAAGGTAAAGACAATGTTTACAGGAGGCATACTAGTGTGATCAGAAAGGACCAACAATCGTAAAGACACTGACTACAAGAGTCATAGTGTGCACAGAAAGGACCAACGATCGTAAAGACACTGACTACAAGAGTCATTGTGTGCACAGAAAGGACCAACGATCGTTAAGATACTGACTACGAGAGTCATAGTGTGCTCAGAAAGGACAAACGATCGTAAAGACACTGACTACGAGAGTCATAGCGTGCACAGAAAGGACAAACGATCGTAAAGACACTGACTACGAGAGTCATAGTGTGCACAGAAAGGACCAACGATCGTGAAGACACTGATTACGAGAGTCATAGCGTGCACAGAAAGGACAAACGATCGTAAAGACACTGACTACAAGAGTCATAGTGTGCACAGAAGGACTGGTCACTGATCGTAAAGACACTAATTACAAGAGTCATAGTGTGCACAGAAAGGACCAACGATTGTAAAGACACTGACTGACTACAAGAGTCATAGTATGCACAGAAAGGACCAACGAAAGCAAAGATACTGACTACGAGAGTCATAGTGTGCTCAGAAAGGACAAACGATCGTAAAGACACTGACTACGAGAGTCATAGTGTGCACAGAAAGGACAAACAATCGTAAAGACACTGACTACAAGAGTCATAGTGTGCACAGAAAGGAACAACGATCGTAAAGACACTGACTACAAGAGTCATAGTGTGCACAGAAAGGACCCACAGACTACAAGAGTTATAGTGTGCACAGAAAGGACCCACAGACTACAAGAGTCATAGTGTGCTGAGAAAGGACCAACAATCACAAACACACTGATTACAAGAGTAATGGTGTGCTCAGAAAGGACCAACGATCGTACAGACATTGACTGCAAGAGTCATATTGTGCACAGTACGGACCAACGATCGTAGAGACACTGACTGACTACAAGAGTCATGGTGTGCACAGAAAGGACCAACGATCGTAAAGACACTGACTACGAGAGTCATAGTGTGCACAGAAAGGACCAACGATCATAAAGACTCGGACTACAAGAGTCATAGTGTGCACAGAAAGGACCAACGATCATAAAGACTCGGACTACAAGAGTCATAGTGTGCACATGCAGAAAGGACCATCGATCGTAAAGACACTGACTACAAGAGTCATAGTGTGTACAGAAAGGACCAACAATCGTACAGACACTGACTACGAGAGTCATAGTGTGCACAGAAAGGACCATCGATCATAAAGACACTGACTACAAGAGTCATAGTGTGCACAGAAAGGACCAACGATCGTAAAGACACTGACAACGAGAGTTATAGTGTGAACAGAAAGGACCAACGATCGTAAAGACACTGACTACAAGAGTCATAGTGTGCACAGAAAGGACCAACGATCGTAAAGACACTGACTACGAGAGTCATAGTGTGAACAGAAAGGACCAACGATCGTAAAGACACTGACTACTAGAGTCATAGTGTGAACAGAAAGAACCAACGATCGTAAAGACACTGACTACGAGAGTCATAGTGTGCACAGAAAGGACCAACGATCGTTAAGGCACTGACTACGAGAGTCGTAGTGTGCACAGAAAGGACCAACGGTCTACAAGAGTCATAGTGTGCACAGAATGGACCAACGATCGTCAAGGCACTGACTACGAGAGTCATAGTGTGCACAGAAAGGACCAACGGTCTACAAGAGTCATTGTGTGCACAGAAAGGACCAACGATCGTCAAGACACTGACTACGAGAGTCATAGTGTGCACAGAAAGGACCAACGTTCGTAAAGGCATTGACTACGAGAGTCGTAGTGTGTACAGAAAGGACCAACGGTCTACAAGAGTCATTGTGTGCACGGAAAGGACCAACGATCGTAAAGGCACTGACTACAAGAGTCATAGTGTGCACAGAAAGGACCAACGATCGTAAAGACACTGACTACAAGAGTCATAGTGTGCACAGAAAGGACCAACGGTCGTAAAGATACTGACTACAAGAGTCATAGTGTGCACAGAAAGGACCAACGATCATAAAGACACTGACTACAATAGTCACAGTGTGCACAGAAAGAACCAACGATCGTAAAGATACTGACTACAAGTGTCATAGTGTGTACAGAAAGGACCAACGATCGTAAAGACACTGACTACAAGAGTCATAGTGTGCACAGAAAGGACCAACGATCGTAAAGATACTGACTACAAGAGTCATAGTGTGCACAGAAAGGACCAACGATCATAAAGACACTGACTACAAGAGTCATAGAACCAACGATCGTAAAGATACTGACTACAAGTATCATAGTGTGCACAGAAAGGACCAACGATCGTAAAGACACTGACTACAAGAGTCATAGTGTGCACAGAAAGGACCAACTATCGTAAATACACCGACTACAAGAGTCATAGTGTACACAGAAAGGACCAACTATCGTAAAGACACCGACTACAAGAGTCTGTGTTTAAGTCATGTTTGACCACCGCCATGTAACGTGTAACGAACGGACTGACAGACATCTTCTTTCTGCTGTAATGTATACATCGCTGTATAATACGTTATACTTTGACCTTTATGCCTGCACTAAGTGGCGGCAAGCAGAGTTTGTGAGAGCTCGCTGATGACTAACGTTATAGGAGACTTATCTCATAACATAGGAATGTACATATTGTATGTATGGTTAGCAAAAATATGCCGCTAGAACTCTGGTTTCAACAACCCCTCACGTCTCTAAGCAGAATTTACTTTCAAATGTAAACAAAGAATAGATATTTTAGCGCCAATTCTCCGCCAGATACGTCTTTGAAGTGTTTTTATTCCTCTGGATAAGCTGTTCGGTTTGATGTCATTCGGTTTGATTTTTATTTATGTGATAATTTCAGCAAGGTTGTCTATAACAGAATGATAATTAAACTGGGAACAGGAAATGCATGTTTTACACTATTCAATGAAGGGAAAAAACTGGAATAAAATCACACCTATCTGACGAAATATATGCAATAAAATCTGTTTTTTATACTATGATTTACATTTTTTTCTTTATCTATCCATCTTCAGATTTATTGATATTGCCTTAATTTTAGAGTTAATTAGACTAAATGATTCATTAATGACAATAATTGTATACATGTAATATGATCACAGTATTAGATCAATATAAGGTGAAAATGGTTAAAAATCGAAAATAAATCACGAGGGGGAATTACCTCACACATACGCAATGAAAAATAATTTATATATGATTTTTTTTCAGTATTCAAGAATAGTTCAGGGAAAAAATGCTTCAATGTCTGAAAAAAAAAATCAAACTTTACCAAAAAAAAAAAAAAAAAAAATTCAAGACACATCAACTTGAAAATAAGATTACATAACGTAGAGTCGATCGCCACCTAGCCGCAGAAACGGCCAACAACACTTGGCTATTTGGCTGGTTTGGGTGTTGTTGGCCTTTTCTGCGGCTAATCGCCACCATAATGGGTGTTTGTTTACTTTTGAAAAGTATATATACATACAGTAATTATACGACAAATATGCATCTGTTGGTTGCTATCTATCAATGTTTCGTGAAATATATTTTGCCTCATAATCTCAAATAGAAAAAGGCAACGTAGCAATGGGTTCAAGTGGATTAATTTCAGATTATCGTTGTTCTTATGTTTCTCCTCTATAATCATAGATTTTTGTAAATGGGCCAATAATATGCTTTAAATTCATCGTTGGTTCGGTGTTATTTTCCCTTTACACAGATTTAGACAGAATATCTCTTTTTCTATGATAATTCATTAAATTCTCGACATCACAAAACTTAATTGCACTTATGGACTTTGTAAAAAATGAGCAACAAAGAAAATTACGGCGAAAATTAGGGTGATAATTGCACTTTTTACGTCAATAAATCTGCCAATCAGTCGTCCTACAGTGTACGCACGGTACCATTTTTCATACGTGGCAGTTCGCATTTTGTCAATATGATATGGTAATTTCTAGTCTCTCTTCCTGTTTTTATATCAGATGTCAACGCGTTTCGCTCATCGCCAAATAAAAAGGAACAATATGCCATTTTGTGCATCCGCCCGCCTTTGAATAATCATGTCAGAATTATTCAGATTCCTGTAAAATTGCATTGCAGAATGACATGAGTATAAAATGCATTTTTTCCTTTAAAAATCTCGATTTAAAGAAGTTTTGTCGAACTGGTCCATTTCAGACAAATCGTGCATGACTGCTGCAACATTAATGTAAACTAAAACTTTAATTAGTTCAAGATAATTCGTTTTCCATGCCGTGGTTTTTTGGACAGTGGACGGATTTTCAATGATTTATCATTACTTAGCGCGTTGGATAAACACATCAAAAAGACATAGACTGTAAGTAAAAGGCACCATAGAAAATAAAGATTAGAAGAGTTGGCATAAAAAGCACAAAATGTATTAGCCAGCCACAAAAGAATATCTTTGCCAATGATCCTTAGACGCAGTCCAGAAATGTAATCATATGGTAATATAGCACCGGTTACGTATCAATTCCATTGACACCTCCCATCAAGGATTTTCAATATTTCATATTTCAATAGACTTATTCCAAAAATGTCACACACTCAGTTAAAACATTTAGGTTACTTTCAGAACATGTATTTTATAGTACCATCTCGTACCTTTTCCATAGTCGCAGCAGTGCTGTTTTCCATATTTCCCGCACGTATACTGTTTTCGTGGCAACTACACTTTTGTTTTCAAAGTTTCTTACACGAATTCTGTAGGTTTTTATTCATTTTTGGGGGGGGGGGTCGCAGTATTCTTATTTTCATTCATTCTCTCATTCTTTTTCTGGGAAACAATATTTTCTATCAATGCATCATAGAAGCATTTTACAAACTTCGCACCCATTTTCTTGGCCACATTGTTTAGGAAATTATTGACTCATTCCACATTTTTGCTGCAATATTATTGTTTTCAATATTTCAGTTCAATTCTCTAAATCGATGCAATATATTCATAAATTCGCTCTTCAAAATCGCTTTTGTCCTTGCTACAAGTACACCTTTTTTCAACGTTTTGTCTACATATGATATAAAACTTGTCCATAACACTGCTGTTTTTCAATTTTTCTATACAAATTCTTCAAATTC